>JAPFFP010000002.1:6823538-6885847 GCA_026153255.1 Solanum medicagineum
AATATAGTATCTATAAATAGGGTCTCAATGTAATAATGTAGACAACAATTCAATAATATTTTTCCTCTCATATTTCTTACAAAAACGACATTGTGCAGATGAAGAAAAAGCACCTAGCCTTCAGGTAAGCGGAGTGGTTGATGTATATTTTCTTGCAAGGTGATGGACTGGAGTGAAAATGAGCACCTAGTATTCGAACATTACATCGAGGAATTTTCTCTACCCCTTCTTATCTTTGAAAAGCAGGGACAACTTACTTTCTTGAACCAACAAATATATGTCGACTGACCCAACCACCTCCATCGGTTGGGATCAATAAGGGATAGTAAAGAAATATTCACTTCTTGTCCATTCACTACGCCTTACGACCTGATTATACACTCCAACTCGCTCTCCATGGATGAACTGTACAAAGGAACCTTCGTGAGCCTGTGATATCACTAAGAATAATCACATAAAATGTGCATAGAGCTGCAACGGCAACCTCAAAAAAGAACATAGTAGCACTGATAATTGTAAGAATTTAAAACTCCTAAAATACGAAAACTTACTACTGATACAACTGCCTGATATTCAAAAAATCTACTATATGTTAGAATGTAATGAAAAATCCCCCAATTTATATAGCACAATCAATAATTTTTTACCACACGAATTTTCTCTATGCAACAGTTCTCCAAAAATGTCTACCCAGAATTTTTCAAACATTATTTTGCTGAAGAGAGTAACAGAAAACACCAAAAAGGATTAAGCATACCTTAAGGAGCTTGCATATTATTAGAGCACCAGAAGGTTAATGTCCACCAAATCATTTTTTTCCTAAAGGAGTTTCAAGAATAAAGGAGGGCAAACCTCAGCCGAGAAGATAGCTGTACATTATTGAGAAAAAACATTTGTACTTGCTGATAAGTTATTCATGTCACGCTGCTTGGGTAGAACATGCACTTGAAGTATACCAAATTAACAAAATCAGGCTTCATGAAAGGGGTAAATTACACAAAATTATCTATATTCTTTTTATATATGTTCAGAAATATAACATCACATGCATATCGGTGGATCATCGTATTCAGTCAAGAAAAGCCAAACATGTATAGATTTTACTGCTCAACATCGGATACCAACAAGGTTAAAGTTGGGATCAAAGCAACAATTGCACATAATTATATAGTAACACACTAAGTCATAGTGTTTTCATTGTTTTCTCTATTAAGTTTGTAATTAAGCTAAAAATATTAACAAGAAGATATCATCATTTGACACAGAACAGAGATTCAAATCGCAATTTGTGATCGGTAACTAACTCTAAAGCAAATAAAGAGCAACTCAACCTCCAATTATCATAGGGTCAGAAGGAACAAGTGTTCTGTAATAAAATGAGTGAATCAGTATTGTATTTACTATTACCCGTGCAACAGATGTTATAATATATGAATCAAAAGTTATCAGGAAGGCTTCTAAAGCACTTCCCTTTCTTTGGAATTCCCCTCCTCGTAAAGTAACTAGTATGTAAAAGAGTATGGCACATTCCAAGGAGGCAAAGATATTAATCTTTTTTCAAATGACTTCGCATCAACATTTTGACAACCTTTGCATCTCAAGGACTACTTATTAAAATCAATAGAATAGTGAAAAACATTAAACAGGCTGACGCATGATCAATTCATAGCCGAGGAATACAAAGTAATTGAAGATAAATTAATGGCGTAACCAAAAAAGAAAAACAAAAACAAAAATGACAACACGCATCTTTGGAAGCCAAATAAATAGATAGATCTAAGCACTATTATTTTTTCTAGCAAGAAATTTGAGTTTCCACCAAACAATATTAAGATTATAATGGGGAAAAGAGAAGGATACCACGACATGGCTCCAAAACACTGTCGCATGTCACAATAGAGAAGCCTCAAATCACATACCATCCCGGATTTGTCAAGTAAAGATACAGATTTAATTGTCCCTATGTCCAAATAGGGCAATTTGCTAATGTAGACTTGTAACGAAGTTATGCATTTCCCTGTTTCTCTACTACAAGAAAACAAAAACAAATCAGAACCAAATACTACTATTAAAAAATTATACTCCAAAAGCAGACAGTGAATAAAAAGGAAGGAAAGAGGAGTTAAACAAGGGAAATTTTATAAAGACTCTCGTTGATTTGAGAGTATATCTTATTCACATATATATATTATTTACATCAGATTTGAAATTCATAATATAGAGTTTACATGAGGTTGAAACTCCTAAATACTAGCTAACTAACAAGCAAAGGATAATTACAACTACAATTGTTTATCCTTAACATTCCCCGTCAAGATCAACGGTAGTGTACGAACATTGAGCTTGTCGCGGAAATGAATAAAAGCAGACGAGCCAAGTGCCTTTGTAAAGATATCTGCATATTGATCTTGGGTCGAAACATAACGAACAGATAATAAGCCTCACTCAACTTTCTCATGAATAAATTGACAATCAATCTCAATATGTTTCGATCAATTGTGAAAAACTAGACTAGTACACGTGTAAAGTGCACTTAGATTATCACAAAGGAGTACAGGTGGCTTGTTGTAAGTGATGCCAAGTTCAAACAACAGGCTCTTGAGCCAAGCCACTTCAACCGTGGCAAAGGCAACTGCTCTGTACTCTGCCTCTATGCTAGAGTGGGCCACAATAGTTTGTTTACGAGAAGACCAACTCACCAGATTATTCCCTAGAAAAATGGCATAGCCATGGTGAGAGCGACGATCAAGGACATGAGCAGCCCACCCTGCATCAGAGTAAGCTCGAATAAATTGATCTAATGATGGAGAAAAGTGGAGAGCAAGATGCAAAGTGCCCTTAAGGTAAAGCAAAATACGTTTAACTGCAGACCAGTGAGATAACCAAGGATCATGCACAAACTGACAAGCCCAATTAACAACATAAGAGATATTTTGACAAGTAATGGTGGTGTATTGAAAATCACCAACAATATTACAATATAAAGTAGCATCTGGAGCTAGCAGCCCATCACGTGTGAGCGTGCAGTGGAACCCGAAGGGGTTTGAAATGGTTTAGCATCTTGTAGGTGGCTACGACAGAGAAGGTCCTTGATGTACGAGGATTGAGACAGTAGCAAAGAATTGCCATGATGCAGTACTTCAATCCCAAGGAAGAAGCTCAGATTGCCCAAGTCCTTAAGGGAAAAACCAGAGTTCAAAATAGTTGTAACGCTGGAGTATTAGAGTCATTACCTGTAAGAATGATATTATCCACGTAGACGAGGAGGTAGGTAATTGAAGAGCCACAATTGCAAACAAATAGGGAAGAGTCAATAAAACAACTCTTAAATCCTTGATGCACTAAAAAAAATTTCAGTTTCATAAACTAAGCTCGAGGAGATTGTTTCAAACCATAGAGCGCTTTTCTTAGGCAACAAAGATGATGATGATATTGAGTATCAACAAAGCCAGGAGGCTGAGACACATAAACAACCTCTTGAAGATCACTATTTAAGAAAGCATTACTAACATCGAGTTGTTTATGTTGCCAGCCGTGAGCAAGTGCAAGTGACAAGACCACCCGAATGGTAGTAGGCTTCAAAACTGGGCTAAAGGTATCAAAATAATCAACACCCTCTTCTTGATGATATCCTATAGCCAAAAGATGGGCTTTATGCCGCTCTATTGTCCTATTCGCATGTCATTTAATTTTGAATACCCATTTGCAACCGACAACATTAGCATGAGGAGGGCATAGCTCGAGTGACCAAGTGTCATTACGAAGCAAGGCATTATATTCATGTGACATGGTGCACTCCATTCAGGAGATGGGCTTTTCCTTGTAGGTTTTTTGGTTCCAATAGGAAAGGAGGAGAAAGTGGGCTTAACTGCAAAAAGGAACATCTTAGGTTTAAGAGAATTAGTTTGGGCTCTAGTAGTCATGGGGTGGATAGAAGAGGAAGATTGGCGAAGGTAAGGAAGAGTAGAAGATGAAGGAATAGAGTGAAGAGAAGTAGAGCTGGGAGATGAATAAGTGGATGGATTGGGTAGTTCCAAGGGCTGAGAAGTGGCAGACAAGAGAGGGGATGAAGACGAAAGCGTACTGGATAAAAGAGATGGATTATCAGTCTGGGTGGAAGCGGATGGGGACATAAGGAACTGGTAAGGTGTTGGATGAGGGTAACAAGGAAGTGAGAATATCAAGATTGAGGGAACTTAATGCAAGAGAATCAGTTTTGGAGCTATTGGTCATTGTGGAGTAAGGAAAGGTGTGTTCATCAAAAATTACATGACGGGCAACATAAAGATGACCTGATGAAACATGAAAGCAGAGGTACCCTTTGTGTTTAGTGCTGTAACCTAAGAAAATACAAGCCAAAGATCGATACTGGAGTTTATGATTATTGTAAAGAGACAGTTGAGGATAACAGAGACACCCAAAAACTTTAAGTAATGAGTAATCAGGACTACGATTATAGAGAAGAGAAATGGAGACTGAAAATTAAGAGGACTAATCATGCAATTATGAAGATAAGTGGATGTGGAAAAGGCATGTTCCAAAAGCTGTAAAAGAAGATAAGAATTCGCAAGAATGGCAAGTCCCTTTTCAATAATGATACGGTTACGACGTTCAGGAGCACCATTTTATTCATGAGTATGAGGGCAAGCGACCCGATGAATGATCCCTAATTGTTGGACAAAGGTAGAGACATTACAATATTCACCCCACCCCCAATCAATTTGAATGGATTTAATTTTTCTACTCAATTGAGTTTCCACCATTTTGATAAAATACTTAAAGATAGTGAACACTTGAGATTGAGAAGACAGAAAAAATATCCATACAGATTTGGAGTAGTCATCCAAAAATTGAACAAAGTACTTATTTTCATTAAAAGAATCAATTGGAGCAGGGCCCCATACTTCAGAATAAACTAATTCAAAAGGAAATGAAATTGACATATGATTCAAAAATAAATGTTGACGACGACTCTCGCTAAGTTGACATGGGCCACAGACTGAGTGGAGTATATTACTGAAAATAGGAAGATGAACAGTGGAAGCCAAATGACAAATAACGGACTCATGAGGATGACTAAGTTGATCATGCCATGTTTCGAGAGTAACCTTGACACACAAAAAGCTCTAGGCTGAGTCAGAAGTTGGGAGATAGCAAGACGATAAAGACCATACTTAATCATTCCTCGAAGAAAAACCTTTCCTTGTAGATCCTTTATAAGACAATAATAAGGGTGAAACTCAATTATGACATTATTATCATGAGTAAATTGAGAAACACTTAGGAGATTGGTTGTAATTAGAGGAACAATTAAGATATCTTTTAAATGGAAAGATCGAGAAGGGGAGGGAATAATAGAAGAACCAATGTGAGATATAGGGAGTTTAGAACCATTACCAACAGCAAGCAAGTCACTCCTAGAATAGTCTGATATAATGGATACATTACCAATGTTTGCAGCGACATAATTTGTGGCCCCTGAGTCAAGACACCAAGAAGGGTCTAAGACACTTAAAGAGGAGGTAGCAACATTGGCTTGAGGATGAGGTGTGTTCATCGCTAGGTAATGATCATCGAATCAATTGTAGAAACTTTTTGCCACATGACTAAGTTTCTCACAAATTTGGCAAATGGGCAATTTGGTGTTCGTCTATCATCATTGCTTTCAGAATTACACTGTTGAGATTGATTTGTTGGTGGACTAGACTTGTGAGAAGTCCAAGACTGAAAACCCTGACGACTAGCAAAAATAGCGGAGAGAGTGACATGAGCAGAGTCATCTGCAAGTTTTTGTTCTTCTTGTAGGAGAAGACCAAGAAGTTCCTCGCAAGTGATGGGAGGAGTGCGAAGGTTAATGGCTGTGCGGAAGGGGCCATAAGCTGGATCAAGTTTGCATAAGATCTAAGTTACCAATTCAGGATTAGTGACAGGTTGAAGGGCCATAGCAAGATTGTTGGCAATGGTATGTTTACGTTGGACATACTCAATGATGGAAAGACTACCCTTGGTCATTGTTTGTAGTTGGAGACACAAAGTCATCACCCGAGCAAGAGATTGAGTCAGATAGATATGATGAAGGCTAGTCCATGCCTCAGTTCTGGTTCGACATTGAATAATGTGTCCAAGAATGGAAAGATCAATAGTTGTTTTGATCCAAAGGAGGACAACTCTGTCATGGGATTTCCAAGTTTCATATTCTGGATAGGGAACATAAGTTTAACTTGTTGAGGAGTTATCAATTGAAGGAGACGAAATTGTCATGACCCAAGCCTAGGGCATAGATGTGACACGGTGAATGGGGACCCAAATGGACCCTAAACAAGCCTCTTAGCATATCATTTACACATCCTTGGTCACGAAAGCAATTAAACAACAATAAGAGAATAGAGATAAGGATAAAGGGGCTAAGGGAAGTCTTTCATAGAATAAATCATCAAAAGAGTCAAAGGTCAAAGCATAAATACATAACTTGTCCAACAATACCTCTACATAGATTGGTCGGGGGCCAAGACAACTTTCCAGGCTCACCCTCATAGTCAAAAGCATCTAAACAAAGAAAAGAGTCTTTACATAACATAGGATCAATATCTATTGCCCTCGGAGTTGAGGACTCATCAAGCTTACTTTAAGAGATAGTACTAGCCACGTGGAGGAGGATGATGATCAAGTGGAGCTCTGGTTCCTACATGGTAACATCATGTAGGCATAGAATATGCATTAGTACGTTTGAATGTACTAAGTATGTAGGATGAATGCAACAAGAGATAAGCAACATGGTTAAAATGCATAATTAGGGAATGGATGAGCATATAACAATATGACATGCATGAATGTTTCTTGAAGTAAACATGTTATATAGAACATATTACATGTGTAGTTAGAGACCATCATTATAGAATCCAAGGCCTACCACCCCCTTGCAAAGGCGATTGAGGTATCAACTCCTCAATTGGTTGATAGTTGTCACACACTACCATCCATGGTGATTGAGGTATCAAATACTCAATTGGTTAATGGTTGTCATACCCTACCATCCATGGTGATTGAAGCATAACAACCCCCCATCCCCAACAAGGTGTGGTCACTTGCAACACTGTAGATACCTTTCATGAAATCAACATATATATACCTTCCTTTCATCATTATAAAGTCACTCAAATCATAGGTCATGTAATAGATCATCAATAAATCAAGAACCCTAAACCAAATATTTTATTAAACACTTGGTGGGTGTGTAATGCTATTTCAAAATCATGTAATTCAAGAGTGAAATCATGTGAGAAAACTTATTAAAAATCAACCCACCAACACTTGGTAACACCCTCATGCAAGAAACATTAAAAACCTTTATCAATCTCATAGTAGATCATAGAATCATAGCTCAAAACATGCTTAAATAGTTCACATTTCATGAAAACTCCAACATAGTTTATAATTAAATCATAGTAAGAATACCCATAAGTAATTCAACATGAGAACATGTAATTTGTATAAAAAGGAATGTTGGGAAGCATGGGAGAAAGGACCCAATGGTTGAAACCCACATACCTCAACTTTAGAGATTTCCTTGATGAAGATTTGATTGAGAACTAGAAGCTTAAGTGAAATCCTTAGATCTAGAATGAGTTTGGGACACATGAATTTGAGTGAAATATTTGGCTAAGTGCTTGAGAGGGTTCTGGGAATGTGTTGAATGATATGGGGTTGAAAAATGACTAAGTATAGGTATTTTTATGCATAGGAAAGCTTAGGCTCAAGGCCAAAAAGCCTTGGACTGAAACAACAAAACTGGTATAAATATATATAGGTCCACTCCAGGGGCGCAGATCGATTCTGTTTTTCGTAATTTTGGATAATGAAATTTTGATACGGTTGCTCTAAACTTGGGGTTATACCCATCTCCCACTCAATTTATCTCCCTGATCATGAATATGAAGTCGAAATTTTGATATCACACATGGATTTTGAGATATATGTAAATTACGAATATGGGCATTTTTGAGGCACATTTTTAGGCACTTTTTGGGGTATTTCAATATCTCCCCCTTGGGAACATTCATCCCCGAATATTAAAAAAATGCATATGAGACAAATAATCAAGATGAGTTCAGCCCAA
Organism: Solanum medicagineum; assembly: GCA_026153255.1. Taxonomy (NCBI): domain Eukaryota; kingdom Viridiplantae; phylum Streptophyta; class Magnoliopsida; order Solanales; family Solanaceae; genus Solanum; species Solanum medicagineum. The sequence continues at coordinate 6,831,655 of JAPFFP010000002.1, forward strand.
CACATGAATGTAACAATGCACTTAAACATCATTTCAAAATTCTCAACATAAGTGTCAAAAATCACTATGAACTTGCCAAAATAAACATGAATGCATGCAATGACATAAAGGCTGAAACATAAGACTTGAAATTACATAGAGGACTTGAATTAGTACCTTAGGCTTGAGTAGAATGGAAGAGATAAGGATATCGCTTTTGTATGCCTGCCTCGGCTTCCCATATAACACTCTCAACTTATTGATTTCTCCAAAGGACCTTGACAGAAGCAACATGTTTGTTCCTCAACCTCTTCACTTGTCTATACAAAATTTCTATTGGAATCCCTTCATAAGTCAAATTGTCTTCAACAACACCCACAACATCAAGAGGCACAATAGCACTTAGTCACCAAACACTTCCTTAACATAAACACATGAAAGACCGGATGAACCATATTCAAATCATTGGGAAATTTATCTCATAGGCCACCTTAGTGATCCTCCTCAACACTATATAAGGACCAAAAAATCTTGGACTTAATTTACCCTTCTTACCTGAAACGACCTCCAAAAGTGCCCGAAAATGTACCTCGAAAGTATCCAGAATTGTAATTTCTATATATCTAAAAATTCAATCATTATTTCAAGAATCTGACATCATATTATTGTTCAAGGGATCAAATTGAGTGGAAAATGGCTCTAACCCAAATTTTACAGTAACCGTATCAAAATTTGAAAATCGCAAACAACGCAATTTAGGAGGGTCAACTTTGAAGGGGCATATCTCTTAGCACACAAAGAAATCGGTGGTCCATGAAATACCAACTTAAATATTTTTGAATAAGATTTCCAACTCAGTTGGTTTCACCTCATTCCGAGTTCGGATGAAGGATTTATCCCCATTTTCGTAGAACTCATTTGTGCAGAAAATGCAAATTCTAGTGAGGTTAGCGCGACACTTCTGTGACACACCCCTATTGCTTTTGGTGCCAGTTTTAATTTTTTTCGGTCATATACTTATAATTCTTGGGCCTAAGGGTTCTCACACTTGAAAATACCTATACTTAGCCTTATTTCACCCTCATATCATCCTAAACATTCCCCAATGCTAACCAAAACACTTAGCCAAATATTTACTCCCAAATTCAAGTCCCAAAACCCTCATCCAGATCTAAGGACATTCTTCAAGCTGCAAGTCTCCATTAAAGTCTTCTTCAAAAAATTCTTCAAGGTCAAAGTATGTAGGTTTGAGCCATTGGGTTCTCCCACCCATGGTGCCCTAATATCCTTTTTACTCAATTTGTATGATATAAAGTTAATTTTACATGTGGGTCTTGTATATTAAGAAATTTAATGCACAGTGATTTGACTTCATGAAAGTATGGTTGTTTTAACATGTTTTGAGCTCTAAATCTTGGATCTAACGTTAGATTTGATGAGTGATTTTGATGTGAATGTCTTGGGGTGTTGCAAGGTGTTGATTGATGGTTTTACAACATATTTCCTTATATTATTTCATCTCTAAATTGCATGGTCTTTTACCTTTATTACATCCCCCCCAAGTATTTGATAAAATGTCTGGCTAGGGTTTCTTAATAAGTTTAAGGTCCAAAGCTTGAGAAATGATATGACTGACTATATGATGATAAAATAAGGTTACATATACAATATATCTATATAAAGTATTGCGTGAGACCATGACCAGTCCGGGTGACCTAGTTGAGGGGTCAACATCTTATCCACCAGGGTGATGGGTGCTATCATCACTAACCTTGATTAGGGATTTGTACCTCACATACTAGGGTGATGGGTGCTATCATCACTAACCTTGATGAGGGATTTATACCTCATACACTAGGGTGATGGGTGTTATCATCACTAATGTCACGCCCAAAGTCCCGTTAGGGTGGACTGGCACCCGTTGCCGGTAAGGCCGGGAGAACCAACTTGTATCTATGCGCTTTCTACACATATTATGAGGTACTCCTACGTTCAACATACATTTACGAAAGTAAACACATAACAAACCAAAAGGAGATGCATATGGCTAGGCCGTTGGGGCCACGGTGTCTAAAGTATGAGACATGACCACACTTTAATTTGCATAGGCTACAAAGCCTCTAGATAAGGAAAATTATCTAATAGGGGTCGGGACAACCCCCGCCTCGACTAACTATACAGTACAAAAATATAAGCTCTAGACAGACAAAGCCCCGAAGCAACTTGGAGCTTGGTAACAGCAGCTGGATATCCTGTACTCCTACTGGGGAGATCTACTAGCACCTGTACCTGCAACATGAAATGCAGTTCCTCTATAAGGGACGTTAGTACGAGATAATGTATTGAATATGTAAGGCAATAAATATTGTATACGAAGTAACAACTCAAATGAAACTATGCACTGGTGTAGGATAAGAGACCACTTTTAGTTGTACTGTGGGATCATGTACTTTATGTTCTTTTTATTACTTTACCTTTACTGTATAATCTACGCACAATATGTAATGTAAATGAACAGCTAATCAGTGGTAAATCTATATCGGGATCGTCCCTGGCTAGGTTATTCGTTTAACCCCTCGGGCTACCCCCCGTGATAGGATTGACCATGGATAGGTGATTCTTCCACCCCTCGGGCTACCACCCATCAATAAGCAATATCCTTTATCTTTCAATTACTTTTGAGATAATTCTTTTGGTGGTCATAATATTAGAGCTGTAGGACTGTAGATACAACATATGAAATGTAAATAATTATAAAAGACAATACTATAATGAAAGGAGTAGGTTACACAAATAATGAAATGCATCAGAGGTAGAACAACACATGGACTTTATTTAGTAGAACAAATTTGTGTATCTTGGTATCCAAGTATGTACGAAGATTTAAAGGTGACTATGCATGGAAGTATATGAACATGTGAAAGAGTGGAGACACGGTAAATAGTTGTGTCGGAGTTGATAAGTGCCTTTATGTACGAAGGAGGGATCTATGTTTCATGCCCAATCAAGTAGCCTTACATACCTTGATGTACGACCTCATTATTACCTCGAGATAACCTTTCCTTCCTCTGAATATTTATCTACAACATAGTAGGTTATAAAACTAGCATTAGCAGCCAATAGATACATCTTGGCATCCCACTCTCATAAAAACAACATACGGGCAGCAAGCGGGTAATTATAAACCCGAGCGTATTCTTTCAACCTTTTCGCCCCTAATCATATTTTGTAATACACATTATCATATACATATAATGTGCATCCTATTTTAGTTCCGTAACATCCTTACAACAGCCCACAAAGCACAAGACATAACAATTCTATGCAACATACAAATAGGCGGCATAACGTTACCTCCCTTCGCTACATTACGAAGTTGACGATTCCAAAACTTTACCAACTTCAACCAAACTGTTCCCACAACATTTATACATACAAATAGTCCTTAAACAGTTCAAAAAAAGTCCTCAAAATAGGTGGAGGATGTGATACCATAGCTCCCAATCAATCAGCCCACAAGTCCTATTACGAGCACAATTATGATATCACACAAGAACGTATTTCGCAGACTGTAAAAATGGTGAAGCAGCCTTTATACATCATTATAAAACCAATACTCTTTAAGAACAGTAGACTCCCTTCACAATCAGTCCAACCAAAAAGAGAAAAGCTTCCAAATAAATAAGAAAAATGTACAACAACTTTTGGAACCTATGTTGTCCAACAATTTCAGCATAGACATAACCAACATAGTCTCTTGTTTTGTATAAGAAAACCATACTAAACACACAACTATAATCATTTACCTTTACCTTAAAGGTTTAGGGCCTCCTTAAGAACCCTATAAGCTCTTTTTAGCCACTTGACAAAGTTAAGAAGTGTAGAGAGAAAGCCTTAAGAAAATCTGACTTTTTGTTCAAGTGGAATGACTTGAGTGAGCTGATTTTAAGCCCCTTTTAAAGGAGCACTTGGCCAACTTAACTTTCTCATTTTAAGACTTATTTTATCAAGAAATCAAAATACCATTTTGCCCCTTTCACTTGGGCCTTATTGGGTTCAAATTGGTTGGGCCTTTGCTGCCTATTTTGTTTCCTTTCTCTTAGTTAGTTTTGGCCCAACTCACCAAGTGAGTTTTGTTGTACTTGGGCCCTTTCTATTTTATTGTTGGACTGAAAATATAGTCCATTTTGTGATGCTAAAACATGGGCTAAAGTTACACCTTTAATACGGACTTTATTCATAATCGTACTTGGACAAATTCGACTTCGGGCCTCGTCTCCATTTAGCTAGCAAATTTGAGCTAAGCAAGCAGGTGACTCACCTGCTAGCTTCCTAAGTCCTACAAGTACCTCAATTCTCTCACTTTGTTTAAGCCCGTGTTCTCCTCAATTCGACTTAAAACTTTTTTACACTCGACCCTTTTCAGCGTTAGACATACATATTGCCCTTGTATTGGAGATTCAAGCACTTTTAAAAATTGGCACTAATTTGACCAAACCATATCATGTTTCATTTGCATAGTACTAGTATTGTAAGATGTGGGGTGTTAAAACTAACCTACCAAGGGGTTTGAACTTTGAAAATCAAGCTTGGTCTATTCTACACATATGATATCCTATATGAGCATGAGTCATTTAAGCATGTTTTACTTTAGCATTGATTATACATGCCATATTGTTATATTATGCCTATTGCCTATTGTTATGCATTTCTATTATGATGTCTATCTCTTGTTGCATTGCATCCTATATACTTAGTACATTCAAATGTACTAACGTATACTTTTGCCTACATAATATCACTATATAGGAACCAGAGCCCAAGTTGATCATCCTCTTCCTCCACTTGGTTAGTCGGTGCTATTCAAGCTAGTTGGTGAGTCCTCTACTTTGGGAACCCTAGTATATGTTTCTCATGTTTCTTTTGTTATGTATTGAGACATTCTTCTTTATGTCCTATTTTGACTATGAGGGTGATCCTGGTTGCTTTGTTTGTCCCCAACTCTTATCTATGTAGTAGAGGTGTTGTTGAACATTCTATGTATCTATGATATGAGACTTGGCTCTTTTGTCTCTTGATGTTGTTGTTATGCAAGCTTTCCCTTAGTCCCATTTCACCTTGCTTATGTTTCATATGTCGTTTCACATTGCTTCTGCGATAAAAGATGTGTAATGATATGCTATGAGTCTTGTTTGGGGTTCATTCGGGTTCTCATTTTGCCTGTCATGTCTAGGCCCTAGTCTTGGATCATGACAAAGATGGTAATAGAGCACTAGGCTATTAGATCCTCAGAGTCCAACACACCACGTTGATTAGAGTCTTCTTCATGGTTGTGTTGTGCACCACAACTATGAGTAGGAGGCTATGAGATATTTTAGGAAATATTTTACTTCTTCATGATCCATGTCATGCGATAGAGTCAGGTCCCCTAAGGCTTATTGCTAACCCCTAACCGTTACATTACAGGATATGTCTCAAGCTACTCAGGACGGTGCTATTATGAATGCGGAGGTTTGCGATGCTCTATGGGAGGTAACCAAAGTGGCGGCAAATTGGCAACTCAGCTCGGTCATGAAGTGGGTGCTCCCGAGACTTCTAGTGGTTTAAGGGGAGGTACTGAGGCCAAGAGGGCCCATAATGTGGGTAAGTCCGAAAGCTCCAAGGGAGAGATAGTGGTGGTGTAGTACTTTATGCTAGGAGCCCATAATATGATAGAGGCCATGATGCCCCATGCTTGAGAGGTACCAGTGCTTGTTATGGGTGTAGTAAAGTGGGTCACAAGCTAAATGATTATCCGTATGTTCGAAGGAAGCGTAAGGGTGGCCAACCTTTAGATATAAGGTGGTTGTGTTGATCAAGTGGCTCAAGGAGGGGATGAGATGCCCGATGCTATTACCGGTAAGTTGAAGTTTTTTTGGCTTTGTTGTGCATGTATTGCTAGGCCCGGCGTGGCACTATTTCTTCTCTATTCTTTTGGTTTCTAGTAGGGCTTCTTGTGTGCCCAAGGTGTTATGTGGATCTTTGGTTTCTATTCTTTTGTTGGGTGTTTGTTGCTAGAAGCTTTATAGGTGTTGATCCGGGTTTGTATTGCATTGGTTCTTGCTTTGTGATTTGTTGGAGTTGGCATGGTAGATTTGGCTGTCATTATAGGAATGGAATGGTTGCATGCATGTTGTGTCTTCATGGATGTAGGACCCATAGAGATAGCTCCTGATTCCCTGATGAGCCCGTCTTTGAGCGGGAGGTTGTTGAATGGAAGCAAGGAAGGTAGGTCCATTTCTTGTATTAAGGTACAATTGGGTTCCAAGGGGTTAAATTTGTTATCTTGTGAGAAATGGAGGTATTGAACCTAAGTTGTTTTGTTTATAAAATTATTGTTGGTGGTAAATGAGGCTTTGAATGTCTTTTGCCGTATTTTGAATTTTCAGCTAGTGTCCTTTGGTTTGACTAGTACACCGGGTATGCCTATAAGTCTCATGAGTAATATCTTTAGTCCCCACTCTAATAGGTTTATGGTGGTTTTGATGATGATAATATGGTTCATCCCCAATTGAGGTAGTGCATGTGAATCATTTGAGGGTAGTACTACAAGTTCAAGGAAGAAGGTTGAGTGCTAAGTAGGAAGATGGGAATTTTGGTGGTAAGAGGTTGCCTTCCTAGGTTGTGTGGTGCCGAGTGAGGGTATTAAGGTGGACCCTAGTAAGATAAAGGTGATTCGGTTTATCCTAGACCTTGACTTCCTTGGTGTAGTAGGAGCCTCTTGGGTTTAGTAGGCTATTACCGGAGATTGTGAGTAGGTTCTCTTCTATTGTTGCTCCTATGACTTAGTTGACCCTAAGTAAGGCCATGTTGTGACCGACGTTTTGAATAGGTGACTTGATAGGCCCGGGAGTTGCCATATCTTGTGTTATGCTTTGATGCTAGTAGGATTCATGTGTATATGGGTTGATCCTTGATCCCTTCCAATAAAGGAGACCCAAAATTATTTTCAAGAAAACCTACATGGATTTTACTTATTTTAAGTAGGTATTTGAATATTATGATTCCTAAAATTCTATTGATGCATGAGTAGTGTTTATTTGATGATTTTAATGTGATTTACACCGTTATATGAGGATCTACTTTGGGTCTAATGAAGTTATAAGTATGCGTGTTCCCTTCTTGAATTATTTATGAGGAGAGGTTACACTATGGATTTAAATATGAAATAAGTTATGTTTTCACTTCAACTTCATATTATAAATGTTGATTTTTTTTAATGGAGTCATAATTACCATGTCATTTCCTCATTGTACATAGCATATGCATTCATGTACACAGATTATTTTGAAAAATTATGTTATGGGTAAGCCAATTTCATTTTATGGTATGATTTTGATAAAAGGTTGGTTATGACCATATTGTGATCACATATATGTCTTTGATTTTGGCTCTTTAAGCATTTTGGGTGTTTACACCATATTTTATATGAATGGGCTATTCCTATGCATGAGTATTATGACATGAAATTATGATTTTGGCATTTGAGGCTAAGTATGAATTATTATGAATGGTATTTGGTTTTTAATCCCTATTGTGCATTAAAATGATTTGGAAAATGACTATTACCTCTTTGAAAGTATGTACATGCATATTATAAGTATTCTTGTGGGATGACGACTTAGCTAGTTGTGTTAGGGGTCTTGGGGTAGTTTGGGCTACTTGCATAGCATGTTTGTAATAAGTGTAGAACCCATAAGGTTGTAATATGATGGGTAAGGATGGTAGATCTATTTAGTCAACTATGGTGGGTTAGTCACTTCTCTAAGATTGATATTTGGTTCGGGTTTTGTCCCCAAGTGAGGATGGGGGGTAGGTGATATCCCTAGTGTCCTTTTCAGACTAGGAATGAGCATTTTGAATATTGGTGGAATTGTCTGGTTGGCTTATGCATCGATTGTGTTTATGGGTTTCACGAATAGAATCTTAAAACCCTACCTTGATATGTTTGTGGTGGTCTCTAGTAATGAGGTATTGATTTGTTTAGAGCTTGTGAATTATTTTGGGGGAAGTGTTGAAAGTCTTGGAGGATGAGAGGTTGTTTGCTAAATATGATAGTTGGGCATTGTGGGTAGCAAGATGGTGGTTAGAGCTCAATATGGTATGAGTGTGTATTAGTTTTCCCGGTAAGGCTAATATTGTGGTTGGTGCTTTAAGTAGAGTGCCTATGGGTAGACTAACATATGTGGATAATGATGGCAAAGAGGAGACTAGTGGGTTCCATCGGTTGGCTAGATAAGGAGTTAGGTTGAAGGAAGTTGAGCATGGTAGTATAGTGTTCTTGATGGTTACAAACCTTCTTGGGTTAAGAGGTATAGATTAGGCAAGGCCTTGATTTCTCCTTATTACAGTTGGAAGTTTTAGGTGAGAAGATGATAGAGTTGAGGTTGTCTCCTAAGGGAGAGATGGTGGTTATGGTACCAAGTGGGTTAGGTGTATTTCAGCTTGAAAATTGGGTTGAGGATTATGAGTCCTTATAGAGTGTAGAGGGAGGTTAGTAAGGTTGCATAAGTTTGGGAATTGCCTATGGTAGGGGTATGGTTTATCCGGTTTGTCATGCTTCTAGGTTGAGGGGATGTATGGGTGATAGAACTCTTTGAAGTTGTGGGTGAGGTGGAGGATAATTTGGCTTAGAAGGATGTTCCGGTGGAGGTGTTGGATGGATGAGTGGAGAAATTGATTGATAATGATGTAGTGCTCGTCAAGGCCCTTTGGAAGAGTTGTCTATTCATATGTGATTCTCGGAGAGCCGGTGTGTACATGGAGAAACGATATCCATATCTCTTTCATTCTATTCAAGCTTATGATGACATGCCAAGTCCGTTTTATGATTCGAAGTCCTATGTTTCAGCCCCTATGTCATTCATGTCATTCATGTTTAAGTTGGCAAGTTTATGATGATTTTACAATTATGTTGAGGTTTTGAAAATGGTGCTTTAAAGTGTGTTGTTGCAATCTTGTTGGGGTTAACCTCTTCATGATTACTCTTCTCTTGTACATTTCTTTGACACTCTGGGGCGAATGTTCCCAAGGGGGAGATATTTAAACGACTCCAAAAAGTGCTTGAAAATGTGTCTCGAAAGTACCCGGAATCGTAATATCCATATATCTAAAAATCCGTTCATTATTTCAAAAACTCGACTTCATATTCTTGTTCAGGGGGTCAAATTGAGTGTGGAATGGGTCTAACCCATGTTTTAGAGCAACCATATCAAAATCCAAAAATCGCAAGACCGTGATTTAGGAGGGTAAACTTTGAAGGGGCATATCTCTAAGCACACAAAGCATTGGTTGAACCACGACCTACCAACTTAAAGCCTTCTGAATTAGCTTTCGAACGCACTTAGATTCACCTCATTCCGAGTTCGGATGAAGGATTTATGCCCATTTTCGTAGAACTCATTTGTGCAGAAAATGCAAATTCCAGTGAGGTTAGCGCGACAATTCCGCGACGCACCCCTATTGTTTTTGGTGCCTGTTTTAATTTTTTTGGGTCAAAGACTTATAAGTCTTGGGCCTAAGGGTTCCCATACTTGAAAATGCCTATACTTAGCCTTATTTCACCCTCATATGATCCTGAACATTCCCCAATACTCACCAAAACACTTAGCCAAATATTTACTCCCAAATTCAAGTCCCAAAACCCTCATCCGGATCTAAGGAATTCCTTCAAGCTTCAATTCTCCATTAAAGTCTTCTTCAAGAAATTCCTCAAGGTTAAGGTTTGTAGGTTTTAGCCATTGGATTCTTCCACCCATGGTGCCCTAATCTCCTTTTTACTCAATTTTCATGATTTAAAGTTGATTTTACATGTGGGTCTTGTATATTAAGAAATTTACTGCACAGTGATTTGAGTTCATGAAAGTATGGTTGTTTTAACATGTTTCGAGTTCTAAATCTTGGATCTAATGCTAGATTTGATAGGAGGTTTTGATGTGAATGTCTTTTAGGTGTTAGAAGGTGTTGATTGATGGTCTTACAACAGATTTTCTTGCATGATTTGATCTCTAAATTGCATGGTCTTTAGCCCCATTACACAGCCTCCAAGTGTTTGATAAAATGTCCGACGAGGGTTTCTTGAGGAGTTGAAGGTCCAAAGCATGAGATATGATATGATTGAATATATAATGATGAAAGGAGCTTACGTATACAATATATTCTGTATAAAGTTTTGCATGAGATCATGCCCGATCCGAGTGACCTAGTTGAGGGGTCAAAATCTCAACCACTTGGGTGATGGGTGCTATCATCGATAACCTTGATGAGTGGTTTGTATTTCATACGTTAGCGCGATGGGTTCTATAATCACTAACCTTGATGAGGAGTTTGTTCCTCACACACTAGGGTGATGGGTGCTATTATCACTAACCTTGTTGAGGGGTTTGTACCTCACACACTAGTGTGATGGGTGCAATCATCACTAACCTTGATGAGGGGTTTGTACCTCACATACAAGGATAATGGGTGCTATCTTCACTAACCTACCAAGGGTTTCGTACTTTGGAAATCTAGCTTGGTATATTCTACATATATGATATCCTTTATGAGCATGGGTTATTTAAGCATATTTTACTTTAGCATTGATCATACATGCCATATTGTTATATTATGCCTACTGTCTATTGTTATGCATTTCGATTATGATGTCTATCTCTTGTTGCATTGCATCCTACATACTTAGTTCATTCAAACGTACTAACACATACTCTTGCTTACATGATATCATCATGTAGGAACTGGAGCCCAAGTTGATCATCCTCCTCCTCCACGTGGCTAGTCGGTGCTATTCAAGCTAGTTGGTTTGTCCTCCACTTTGGGGACCCTAGTCTATGTTTCTCTTATTATGTATTGAGACATTCATCTTTATGTTTTATTTTGACTATAAGGGTGAGCCTGGTTGCTTTGTCTTTGTCCCCGCTCTTATCTATGGACATGCTATATATCTATGATATGAGTTTTGATTTTTTTGTCTCTTAATGTTGTTGTTATGAAAGCTTTACCTTAGTCCCATTTCCCTTTGCTTATGTTTCATATGTCGTTTTACATTGCTTCCACGACAAGGATGTGTAATGATATGCTACGAGGTTTGTGTGGGGTTCCTTTGCATTTCCCATTCGCCGGTCACATCTAGGCCCTAGGATTTGGTCATGACATTACCAAAACAAACCACACCCTTCATGGGTGAGACTTTCAAATAGACCCAATCACCAGCCTTAAATTCAAGATCCCTTCTCCTCACATCGAAATAGGACTTTTGTCGACTTTGGGCTGTTTTCAATCTTTCCCTTATCAACCTCACCTTCTCCATGGCCTCTATAACCAAATCCGGACCAAACAAGGCCATCTCCCCCACCTCAAACCATCCAACCAGGGACCTACAATGCCTACCATAAAGAGCGTCAAAAAGAGCCATACCAATGCTTGAATGATAGCTATTGTTGTAAGCAAACTCAATGAGCGGAAGATGTTCATCCTAACTACCCTTAAACTCCAAAACACAAGCTCTAAGCATATCGTCAAGGTTTGGACAATTTTGTCGGCTTAGCCATCCGTTTCAGGGTGAAAGGTCATGCTAAGTTTAACCATGGTACCAAGACCTCTTTGGAAGGACCTCAAAAAGTCAGAAGTGAATTGTGCACCACGGTCCGATATGATAGACAAGGAGACCCCATGCAATCTAGACAATTTATGAATGTACAACTTGGCATAATCTTCAGCACCATCAGTAGTCTTAATCGGTAGGAAGTGAGTTGACTTTGTCATTCTATCAACCACAACCCAAATGGAGTCAAAATTCTTTGTAGACTTAGGTAACACAACCACAAAATCCATGTTGATTTCCTCCCACTTCACCTCCATCTTTTTAAGATCCACCTTGATGTCATCACCCAACACCACATGACCTAGGAAAGAAACCTCTTTCAACCAAAACTCACTTTTTTCATATTAGGCATACAACTTCTCCTCTATCAAGATTTGCAACACCACCCTCAAGTGATCCATATGCTCCTCCTCACTATGGGAATAGATCAATATTTCATCAATAAAAACCACCACAAGTCAATCAAGGTAGGGTTGAAAGACCCTATTCATAAGATCCACGAAGATAGCTGGTGCATTAGTCAACTCGAAGGACATAACCACAAACTCAAAGTGTCCATACCTAGTCCGAAAAGTTGTCTTGGGAATGTGACGCTTCCTCACTTTCACTTGCTGATACCCAGATCGAAGATCAATCTTAGAGAAGTGACTAGCCCCTTGAAGTTGATCAAAAAGGTCATCAATCCTCAGTAGAGGGTACTTATTCTTGATGGTGACTCTAATGCACATTCTAAGAGAACCATCTTTCTTCTTCACAAATAACACCGGTGCACCCCAAGATGACTTACTAGGCCTTATAAACCCCTTCTCCAACAAATCCCTCAATTGTACCTTCTACTCCTTCAACTCCGCCGGGGCCATATAGTAAGAAGGAATGGAAATAGGTTGAGTATCGGGAAGAAGGTCTATACCAAAATCTATTTCCCTTTTTGGAGGACACCGGGAAGCTCATCGGGAAAGACATCAAGGAACTCATTAACCATCGGAACCGACTCTATAGGATGGACTTTGGACTCAACATCCCTAACCCTCACAAGATGGTAGAGAAACCCTTTAGAAATCAACAAATGGGCTTTAATGAAAGAAATAAATCTACCCTTGACCACTACATCATGACTCACCCATTCAAGGACGGGTTCATTAGGGAACTGGAATTTGACACTACGGGTTCTATAATCAATACAAGCATTATATGCATGCAACCAATCCATCCCAAGAATGATATCAAAATCCACCATGTCCAGCTCGACAACATCACAAGGAAATATTTTATGCAAAATGAACACGGGGCAATTTCTATAGACTCTTCTAGTAACAATAGATGCACCAATGGGAGTAGACACTTCAAAAGGCTCACACAACAATTCGGGCTTAACATGAAACATTTTGGCAACAAAAGAAGTAACAAAAGAAAGAGTGGCATACGGGTCTATATGCATATACATCAAAATAAAAAACTTTTAACATACCGGTGACGACATTGGGTATCTCATCTACCCCTTGTCTCCCTTGAAGAGAATAAAACCTATTTTTCCTTGGAGCACCCCCTTGTTGTCCTCCTCTTCCCTTTGGAATCGCATTTGCAACTTGGCCTTACGGACGACTATCCCTATCCTTATTTTGATTATGAGGACAATCAATCATCTTATGATCCACCTCCCCACAACCATAGCAAGCATTAGTGTTACTCAAACATGGGCTATTATGGCCTCTCCCACATCTTTGGCATTTAGGATAATCATTAGCAAACCTCCTATTAGGAGCATTGGAAGACCCTTGGCTTGAAGGCTTGTGGCCTTGAGGAAACTGCCCACCCTTGGGGTTTTGGAATCCACCCTCAAAACGAGCCCTCTTGGCCTCACTACTCCTCCTCTTTCTAAGTGTTTCCCCCTTCAATTGTTCGGCATAAGTCATGAGGTGGAACAAATCTATATGACTTATCAATATGGCAGAACGACACTACTCATTAATCAAGTCGAACATATCCATCCCAAATTTGTTCATCCTAGACCTCAGCTGGACCACCAATTGTGGAGTATACTTGGAGAGTTGGTTGAACTTAAGGGCACACTCCCTCACACTCATAGACCCTTGCTTTAGATTCATAAATTCCATCATTTTGGCCTCCCTTAGCTCAAGAGGGAAGAACCGAATGAGAAATGCATCCTTGAACTCTTCCCAAAGGATGACATTGTTATTCCCTTTCTCCACCTTCCATTGGGTGAACAAAATTTGAGCCACCCCCTAGAGTTGGTGGGCCACCAATTCTGCTGTCTGTTTCGAGTTAACCCCAATAATAAAAAACACTTTGTACACCTTATCAATAAATTCATGAGGATCCTCATCCACCTTAGACCTGTGGAACTCCAGTGGGTTCATTCTTGTAAAATCCCTCACCCTAGAGTTCAGAGTAGGAGCATGAGGGGCTTAGGCCCCTTGATTGATTTGATTAGTCATGGCATGAGCCAACATGGTAATAGCATCCTGGAACTCTTCATGAGCCACTCCCCCATCTTGAGGAGCTTGAGGAGCCGGAGAGGCTTGTTGCTCCTCGGGTGAACAAGCTCTCCTTAGTCATTCTCCAGGAATAGGCATGATCTAGAATAGCAAAAAACATTCATTAGAGGAAAAATCCTTACCTTAGCTTCTATAGCATGACATAGATCATAAAGAAGGGAAACGTTTCCTTAAACGCCTCATAGCCTCTTGGTCATAGTCATGGTGCACTTCATCACAATAAACAAGACTCTAATCGATGCACTGTGTTGGATTTTAAGACCATTAATAAACTAGTGCTCTAGTACCAAGTTTTTCATGACCCAATCGTAGGGCCTAGATGTGACATGGCGAATGGGAACTCGAAGGGATGCCAAACAAGCCTTTTAGCATATTATTTACAAATCTTGGTCGCGGAAGCAAAGTAAAAAATAATAAGAATATAAATAAGGAAAAAAGGGACCAAGGGAAGTCTTGATGTTTATAAAGCATAAAGAGTCAAAGATCAAAGCATAAGTACATCAATTGTTCCAACAACACCTCTAAACATAGATTTGATGATGGCCAAGACACTTTCTAGGCTCACCCTCATAGTATCAAAGATCAACATAGAGAAATAACATAAGAAAGAGTAGAATAGCTAGTGTCCCCGAACTTGAGGACTCACCAAAATTTTATCTTCAAGATGCCAAATCTAGCCACGGGAGGATGATCGAGAGGTGCTCCAGTTCCTGTATAGTAACAACATGTAGGCATAGAGTATGCATTAGTACATTTGAATGTACTAAGTATGTAGGATGCAATGTCACAAGAGATAAGCAACATAGTCAAAATGCATAATTAGGCAATGGATGAGCATATAACAAAATGACATGTATGAATGATGCTTGAAGTAAAACATGCTTATAAAACATATGCTTATATCAAACATAATACATGTGTAGGAAGAGATCATATCCATCATAGACCAAGCAAACTATTACATGGAATCCAAGGCATGCCACCCCCTTGGAAGGTGATTGAGGTATCTACCCCTCAACATGGTAGTACGGGCTTGCCACTTACTGACAAGGTGATTGAGCTACATACCCCTCAACAAGGTAGTACGGGCTTGTCACACCATGAAAAGGCGATTGAGGTACATACCTCTCAACAAGGTAGTACGGGCTTGCCAACCCCCCCTCCCCGACAAGGCAATTAAGGCTTGACACCCCCTCAACAAGGTGATTGGGGATGCCACCCCTAACAAGGTGTGTTCAACTTGTAGCACCATAGATACTTGCTCATGTATTTAGTACATAGATACATCCCCCTTCATCATCACAAGTCATTTGACTCACAAGCCATGCAATAGATCATCAATAGGCCAAGAATCTTTAACAAGACATTTTATCAAACACTTGGCAGGTATGTAATGCTAATTCAAAATCATGAAATCTAAGAGTGAGATCATGTGAGAAAACTCAAGGTAAATCATCCCACCAACACATAGTAAGACCCTCATGCAATATAGCTTGAAATCCTTCATCAAATCTCATAGTAGATCATAGATTCATATCTCAAAACATGCTTAAACAGATAACATCTTATGAAACTCCAACATAGTTTATAATCAAATTCATGATAAGAGATACCCATAAATAATCCAACTTGAAAATAAGCAATTTACATAAATAAAAAGAAGAAGGAAGATTAGGCACCATGGATGAAAGAACCCAATGGTTGAAACTTACATACCTCAAACTTTGGGACTTCCTTGATGAAGATTTGAATGAGAACTCAAATCCTGAATGAAGTCCTTAAGATCCGAAAATGAGTTGGGACACTTGAATTTGAGTGAAATATTTAGCTAAGTGTTAGAGACGATTTTGGGAGTGTCTTGAATGATATAGAGTTGCAAATGGCTATCTATAGTATTTTTACGCATAGGAGGGCATGAGACCATGACCCCAATGCCCTTGGGCTGAAATAAGAAAACTAGCAAAAACAAGTACATTTTCGCGCCCCTAGTGCGTCGAATTCTTGGGCGCGGATCGTCTTTGGAAATCGTAATTTTTGAAAAATTATTTTTTGCTATAGTTGCTCTAAAATTGGGGTTATACCTATTTCCAACTCAATTTTTCCCCTGATCACCAATATGAAGTCGGATATTCATATCATGCATGAATTTCGAGATATGTGAAAATTACGATATGGACATTTCCAAGGCACATTTTTGGGCATTCTTGGGGTGTTTCACATGCGCTACTCTAAACCTTTTGACTATTCCTCATTCACGAGGTGAAAGAGATAGCAATGTTAAAATCTTATCGATGAGATCCCCAGAATAAGTAATAAGAACGGTAGAGAGACTATACCAGGATTGAGAGAAGTTGATTAGTGTGCTAAGTTGATTGACTTGAAAGACTACACTCTTACTTATATGAATCATGCATTTGAGTTAGCTCTAGATGTATCTAGACCCTTTTTTTTAAAACTTGCTTCCGAAGTTACCCATGAGAGAGAAAATTATGTCTCTAAAGAGTTTAATGCTACCACTTAAGAGTGAGATGTGAGGTCTTATAAACCCTAAGTAGAATTGAGTCACCCCAAAGTTAGAAGGATGATGATGGAAAGAAAGAGACGAGATAGTAAGAGTGATGGTTGGTTGAGACTTGTAGTTATAGCTACGTGTCTATTAGGTAAGTAATGAGTTGATGAATTGATTTCCATAAGTTTGATAGAAGACTCATAAGTACCCTATGATTTTCATCATGATGTATATAGGAAGAGTTATTGTTAGAATATGATGGAGGGTGCTCAAACTAGAAAGAAGTTTATTTTGATGTGTTATAGTGTTCATACTATTGAGGTTGAAGAGTAGAAGTTGAATAAGGGAAAATAGTGCTTCCAATGTGATAGATCTAAATTAGGCTTATGATTTTTAAGTGATAGTTCATGAGGTTCATTGAGTTATGAGCTTAGTCAGATAAGGAGGTATAATGAATAGGTAAGTGTATTGAGTTGTAAGGAAGGGATGTGTTGATTGAATATTCACTATGAGATTTTAGTGGGCCATGTTTCCTAAGTTTTTACCTAGTAGTTGTAGATTGGTGTGATGTTAGAGAGGTATGGGATAGATGCACGTGTTAGTACTAGACCCTAAGCTTGAATTTTGAGTAGTAGTGTAAAAGAGAAGATAGTATCGGGAGAGTGATAGTATTAGTTGGAGATTTTCTCTAAGAGGCTTGTCATAGTATATGGAGATGCTAAATTATAAAGGAAGTGATGCTATGGGTAGGGTACAAGTGCCCCTTAGGTAAGACTAGTGAAACAAGGATAGCTCAATAGATACAAAGAGGCTTGAGATGTGTACCCATGATTGTGTAATGATATGTGCAACTCTAAGTTATGACTGCTATAAGAATTTAGATAGTATTTTTGAGTTTTCAATATGGAGTAGGTTGATGTAAGCATTCTTTATCATCCCTACTAAATGAGTCGATCGGAGCTTATGGATAGATATTAAGGAGTTATGCATAATAGTCTATGTCTTATACAAATGAGTTTATAGGAACACCAAAGTTGAGTGTTTGCAGGTAAAAAGAAGAGGTTAGATTATAAGAGTTGTGGAAAGTGGTTATGTACCAATAAGAATAGCAAATATAGGAAGATTTCATAGTGACAGGAGGAAGCTAAGAGTGGTAGTTTTGAAGAGAGTCATAGACGCTATTTTATATATGTGACTATAGATTAACAGAAGGATTAAGATGTTTTTGTGAATAGTGACTCCATGACCATGTGGGGATATGTACTTATAGCCTAGTAAATGGAATTGATTTACAAACTTAGAGAGATGACCTTTATGCTAAGGGGCAACTGAGAAGGTAATGAACCAAGGTAGGTCTTGAGCTTTTAGTAGTGATGAGTTGATTAGATGAGACATCCGTATTTTTCCATCTCATATGTTACTTATACTTTAGTCGAGGTGATATTCCGTTCCTGTCGTATGTATGAGTGTCATGCCAATGGCATAGTATCATACACCTTATGTTGATTTTCATTCATGTTGAGTTTCAAGATGAGAAATGATCTTATCTCATAGATCTAAGAGTTTCTAGCCCTATGTTGAATGAGATATAATTTATGTTTTACACTATATATAGTTCTATGAACTCAGAATGAGCCTTGAAAAATGAGGGAGATCATATTAGATTATGAATGTTCTCAGATCAGATTTCTTGATTGAATCATACTAATGAATTTTTTCGTTAATAGCCCTTTTAGTAATTCTCTTTCCATTCTTGATGACAATGTTGATGATAGTAGATGAGTTATGGGTGATAGGAGAGAGTGAGTGTTCCCGAATTGTGATAATGGAGTTGAATTTCTATCATTGAGTTGATATTCCTCTTGAGTCTCTGCGTACTTGAGTATGCAAGTCCTTGATGGTATTCTTGCCTAATAATGATGTTGGAGATAAAGTTTAAATTCTAGATATTGAGTCTGAAGTCTATTCTTGAGAATTAATATACGAGTATCTGAGCATTTGAGTTCTTGATGGCATTCGTGCTTGATGGGTCTCCTAGTTTACTCATCATTCGAGGACGAATAATCCCAAGGGGTGATAATGTAACACCCCAATTTTTTTGGAAGCTGAGATTGAGCCATCGTTCATATTATTTAAGATTTCAGTTAATGATTCTTAATTGAGTGTAAGTGTTAAATTCAATTTCTTAATGTGGGAATAGAATTGGAGATGATCTAAGGTCACACAAATGCTCTAGTACGAAGTTAAGCTAAAAACTTTCTTAGTGTTTGAGTTCTAGTGTAAGATTTTATAAATATTAGATGGACCAACAACTTTTAGGTTGTATATATATGCTAGGATAAACTCCTAAGTATTTAAAGTATATTAGATATGATGTAGAGTCATAAGGGATCTTTTACATCAAGCCAAGTCTAAAGTATTTCTACCAACTAAGTTTTCATATGACTGGATAGAAGGATAAACTTCAAATGACCATATTTCCTAAATAATAACGAGTAAGGTGACCCATAATATATCAAATCAAAGATATTTGAATTATCTTTCCAACGCATCTAATTTTGCCTTAATTGGAGTTCAGAGTAAAACGGTATGACCACTTTAGTGAAGGAGTGCAGAGCTGTCTGAAGGTCCGCGACAGCTCCTGCCACGAACCCTTACTAGATAAGCTAATGACATTTTATTTTATTTTGAGAATACATTTATCCTAAAACCTTTTGGGGTCTATTTAAGCTCCAAACGCATTAAAATGTCAGTTTTCATAATCAAAACTCTCCCCTTCACTCCTTAACATAAACGCTCAATAATCATCAAGAAAGTCATCAAGTTAGGATTAGCTTTTAAGATTCACCATCAAGGTGAGTTATTCTTCATAAAGTTCAAGCTATTCAACCTAAATCTCTTTATCTGTTCATGAATCTCTAATAGGATCTTAAATCATAACCTAGAGTTTCAAGAAAACGATTCAAGAATACCAAGAAAGGATTTCTTGATTCTTCTTTTTCAAGAATTAGGGTTCTTCATTAAGAACTATAAAGATTCTAAGGCAAGAAGTCAAGAATCGAAGATAATTCCTTCAACCAATGTCCTTCCAAGTTCTTTCACTTTAAAAGAACTACCAAGATCGAGAATTTTCTCCAAGAAAGCTAGTATTCCTCAAATTTCGATTATAACATCAACTTTCCAGGTATGTAAGTCTACTCATAACATTGGATTAAGTTCATCCACGCGCCCCACATGTTAATTCTCCATAATTGAGTTCAAGTAGAGTTTTACCCTAAGTCTTGAATTCTCAATGAGTTAATTCATCTCCATTGAGTTAAATTATATATACATTGAGATTATTATTATTTTTATATCTTATATTATTGGAATTTTCATTCGTGGATACTTTCCCATGAATCATAATGGAGTTGATGATCATGACTTTCCTATACATTCTTTGACATTGAGATTGATGATTTTTCATGCATTAAATAAGTATTTTGAATAAAGGTTTTGCATATTCAAGTAAAGATGATGAATTATGCATTGATGGAGGAGTAATGCAAACTAATATTATATATGTATTTAATTGAGTCCAAAGATTTATACTTTGAGGGACACGTTTCGATGAGATAATGCATGATTTAATGAGTTTTGAAGAAAAGCATGAGATTTATTAAATTTTTTTACTAAATTAGGATCTTAAATTGAGATACTACTTTTCATTGTAAAACAATTTAAGCCCTAAAGTTACTATGAAAATCTATGAAGTTCGAAATCTTGCTTTAAACTCAAGAAAAGTATAAGTATTTTATGAATAATGAAGCTTGAAGCCCATGATTTTAGACAACTTTGAGAAAAGCTAAGAGAATGTTAAGTTGGGCTAAGTCCCAAAGAGAAGAAAGTAATACTTTGAGCAAGAATATTCTTTTAAGTATAGGCATATAATTAATAATTTTGGGAGTAGTATTGAGAACCGTTATGTGTAAGAGTAATAATAATTCCAACTCATAAACTACATAGCTGGTGTAGGATAAGATTGTACCAAGAGTACAATTCCTCACTTGCCACTGAGATGGCCCAGTTTTGGGATGGATCCACTCCCCTAGTTTACATCCCTTACACTGGCAAAGTATGGGATGGCTCTGGCATCATGGGCAAGACGTCATATCATCATGAAGCTCATAGAGATGGTTCTCGATTTGAGAAACTCCTCAAGAAGTAATGTTTATTATTTTACATACTGAAATTTATTATTTCTTTATTAAAGTATTTCTTTTTACTATGTTGCATATTTAATTGAGTTGAGCTATTTGCACAGTGAAGCATTTGAGTATCATAATTTTTATATGTTGAGTTGTGTTCATTAATGCATTAAAGTCAGTATTTCTTTATATTAAGTTGCATCTTTGAACAAGTTCAAAAACATTTGTTTTACTTGCATGACGTACTTTTATCAATTAAGCTATCTCAATGTTCAATATTAAAGTTAGTATCCTGTTCTTAATACTTTTTGGCTATCTTACAAACCATACATTCCACGTCCTGATGCCATTCCGCACTGCATCATTTCGTGATGTAAGTACAGGTTTTAGAGATCCTCAGCAAGCACTTGTTTGAAGATCGATTTAGTTTCAGATAGTGGTGAGACCTCCTTACTTTCGGAGGAACCCTTTTATTTTAGTTCATTCTTTTTTTTTATTGTCTCGAGGGAGACTTGAACATGTCTTGACACCTTCTTATGAGTTGATAGAGGCTTCATAGATTGAGTTAGATAGAGAATAGTAGAGTTTGTCTTACTTTTAGAGCCAATTTTGAAAAACTATTATTATTTATTTCAATTGAAACATTTGGGTTATTTTAATACAAGATATAAAATTATTTTACATGAGAATTTGTATGCCCACTTGAGTACTTTCTTTTGTTTTATTAAATGTTCCGCTAATTGAATAAGTGAATTGAGCCGAATGGTTCTCTTGGGAACCAACAATGGTTTTTGAGTGTCGGCCATATTCAAGGTGTAGGCTCGGGGTGTGACATTTGGCACCAAGGACCAGTTCGCACCTTTGGCGCGTTGCAGACTGGGTTCCTTTTTGGTGCGAAATTTCATTCCTCATTTCCCGTCTATTCATTAGATATTTTTTTAGATTTGTTTGATCAAATTAACTTATTTTAGTCTATTCTAGCATATTTAGGTGTTCGGTGACTTTTTCGAGTCATGAACGAAAAAAATTCAATCAATCCCGGGTAGTGTGCATTTGCTCCCAGGCCGCAACGCACCTTGGACGCGGAGAGGCACTGTAATTTTTCTTGATTTGGGCAACGAAAAGAGAATAATTTTTTTTATCAAGTGTAATGTCAGGCCCAAGCCGTGATGTGCTTGGGGCGTGCCAATATTGATTTTTCTTCTTTTATCATTAACCCCACCTGGTACTCACTTCCTATTTAAATCCCCTATTTAAATTTTATTTCACATTTTCTCCATTATACCCAACCCCTTTTCCTATTTTTCTCACTTTCCTCTCAAAATTTTCACTTCTAACACCCTCAATCTCACTCAATCCGTGACGCCACTCGATTTTCTTCAAGAAATAGTTCCTCCTTCTTGCATTATTCAACAAAACAAGTAAGTTTCTCTCACTACATTTCTTGTTCCTAGTTATTGTTTTGAATAAGTTTGTGTTGTTGAGGTTGACATTGAAGTGATTTATGTATTTCTGAAGAAATTGGGGTTCAGTACTTGTGGTATTAGGATTGGAAACTTAAATGTGTAACTTGCTCAAGTTTTATGCATTGTAATTCATGGTTCTAACCCTAGGTTGAAAATCATGAGAAAATTTTGGGGAACTTGGGAAAGTTGCAATCTTGTGCTCAAATAGTTGTTGATGTGAAGAAAAAACATTAAGTGTGGGATAGGTTATTGTAATCTTATGCTTAAGATTCTTACCCCACGGGTTGTAATGTTCTTAAGTTGAATTCTTGACTTAAATGCTTGTTTTACTACTTCATATGCTTGAAATTGTGTGCAATGTGGTTAGTAGAAAGTTGAAATGAGAGCATTGTAGGGAGGTGACTATTTCTCTGTTGAAAATTGAGGAAAGTGGACTACTTAGTTGCTTAAATTTGGGAAAATGGATTATGAACCTTGTCTTGTTACTCAATTGTATGGGGTGATGCAAACACTCAAATATGGGGTTGGTTGTGTATTCCATGGTTGAAATTTTATTCCCTTAGATTGCAATGTGTTCGATGTTAACTCTTGATTTCTGTGATTGCCTTGACTGCTTTCATATATACTAGCATTTGGAAATAAGAAATCAGAATGTTTGGGACTGTTGTTGAGTTGATAATGACAAATCTGGATAGAAAATGTTGTGTTGTTGCTTAATTTTATGAGGTTATGCTGCCAAAATTTTTGTTGGTAGGGTGAATTAAGTTGGGACGTCTGAGTACCTTCTCCCTTATTGCCTTGAATCAAGTGTGGGGTCATGCTTGTTCGGTTAAGAGTTGTGAGGTCTAGTTACTTTTGCATATATACCAAACTTATTATGTTTATTTGCAGGATAACATGTCATCATGCTCCAGACGCACAGGTACCTCTAGTAGGGCTGGGACCTCCGGCAACCGGAAAAGACCCAAGGACATGCCCACAGTGCCGCGTAGCCTAGTACACAACTGGAGGGAAATCAAATATGGACTAAATGTGGTCAATAAAGACGGGTAGAAAGGCTATAAGAGCACAATGAGACAAAGTACTTTCTGTACTTCCCAATTGGCGCTGAATCTTTGTCTCGGGAGTACACCCATATCTACTAGCAATGCATGGAGTACGGGATGCATTTTCTATTTGAGCAGCCACAACACTACAATCTGAGCATAGTCCAAGAGTTCTACGCTAACATGAGCAAAGATCCACATACTAGGCAGGTGACAGTTCGAGGGGTGGAAGTTCCCTTCACTCCATTGGCCATAAATGACATTATTAGCACCCTCCCTAATGTACTATTGCAGGCCTTCACTGAGTTGCAACAACATCCACCGTACCAAGACATCTATCGTATTCTTGCTGGACCACAGTCGACAGCCATGTGGACACGTTATGCATACCGGGGTTTCCACTAGTCCCTTCCTTTTGTGCATCTCAACAAAGATGTCCGTGTATGGGTCAACATTGTGACTCATGGCGTCTTCCCGGTGCAACACTTTACTGATGTTACGAGGCAGAGGGGGTTGCTTGGTGTATGCATTGATGATGGGGTTGGAGCCAAATATTGGGACGGTCCTTAAATTGGCCATGAGAAAAGCTCGTGCTCACAAGGGTCGTAAGTACGCATTTGGTGGGATTATTACTGAGCTATGTATTTGTGTAAGTGTACCGATGGAGGTAGCGACACATCCTATTCTTGCTACTGCTCAGCGTAGCCACAAGGATGAGCTAATCATGGCTAGGATGTTCGGGCTAGAGATGTTGAGGCACAGGACAGGCAGCCGCCCGTCCACATAGCACGAACTTTGAATGATCACGCCAGAGCACTGTTGGGACTCGGGCCTCAATTTGTGGAGCCCCTTGATGATAATATTCCATCCGACCCATATGCAACTAAGAGTGACACTGAGGAGAAGGACAATGATGCTGACGAGGAAACGCCAGACCCTGAGGCGTCACACCGGTCTCCTATCCCATAGGTTTTTTATGGTTAGCACTGAGGGTAGTGCTAAGTTTAAGTGTGGGGTACTTTATGCTACTAGTTGAAACTAATATGGCTAATTTGACATTATTTTTATATTTAGACATTGTTTTATTTTCTATTTATGTGACTATGAATGTGTGGTTTTTGTTTAAGATTATATTAGTTGTCATTATTGTGTTTTTGATGTGTTCAGTAAAATTAAGTAATTATGGTAGTCATAGTTGAGTGATAAGACGCTATGATGGATGGATGACGAATATCCTAAGGTTACTTGTCAAATTGAGTCTCATTCTAGAGTGTCGGTGGTATGTATAAATAAGCATATATGTGAATCATGTAAACTAAGATAGTTTCAATTTTTTGAATTTCTAGTAGCTAATACTTGAAATTTGTACTTGATGAATTTATATGCTTAATTTTGAATTCATGAGAATAATATGATAAATAAATCTAGTGTTGCCTTATGATGAGAAGGTGACATGTGATAGTGTGTTTATTTGTTAGTCTATGTTGTTATAGATGCTAGAACTTGCCCGGTATGTGAATTTGACTTAGTAGGTATTAGATTTGAGGGAAAGGATCTAGGTATTTCTTTGGTATCCTTAATACTTTGTGACCTTTTATCCACTTAATTTAAACATCCTAGTTAGCTCTTTGAGTTTTAGCCTTTTTCTTTGGTTAGCCACATTTGATCCTAATTCTTAAGCTCTTTAGCACAAGAAGTTAAGAGAAAGAAGCTGAAATGGCACCTAAGCAATTAAAAGTCTATCATATAGGGCTACTATTCTTAAATAAGTAAATAAATAAATAAATAAAATAATAAAACAGATGTCTTATAAATAACAACTGATGTTTTTGGATTGTTGTAATTTATGAAATCAAATAAAGGGTGTTGAATTATGAAGAAATAGAGGTAAAGAAGTGAAAAAAAGGATAGTGTAAGCTATAAGCGCTTGGGAATAGAGCATGGACAACCATATCCAGAAAATGTATCCCCACAAGCCTAAAATCTACATTATAACCAAGTAAAAGACCTAAGTGATCCTTTAAATGAAATTCAAACTAGGCTAAATTTAAACATTAAGGGCAATTTTATAGGAACTAGAAGCAACATAAGATTTCTTTTGTGAGAGGGAGAGTTGATTATATACACAAATTTAATCTTCTTTTAAGTTTTAATGGTATGCATGGGTAATTCCTCAGATTAAATGATATTTTGCATGAGTACACATTAATTCATTAAGTGCTTAATTAAAGTTGATGTTGCTAGGGATCTTGGAAAGTGTTTGTCCTGGTTTGAAATGTTTGTTCAAGTAATGTTTAGTATACTTACTACTTAGAATTTTGCATGCATGTGTCTTGATTTTCCCGAGGACATATAAAGTTTTAAGTGCGGGGTGGTGATCTTAGGCGTAATAATACTCCTAACTAGTCAAAATTCCCATAATTAGAGCCTAGTTAGAGGGTAAATCCTTAGAATTTAGGCGCTTATAGTAGAATTTATTTAGTTATTTAATACTGGGCCAAGTATGCCTCGTGGTTGTGTTTTTATTGATTCTTATCAGATTTTGAGGTTCCAGAGTAAGACCTGGAGCAAAGGAAGACAACCAGTGCATGAAAACAAGAAGAGAAAATTCACAAAACCTGGTCTGCGCCCCTAGCGCATCGCAAACCAGTGTGTGACAGGCTGGAAATTTCTTGGTCAATGGAGTAGGTGAAATAATGCTAAAATAACACCAGTCTGCGTCGCGGACTTGAGGAAAAATGCGTAAGAAATCAGATTTTGGAGTATTAAAGTCATGTTAAAGATGTAAAACCTACTTCTAGTTTCAATTTTTGAAAGAAGAGGCTCTTGAGGTGGCTGGAACTTGTGAAGACCATTTTTGGTTAGTTTTACTCTAATTTGTTGTTTGCTTATGATTTTCAGTATAACCTTATGGTATAATATCATAATGTGTGGCTAGTCTTTCCATTTTCTAGGATTGTAACCATAGACAATGTGTTAATCTTTGAGTTTTGACATTTATGAATGGGTTTTGAAATTATTCTTACATTATTTTAATCTACATGCTTTGACCTGATCACCTATGGAATGAATCTGTTGTGCATTTTGAAATCGAACGATGTTGGAATGCATTGAACATAGTAATTTTAGGGAGCTTGTTCATCTAGAAAACTGGTTGATTTGTGTATGGGAGATTTGTGACAACTACCTATACACCTTGATTCAAAATACAGGATGAAATTATTTATGCATTTTTATTGATTTGTTTGTCCCCGCTCAACAATGTAGTTAGGTAATCAATAGGAATAGGCCGATAGAGGTGTACAACCCTATTTAGGTAATTTTAATCCCTGTGAATTAATAATCTGTCACCTAAAAATAAGTGCAAAAGTCAAGACTAATACGGCGTAGATAAGGTTACAATCCCGAATTCTCACATAAATTGATATTTAATCACAATAAAAACTTGATCTGTATTGTACTTCAATCTCACTAGCTCAGTCTATAATTTAAGTTATTTTAAATTAAATTTACCAAATCTTGACCAAACTCACTCCAAACCTAATAGCTTGTATAATTAACAATTTTAAGTAAATCCCTTGGGTACGATATTCCGGTCCTTAAATTAAGGACATTATATTACTTGTTTTAACCACATACACTTGTGTGTGTAGTAGGCAACACTGACTCATTTAGTGATGCATCGATTGTCACTTCTCGAGAGGGTACCCTAGACATGGTCGGCACTCAAGGACTATCACTAGTTCCCAAGAAAACCACTTGGCCTTAACATATCCATTCAATCAACAAAACCTATTAATCAGCGGAAGACCAAGAAGATAAATGGACAATCTAAGTCTCAAAATAACATATTAAATAAAATGGCTAGTACAAAAGAAACTAGCTCAACAAGTCTCAACATCAATACTGAACTCTAGTTTATGAAGCCTCTATCACCATCAAATGGTGCCAATAACCGACCTATGACTATGTCAAAACAAAATGAAGTTAACTCATGTTTAACTTTATAAAGCTAGATGAAAACAAATAACGAATGATCCTCCAAAGTAAAGGAGGCTCACCAACTCAGCTAAGTGCTCAAATCCTCAACAATTCACCTATTGATGATCCCTAATACATGCTTCTGCATCATAAAATGATGCAGTCCAAAGGGGACATCAGTATGTGGAATGTACAAGTATGTAAAATGTTTGAATGAAACAGAAATAGGTAGAATAATATAGATATAACATCAACTTAGAATATACACAATCAAAATGTCAAATGTCTATCTAAAGAAAGAACAAAGAGTAGACAAGTGACCCATCAACCTATCAAACCTTATCAATCAACTCAACTCAACTCAATGGAATGCAACTAAACTAAACTCAACACGACTCAGAGTACTCAAGATGGGAACTTTCTGGGAGTTTCTCTTATACGAAAACAATCACTTATGAGCTATTGATTGTACAACAATCCCACTGATGTTGCCACTATCCTTCCATATTTTCCAAGTAAAGAATGCCTATAATCTACAAGGGATCAATCCTCTAAAGTCCTATATTGTTTTCAGGGTCTTTACCTCAAGAGGGGACCATCTGAATAAAGGTTTAATCCTCACCTATGCTTTGTGATGCAGTTAATGAGTACGAGCAGGACTCACTCTTACCTATTTTGGTGCTCAATACTCTCCCCAGACTCAATGCTCAAAAGATGACTCCTCATCTCAATTAGCCTCATGGAGGCACTCATCAACTCAATCAGTCTCATGGAGATTCTCTTCATCTTATTAACTCAAACTCTAAAGTCCTCAATTATTTTTAGGGACTTTAACTCATCTCATTTAGCTCAATTCTCATTTATGAACTAAAGGGCTCAGATTAGTATTTAGAAGAACTGATTTAGATAGAACTCAGAACTCAATTATGAATAGTTATAGGATCATCAAGCTCGATTAACTCAACGTCATACTAACCATCAGCATACTTAGGTCAAGGCTCTAGACTCCATCCTTAGGTTCATTCCTGTTTGCTTTCACAAATCAGCACATACAATTTATACAATATCTCATGAAAAGTATTCCATTCAAGAAAACAAGTTTATGATGATCATCAACATATGAAAATACATGTGATAGATATCATTTTCAAGAAAATAATCAAGAAAGTATTTCAAGAAACATATATGTGGACTCATGGACTCTCAACTCCTCTATTACCATCAATGGGGCACATGCGAGAACAATCCCATATGTTAGTTTAGCGTTACATACCTGGTGTGAAGCTTTTGGAACAATCAACCTCAAAAAACTCTCTTCGAACTCCTCAATGCCTCAATCTTGTTCTCTTCTCTTTAGCCCTAGTCTTATTCAACAACTTAGAAAGGCTTAGGAATGGGGATTAAAATCATTTTTATACTCAAAATGACCTATTTTAATTGTATTTTAAGTATAGGAGGGCTTGGGAAAGTTCTGGAATGCCCCTCACGAAAAATTAAAAAAGTTGCGCTTTGAGTGACCAGGTTTGCGACGCGGACTTGGCCAACTTTTAGGGTTTTTCACCGAAAATTCTCTAATTGGGTTTTTGGACCCTGTAGAAAATATTTGGACCAAGTCTAAGTGTAATTCCGCGGCAAGTGCGCGTTGCACACATGTCGTGCACTTATTCTGGAATTCATTTTCACATCGAAAAATTATCTTTTGATCTAGTTGTTGTAAAAATCAACCGAACCACTTTCACACTTAATTGTTCATGTTGATCGCATATCCAGCATAGAATTTGCCATCAGAGCATGGGAAGACGCGTTATGCGCACATCTCTCCTAGAGGGGTATCTTGGTAATTTTATCAGGTGTTACATTATCTCCCCATTGGAATAATTCGTCCTCGAATGATAAGTAAAGGTGGACATCAAGGCATAAATATCCATATGACTCATCTCAATACTCACTCAATCAATCAAACTCTCGACTCCTCATCAATCTCAACAAACTTTACTCAGACTCAGGAATAGACACATCAGCTCAAGAATAGAAACATCAATTAAGTCAAGGGTAAGAACATTACCTTTAATCATCAAGCACAAATGGAACATTGAAACTCAATCAACTCAAATCATTTAAGTGTCTTGACAATCAGTCTTTCAAACTTGGGAAGGAAACCATCAACTATAATCGAGAATAGGATCATCATGATATACAAGACTCTGTGGGCACTCTCAAGCTCGACTCCCCATCTCAATTGTGCTCCTTTTCAGGGCACTCTACTCCATCAATTCAAGCTCATAGCTCTTATTCGAATCTCCACCTAACCACCTCCTCCTTTTCCATTCAAGCCTACTTATGAGCCTCAAGGTGCTATTCCCAAGATGACCATACTCATACAACTAATCCTCAATACTCAGCTTTATATTTCCACAAAGGCTTTCATTAAAAGATTTCTAGTCCTCTTCACTGCTTCTATCCTTACTCGAACCCTTATTACAAAGTCTTCTATAGTCTACCATCAATATTAGTATAATAACAATCACACATTCAAACTTATCACTCTAACAATCACGCATTCAAACCTAACCACTTCAACTATGTCTTAGAATTTTCAATCCTACTTAGCAGTTCTACCTCCATCATTCAATGAGCGCCCACTTAAGGATACACCACATAATCTTACCTATCTATTGCACATCATAATGTCTCATCTCTCCCCTCCTCCCTATCTCTATCTCTATATGACACAAGTACAACACCAATATCATAATAAGGATATATTCACCCTTCCTCATCTACCCTTATTCCCCATCTACTACTATCAGCATCACTATTTAGACCTAGAGGAACTCGTCATCTCCCCTTTTGGCAAAACCCTAACTACTACTCCTCATGCAAAATAAGCATGATATATACATCTAAAAATTGATAACCTATATCCTACCATCAATAATGGCATAACATGCTGAAGGTCAAGGCATACGTATGATGACATCAAAATGAAGAACTCTCGCTCTCTTTCATCAACCATCATTCCCCTACTATCATTAACACTTTTATCAAGACTGGAAAGACGGATCACTCAAAAGGCTTAGAAACGAAAGATCATTAGCATGATTCAATCGAGAAATCTTATCTGAGGACATTCATAATGAGGTACAATATCCTTTGTCTATCGAGTCTCATTTTGAGTTTACAGAACTTATACGTAGTGTAAAACTCAGGTCACATCTTACTCAACATAGGATTAGGAACTCTTAGATCCATGGGGTAAGATCAAATTTAATGAATGAATTCATCATTTTTCATCCTTACAACTCAACATAAATGACATCAACAAGTGGTATATGGGACAAGGCCATGGGCATGGCAGTCGTATTCTAGATGGGAATACAGTATCATCTCAACTGAAGAATAAGTAACTATTATATGGCAAGGAACTAATGTCTCATCTCGATCAACCCATCTCTATCAAAACTCAAGATTTACTTAGGTTTATCATCTCATCATCTCCACTTTGGCTTTCTAGGTCATCTCTCAAAAGTTATGAATCAATTTTCTCAACTAGGCTATAAGCATATACCTCCACACAGTAAAGGCATCACTATCCACAAGGATATGCATCTTAAACTCTTCTGTTATACTACAGTCACACACACACACACACACACACACACACACATATATATATATGACTAGCCACTTTGACTCTCTTTGATGACATCAGTCTTAGCTTCCTCACGTCTCTACGAAAATCGCTCTCTCTATTTACTGCTCTTAATGGCGTACATAACCACTTCGTATAAATCTTACAATCTAACCTCCTCTTTTTTCCTACAAACGCCCAACTTCTGTGCTCTCATAAACTCATTTGTATAAGACTTAGACTATAGTGGAAAACTCATCATCATTTATCCATAAACCCCAATCGACTTAGTTGCTAGGGATGATGAAGAATGCTTACATCAACACTCTCCACATTAACAATTCAAAAATACTGTCTAGATTCTTATAGCAGGAATAACTTCGAGCTTTACACATCTTTACACAATCATAGGTACACATCTCAAGCCTCTTCTTATCTATTAAGTTATTCTCATTTCACTTGTCTTACCTAAGGGGCACTTGTACTCTGACCATAGCATCACTTTCCTTACAAATCAGCGTCTTCCTCTCGAACACCCACTATGCAACCTCTTAGAGCAAATCTCCAACTAAGACTATCACTCTCACGATGTTATCTTCTCTTTAACACTACTCTTCAAAATTCAAGCTTGGAGTCTAGCACTAACATGTGCATCTATCACACACCTCTCTAATATCACACCAACTTACAATTACTAGGTAAAAGTTTTGCAGCGTAAGCCCACTAAAATCTCATAGCAAGTATCCATTCAACACATCCCTTCTTCACAACTTAGTACCACTCACCTATTCTGTTATATCTCCTTATCTGACTAAGCTCACAACTCGATGAATCTCATGAATTCTCACTTAAAAAAGCATAAGACTAATTTAGATCTATCACATTTAAAGCACTCTAGTTCCCCCTATCCAACATCTATATTTCACCCTCACTAATAGAATATCAAAATACATCAACATAAACCTATTTCTAATGAGCACGCTCTAACACCTTCTGACACTAACTCTTTCTCTATACCTCATCATGACAATCATAGGATACTTACGACCTTTTTATCAAGCTTATGGCAATCAACTCGTCACCTCATTACTTACCTAAAAGGTATATAACTTTTAACTATGAACCTCAATCAACTATCACTCTCACTATCTCGTTCTTTCCTTTCTACCATCGTATTTCCAGCTCTGGAATGATATCTGTACTCCGTGTGTTATAAGACCTCACATCTTACTCTTAGGTGGTAACATTAAACTCTTTAAAGACATAAGTTTCTCTCTTATGGAAAATATCAAAAGTAAGTAAGGACTCGAATTATACCCATCACAATATCTGGGGAGACATTTGGAGAATCTTCATGATCTTCTCTCACTAGTGGTGCCAAGGTAGAAGCTTGAGCCTTCTTGGCCAACTTAGGACATTCTCTCTAAAGGTGACCCGCTTGGCCACACTTGTAACATCCATTGCTCCCTCCTCGACATTTTCCTAAGTGAAGTTTGCCATACTTGCCACAAGGTGGCTTGCCTCGGGGACCTCTAGCCATCCTAGCCTTTGACTTAGATCCCTGAGCCCAAAAGTTATGAGGCCCTGCTTGAAAGTGACTCATGTTCCTATTAATCTTTGACCTCTTAAACTCAGGTAGGTTCATTCTCAAGGACTCACAAACTCTGGATATATTTAGAACACCCTGCCTGCCTGCTTCCTGTCTAGCAACCAGTGCTGTCACAGCCTGGGCCAAATTCTGGATGACCTGGCAAAGCTTAGCATTGCTGATGTCAGCCTGTGGTAGTTGCATGACAGGGACGACTAGGCCTATAGGTTCATCCTGATCCTGGGGCTCGGGTTGGTTAACATTCTATCTAGCCGGGCTCCCTTTCACTTTGTCAGCTCTTCTTGGAAACATGATCACAATTTTGTAAATGCATAACACACGAATTATAAAAGAGCTTTTTATAGAGTGTAACTCTATCGGACGATTTAGAATATGAAAGAAGTGAAACAATTCCTAATGTCCTATAGCCTCCTTGTTATGTATGTTGAGCTCTTCACACAAATAATAAAGACTCTACTAGAAACGGCTTCATAGGATTCCTAAGAAACTTAAACTCTGTGCTCGGATACCAAGTTTTTCACGCCCCGAGAGGGTACCCTACGTGGCCGGCACTCAGAGACTATCGCTAGTGCCCAAGCGAACCACTTGGCCTCATCACATCCATTCAATCAACAATACATATTAACTAGAAAAAGACTAAGAAGGTAAATGGGCAATCTAAGTCTCAAAATAACATATTAAATAAAATGGCTAGTGGAAACGAAACTAGCTCAACAAGTCTCAACATCAATACTAATAAAGTCTCTATCACTATGAAATGGTGTCAATGATAGACCCATGGCTACCTCAAAACATAATGAAGCTAACTCAAGTCTAAATCTATATATCTAGATGAAAACAAATAATGAATGATCCTTTGAAGTAAAGGAAGCTCACCAACTCAGTTGAATGCTAAGATACTCAACGATGCACTTATTGATAATCCTTAGTACCTGCCTCTGTGTGACACCCGGTACATCCATGCTCTGATATATCCTTGTTTCAAGCCTCATTATTTTAGGTGAGGAGTGTATTAGGGTCGTGGGAGACTTCTAGTACTTAGACGAGTTCAAGACTTCCCTATGAGTTGAGTTTTGGGTGTTGGTTTGTGTCAAGGTCAACTTTAAATGAGCATACTATTAGAACACTTGTAATTGGACAACCTATGACATGTCAAAAGAAAGACCACTGATTTATCTTTCCAACGCAATTGGTTTCACCTTATTTCAAGTTCGGATGAAGGAATTATGATTGTTTTCGTGAGACCCTCCCATGCGGTGAAATCACACGGGCACCTTGACAGGTAGTGGTGCTTTGGACGAGCCGTCTGGGCTTCCTTGAGATGGAAAAGACCATCTTCGGTCTAAGGTATATGACATGGCCAGTGGCACGGGCCGTGTGGCTTGCCACTAACCGTATGGTTAGCCGTGGGATGCAAGCAAGTGAAGCTTAGTGAACATGGGAGGAATTTTTGGCGAAGTGTTGTGCTACGACCATCCACATGGGTCGTGGCATATCTCATGAGTCGTGGCCCTTGGCGTGGGGGTTTGGCAAAATTGTTTTTCACCAAGTGTGGTTCCACGGACCTCTACTCGGACCGTGTAGTTTGACATGGCCCGTGGAGGTCCCTGTTTGGGTGACAAGACGTGAATTTTTCTAAGTGTTTCAACTTCCAATTTTTGACCAAGTCTTATCTTACGACACTCCACATAACCTGTGAGGTGCAACACGCACCGTGAGGCCTTCAGTGGGGCATCACTTTGGCAATTTTTCCATCCCTTCACTAATGGTGTTTTCGTGAATTTAATCTATTCTAATGGCCTTTTTAGAATTCCAATGCTATCTTAACCTCCCAAAAGACCTAAGCACTATTTAAAAGGATCAAATCATTACTCTCATCTCAAATATACTCTCAAATTCTCTCAAGAGCTTACATAAAAACCCCAATAGAAATTCAAGAGACCTCAAGAGCAAGCTTT
The DNA here is from genome assembly GCA_026153255.1 of Solanum medicagineum. Taxonomy (NCBI): domain Eukaryota; kingdom Viridiplantae; phylum Streptophyta; class Magnoliopsida; order Solanales; family Solanaceae; genus Solanum; species Solanum medicagineum. The sequence continues at coordinate 6,866,178 of JAPFFP010000002.1, forward strand.
GGACTCCAAGACCGCCTTCCAAGTTTTGTTTCAAGTTTTCTCAACCCATTCCATGAAACTCAAGGTCTAAAGTATGTGGGTTTCAACCATTCGATCTTTTCACCCATGGTGCCCAATCTTCCATTTCTATGAAAATTACATGTTTTCAATTTGTGTTGCTTATGGGTATTATTCGTTAGTGATATGATTATATACTATATGGGAGTTTCATGAAAGTGTGATTGAAAACACATTTTTACTAATTTTAATTCTATACCATGAGATGATTTGCCTATTATGATTATACATGTTTTAGGCTATAGAACTATGATCGCTCTTGATATTTGATGGGGGTTTTCAACTTATTTCACATGAGGGTTTTACCAAGTATTGGTGGGTTAATTTATATTGAAATTTCTCACATCATTTAACTCTTGAATTGCATGTTTTTAAATAAGCATAACACACCCGTCAAGTATTAGATAAAATATCCGGTTATGGAATCTTGAGTCATTGAAGGTCTAATGCATGTTTTATGAGTTATATGACTTTATGATGACGAAAGGAACATTATATAAGCTTTTTCCATAAAAGTACTTATAGTATTGTAGGTTAACCATGCCTAGTTGAGGAGGTGATGCCTCAATCACCATAGACGGTAGGATGAGATAAACATCAACAAATTGAGGGGTTGATACCTCAATCACCATAGGGTAGCGTGAGACAACCATCAACCAGTTAAGGGGTTTATACCTTGACCACTATGATAGAGGGTAAGATGTCCATCAACCAGTTAAGGGGTTGATACCTTAACAACTACGGTGAGGGTATGATGTCCATCAACCATGTTAAGGGGTTGATACCTTGACCAATATGATAGAGGGTGTGATGTCCATCAACTAGTTAAGGGGTTGATACCTTGACCGCTATGATGGAGCATGTGATATCCATCAATCAATTAGGGGGTTGATACCTCAATCACCATGAATGGTAGGGTGTGACAACCATTAAGAGGTCTCTTACTACACATGTAATATGTTCTACATAAGCATGTTTTACTTCAAGCATCATTCATACATGTCATATTAATATTATGCTATCCATTGCTTATGATATTCCATTTTGCCTATGTTGTCTATCTTTTGATGCATTGCATCCTACATACTTAGTATATTCAAATATACTAACGCATACTCTATGCCTACATGATGTTACCATTTAGGAACCGGAATCTCATTTGATCATCTTCTTCCTCCACATGGCTAGTACGACTTTCGAAGCAAGCTTGGTGAGTCCTCAACTCCGAGGAGATACTTCTCTTTATCTATGATGTGTATTTTCCTTTCTTATGTTTGAAACTCATGACTATAAGGGTGAGCCCCGAGATTGTCTTGGCCCCCGCTCTTATCTATATACTAGAGGTGTTGTTGCAACCTTATAATGTATCAATGCTATACTCTTGGCTTCTATGTTCTGTTATATTAAAGTTGTCCCTTAGCCCGGTTTACCCCTATTTAATATCTCTTGTTGTTGTTTATTGCTTCTGTGACCAAGCATCTGTAATGATATGTTAAGGGGCTTGTTTCGGGTCCCTTCGGGTTCCCCATTCGCTATATAACATCTAGGCCCTAGGTCTAGGTCGTGACAAACTTGGTATTAGAGCACTAGGTTGTGAATGGTCCTCGGCATCCAACACACTGCGTCGATTAGAGTGTTGTTCATGGTTGTGAAGTGCACCACGACTATGAGCGAGGGCCTATGAGGCGTTCTAGGAAATCTTCCCTTTCTTCTAACTCTATGTCATACTATAGAAGTTAGGTAAGGTTTCCCCTCTAACAAATGTTGTTTTCCATGCTAGATCATGACTAACACAAAAGGAAGAAGAGCCCGCACTCCCAAAGAAGAACCGGCTCATGAAGAGTTTTAGGATGTTATTTCCATGCTAACTCAAGCCATGACCAATCAAATTAACCAAGGGGCGCAATCCCCTCATGCTCCTACTCCGTCATCTAGTGTAAGGAATTTCATGAGGATGAACCCACCAGAGTTCAACGGGTCTAAAGTGGATGAGGACCCTCAAGAATTTATTAATGAAGTGTACAAAGTGTTATCTATTATGGGTGTGAGGTCGGAAGAGAAGATGGAGTTGGCGGCTTACCAACTCAAGGGGGTGGCCCAGATATGGTATACTCAACAGAAAGAGGAGAAGGGGAACAATGATGTGATCCTTTGCGAGGAGTTTAAGGCAGCATTTCTCAATCGATTCTTCCCTCTTAAGCTAAGGGAGGCCAATGATAGTATTCATGAATTTTAAGCAAGGGTCAATGAGTGTGAGGGAGTATGCCCTCAAGTTCAACCAACTCTCAAAATATGCCCCCAATTGGTTGTCAAGCCAAGGTCCAGAATGAATAAGTTTTGTGATAGGTGTATCCAATTTAGTGAATGAAGAATGTTGTGCCACTATATTGATAGGTGACATGGACTTATCCCACCTCACTAATTATGCCGAACAATTGGAGGGGGAAAAGATGAGAAACAGAAGGGGTAAGAAGGCAAAGGAGGCCTATTTTTAAGAAAAGTTCCAAAGTCCTAAAGGTGGTGGTAGTGTAGTGCCTTGTGCTAGGTTCCCAAGATGCGGTAGATGCCATAATAGCCATGATTGAAGGATACTAATGCTTGTTATGGTTGTGGGGATATGGGTCATAAGATAGTAAATTGTCCTCGTAAACAGAACAAGGGTAAAGGTGGTGATGTTGATCAAGGGGGTACTCCAAGACGTAATCAGTTCTATGCTCTTCAAAGGAAGCAAGGTGGGTATGAGGTGCCCGATGATTCTACTTGCATGTTAAAGGTTTTTGATTTGATGTGCATGCTTTGATAGTTTCAGGAGTCTCTATTTCTTTCATTATTCCTTTGTGCTAAAAAGTTTCATGTGTATGTCCCGAATGGTTATGTGAGTCTTTTGATGGCTACCCCTCCCCCCTCCCCTCCCCCCCCCATTAATGAGTCTATGGTGGCTAGAAAGTCTATAGGAGGACTACCCATGTCATTATTGCATAAAGCGTTGTTTTCCGATGTTGATGAACTTGGCATGGTAGATTTGAGGTTGTCCTTAGGGTGGTTGGGTTACATGCATATCCTGCTTCCATTGGTTGTAGAACCCGTAAGGTTAATTTTCATTTTCCTAAGGAGTTCGCACTTGAGTGGGAAGGTTGTAAAGTGGTAACTACAGGTAGATTCTGTCACGACCCAAGCCTAGGGCCTAGACATGACACGAAACATGGGGAACCCGAAGGGGGCCCCAAGTAAGCCTCTTAGCATATCATTACACATCCTTGGTCGCGGAAGCAATAAAATACAATAAGAGCATGTAAATAAGGATAAACAGGGCTAAGAGACAACTTTCATATCATAAACATCAAGATTCAAGAGAGAGTCAAAGCTCATAGCATAATATAAAACATGTCCGACAACACCTCTAAGGCTTAGATACTTAAGTAGGGCCAAGACAAACAACCAAGCTCACCCTCATAGTCAATATATACATAAAAGAAAGATAGTCTTAGAACATAGCATGAGATCATAAACATCGTCCTTGAAATGGAGGACTCACCAAAGAGCTTGAGAGATATCGTACTAGCCACGTGGAGGAGGATGATCAAGCGGGGCTCTGATAACTACATGGTGACATCATGTACCTAGAGAGTATGCGTTAGTATGTTTGAATGTACTAATTATGTAGGATGAAATGCAACAAGAGATAGGCATCATAATTGAAATGCATAATAATAAGCAATAAAGAGCATAATACCGATATGGCATGCATGAATAACGCTTAAGTAAAATATGCTTACATATATAACATAATACATGTATAAGAAGAGACCATCATTATAGAATCCATAGTTTACCAAGTTACAAACCCCTTTGGTTGGCTAGTGGATCATCGCACCCTACCACCCATGGTGATTGAGGTACTAACCCCTCATCCCGGTTACCAAGGTACGAACCCCTTGACTTGTTGGTGGATAGTCGCACCCTACCACCCCTAGTGATTGAGGTACTAACCCCTCAACCCGGTTATCAAGGCATAACCCTTTTACTAGTATCAAGGTACAAACCCCTCAACATGGTTACCCGGGTTGTTAACCCCCCGAGTAAGGCATGGTCACTTTCCAACACTATATAGGAGAATATCATATATATACAATTCCTTTCATCATCATAAAGTCATTCATCTCATAATACATGCATTGGGCATTCAATTCCTCAAAATACATTAACCGGATATTTTATCAAATACTTGGTGGGTTTGTAGTGCTAGTCTAAAATCATGCATTTTAAGAGTGGAATCATGCTCAATGTAAAACCGTCAATAGATACTTGGTAACACCTTCAAGCAATATACATCAAAACCCTTCATCAAATCTCACAATAGATCTTAGATTCATAGCTCAAAACATGCTAAAACAATCACAATTTCATGTAACCCCAACATAGTGTGTAGTGAAATTCATAATTTGTAAGTCTAATGAATAAATCAACTCTAGATCATGCAATTTTAGGTAAAAGAAAGCTAGGCATCTTGGGTAGAGAAACCCATTAAAGAAACCCACATACTAACTTTAGAGAATCTTTGAAGAATATTAGAGATTGAGACTTGAAGCTTGAATGAGAACCTTAAGATCCGAATGAGTTTTTGGGACTTGAAATTTGGAGATGAAATATTCTCTAAGTGTTTGAGAGAGTATTTGGGAATGTCTTGAATGATATGGGGGTGAAATAAGGCTAAGTATAAGTATTTTAATACATGGGAACACTTACGTCCAAGACCGAAAAGTCTTGGACCGAGATAGAAAAATAGTGCACAAAAATACACAGTAGCGCACCCTTGGCGCGTTGCGCCAGGGGTGCGGATCGTCACTGGAAATCGCATTTTTGCGATTTTCAAATTTTGCTACGGTTACTCTTAAATCGGGGTTAGACCCATTTCCCACTCAACCTGACGCCCTAAACAAGATTATGAAGTTGGATGTTTGATATCACGCACGTATTTTGAAATATATGGAAATTACAATTTCGGACATTTCCGAGGCACATTTTTGGGCATGTTTTGGGGTCTTTTCAATATCTCCCCCTTGGGAACATTCTTCCCCGAATGTCAAAGAAGCATATATGAGAAGGGTAATCATGAAGAGATCAGCCCCAACACGAATGCAACAATATACTTAAAACACCATTTTCAAAATCTCAATATAAGTGTAAAATCATCATGAACTTGGTCAAGATAAACGTGAATGCAAGCAAATGACTTAGTGGCTGGAACATGAGACATAAAATCACATAAAAGACATAGAATTAGTATCTTAGGCTTGAGTAGAAAGGAAGAGATATGAATATTGATTTTGCATGTTTGCTTCGGCCTCCGATGTAGCACTTTTGACCTATTGATTCCTCCAAAGGACCTTAACAAAAGCAACATCCTTGTTCCTCAACCTCTTCACTTGTCTATCCAAGATCTCTACTGGAACTTGTTCATATGTCATATTGTCTTCAACTACCCCCACAACATCAAGAGGTACAATAGCATAAGGATCACCCACACACTTCCTCAACATAGACACATGGAACACTAAATGAACCAATTCCATTTCACTACGAAATTCCAACTCATAGACCACCTTACAAATCCTTATCATCACTGTATAAAGACCCACATATCTAGGTCTTCACTTACCCTTCTTACCAAAACGAACCACACCCTTCATGGTTGAAACGTTCAAATAAAAGCAATCACCAACTTTAAATTCAAGATCCCTTCTCCTCATATCAGCATAGGACTTTTGGTGACTTTGGGCCATCTTCAACCTTTCTCTAATCATCCTAACCTTCTCAAGAGCCTCCACAACCAGATATGGTCCCAAAAAAGCCACCTCACCAACCTCAAACTATCCAACCGGTGATCTACAGTGTCTACCATGGAGGGCCTCAAAAGGAGTCATACCGATACTAGAATGGTAGCTTTTGTTACAGGCAAACTCAATCAATGGAAGATGATCATCCCAACTACCTCTAAACTCTAACACATAAGCCCTAAGAATGTCCTCAAGAGTTTGGATAGTTCTTTCGGCTTGGCCATCCGTTTGAGGGTGGAAGGCTGTACTAAGTTTAACTTTTGTACAAAGACCCCTTTGGAAGGACCTTCAAAAGTGTAATATGAATTGAGCTCCACGATTCGATATGATAGACAAGGGCACCCCATACAATCTCACCAACTCATGAATGTACAATTTAGCATAATCTTCATCCCCATATGTAGTCTTAACCGGTAAAAAATGAGCCAATTTTGTCATCCTATCTACTATAACCCAAATGGCATCAAAGCCTTTTCTAGTCTTGGGCAACCCAACCACAAAGTCTATGTTAATCTTTCCCCAGTTCCAAGTAGGAATCTCTATGTCTTGGGTTAAGCCACCTAGCCTTTATTGTTCGGCTTTGACTTGTTGGCAACTATGAGAACTGGAAACAAATTTGGCAATGTCCCTCTTCATGCCTCCCCCAACAATACACCTTTCTCAAATCTTTATACATCTTAGTAGGCCCAGGGTGAATAGAGTAAGAAGAACCATGAGACTCATCCAGAATCTTTTCTCTCAAGCCATCAATACATGCTACACATAACCTAACTTAGTACCTAAGGCACCATCTCCCCCTTAGGATAAAACCTCCACTTTACCATCTTTACCAATACCTTCAATTCCAACAAAGTGGGTTCAAGATCTTGCTTAGCTTTCACCTCCTCAACCAATGAAGATTTAGAAGTATCAACAACAACAACACCCCCATTATCAACCTCTTCCAACTTAACTCCTAGTCTATCCAACCGATAGACCTCTCTAGCCACCTTTTTATCACCACCATCAACATGAGCTAGGCTACCCATAGACACCTTACTCAAAGCATCTGCCACCACATTAGCCTTATCGTGATGATAGTGAACACCATATTATAGTCTTTAAGAAGTTCTAACCACCTTCTTTGCCTCAAGTTGAGATCTTTTTGACTGAAGACATATTGGAGATTCCTATGGTCAGTGAACACATCAAAATGCACCCCAAACAAATAATGACGCCATATCTTTAATGCAAATACCACGGCGGCCAGTTCAAAATCATGGGTAGGGTAGTTCTTTTTATGCACTTTGAGTTGCTTAGAAGCATCTATTACCTTACCATTTTGCATCAACACACAACCCAAACCAACCCAGGAAGCATCACAATACACAACAAATACTTCTAGCCCTTCCAGTAGTGACAATATAGGAGCGGACACAAGTTTTTCTTTCAAGGTTTGGAAGCTCTTTTCATACTCATCGGTCCACACAAACTTAGCCTTCTTTTGGGTCAATTTTGTCATGGGAGATGCAATAGAAGAGAACCCATTCATGAACCTCTGATAATAACCCGCTAAGCGCAAGAAGATCTTAATATCCGACGGGGTCAATGGTCTAGGCCAATTTCTAATCACATCCATCTTTTTAGGATCCACCTTAATACCATCCCCCGACACTACATGACCTAGGAAGGCAACCTCTTTTAACCAAAATTCACATTTTTCATACTTAGCATACAACCTCTCTCCCCTCAATCTTCATAGCACTACCCTCAAGTTGACCCATATGCTCTTCCTCACTATGAGAATAGATCAAAATATCATCAATGAAGACCACAACAAATGAATCAAGGTAGGATTTGAAGATCCTATTCATAAGGTCCATGAAGATAGCCAGTGCATTGGTCAACCCAAAAGATATCACAACAAACTCATAATGCCCATACCTAGTCCGGAACGCCATCTTGGGAATATCACACTCCCTTACCTTCACTTGATGATACCCAAACTGAAGATCAACCTTAGTGAAGTGGCTAGCCCATTGCAATTGGTCAAACAAATCATCTATCCTTGGAAGAAGATACTTATTCTTTGTGGTGACCCTATTGAGTTGCCAGTAGTCAACACACATTCTAAGAGACCCATCCTACTTCTTCACAAACAACACTGGTGCACCCCAAGGTGATTAGCTAGGCCAAATAAAACCCTTCTCCAACAAGTCTCTCAATTACTCTTTCAACTCTTTTAACTCCGTCGGGGCCATAGGTAAGGGGGATTAGAAATGGGTTAAGTATCGGGAAGGAGATCTATACCAAAATCTATCTCCCTTTCGGGAGGAACACCGAGAAGGTCATTAGGAAAGACATCAAGGAACTCGTTTACAACTGGAACTGACTCTATGGGAAGGACTTTGGACTCCACATCCCTAACCCTCACAAGATGATAAAGACACCCCTAAGAGATCAACTTATGGGCTTTAATGTAAGAGATGAACCTATCCTTGACTACTACATCATGACTCTCCTACTCAAGGATGGGTACATTTGGGAATTGGAGTTTGACCCTACGGGTTCTACAATAAATAGAGGCATAGCATGCATGCAATCAATCCATCCTAAGAATGACATCAAAATCAACCATATCCAACTCAACAAGATCACAAGGCAATATTTTATACAAGATGCAAATGGGATAATTTCTATAGACCTTCCTAGCAACAATAGATGTACCAACAAGAGTAGACCCCTCATATGACTCACACAACAATTCGCGCTCAACATGGAATTTTTGGCAACAAAGGGGTTAACTAAAGAAAGAGTGGCACCCGGATCAATCAATGCATACACATCAAAATCAAAGACTTTTAACATACTGGTGATGACATCGGGCACCTCATCAACCCCTTGCCTCCCATGCAAAGCATAAAATCAAATTTTTCCTTGGGACACCACCTTGTTGACCATCTCTCCCCAAAGGAACTGTATTTGTACCTTATGTACGGACTTCCTTACCCTTTTGCGGTTACAAGGACAATCAATCTTCTTATGAGCAACTTCCCCACATCCATAACATGCATTTGTGTCTCTCAAACATGGACCCCCAAGACCCTACCATATTTTGAACACACATTATTAGGAACCACACCACCAACACCTGGGCCCTTGGGATGTCATTGGCAAATCCCTTATTAGAAGCATGAAAAGACCTTGGTCTTGGTGGAACCGGTGACCCTTTCAACTTTCGAACCTACCCTCAAAGCGGGCCCTCTTGGCCTCATTACCCTTTCTCTTCCTCAACTTTTCCTCCTCCATGTTTTCGGCATAGGTCATCAAACAGGACAAATCCATGTCACTAATCAACATAGTGGACAAGCACTCCTCACTCACCAAGTCTGATAGCCCCATTGCAAATTTATTCATTCTAGACCTTGAGTTGGCCACCAAGTGTGGAGCATATTTTGAAAGTTGTTTGAACTTGATGGAATACTCCCTCACACTGATAGACCCTTGTCTTAAATTCATAAATTCCATAATTCCATAATTTTTGAATTCCTTAGCTAAAGAGGGAAGAACTGATTAAGAAAAGCCGTCTTGAACTCCTCCCAAAGCACCACATTATTGATTCTCTTCTCCTCCTTCCATTGATTGTTCCATATTTATACTACACCTTTGAGTTGGTAAGCCGCCAAATCCGCCTTCTCCTCCGACCTAACACCCATGATAGACAAAATCTTGTATGCCTCATCAATGAACTCTTGAGGGTCCTCATTCACCTTTGACCCAAAGAGTTCCAAGGGATTCATCCTCGTGAAGTCACTCACCCGAGATGCCAGTGTAGGACCATGAGGGGCTTGGGCCCCTTGGTTGGATTGGTTAGCCACAACTTGTGCAAGCAAAGTGAGAGCATCCCTAAGCTCACCATGAGCCAGTTGTTCCTCGGGTGTGCGAGCTCTTGTTCCTCTTGCGTTAGGCATTGTCTAGCATAGCAAAGAAAAATTGTTTGGGGGGAAAAACTTACTTTAACTCTATATCATGACTTAGAACATGAAGAAGGGAAACATTTCCTAAAATGTCTCATAGCCCCTTACTAATAACTGTGGTGCACAACACAACCATGAATAAAACTCTAATCGACGCAGTGTATTGGATGTCGAGGACCATTAACAAGTTTGAAACTACCCAAGCCTTGGGCCTAGACGTGACACGGCGCATGGGGAACACGAAGGGGGTCTCAAGCAAGCCTCTTAGCATATCATTACACATCCTTGGTCGCGGAAGCAATAAAATACAATAAGAGTATGTAAACAGGGATAATACGGGGCTAAGGGACAACTTTCATATCATAAACATCAAGGGTCAAGAAAGTGTCAAAGCTCATAACATAATACAAAACATATCCAACAACACCTATAAAGCTTAGATACTTAGCAGGGGCCAAGACAAGCAACCGAGCTCACCCTCATTAACAATATAGACATAAAAGAAAGATAGTCATAGAACATAGCATGAGATCATAAACATCATCCCAGAAATGGAAGACTCACCAAAGAGCTTGAGAGATATCGATTAGCCACGAGGAGGAGGATGATCAAGTGGGGCTCTAGTTCCTACATGGTGACATCATGTAGGCATAGAGTATGCGTTAGTATGTTTGTATGTACTAAGTATGTGTCACGATCCAAGCCTAGGGCCTAGACGTGACTGGTGAATGGGGAACCCGAAGGAACCCCAAACAAGCCTCCTAGCATATCATTACATATCCTTGGTCGTAGAAGCAATGCAAAACAACGTAAGAAACATAAATAAGGGGAACAGGGACTATGGGAGAGACTCATATTTAAATAGCTTGAATATCATAAGTAAGTCAAAGCTCAAGAATCATACATAACTTGCTCAATAATACTCTAACATAGGACTTAACAGGGCCAAGACAAGGAACTAGGCTCACCCTCATAGTAAAAGTATACCAAAAAGAAGGATAGTCTTTAATACATAGTTTAAGAACATAGATATTGCCCTCGCACATGAGGACTCACCAAATAGCTTTAATGGATACCACTAGCCACGTGGAGGAGGATGATGACCAAATGAAGCTCCGGTTCCTACATGGTAACATCATGTAGGCATAGAGTATGCATTGTACGTTGAATGTACTAAGTATATAGGATGCAATGCTACAAGAGATAGGCATCATAATCAAAATGCATAACAATAGGCAATAGGCATAATATAACAATATTGCATGTATGATAAATGCTTAAGTAAAACATGCTTAAGTAACTCACGCTTATAAATGATAGCATATATGTAGAAAAGACCAAGCTAGATTTCCAAATGTACAACCCTTTGGTAGGTTAGTGATGATGCCGCCCCATCACTTAGGTGGATGAGTACTACCCTCATCTAGCTTGGTGATAATGCAACCCCATCACCACGGTGGATGAGTACTAACCATCATCTAGGTTGATGAGTACTAACCCCCATCTAGGTTAGTGATGATGCTGCCCCATCACTTAGGTGGATAAGTACTAAACCTCATCTAGGTTAGTGATGATGTCGCCCCATCACTTAGATGGATGAGTACTAACCCTCATCTAGGTTGATGAGTACTAATCAGCATCTAGGTTAGTGATGATGCCGCCCCATCACTAGGAAGAGAAGTATAAACCCTTCACTAGGTTATCCAGGTGCTTAGATCCCCCGGATTGGGCATGGTCGAGTTCTACACTTTACATAGGATTCATCATATGGTCTTATCCAACACTTCATATAGGAATAATCATATACATAAGATTATTTCATCACCATAATATCATTCATATCATATTTCATGCTTAGGACCTTCAATTCATCAAGAAATCATAACTGAACATTTTATCAAACACTTGGGGGTGTGACAACACTGCATGGGAGGGCCTCATGAAAACGATGATAACTCCTTCATCCGACCTCGGAATGAGGCGAAACCAAGTGCGTTGCGAAGCTAACTCAAAGTGATTTCATTTGAGATGTCATGGGCTACCTAGTTCCAAATTTACTAAGAGTTATGCTAGTTTAAAAGTTGACCCTTGTATGAAACAACACCCAAAACTCAATTTGGAGGTAAGTGTTGAACTCGTTTAGGTACTAGAAGTCTCCCATAAATCTAGTACACCCCCAACCTCACCAAATGAGGCTTGAAACATGGATATGCAAGAGCATAAAGTTACGGGGTATCACAGTATGTAGGATGCAATGCAACAAGAGATAGGCATCATAATCAAAAATGTACAATGATAAGCAATAGAGAGCATAATACCGATATGACATGACTGAACAATGCTTAAGTATCATGTGTAAGAAGAGACCATCATTATAGAACCTATAGTTTAATAAGGTACAAACCCCTTTGGTTGGTTTGTGGATCATCGCAGCCTGATGCCCATGGTGATTGAGGTATTAACTCCTCACGGTTACCAAGGTACGAACCCCTTGATTGGTTGCTGGATAGCTGCACCCTACCACCCTTGGTGATTGAGGTACTAACCCCTCAACCCGATTATCAAGGCACAACCCTTTGATTAGTATCAAGGTACAAACCCCTCAACATGGTTACCCGGGTTCTTAACCCCCCGAGTAAGGCATGGTCACTTTCCAACACTATATAGGAGAATAGCATATACATACATTTCTTTCATCATCATAAAGTCATTCATCTCATAAGACATGCATCGGGCATACAATTCCTAAAAATACATTAACAGAATATTTTATCAAACACTTGACGGGTGTGTAGTGCTAGTGTAAAATCATGCATTTAAAGAGTGGAATCATGCTCAATGTAAAACCATCAATAGATACTTGGTAACACCTTAAAGCAATATACATCAAAACCCTTATCAAATCTCACAATAGACCTTAGATTCATAGCTCAAAACATGCTAAAACAATTACAATTTCATGTAACCCCAACATAGTGTGTAGTGAAATTCATAATAAGTAAGACTCATGAATAAATCAACTCTAAATCATGTAATTTTGGGTAAAAGAAAGCTTGGGCATCATGGGTGAAAGGAACCGGTGAAAGAAACCCACATACCTTAACTTTGGAGGATCCTTGAAGAAGATTGGAGATGAAGACTTAAAGTCTAAATAAGAACCTTAAGATCCGGATGAGTTTTTGGGACGAAATTTGGAGATGAAATATTGTATAAGCGTTTAGGAGAGTATTTGGGAATGTCTTGAATGATATGAGGGTGAAATAAAGCTAAGTATAGGTATTTTAATGCATGGGAATACTTAGGCCCAAGACCCAAAGTTCCTAGACCGAGATAGAAAAACAATGCACAAAAATACACAATAGCGTGCCCTTGGCGCATCGGCCAGAGTTGCTGATCATCCCTGGAAATCGCATTTTTGTGATTTTCAAATTTTGCTATGATTGCTCTTAAATCGGGGTTAGGCCCATTTCCCACTCAATTGACCCCCTAAATAAGAATATTAAGTCGAATATTTGATATCATACATGAATTTTGAGATATATGAAAATTATGATTCTGGGCATTTTCGAGGCACATTTTTGGGCACTTTTTGAATTCGTTTCAGATTCATTTCTTGTCTTAGGCCCAAATTAATCTTTGAGGGTTGCATTTATCATCTCGTAAGGGTTAGAGATATTGAGTATATAACCCTTCCTATTGGGTTAAATTCAGTAGTTAATGAGTTTCTTGGTGTCCATTCTGATATTTTGAATTGGTGGTAATGTCTTTTGATTGACCTATGCTCTGACTACGTTTCTAGATCTCATGAATAAGACCTTTAAACCTACCTCGGTATATATGGGGTAGTTGGTGGGTGGTATATTGATTTATTTCTGGAATATCGAAAGGCTTGTGACCCATTCAAGGGTAATGTTGCAAGGTTTTATGGATTAGAGGTTGTTTGTTGTTACGATAAGTGTGGACCTTGAGTAACAAAAGGGTGGTTAAGGAAGTACACTGGTAGGCTAGGTTGGGAATGAGGTTGGGTGAAGTTGAGAATGGGGTTTACTCCCAAGGGGGAGATGGTGGCTTTAGGTACAAAGGTAGGTTGTGTGTATAAGGTTGACAATTAAGCCCAAGGTGTAAGGGTCCTTATAGGGAGCTGAGGAGAATTGTTAAGGTGGCCTATGAATTGGAGTTACCTATGGAAGGTTGAAGAGATGTGTTAGTGACTCAAGTGCTATAGAACTTTTTGAGGTTGTGGGTGTTATGGAGGATGAGTTGGCTTAGGAGAAGGTCACGGTGGAGATATTGGATGGATAGGTAGGAAGGTTGCTTAATAAGGATGTAATGCTTGTCAAGTTCCTTTGGGAGAACTGTCAAGTTGAAAGTGCCACATGGAAAGCCGAGGCGGACATGCAAAAACGATATCCATATCTCTTGCACTCAATCTCCTCAAGCCTAAGGTACTAAATTAAGTCCTCATATATGATTTTGGGCCTTATGTCATTTGCATGCATTCATGTTTATGTTAACAAGCTTATGGTGATTTTCGATGTTAATGTTGAGACTTTTTTTTTTGGAAATAATGTTTAAGTGCATTTGTTGCATCCATGTTGGGCCAAAATCTTCATGATAACTTTTCTTGTATATGTTTCTTTGACATTTAGGGACGAATATTCCCAAGGGGGAGATACTGTGATACCCCGTACCTCCATGCTCTTATATATCCATGTTTCAAGATTTATTTGTTAAGGTGAGGAGTGTATTAGGGTCGTGGGAGACTTTTAGTACTTAGACAAGTTCAAGACTTCCCTATTAGTTGAGTTTTGGGTGTTGGTTTGTGCCAAGGTCAACTTTAAACCAGCATAACTTTTAGCACACTAGGAACTGGATGACCCACGATATGTCAAATGAAACCCCTTTGAGCTAGCTTTCCAACACACTTGGCTTCACCTTATTTCGAGTTCGAATGAAGGAGTGATGACCATTTTTGTGAGACCCTCTCGTGCAATGAAACCACACGAGCACCTTGACCGGCAGTGGGGCTTTGGACGGGCCATCTGTGCTGCCTTGAGCTCAAAAGACCATTTTTGATCTAAGGCATGTGACACGGCCACTGGCACGGGCCGTGTGGCTTTCCACTGACCGTGTGGCTGGCCATGGGGTGTGTGCGAGTGAAGGTTAGTGAGCACGAGAGGAGTTTTTGGCCAAGTGTTGTGCCAAGGCCATCCACATGGGTCGTGCCATCTCTCATGAGTCGTGGCCCTTGGTGTGGGGGTCTAGCAACATATTTTTCCACCAAGTGTGGTTCCAAGGACCTCTACACAGACCGTGTTGCTTAACATGGCCCATGGAGGTCCCTATTTGGGTGACGAGATGTGAATTTTTCTAAGTGTTCCAACTTCCAATTTTTGACCAAGTCTCATCTCATGGGCATTCCACACGACCCGTAGAGTGCCATACGACCCGTGAGGCCTTCAGTGGGGCATCACTTTGCTAATTTTTCTATCCATTCACTAATGGTGTTTTCGTGAATTTAATCTATTCTAATAACCTTTTTAGACATCCAATGCTCTCTTAACCTCCCCAAAAGACCTAAACCCTGTTCAAAGGATCAAAGTCATTACTCTCATCTCAAATACACACTCAAATTCTCTCAAGGGCCTCCATCAAAACCCCAATAGAAGTTCAAGGGAAATCAAGAGCAAGCTTTGGATTCCAAGACCTCCTTCCAAGCTTCAAGTCTTTCTCAACCCAATTCCAAGAAACTCGAGGTCTAAGGTATATGGGTTTCAACCATTGGTACTTTCACCCATGGTGTCCAATCTTCCATTTCTATGAAAATTACATGTTCCCAAGTTGTGTTGCTTATGGGTAAATTCATTAGTGATTATGATTATATACTATATTGGGTTTTCATGAAAGTGTGATTGAAAACATATGTTTACTCATTTTAAGTCTATACCAAGAGATGATTTGTCTATTATGATTATGCATGTTTTAAGCTATAGAATTATGGTTTTCAACATATTTCACATGAGGATTTTACCAGGTATTGGTGTGTTGATTTACGTTAGAACTTCTCACATGATTTCACTCTTAAATTGCGTGGTTTTATACAAGCATAACACACTCACCAAGTATTTGATAAAATGTCTGGTTATGGATTCTTGAGTCATTAAAGCTCTAGTGCATGTTTTATGAGTTTAAGTAACTTTATGATGATGAAAGGAATGTTTATATGAGTTGTTGTCATGAAAAGTACGTATAGTATTGTACCTTGACCATGCCTAGTTGAGGAGGTTATGCCTCAATAACCATAGATGGTAGGGTGAGACAATCATCAACCAATTGAGGGGTTGATACCTCAATCACCATGGATGGTAGGGTGAGACAACTATCAACCAGTTAAAGGGTTGATACCTTGACCACTATGATGGAGGGTGTTATGTCCATCAACCAGTTAAGGGGTTGATACCTTGACCACTATGATGGAGGGTGTGATGTCCATCAACTAGATAAGGGGTTGATACCTTCACCACTATGATGGAGTATGTGATGTCCATCAACCTATTGGGGGGTTGATACCTGAATCACCATGGATGGTAGGGTGTGACAACCATCAAGAGGTTTCTTACTACACATGTAATATGTTCTATAAAGTATGTTTTACTTCAAGCATCATTCATACATGTCATATTGTTATTATGTTATCCATTGCTTATGATCTTGCATTTTCCCTATGTTGCCTAACTTTTGATGCATTGCATCCTATATACTTAGTACATTCAAATGTACTAATGCATACTCTATCCCTACATGATGTTACCATGTAGGAACCAAAGTCCCACTTGATCATCTTCCTCCTCCATGTGGCTGGTACGATTTTCAATGCAAGCTTGGTGAGTCCTCAACTCCGAGGACATACATCGCTTGATCTATGCTATATATTATCTTTTCTTATATTTGAAATCATGACTGTGAGAGTGAGCCTGGAGATTATCTTGGCCCCCGCTCCTATCTATATATTAGAGGTGTTGTTGGAACCTTATAATGTATCAATGCTATACTCTTGGCTTCTATGTTCTATGGTGTTAATGTTGTCCCTTAGCCCCGTTTATCCCTATTTAATATCTCTTATTGTTATTTATTGCTTCCGCGACCAAGGATGTGTAATGATATGTTAAAAGGTTTGTTTGGGGTCCCTTCAGATTCCTCATTCACCATGTCACGTCTAGACTCTAGGTCATGACACTTTGCATCATCAAATAATGCAGTCCAAAGGGGACGTCAGTACGTGGTATGAGTATGTAAAATAGTTGATTGAAACAGAAATAGGTAGAATAATACAGAATTAACATCAACTTAGAATATACTCAATCAGAATGTCAAATATCTATCTAAACCAAGAATAAAGAGTAGACAAGTGAGAAATCAACCAATAAAATCTCATAAATCAACTCAATTTTGCTCAATGGAACTCAACTCGACTCAGAGTACTCAAGGTGGGAACTTTCTGGGAGTTTCTTTTATCTAACAGAAATCACTTATGAGTCAGTGATAGTACAACAATCCCACTGATGTTACCACAGCCTTCCGTACTTGCCAAGTAAGGAACGCCTATGATCCACAAGGTATCTATCTTTTAAAGTCCTTTATTGCTTTCAGGGACTTTACCTCCACAGAAGACCATTTGAAGTAATGGTTTAATCCTTACCTACACTTGGTGACGTAGTTAATGAGTGCGAGTGAGACTCACTCTTAGCCATTTTGGTGCTGGATACTCCTCTCAAGACTCAATGCTCATAATACTCCTCCTCATCTCAATTAGCCTAATGGAGGCACTCATCAACTCAATCAGTCTCATGAGACTCTCATCATCTCATTAACTCAAACTCTAAAGTCCTCTATTATTTTTTAAGGACTTTAATTCATCTCAATTAATTCAATTCTCATTTAAGAACTCAAGAACTCAGATCATCATTTAGAAGAAGTCATTTAGACAAAACTCAATTATGAAGACTCATAGGATCACCAAGCTCGACTAACTCAACAAAATACTTAGGTCAAGGCTCTAGACTCCAAACCAAGGTTCATTCATATATGTTTTAATAAATCATTATATAGGGTTTATACAGTATCTCATGAAAAGTATTCAATTCAAGAAAACAAGTTTATGATGATCATCAACATATGAAGATACATGTAATAGATATAATTTGCAAGAAAATAATCAAGAAAGTATTTCAATAAACATATATGGGGACTCATGGACTCTCAACCCCTCTATTACCATCAATGCGGCACATGGGAGAATAATACCATGCTTTAGTTTAGCTTTACATACCTAGTGTGAAGCTTTTGGACAATCAACCTCAAAGAATTCTCCTCGACCTCCTCAACTTCTCACACCTATTCTCTTCTCTTTAGCCCTAGTCTTTTTCAAGAACTTAGAAAGACTTAAGAATGGGGATTAAAACTCTTTTATACTCAAAATGACATATTTTGATCGAACTTTGAGTTTAGGAGGGGTTGGAAAAGGTCTGGAATGACCTCACAAAAACATGAAAAAATGGGAACCAGGTTCGCGATGCAGACTTGGCCAATTTTTGGGGTTTTTAACAGAAAATTCTCTGATCGAGTTTTCTAACCCCATAGAAAATATTTGGACAAAGTGTAAGTGTAACTCTACGGAAGGTGCGCATTGCACACTTGTCGTGCACCTATTCTAGAATTCGTTTCGCATTGAAAAAGTATCTTTTGATCTGATTGCTCTAAGAAATCAAACAAGACCACTTTTCCACTAAATTTTTTATGATAATCATATATCCAGGCTCAGATTTATCGTCGGAGCATGGGAAGATGTGTTATCCACACAGCTTTCCCTCTAGGAGTATTTTAGTAATATTATCAAGTGTTACACTAATATTCTCCTTAACCGCATTTTTTGCTTTCTTCATGAAAATTTGGTGGTAAACAATAGACCTCTAAATTGATTCAATGGTTCACTAAATTTACTATGTCGTAGCCAAATCTCTCCATCATATGCCTCATTGCATCTTTATTTGGGCAACTTTGACGGACTCGATTGGTTCCGCCTTTTGCATTTGGCAGTATGCTAATTTACCATTTTTCACTGTTAAATTGCCAACTATATTAAGGTTTATTTTGGGAATTTTGGCGATGCCTTTCCTATTCAATGATTCCGATTTTGTTTGGTGACGTTGTCGTTGACCACATCTTGTCCATTTTGCTCAATTTGTCTTGTTTTACCTTCTTTTGTCCTCTTTTGTCCTTGAACCTTTCTTGGGCACAAAACTTAGCATTGTAAATATGATTTATTTAGTTTCCAAGATAAAAATATGCATTGAGGACAAGAGTTTGCACCAATTAATGCTCAAATATGAATCAAACTTAGGACTCATGAGAACTATATAGACATCTTGTAAGCCCTCATGATTATGAAAGTGATACTTGTATTGTGATGATATATATATATGTGTGTGATTAATGTCCCATTGATGATGAAAAGCGAAGGAAAATGATTGTGTCTAGTTGATAATGAAAAAGAAATACTGATATATGAGACCGAGGTTACTACCGAGAAGTTATTGAGAGAGATATTGATATATAGGGTCGAGGTTTCGACCAACTGTGATAGTTGTTCTGGTCGTTTCCTACGTGTGATTGATATGCCGAGGTCTTTGTTGGCTTGATTATTATTTTCACGGCCCAACCCTGGGGTCGTGATTTGTGACGGCTAGGCACTTAACCCACCATCAAATCACCAAATCCTAAGCTAAGCTTACGAAATTCTACCGAAATTTCGGCAGAGTTT
>JAPFFP010000002.1:6896832-6914886 GCA_026153255.1 Solanum medicagineum
ATTCTTAAATCCCTATAATTAAGGAATCTAACAGATCCCTATAATTAAGGAATCCCTATAATTAAGGATTCTAACAGGAACCATTAGATTTATGCTTTATATGAAACAACCACTTACACTCAACCACGTTCATCAAAGGAGCAATTAGGACCAAATCCCGAATTCGATTCCTAACAAGTGTATCAAATTCAACTTGCATGGCTTCTCTCCAGTGAGGGTGAGAAGACGCTTGTTTATAGGTACGAGGAACAAAGGATGAGTAGAGTTGAACACCGACATTAAACTGTTTGTGTTTGAGGCTATTTGTTTTGGAGCGAGTGACCATTGGATGAGTTAAAGTGGTCACCATGGGTGAAGGATCAGATGACGTCAAGGGAAGTATGGGTTGGGAAAGATTATTGTTAGGCGAGTTTGAAGGTTGTGGGCGATTTTTGCGTTGATATGTCATTAATGGCTTGGATGATGGTGGGGGTTGAGTATTATCAGTTGGTGGAGTAGTGGTGGGTTGCAATGAAGGAGAGGATAAGTTTTGAGAATTACCTAATGCAACAGAGACACCTTCTGATCCGGCAGATGTTGAGTTGGGCAGTTGAGAGTGCACGAGCAAAGCATCTGGTAGCGGATAACAAGAATCTGAACTGGATGGTGTAGTGGTTGCAGGTAGATCATCGGAAATTTCCCAGGCGATATTATTGCCATGTTTAATTTTAGAGTGGAGAAAATACTCTGAAACGGATAGGTGTTCCAAGGACAGAACATCCCAGGATAAGTACAATTTATTTTTGACTGGATCATAACATTGGTGGTAATAATACTTATTAGAAAATCCTAAATATATACAAGGACTAGATTTTGGCTCCAACTTATTTTTGTTATATGGTTTAAGCCATGGGTAACGTAAACAACCAAAAACTCTAAGAGATTCATACTTTTGAGCCTCTTGAAATAGAAGTTCATAGGGACACTTATTTTGTAAATTTGGAGTGGCTAGACGGTTGATGGCTCTTAACTTATTTTTGTTATATGGTTTAAGCCATGGGTAACATAAACAACCAAAAACTCTAAGAGATTCATACTTTGGACCTCTTGAAATAGAAGTTCATAGGGACACTTATTTTGTAAATTTGGAGTGGCTAGACGGTTGATAAGATAGACTGCTTGGTGATAGGCAAAACTCCAAAAAGTTGGTGGCAATGAGGCTTGATGCAACAAGGTTTTGGCGGTCTCAATAACATGCCTATGTCTACGTTCAACCAGTGCCACTCTTTGGGGCGTGTATGGAGGTGTCACTAAGTGTTCAATACCGTGGCTTTGAAGATATGAGGATAAACCTTGAAACTCACCAGCACCATCAATGCAGAGAGACGAAATTTTGGTTTGAAACCGACGTTCAAGTAAGGGATGTAAAGCTTTAAAGACATCAAGAACTTCTTTTTTTGATTTTATAGTGAACAACCACGTGTATTTTGTAAACTGGTTAACAAATAAGGCATAATATCTGTTGTTATCAATTGACAAAACAGGCGAAGGCCCCCATGAATCAATATAAATAATTTGCAATGTCCGTTGACTTTGTAATGAATTTTCAGAAAAAGGCAACCTGTGCATTTTATTAGAATAACACGAGTTACAAATTGGAGCAATTTTAGAACGTGAAAATCGTGTTTAAAATACAATGATTAGGATGGCCTAAACGTCGATGCGACAGGTGAAGAGGAACAACAACATTGCATTGAGGAGAATGATGCACTGCTTGACGGCCACTCATACAACCTATCTTTATTCTCCTTGCAAAACAGAGGCGCCCCCGTGTTGAGATCCTTCACAAAATAAGAAAAAGGAAAAAATTCAATGGACATATGGTTATCGCGGCAAAATTTTGAAAAAGATAGAAGATTATGTTTTATAGCATGCGAACATAAGGTATTGAGAAGCTTAAATTGCTGATTCGATGCACTTATGTTAGTGTTACCGGTATGAGATATTGGAATGGTGTTACCGTCACCCATTGCTATCTCCTCTGGACCATGGTAGGCTTGCACATCAGTAAAATCTTGCGCAGTTGAGGCCATATGATGGGTGTCACCAGTATCAATAATCCAAGGAGCCTGTTGAGTTGGAGAGCAAGCAGCATAGTTTACCCGGGCCTTTAGGTGATTGTGTGATTGTGATTTGCAGTCTTTAGCAGAATGATCAGGACGATCACACGGAGGGCACTTCAAAGTGTTGTCATAACGCGACTGTTGATTGTTTTTCCTAGTGCGCCATGGTTGGGCACGACCAGACTGGTTGATGTTGGGGGAATTTGCACTTGGGCGCTTATTAGAGTTGTTCCCTTGGCAAGGATGCGTGTTCGTTTGCTGTGCAATGGCAGCAGTAATTGGAGTTGACAGAGGCTTCTTTGCTTCTTCATGCTTTGTGAAAAGTTCATGGTCAAGCAATTTTTCATAAAGTTCTGGATAAGAGATAGTAGAATCTCTTGCACGGATAACAACAGATATTTCATGAAATTCAGGTCCAAGTCCAGACAGGATTTTGACAATCAGTTCCTCATTAGACACAGGAGCTCCAGCAGTGGCAAGTTCATCACAAAGAGATTGAACTTGCTGTAGATAATCAGCGACCGGAAGAGTTTCTTTCGAGAGATGAGCCAGATGATCGCGCAAACTAAAGATTCTTGTTTGCGATTTGTTGGCGTAGGCCGTGTGCAAAGCATCCCAAGCAGCCTGGTAAGAGGGTGCAGCAGCAACTGTAGCAGCAAGCGTAGGATCAACTGAGGCCAAGATAGCATTTTGAATTAGCTGATCTTGGCGATACCATGAAGCAAATTCAGATTGGCGACATCCTGATTGTTTTGAGCCACCGTACGAGCAGGGGCAGGGTGAGAACCGTCGAGATGATTTAAAACGTTGTGTCCACGCATACACATAGAAACCTGTGCTTTCCAGAGAGAAAAATTATGGCTGCCAGTTAATTTGATTGGTAACTGGTTGACAGGATTAAATTGAACAATCAGGGTATTTGAATCAGAATTGGTTACACTGATGTTTGTGGCCATTTTGATGGGAAGCGTGGGAGGGCTGTTTATAGAATTGTACTCGTGAGAGCTAATTGACTCTTGATACAATGTAAAGTACAAGACTGCAGTAGAATAAAAATGAACGATGATTTGTATTGATTGTAGACTAGTATATATAGATTCTATACAACTCTACTGCAAAGAGATAAACTAAGAAAAGTAAGACTTATCTATAACCTAAATACAAGGAATAAGTTACAACAAAGTCCTAAAGGGATGGAACTACTCAATCAAAAGTGTATCTGATACTAGCCGTTATTATCATGATCAGTAGTTTCCCTTCCCTAGCATCACAGAAAATTAAGGTATCATCAGCATATTAGGTATGTGCAACTTCCATGTTGGCATTTGAACTGAGGGTTTGGTTTGTGCCTACCTCAAAGCCTCTTACATATTCATTATTCCTAGCCACCTTTATCATGTAATTTAGACCTTCATGGTTATGATAAAAAGAAAAAGGGACAGAGGATCCCCTTACCTCAGACCCCAGTGGATCCACTTCCTTCCAAACCCATACATAAGAGCATTTTCAGCAAAATTCCCAATTTACATGGTCATATGCCTTCTCAATTTCCAACTTACATAAGATTCTTGCTTTTCCTTGAGTAATTCTAGAGCCTACCACCTCATTTCAATTAGAATGGCATCCATTATTTGTCTGTTTTTTAATGAAAGCCATTTGTTGAGCATCTACCAACTTACCAATAACTCTCTTCAATCTTGTCAGCAACTTCGATAGCAGCTTGCAGACACTACCTATGAGGCTGATAAGTCTGAAATCTCTCTCCATTCTTCTTTGGAATCAAAGCAATGTATGTGGCATTGAGACTTTTCTCAAAATCACGATGAGAATGGAAGTTTTTTGAAAGTTTCCATGACCTTCTTTTCACTACATCCCAACATTTGATAAAGAACCCCCTTGTGAAGCCATTTAGGCCAGGAGCTGTCTGTTGCACACATCTTGTCACGACCCAAGCCTCTAGACGTGACATGGCGAATGAGAAGGTACCTCAAACAACCCTCATAGCATACTAAGCACATCATAGGTTTAGACATTAAAATAGGCGAAAACTTAGTGATAGGGTCTGATGGACAATCAACATAATCAAAAGAAAAGAAGTCATAACAATACATACATACTCATATTCCAACAATAACTCAAAGTCTTAGATAGGACGGGGGCTTAGACATGTCCCAATCTCACCCTCAAATGTATGATAAGTGGAACATAACATAGTCTTAAAGTAGAAAACTAGATACTAGGCTATTGTCGTCGAGCTAGAGGACTCACCAATGAAGCAAAATCTTCAATCCAATAGTCAACCACGAGTGTGAGGAGGAGGGTGATCGTCGGACCCTACATGCTGACATCATGTAGGCAAAATGTGTTAGTACTATGGAATGTACAATGCAACAAGGTAGTCATGTATCATATAAGCAATATGCATAACCATAAGAAGGAATCAAAGCTCAATATAATGAATGATCAATGCATATTTTAAAACATGCTTTGAAGTGAAATATACATCATAAAACATCATAGACATACTTATGTGGGAGGAGACCATAACCGACACTAAGACCGTAGGAATTACTACATGGAATCCCGATGTTGCCTCCACACCGGCGGAGGAGTTTACTTGTCAAGGTAGAAGTCTACCCCACTAAGTGGGTGCCATGAGCATGATACTATATATGGATCCACTAGCTATGCCATATTGGCATGTAATCCTACGGTAACACATAGTTACGGGACTAAGGGACCGTTTGGTAGGAGGTATTAGACAAAATAATCCATGTATTATGTTTGGTATAATATAATACTCCCCCCGTCCCATTTTATGTGGCACCCTTTCCATTTTGGTCTGTCCCAAAAAGAATGTCACCTTACTCAATTGGAAACAATTTACCTTTAAAATTTCATTTTACCCTTAGTGAAATGATTCTCAGCATATCTAAGAATGATTTTAGACCACAAGTTTTAAAAGTCTTCCTTTTTTTCTTAAACATCGTGCCAAGTCAAAGGGTGCCACATAAAATGGGACAGAGGGAGTACTGTGTGTGATAGGATTTTATGCTTATCTATAACTAATCCATGTATTAGCTAATACACCCTACATGGTATTAACTAGTACCTTCTATTTGGTGGTATTAGCTAATACCTTCTATTTATTACCATGGGATTAGATATGTAAAGACAAGAATATACCTCAAACTCTTTTATTTTGTTGATTTTATCTTTTATATTTGTAACTTTGTACTACCAAATTTATTTAAATAAATCAACTTACAAATTTTATTTATTTACAGGTTCATATTTGCATAATATAAAAGATCAATAAATTTGCCATGTCAAATTTTTAAATTTTTATTTGTTTGTGGGTTCATACTTACATAATATACAAACAATATTTTGCCATGTCAATTTTTTTTATAATTAATTTTGTTTAGTGATTTTATTGATACAAAGACTTAATTAAGTGGTTTTATTGATACAAAACAAAGTGCAATGACTATGTTTGATAAATTCTCTTAGTTGAGTGACCTTTTAAGATATAAACTACATATTAAAACTACAACTTACAACTTTTTATGTGTAAATATAGATGGTTTATTCATTTTTACAATTATTTACCATCTTTTCCATTTTAAAAGTTGATGGTCTATCTCTATTAAATTGAAAATTGGCGTTTTATGAGTGATTAATTTATTAAGATCACAATTATTTATCCTCAAATAATTCAAGTGAGAAAATAACAAAAATGACGACAAAATTGTTCTCCTAGCTAGTTAAAAGTCACAACAGAATAATTTATTTTGACCCAATTACATGAAATAGAAAATTCCATAACAAGGATGTAATTGGAAAGGAGTTTTTTGTAGAGTTTTAAACCAATCACAAAATTAAATGGGAAGCAATGACCCAAATACTTTGATAAAAAATAATCCCTGCATTACTAATCCCCGCGTTACTAATCCATGTGTTATTCAATTTTGTACCAAACAACTTTAGACAAGGATCCCTTAGGTCGAGCCCCCACCTGAAGCCTCATTCGATGCTAAGTCAAGTCCCACAAAATACTCTAACATTAGCATAATCATATGTGCATAAGTTCAATAATAATCATAGTTCAAAGCTTGACAAGATTTCATGCGTATAGAGTAGTTCATTCATAAACCTTAGTGATTCAAGTAGGTGAAAGTTGCCCTTTCACATAGAGAATCCATCACATGGGGTGAGAAAACCTTTCACCAACATTCACTTATCATTCCAAAGGACTCCCATATACATAATCAATAAACTTCATAAACATTTGTTTGGATCTTTGGACATACAAATCATGCTTACATGGAAAATAGGGTAAATTAGGTGGGTTCAAGTCAAACCATCTTAAAATCATGTATTTCAGCGAGATTATGCATAAACAACATGAGCTTCATCAATTTAAATCACAATCCACGTAACCCGCCCTGCATTCAAAAAGCTTTAATTTAACTTGATAAAGGAACACTTGATAAATCAACAATTTTATGCAATTGAGAGCCAATTTATATATATATATCAAAATAGATAAATGAGTATCAACTAACTCATAATCTGTACATTTGAAGAAGTAACTTGGAAACCCATTAAATCAAATAATTTAAATTAGGAGAAATTGTAGTGAAAACATGGGCTTCTTGGGTGGGAGGAACCCATGAATGAACCCCACATACGTTGATTAAGGAGCCTAAGCTGAAGGGTGGAAGTTGAATGAGGAGGCTTAAAGAAAGCCTAGTTGCCCTTCCTTGTTCTTGAGAGAAATTTTCCTTAGAAAATATTTGGGAAGTTGAGTGAAGATTGAATGAGACTATTGGGGAAGGGATAGGTCTAATATGTGTAGTGCTAGGG
Source organism: Solanum medicagineum (assembly GCA_026153255.1). NCBI lineage: Eukaryota > Viridiplantae > Streptophyta > Magnoliopsida > Solanales > Solanaceae > Solanum > Solanum medicagineum. Next base: position 6,903,804 of record JAPFFP010000002.1, read on the forward strand.
CTCAAAACGACGTATTAGACTTGGGATGTGGAATAATGTCAAAAATGCCCCTTATTAAAACTGCTGGAACCCAAACCATGAACCCAATCTATGGGTCGTAGATTGATCCACGAGTCATAAACCATAGGTTTCGTCTTGGTTACACTTTGGCCCCTTCTGAAACTCCATCTATAAAGTCACTTTACGACTCGTAGATTGGTCTATGGGTCATAAAGACCAGTCGTGAAACTACCCAACCCTTAAAAAATTTTCCAGTTTTAGCAGCCCAACTATGAACCAGTCTACGATTCGTAAACCAAAAGACGGCTCGTAGTCCCTGCTCGTGAACCAGCTCCAGACTTTAAAATTTTTTCCTCAATTTTGGTTCCAAATTATGACCCCATTTTATGATTTGTAAAGGAGTCTATGATTTTTCTTGTTTGTTTGTACATCACAATTCAGAAACTCAAAATTCGATCAACCTAGGTCACCCATTCAAGAACACATTGTACGGTCCGTAGTTCCATTTACGGACCATAACTACCCCTCGTAGACCATCCTTATGCTTGGCCAAATTTTCACCCTCTCAGACTCAATCCACGAGCCTTGTCTATGACTCGTAATTGATCCACGAGTCGTAAATGAGGCTTGTGCATTGCCCTGAAATTTCCAGGTTTCCTTCTTCCTGCATTTTCATACTTTCCAACTTGCGGGGCCTTACACATCTTCAGACATACAAACGCTTCTTGTTCCTCAAACTCTTTTTGTTGAGCTTCTCTTTCCTCTTCAGTGGTCACTAGACAATTGATCAAGTTAATTGAAGGTCTCCAACCTGTGTATTTTCCCCTCTGATTCTCACTGGGTCCATTACTGCTTCATCTTCAATCATCGGATGATCAACGTTATTGTTTCTTTTATGTGCATTGGCCACAAAGTACTGCTTTCCAAGAAATTGCACTCCATCTCCTGATGTCGGATAAAGAAAGTTCTGTTTGTCTCTCTTTAAACGAATCCACTATGCATCTCTTGAAAAGTCCGGTGTCTCTCATTCTAGGGGGCTCTGTAATATGTAGGTCACCTTCACTGTAGGAGAGTGTCATCTCACAGCGTGTGTTTGAGTGACATTTGTTTTTCCCTACTGCTCGAGCATAGGAGACGTCTTCCTTAAATAGTCTGGACAGTTCTGCAAACTTCAGTTGGCAAGAGCATTGAATGAACCTCTCTATCTTTAAAGCTATATCATCCCACCCTGCATTTAGAGCTAGCTCACGGATTATTATAACTGATCTTTCCAAACCATTTAAAGAGATAATGCTTATGTGTTCATTCACCTTCCTTGTACTGAAAGTGTCACGATCTAGACCTAGGGCTTAGCCGTAACACGGTGAATAAGATCCTTGAAGGAACCTCAAACTAACCCCTCAGCATATAGTAAAGTATTCAAGGCAAATCAATGAGGAATACATGAGTGGAAGCATAAACTTATCATAAATCATAACGTAAGAAAGGTCAAACATAAGAGTATACAAGATTGAAAACTGAATCGATACATGGTCCAACAAATGCCTCTAACTCATGACATAAGATGGGGGCTCAGACAGGTCCTGGCTCACCCTGAACATGAAAGAAAGCTGTCTCTAATGCATAAACAAAGCATGAAAGGGAAGATAGAAGGTCTTGTCGTCGAAGCATGAGGACTCACCCAATCCGGATCGTCAAATTATCTGGATCTAGCCATGGGGATGGATGATAGGATCACCTGCACCTGCATTGTGATATAATGCAAGCATAGAGTATACATTAGTATGTTTGAATGTACTAAATATGCGGCATGCAATGTAAAATGGACATGATAAAACCTACATTCAAACGTTAGATGACAAGGGCACATATATATAGAAGAGAAATATGGAAGAGCATATCATATCAAGATGCCTTAAACCATGATGCATGAATGCCATAATACATAAAAATATTGGGAATGTAATCTCAACCGACATGTAAGACCATACGTGTTATGCCATGGAATACCGATGTTGCCTCTACACTGGAGAAAGAGTAGTTATGAGATAATCATCCATATTGGGTATAAACATGAACCTAAGGTGGTCGTACATAATCATCCATATTGGGTATAAACATGAACCTAAGGTTGCACGTAGTTATGAGATAGGTAGGCTTTATATAAGGACCCTTAGGGATAGTCCCCCACCTCCAATTTCATTCGGTGCTAAGTCATCATCCCACGGAATACACATATATACATGAACATGCTTGTCATAGGATCATAAGTCATTTCAAAGTCATCATCAAACATACTTGGGCTTGAAAGCCAAATCATAATTCAAACATGTTTACATGCATAGGAATAACTCATTCATAAATTGTACACGATAGTGTAAACACACCCTTGAATGCTTGTAGCCAAATTATAATCATCATAGTGATCAAAATCATGTTATAAACTTGCCTTGAAACCATGTTTGTAACCATAATTGGTAACCGATTCCATATCAAAACCTCATGAAAAGCCTTGTTTATGCATGCTCATGAGATACAACAACAATAACAACAACATGCCTAGTGGAATCCCACAAGTGGGGTCTGGGGAGAGTAGAATGTACGCAAACCTTACCTCTACCTTGTAGAGGCAGGGAGACTGTTTCCTGGGAATCCTCGTCTCAAAAATCCATAGCAGAATAAACTAGATATGGAAGGCAGGGAAGGAAAAGAAAAGGAAATAGAAAGAGCAACTAATAAGAAAAAACACATGATGATATGCAAATACGATAAAATTAACATATTTAAGACGGATAATAGCCACAAGATGTAAAGGCACAACTAAACTTACTATCCTACGGACAGACATCAACCTAACCCTACTAACCTATTAGCCTGCTACTCTAATTCGCGACCTCATCTCCTTCCTATCTAAGGTCATTTCCTCGATGAGATCAAGTTTCACTATATCATATCTGATCACCTCCCCCCAATATTTCTTCGGTCTTAACTCTACCCCTCCGCGTAACTCCTAAATCCAACCTCTCGCACCTTCTAACAAGAGCATCGGTACTTCTTCACTGCATATGTCCAAACCATCGCAGTCTCGCTTTCCTCATCTTGTCAGCCACCAGGGGCCACCTCAAGCTTCTCCCGAATGGTCTCATTCCTAATCTTATCACTCCTGGTATGTGCATACATCTATCTCAACATCCTCATCTCCGCGACCTGCATCTTCTGAACATATGAGTTTTTGATTGGCCAACACTCCACCCTATACAGCAGAGACGGTCTAACCACCATCTTGTAAAACTTACCTTTGAGTTTAGGTGGTATATTCTTATCACACAATACTCCAGAGGCAAGCCTCCATTTTGTATGACATGAGAAGTAAAAGTAGAGCATGGGTACATAATATTCATACTTAAAACATGATTATAGGGTGGAAAAATGCATAATCCATGAAGAAATAAACATTTGAATCATAGTTGAAGTTAGCCATGCATGAATTCATTGTTCAAAGGGACATGCAAGTTCAAATCTCATGAAAAAAACCATGTAAATTATTCGAATAAGACTTGTTTCATACTTAAATCATCATTTGAGAGTAAACCATAACATAGTTCCATCAATTTGAAGTCAAAATATGAAAATCATACTTAGGTCATATTCGAATAAGACTTGTTTCATACTTAAATCATCATTTGAGAGTAACCCATAACATAGTTCCATCAATTTAAAGTCAAAATGTGAAAATCATACTTAGATCATACTTTTATATTCATGAAAGAGATGAAAGAGATTTTGGGTTCCATGGTTGGATTGAAATCAAGGATGAATCCCACATACCTAATGCTTGAAGTGAAGAAATAAGATAGAATTATCTGGAACTTGAATCCCCAATCGAATCCTTAGCTTGACTCCTTGAATGTGAGACTTGAGAGTGTTTTAGGAGTTAGAATTTGAGAGACTTAAGTGTAGGCTTGCATGAGAGTTCATGAAATATACTAGGATTGATTTAGGACATAAAGGAGTGAATAAAAGTCCCAAAATGCCTTAGGGTTGGGGCAAATTACAAAAAGGACCCAATTAAAACGAGGCCTAAAAATAAAGTTACCCGTTTCAAAAAAAAAAAAAAAAACGAGTCCTAAAAATGGCCTAGGTACACTGCAAGACATCCCTTACCGGCCATGCGCACGGGTTGTGTAGCTGTTCATGGGGGTGCACTTGGAGGAAAACAGTGGGGGCCAAGTGGAGGGTGCCCTCTATGAGACACTCCAAGGACCATGGTGGGCACCATGATCCGTGAAGGGTTCCGTGGTGGAACCTATTCATTGGGAACTCCCTAGGTAGCCTAGGATCAAGGCCAAGGCCACCTCCACAGTGCATTTCACGGCCAGTGAAGTGCTTCACGGGCCGTGGAGGGTACCTTGGATGGGTACTTTGGCCAAGATCCTTCCGAGACATATTTTTATTGCAACGTTATGACCTTACGAAGTCCGGGTGCTTACATCATCTCCCCCTTGGGATCATTCGTCAGAACATAGCTTGAGTGGATCAAAACGAACATGAAACTGTCCAACATGGATGCACATTGCAAATTTAACACTTAAAACCTTTGTAATCATCAAATTCATGCTAAAAACATAATTCAAAGCAGTTTCATGAATATGTGTGCATATCATGACATGAAGACACAGAAAATGAAACAATTCAGACCGTTTAAGCATGAAGAGTCTAGTACCTTAGGCTTGAGTAGATTGGAATAGATAAGGTATTGCTTCATCATATCTGATTCTGCTTCGCATGTAGCACTCTCAACTCGTTGGTTCCTCCATAGGACTTTAACCAATGCAATATCCTTGTTACGAAGCCTCTTCACTTGCCTATTCAAAATCTCCGCTAGAACCTCTTCATAAGTCAAGTTCTCCTCAACATCAATACCTTCCAAAGGCACAATCGTACTTGGATCACCAACTAACTTCTTCAACATGGATACATGGAATACTGGATGAATGAAACTCATATTCGAAGGCAACTCCAATCTATAAGCCACATTGCCAATCCGTTCAACAATCTCATATGGGCCTACATACCGAGGACTCAACTTGCGTTTTTTACCAAAATGGATCACACTCTTCATAGGTGAAACCTTCACGTATACCCAATCAATGACGTGGAACTCAAGGTCTCTTCCCCTATCATCCGAATAGGACTTTTGACGACTTTGAGCCATTTTCAACTTCTCCTGAATCAACTTCATCTTCTCTATGACATTCAACACCAAATCAGGGCCAATCAATGCTATCTCACCTATCTCAAACCAAACTACCGGGGACCTACATCTCCTCCTGCACAAGGCCTCAAATGGTGCCATTCCGATGCTAACATAAAAACTGTTGTTGTAAGCGAACTCAATAAGTGGCAGGTGATCATCCTAGTTACCCTTGAACGCTAATACACAAGCCCTCAACATGTCTTCCAAAGTCTGAATTGTCCTCTCGGCTTGTCCATCGGTTTGGGGATGGAATGCGGTGTTCAACTTCACCTTAGTACCAAGCCCCTTCTTAAATGACCTCCAAAAGTGAGAAGTGAATTACGTGCCATGATCCGATATAATGGACAAAGGCATACAATGCAATCTAACCAACTCCCGGATATATAACTTGGCATAATTCTCAGCATTAAAAGTAGTCTTGACGGGTAGAAAATAAGCTGACTTGGTCATCCTATCCACAATCACCCAAGTAGAGTCGTATTGCTTTTGGGTACGACGCAAACCTGTCACAAAATCCATATTCACATCCTCCCACTTCCAAGTAGGAATCTCAATTTTTTGGGTCAAACCATCAGACCTTTGGTGTTCTACCTTTACTTGTTGACAATTAGGACATCCGGATACGAACTTGACTATATCTTTCTTCATGCCATTCCACCAATACACCTCTTTCATGACCTGATACATCTTGATATATTGAATAAGAAGAGTTATGGGCCTCCCTCAAGATCACCTCCCTTATGCTATCAACATTAGGAACACACAAACAATCTTGATACCAAAGCACATCGTCCCCCCCGGGAGAAAATCTCTATCTTCTTTTGGGCAACTAGCTTCTTCAATTCAACCAATGACGAATCTAGATCTTGTTTTGCTTTGATATTAACAACTAAAGAAGATTCAGTCCCATTTTGAACATGTATGCCACCATTCTTAGAATCCGCAACCTAACACCCAATCTAGCCAAACAGTGCACATCCTTCACCAACTCTTTCTTGGCCTCATAAACATGAATCACACTGCCCATAGATAGTCTACTAAGGGCATCAATTACAACATTGGCCTTGCCTGGATGATATTGCACACTTATGTCATAGACTTTGAGAATCTCCAACCATCTCCTTTGTCTCAAGTTTAGGTCTCTTTAGGTAAACACATATTGCAAACTCTTATGATTGTTGAACATATCAACATGAACCCCATAAAGATAATGTTGCCAAATTTTTGAAGCAAACATCATAAGCGCCAAATAAGATCATGAGTTGGGTAATTTTGTTCATGCACCTTCAACTGTCTAGATGCATATGCTATAACATTGCCATGTTGCATTAGCACACAATCCAAACCAATACGGAAAGCACCATACTACACCACAAACTCATCTAAGCCATTCGGTAGTGTCAAAACAGGAGCCGATGTAAGCCGATCCTTCAAAGCCTGAAAGCGTTTCTCACACTCATCTATCCATTGAAATTTGGCTTTCTTTTGAGTCAATTTAGTCAATATTGAAGCAATGGATGGAAAATCCTCAACAAACCTCTGATAATAACCATCCAACCCAAGAAAATTTCGAATATCGCAAGGAGACAACGGTCTAGGCCAGTTCTTCACCTCCTTAGTCTTTTTTGGATTACCTTCACCTCCTCAGTCTTCTTTGGATCAACCTTAATACTATCACTTGATACCACATGACCAAGGAAGGCTACCTCATGCAACCAAAGCTCAGATTTACTGAACTTGGCAAATAATTGCTTGTCCCTCAAAGTCTGAAGAATCGACTGCAAGTAATCCATATGCTCTTGTTCACTCCGAGATTAAATCAAAATATCATCAATGAAGACAACCATAAAAGTATTAAGGAATGACTTGAATACCCAATTCATGAGATCAATAAACACCGCCGGAGCATTAGTCAACCCAAAAGACTTCACCACGAACTCAAAGTGCCCATATCTAGTCTATAAAGTTGTCTTGGGAATATCACATTCCCTTACCCTTAACTTATGATAACCGACACGAAGATCAATCTTGGAGAAGCATGTGGCAACCTGTAATTGATCAAACAAGTCATCAATCCTCGGTAATGGATACTATTCTTTATAGTCACCTTGTTCAATTGTTGATAATCGATACACATCTGAAGTGTCCCATCCTTTTTCCTCACAAATAAAACAAAAGCACCCCATGGTGATGAATAGTTGGCCTAATAAAGTCCTTCTCCAACAAATCCTTTAGTTGATCCTTCAACTCCTTCAATTCTGCCGGTGCCATAGGATAAGGAGGAATGGAAATAGGTGGAGTATCAGGAAGAAGATCTATGCCAAAGTATACTCCCCTTTCAGGAGGAATATAGGCAAATCTTCGGGAAAGACATTCGGAAACTCATTAACCTCATGAACCGACTCAAGAGTAGAAGACTCGGACTCAACATCTCTAACCCTTCCTATATGATAGATGCACTCCTTAGAAATCATTTTTTGGGCTTGGCGATAAGAAACAAATTGACCTTTTAAGGCGGGAGTCAGTACCCACCCACTCAAGAATAGGCTCATTCGGGAATTGAAATTTGACCATATGAGTCCTACAATCTATGGAGGCATAAGAAGCATGTAACCAATCAATCACAAGAATGACATCAAAATCGACCATCTCAAGTTCGATAAGCTCACATGGAAGGACTTTATGCAAAATTGAAACAGGGTAACCCCAATAGACTTTACGTGCCACAACAGACTCAACCACAGGAGTATAAACTAAGAGTGGTTCCCTTAAGATTCCAGGACTCATTCTAAACTTAGTAGCCAAGAAAAGAGTGACAAAAGATAAATTTGCACCCAGATCAAGCAAAGCATATACATCAAAATCAAAGACTTCCAACGTACCAATAACCACATCCGAAGTCCCCTTCACCCCTTGCCTAGCATGTAAAGCATAGAATCTGTTGTTGCGAGGAACACCACCTTATTGAGCCCTTGGTTGGCCTTGACCACCCAGAACCATTTGGCGTTGTGGACGACCTTCTTAACCCTTCTTTGGAGCACTAGGACAATCAGCAAGCTTGTGGCCTATCTTCCCATACCCATAACAAGCACCCGAATCCCTCAAGCATCTACCTGGTTGGTTCTTCCCACACCTATCACACTTAAGATGTACTGGCCTAGCTTCACCTTGTGCCTCAAGGTAAGACACCCGATCATTAGCAACCCTTGGATTTGAACCTTAGCCTTGTTGAAAGCGGCCATTTCCACCACCACTTCTAGAGTTAGAGAAAACACCATCAAAGCGGGCTCTCTCGGAATCTCTCATCTCCTCTCTTTGAGCTTCTCCCCTTCAATTTGTTCGATGTATGTAATAAGCCTAGAAATGTCCTTCTCTTTTAATAAGCATAGTTATGCGACATTCTTTCACAACCAAGGCAGAATTCCCTGAGATAAAGTTGTGCATTCTAGCATGGGGGTCAGACACTATTATAGGTGCATACTTTGAGAGTTTAGTTTAACTTCATGACATATTCCCTCACACTCATTCCTCCTTGCTCGAGGTAAACTCGGTCAATTTAGCCTCCCTAAGCTCAAGAGGGAAGAAACAATCCAGAAAAGCGAATATGAACTCTTCCTAACCAATTCTATCATCACCCACTCTCAGTCAACCATTGCGTGTACAACACTTGGGCCACTCCCTTCAATTCATAAGCAGCCAACTCAGCCTTCTTTTCTAAAGACACTCCCATAATAGCCAATACTTTGTAGATCTCATCAATTAACTCTTGGGCATCTTCATCAACCTTGGAACCATAGAATTCCGGAGAATTCATCCGGGCAAAGTCTCTCACCTTCGTAGTTGGGGTGGGTACATGAGGAGGAGGAGCTGCTCGTCCAACTTGGGCAGCCATAACTCGGGCCATCATAGCAATCGTAGTTCGGAACTCAGCATTAGTAACTGGTGCTCCCATAGTATCTTGAGGAGGTGGGTCCTCATTAACGGAACCTATCTAGGCCGAGGTGCTCTTCTTTGAGGTATCGTCTAAAAAGGCAATAAAAAACATTGATTAGGTTTAGGAAGCTTAGGACATGTTCTATGCCACGACATTAATCATGAAGAAGTGAGACATTTCCTGAAACGCCTTGTAGCCTTCTACTCATAGATGTGGTGCACTTCATACCCATGAATAAAACTCTACTTGACATGGCATGTTGGACTCCGAGGACCATTTCAAAATCTTAGGGTTCTGATATCAAGTTTTTCACATCCCAGACCTAGGGCCTAGCCGTAGCACAATGAATGAGATCCCTGAAGGAGCCTCAAACTAACCCCTTAACATATAGTCAAGCATTCAAGGCAAATCAATGAAGAATACATAAGGAGAAGCAAAAACTTATCATAACTCATAATGTAAGAAAGGTCAAACATAAGAGTATACAAGATTGAAAACTGAATTGATACATAGGTCTAACAAATGCCTCCAACTCATGACATAAGATAGGAGCTTAGACAAGTCTTGGCTCACCCCGAACATGAAAGAAAGCTGTCTCTAATACATAAACAAACCATGAAAGGTAAGATGGAAGGTCCTGTCCTCGAAGCATGAGGACTTACCCAATCCGGATCATCAAAGTATCTGGATCTAGCCACGTGGATGGATGATAGAATCACCTGCACCTGCATTGTGATATAATGCAGGCATAAAGTATGCATTAGTACAATGCACTTATGCGTGGGCATGCAATGTAAAATGGACATGATGAAACCTGCGTTCAAATGTTAGATGACAAGGGTACATATATAGAAAGAGAAATATAGAAGAGAATACCATATCAAGATGCCTTAAAGCATGATGCATGAATGTCATAATACAGAAACATATGTGGGAATGTAACTTCAACCGACATGTAAGACCATGTGAGTTATTACATGGAATCCCAATGTTGCCTATACATTGGAGAAAAAGTAGCCTACTTGGCAAAGGTAAACTATACCTCACATAGTGGGTGGTCGTACATAATCATCCATATTGGACATAAACATGAACCTACGGTGGCACATAGTTATGAGATAGGTAGGCTTTATATAAGGACCCTTAGGAATAGTCCCCCATCTCTAATCTCATTCGATATTAAGTCATCATCCCGCAGAATACATATATATATAGACACACACACACACACACACATGAATATATGCTTGTCATAGGATCATAAGTCATTTGAAAGTCATCATCAAGCATACGACTTGAAAATATATACATGAACATGCTCGGGCTTGAAAGTCAATCATAATTCAAAGCATATTTACATGCATAGGAATAACTTATTCATAACTTGTACATGATGGTGTAAACATACCTTTGAATGCTTACAACCAAATCATAGTCATCATAGTGATCATAATCATGTCATAATCATACTTGCCTAGAAACCATGTCTATAACCAATTCCATATCAAAACCTCATGAAAAGCCTTGTTCATGCATGCTCATGACTTGAGAAGTAAGAGTAAAGCATGAGTACATGAAATTCATACTTAAAACATGATTATAAAGTGGATACATGCATAATCCATGAAGAAATAAACATTTGAATCATAGTTGAAGTTACCTATGCATGAATTTACAGGTCAAAGGGACATGCAAGTTCAAATCTCATGAAAACCAAATCATTAGAATAAGACTTGTTTCATACTTAAATCATCATTTGATAGTTCCATCAATTTGTAGTCAAAACATGAAAATCATATCTCATGAAAACCATGTAAATCATTAGAATAAGACTTGTTTCATACTTAAATCATCATTTGATAGTTCCATCAATTTGTAGTCAAAACATGAAA
>JAPFFP010000002.1:6915618-6927102 GCA_026153255.1 Solanum medicagineum
CTCACGCACCATAAGTTAGTAAAATTTTAAAAATATACCTCAATCACAACAATTTTCCCGAATGAGCAATTGACCCCTATTTAGTTAATTATGGATTTAACATAAATATTTGATTATGATTTTTTCTTATTTATTCAAACTTATATTTCTTGGTTCAATATATTTTTTTGAGACTTTGTATTATAATCATTTTAATATGCATGGATAACCATATTACAGGTGAATGAAATCATACTAAAAAGAGTTTGGGGGGTTCATGTTATCACAACTAATTTTGTTAGTGCAATATGCATTATAATCATATTACATGTGAATGAAAGCATACTTAAAAAGGGTGGAGGTTAATATTACAACAAGCGTATGTATATTATAATTGTATTAAAAAGAACAAAGGTATTATCAAAGCACATTCATGTATTGTCCCTATAATAGTTCATTTATAATAGGCTTATAATACATAGTAAAATTTTGTAGGCATTATAATCATATTACAGTGTGAATGAAGTCCTTCATGTATTGAAGCAAACTTATTTGTATTATAATTATATTCCTATATAATACTTCATGTATTGAAGCAAACTTATGTGTATTATAATTGTATTCCTATTATAATTCATTTTTAATAGCATAATTTTATAGTCTTATACTCAAAAGGGTTGGGGAGGGGGGGGGTTCATGCTAGTAGTGTTATAATCATATCAAAATCATATATGTGTTATGATCATATATGTAATAACCTTTATCCTACGCATATGAATATAGTTATAAGTGTATTATAATCATATAATGTATTATATTCATATAAATGAAAAGGTATTTATACTACTATAATATCATATAGTATATTATAGTGATACTAAAGTCACATTTTTTACAATAGCATCTTAACTAAATTATAAAAATAACAAAAAAAGAAATGTTCAAAACAAAACAACACCAAGGCATTATAGTTTTTCATAAACAAAAACACATAGTTTAAAAAATAGCTATTCAAAATACATGTTCGTCAAAAGTTCAATTGCCTCATCTTCACAACAAAAAATAGCAAAAAAATATTTAAACATCCACTTTTTACATGTAATGAAAAAACAAAAGTTTGCTCGAAGACTTAAAAACTAGAAAAACAAGTAACTACTTCTTTGTTGTACATCTTTTATGCTTATAAACCTTCCATGCATTCTCTTCATCGCTCATAGCACCACTTTCTTGTTTTTTTGTTGCGTACTCCCACAATAATGTCCCATATCTCTTTCGATCATACTCAACATCAAAGGACTCGAATGAAATCTATCGCTTTTCACTAACATACTCAGTGAATGCAGCGACATAGACCCTACAGTCTTTGAAAATAAATTAATTAGTCATTATTTAAATGTTAAAATTTCTAATAATGAAACTAAAATTTAATAAAAGTACAAATCAGAAATATATATACAAACTTATAGTGAATCTTCCTTTTGTTTTGGAAGTTGACCAGTAAGCATATTGACTTCATGTTGATCAGTCACTTTAAGAATTCAGCAAATCAACCCGCTTGTCATAGAATTTCGCTATGTCCAGATACAGAAGTAGAATTGTAGAAAACGTTTCCACAATGTTGAACACTTCATAATTGTTACCCCTTTTAGGAAAAGAATCATACACATTAAGGCACCTTTCAACGATGTCAAACTCAATCAAACACCAATTATGATTTTTCTTTAGATTTATAGGAAACAAGACAACATCAACAGTATCCCAAGACACAGTGCCGAACCAAGAAAAAAAAGACCACTATCAGATCTAAGAAACCAGATAGCTTCTTTACACCATATATAAAGAAAAATTTTACCTATCAAAGAAGACCTACATATATAACCAGCCACAGGATCAATTACTTTAATAGTTAATCCTATTTTATCATCATTAGCCGCAATCAACTTCAAAAAATTTTGTTCCACTTTTATCTTAAAACAACAATCTCTCGTAGTGAAACCTCACATTACAATTTCGCCCCTACTTGCTCTTCTTCCGTAAGTAATACAAAATGACATTAATATGATGTAAATTTTTGATAAAAATTAAGAAAGCATGAACAAAATAGTAAAGCATATCAAGTAAAAATAGCATATAATATGACTAACCGTATTTGTCCATTGTTGTCTAGAATGTGCCAAATTATAGATACATTCCTTCTCTTTAATCAAAGTAATTTCCAAATGTAGTGGAGGCTTAATCGCCTGAGCAGCAACTATGTAAGGGCTTTTTCTTCTGACTAATAGAGAAAAATATATAAAAAGTTAGCTATACATTAAAATAAATTTACAAAACAATTCACATAAAAAATTTAAATAAATGGACCTCCTCTTTGAAAGTCCTTGATGTAGCTAAGATATGAATGAACCGATCAAACTACTGTCAACTTTTTCACTAATTTCAGTAGAAAATGGGTGCTTCATCTCAAAAAATTTAGATGAAGCAGTAGCACCAGAATCAAACTCCTGTAAATATGGAGATTTAACAAGCTCATGGATTTATTTTATTATGGTTTGCTGTTCTAGTGTCATTACTTTTTGCTTAGTTGTATCATCTCATAACTGAGTCAAATTATCAGGAACTTCAAAGTCATCAAGTGTTGGAATTGATAGTTTTCCAACTTTTGTGACATCACTCCAGTCCGACGATTTCTCAAAAATATCACTCAAATCAATTTCAACAAGGCATTGATCAATTTATAATCGTATTTCTAAAGTATATTAAAATAAATAGGCATGGATAAAATTAAGAATCTGCACCAATGTGACCTTCAACTCCGACTTCAAGAGGGTTGTCACCCTTAGGCACCTCTGGTATGTCAAAAAAATGTAATATGTAAAGTGTTTTGTATAGTGTATTACATGTGTGTATTAAATGTATTATGAATATACCCTTGTCCAAAACATAACATCTTGTGTGTAGCCCAATGCATGTGTATGTTAAATGTATTATAACTATACCTGCTTTACGACTACCTGCAATATCAACTAAGATAGATGCGACTATAATGAAACACCCCTCATGTGCTTTGGAATGCCCTATAATCATAACTTCTATATATCTCAAATTTTGTGCGTGATTTCGGAAATCTGACTTCATGTTCTTGATCAGGGGATAAAGTTAGTGGGATATGGATATAACCCGGATTTTAGAAGACCCGTAGCGAAAAATAATTTTCGCTAATGTTATGAATTCCAGTGGTTGTGCGCGCCTAGGACGCGATGCGCCTGGGGCGCGCACTAGTGTAATGTTGCCTCTGCATTTTATCCATGTCGCACCAAGGACGCAGACCAGTGCATTTCATGGCCTGTTTTTCCAACTTAGTTTAAGGACATTGGGGTCATAACCCAATGCCCATTTAAATGTGGAATCTTCCATACCTAGCCATCTTTTTCAACTCTAGAATCTACAGAACTCTCTCTAAAGCCTTTCTAAGACTTTTTCAAATCTCTCATTCAAATTTGAGGATTTCATATCCAACTTTGAACTCAAGAACTCATCTCAAGCTTCAAATATCCTTCACGTTTATTTCATAAGATTCAAGATTTTAAGGTATGTGGGTCTTCATACATGTGTCCTTTCACCCATGGAGTTCAACCTTCTCTTTTCTATGAAAATTGCATGATTTCAAATTATATTACTCATAGGTATGTCCTATTAGGAAGTATGGACGTAAATTATGTTGAGTTTTACCAAGTATTGATTGATTATTCATGAATACCCATTTTGATCTCATACCATGTATTAATTTATATCTATTGAAGATATGCATGATATGAAGTAAGAAAACTATGAACTATTATGAATTTTGAGATGAATTTCAAGTTTCCCTAAATGAGGGTTTTACTACAATATTGGTGGGTTAGTTTGAAATGAGTTTACTCTTCTTGTTTTACTCTTGAGTTGCATGATTTTGAACAAGTGTCATGAGCTCACCATGTGTTTGATGAAATTACATGACAAGAATTCTCAAGTTATTGATGAGCTATTGTATGATTTTACAAGTTAAGTGTTTCAAGATAATTATGGGATCTCAAGCATGTATTAAATTCATGATACGTCTTTATGATTTACACATGAACTATTGAGTTCTTATGCTAAGTTTTATGCTCTTGCGAATTATGAAGCCTACTAGAAGGGATCATGAACCATGTTGTGTTACTGTCCCTCTAGTACAAGGCAAATGTCTACATGAAGGGTTCATAAAACATGTTTTATACCTTACCCTCATGTATGACTTATTATGATACATTACCTAATGTCTACTCGAATGGGTCATGAACCATGTTGTAGGTCTTACCCTCATATACGACGTAATACCATGTATTATCCGTTACCTATTAGAAGGGATCATGACTCATGCTATACTCCCTACCCTCTAGTACAAGGTATTTGGATGAGCTAATCATGTCACTCTGTTCTGTTGAACAAGATATGCAAGAGAAATATTTTACAAGCATATTTTATCATGAGCATTGATCATGCGTGTCATGTTGAGATTATATATCTATTGATTATGGTTATGCATTTTGAATATTATGGCTTATGTCTTTGATGCATTGCACCCCACATACTTAGAAAATTTCAAGTACTAACACATACTCTATGCCTACATGATATTACCACGTAGGGACCAAAGATCCTATCGATTATCCTCCTCCACGTGGCTAGTTCGGTTCTTTGAAGAAAGCTATGGTGAGTCCTCAACTCCGAGGACAATATCTACTTTTACTAATTCTATGTTAAGATTATTCTTTATGATGGATACTTATTATTATGAGGGTGAGCTCGGGAAGTGTCTTGGCCCCCGCTCCATTATCTAGTAGAAGTGTTGTTGGATACTATGTTTGTATATGGTTATGAGCTTGACTCTCCTTATGTTTCTATGATTATGAAAGACTTCCCTTAGTCCCGCTTCCCTTTTCTAATATTTGACTCTTGTTGTTGTTTATGTTGCTTCCGCAACCAAGGATGTGTACATGATAAGCTAAGAGGCTTGTTTGGGTTGTCTTCGGACTCCCCATTTGCTGTGTCATGTCTAGGCCTTAGGATTGGATCCTGACAAGCTTGGTATTAAAGCCTAGGTTGTTAATGGTCCTCGAAAATCCAATAAAACACACCAATTAGAGTCTTATTCATGGTTGTGAAGCACACTACAACTATGAATAGGAGGCTATGAGGCGTTTTAGGAAATGTTTCACTTCTTCATGATCTATGTCGTGCTTTAGATGTAAACATAAGGCCTCCCCTAATGATCACTCTTTTGCTCTTTTAGATCATGTCGCTACCAAGAAGGATACCAAGGAGGTCCCACACACCCAAGGAATAACCGGCTCGTCCCGCTCCTCAAGCTCCTCAAGATGGAGGGGCTACCCAAGTTGAGTTCTGGAATTCTATCACTATGTTGACCCATGCTATGACCAACCAATTGAATCAAGGAGCCCAAGCCCCTCATGCTCCTACTCTGGCCTCAAGGGTAAGGGACTTCACACGAATAAACCCTCCGGAGTTTTATGGGTCCAACGTAGAGCAATATCCCCAAAAGTTTATCGATGAGGTATATAAGGTGCTAGCTATTATGGGGGTGAATTCAGAAGAAAAGGCAGAACTAACAGCCTATTAACTTAAAGGTGCGGCTCAAGTTTGGTTTGCTTAATGGAAGTTAGAGAAGGGAAATCATGATGCTATTCCTTGGGAGGAGTTTAAGGCCGCCTCCCTCAACCGGTTCTTCCCTGTTGAATTGAGAGAGGATAACATAATGGAATTCATGAACCTCAAGCAAGGTCCATGAGTGTGAGAGAGCATGCCCTCAAATTTGACAATCTCTCCAAGTATGCTCCTCATTTGATTGTCAATTCTGAATCAATGATAAACAAATTTGTGTTGGGGGTGTCTGACTTGGTGAATGAAGAGTGCTATAATGCCATGCTAGTGAGTGATATAGACTTGTCTCGGCTCATGACATATGCCGAACAACTTGAAGGGGAGAAACTTAGGAAGAGAAGAAGTTGGGAGTCCAAGAAGGCTCGGTTTAAGGGTGGCTTTCAAGGTTTTAAGGGTGGTCGATTTCAACAAGGTCACAAATTTTAAGGCCAAGGGTCCTCTAGTGCTCTGAATAAGAGATTTGCTAATAAGGGGGTGCCTAACCCAAGGTTTCAAGATGGTAATAGTGGGGTGACAAATCCTAGGTGCCAAAAGTGTAGGAGGAATCATAATGGTTGCTTGAAGGACTCAAATGCGTGTTTTGGGTGTGGGAGAGTAAGCTATAAACTTATTGATTGCCCTTATGTTCAAAACAAGGGCAAGGATAGTCGTCCTCAAGGGCAAGGTGGTCATACTGATCAAAGGGCTCAAGGTGGCCAATAAGGGGGTGCTCCAAGTCACAACCGGTTCTATGCGCTCCAAGAAAGCCAAGGAGTGGATGAGGTGCCCGATGCTGTTACCAGGATGTTAAAGGTTTTTGCTTATGATGTATATGTACTGATAGATCGGGGTGCTACTCTTTTCTTTATTACTCATTTTGTTGCCAATAAGCTTCGTGTGGGTCTCGAATTGTTGTGTGAACTTTATGAAGTGACTAACCCCATTGGTGAGTCCATTATTGCTAAAATAGTCTATAGAGATTGTCCCATGTCTATACAACATAAAGTCTTGCCTTGTGATTTTGTTGAATTTGACATGGTGGATTTTGGTATTACTGTTGGGATGGATTAGTTACATGCATATCATGCTTCCATTGATTGTAGGTCCTGTAAAGCTAGATTCCAATTCCTAATGAACCCGTTCTTGAGTGGAAAAGTTATAATGTGGTGGTCAAGGGTAGGTTCATTTCTTGTCTTAAGGCTCAAAAATTGATTTCTAAGGTTGCATTTACCATCTTGTAAGGAATAGGGATGTTGAGTCTAAAATCCTTCCTATTGAGTCGGTTCCGATGGTCAATGAGTTTCTTGATGTATTTCATGATGAGCTTCCCGGTGTTCCTCTGAAAGGGAAATAGAATTTGGAATAGACCTCCTCCCCGATACACAACCCATTTCTATTCCCCCTTACCGTATGGCCCCGACGAAGTTGAAGGGGTTGAAGGATCAATTGATGGATTTGTTGGAGAAAGGTTTCATAAGGCCTAGCAAGTCACTTTGGGGTGCACCGGTGTTGTTTATTAAGAAAAAGATGGTTTTTTAGGAAGTCCATTGATTATCGGCAACTCAACAGAGTCACTAGAAAGAACAAGTATCCTCTACCAAGGATTGATGACCTTTTTGATCAACCACCTAGGGCCTAGTCACTTTTCTAAGATTGATCTTCGGTCGGGATATCACCAAGTGAGAGTGAGGGAGTGTGATATTCCCAAGACGGCCTTTCGGACTAGGTATGAGCACTTTGAGTTTCTGGTAATGTCCTTTGGGTTGACTAATGCACCGAAAATATTTATGGATCTCATGAATAGGGCCTTCAAACCCTACCTTGATATGTTTGTGGTGGTCTTTATTGATGATATCTTGATTTATTCCTGAAGTGAGAAGGAACATGTGCATCAGTTGAGAGGGGTGTTGCAAATCTTCAGGAATGAGAAGTTATTTGCTAAATATGAAAAGTGTGAATTTTGATTGAAAGAAGTTGCATTCCTAGGGCATATGGTGTCGAGTAATGGCATTAAAGTGGACCCTAAAAAGACGAAGGTGATAAAGAATTGGCCTAGGTCGTTGACTCTGATGGATATTAGGAGTTTCTTAGGTTTGGTGGGTTACTGCCGAAGGTTTGTGAATGGTTTCTCTTGTATTGCATCCCCTATGACAATGTTGACCCAAAAGAAGGCAAACTTCATGTGGATCGATGAATGTGAAATTTTTTTTCAAACTTTGAAAGACAAGCTTATTTCTGCTCCTATTTTGGCTTTACCGAAAGGGCTAGAGGGGTTTGTGGTTTATTGTGATGCCTCGAGAATTTTTTTGGGGTGTGTTTTGATGTAAAATGGCAATTTCATAGCATATGACTATAGACAACTTAAGGTGTACGAGCGGAATTATCTCCCCCATGATCTTAAATTGGCGGTCGTGGTGTTTGCTTTGAAAATTTGGTGTCATTTCTTATATGGGGTTCATGTAGATGTGTTTACCGACCACAAGAGTCTCCAATATGTGTTCACGCAAAAGATTTTAACTTGAGACAAAGAAGGTGGTTAGAACTCCTAAAGGATTCCGGTTGGCTAGGTTGGCGGTTAGGTTGAATGAAGTTAAAAATAGTAGTGTAGTGTTTGTTGATGGTTCCAAATCTTCTTTGATTGAGGAAGTTATGTCAAAACAAGATCTTAACCCCGCCTTGCTAAAGTTGAAGGCTTTGGTGTAGGATGGAAAAGTGGAGGTTTTCTCCCAAGGGGGAGATAGTGCCCTTAGGTACCAAGGTAGGTTGTGTGCCTAATGTCGATGACTTGAGGGAGTTGATTTTGAAAGAGGCCCATAATTCATCCTGTTCTATTCACCCTGTTTCCACAAAATGTATAGAGACTTGAGGGAGGTATATTGGTGGGGTGGTATGAAGAGGGATATTGCCAAGTTTGTAGCCAGTTGTCACAATTGCCTACAAGTGAAAGCTGAACATCAAAGGCCGGTGGCCTAGCCCCAGACATAGAAATTCCTACTTGGAAGTGCAAAGAGATCAACATGGATTTTGTGATTGGTTTGCCTAAGACTAGGAAACACTTTGATTCTATTTGGGTTATTGTGGATAGAATGACAAAGTCAGCTTACTTTCTACTACTTAAAACGACTTATGGTGCCAAAAATTATGCCAAGTTGTACATTCATGAGTTGATTAGTTTGTATAGGGTACCCTTGTCTATCATTTCGAATCGTGGTGCTCAATTCACTTCTCATTTTTGGAGATCCTTCCAAAGGGGTCTTGGTACCAAGGTCAAGCTTAACACGACTTTTCATCCTCAACGGATGGCCAAGATGAAAGGACTATCCAAACAATTGAGGATATGCTTAGAGATTGTGTTTTGGAGTTCAAGGGTAGTTAGAAATGAACGTCTTCCACTTATTGAGTTTGTTTACAACAATAGCTACTACTCTATTATCGGCATGGCACCCTTTGAAGCTCTATATGGAAGGCATTATAGATCCCCGGTTGGATGGTTTGATGTGGGGGAGATGGCTTTGTTAGGTCCGAATTTGGTTATGGAAGCTTTGGAGAAGGTGAGTTGATAAGGGAGAGGTTAAAGATGGCTCAAGGTAGGCAAAAGTCCTACTCTGATGTGAGAAGAAGAGATCTTGAGTTTAATGTTGATGATTGGGTTTAATTGAACGTCTCACCCATGAAGGGTGTGGTTCGGTTTGGAAAGAAAGGGAAATTGAGTCCAAGATTTGTGGGGCCTATAGAATTGTGTGAGGAATCGGTAAGGTTTCTTATGAATTGGATTTGCCTATGGATATGAATATGGTTCATCCAGGTTTCCATGTGTCCATGTTGAGGAAATGTGGCGGTGACCCAAATGCTATAGTGCCCTTAGAAGTGGTGGGAGATGTCGAGGATATATTGACCTATAAGGAGGTCCCAGTGGAAATATTAGATAGACAAGTGAAAAGTTTGAGGAACAAAGATGTAGCATCCGTCAAGGTCCTTTGGAGGGATTAACAAGTTAAAAGTACCACATGGGAAGCCGAAGCGGACATGAAAAAAATGATATCCATAGCTCTTCCACTCTACTCAAGAAGGTAATAAATTAAGTCCCATCTGTGATTTCAAGTCTTAAGTTTTAGCCCTTATGTAAATTTTGCATGCATTAATGTTCATGGTAACAAGTTTACGGTGATTTTTGACATTCATGTTCAGACTTTCTGAAAATGATATTTAAGTGAACTTGTTACATTCATGTCAGGATGAAGCTTCATAATTACTTCTCTTACATATGTTTCTTTGACATCCGGGACGAATGTTCCCAAGGGGGAGATATTGAAACACCCCTCATGTGCTTTGGAATGCCCTATAACCGTGATTTCCATATATCTCAAATCTGTGCGTGATTTCAAAAATCCAACTTCATGTTCTTGATCAGGGAGAAAAATTGAGTGGGAATGTAATGACTCAGATATCGTACAATGTCGTTGGACCTTGACAAATCTTGTTTTGGGCAAAATTTGGAACAAGTGTCTCAAGAGAGTCCACATGTCCAGTGTGAGGTCACACGAGCCATGTGGCCTCAAGTGTGACTACACTTGGCCTCAAATCTTGAATATTGGCCTTGGTGTGGTATTGCAAGCTAAGGTACATTTCACTGGCACCCCACACGAGCCGTGTGGCACTTCACGAATCATGTGGAGGAGTTGTGGGGTGGATTAAGGAAACCCCATCATTGGGGCTACATGAGGTGCCACGCCAGTCACACGGGTCGTGTGGCATGGGGCAGGCCGTGTGGCCCTCCATGAAGCCTCCAGTGTGAAAATATTCAAAGTATGGAATCATCGTCTTGTAACATATCGTGAAATTTCCTAAGTTTCGGAGATGGGGAACACCACACGGACCGTGTGGCTTAACACAGCTCGTGAAAGGTGCCCGTTTGGTGGATTCGTGCGAAAAATTCTAAGTGTTGTCAAGATCGAAATTTCTAGAAAATTTTCTAAGTGTTGTTTAATGGGCACTCCACACGGACCGTGGAGTGCCACACGGGCTGTTTGGCCTCAAGTCAAGTGACTTTCGATAAATATTTCCTCTGATTTATTAATGGCATTTTCGTGAATTTGGTTATTTCTATTGGCCTTTTGGGGATTCCTATGCTATTTCATGGTCATCTAAATACCTAAAACATATTTCAAACATTCAAAACTCTTTTCTCTCATCTGAAACTCTCTCAAAACAACTCTCAAAAGAACTCTTGGAGATTTCAACATTTGAGCTTGGAAACTCAACTCTTCTTCAAATTTCTAGGGGTTTTCTCCATTTTGGTGAAGGTATGTTGGTTGATCCTTGATTTCCTTTCAATCAAGGAGACCCAAAATTATTTTCAAGAAATCTACATGAAATTTTGCTTACTTTAATTTGGGGTTTTAAAATATTTTGATTCCTTAAATTCCAATCATGAATGGGTTATGTTTATCTATGGATTTAAAGATGAATCAATCTTTGAAATAATGATATGCGTTGTTATTAAGAATATTTGAATATGCATGGTCCTTAAATGTTTGAATCTAAGCATGGGTGATTGTATTATGATTTCAAATGTGGATTTAACTATGTTTTCACTTGAGTCTCTTATTATATTGATGATTTTAGATGGAATCTCAATTACCTATTGTAACACCCCACATTTTTACTTGTACTAATTATATGTGAATAAATCATGACATCGATTGGTCAAAGTAGCGTCAATTCTTGAAAGTGCTTGATTCTCGTGTTAACGGGTGCTATGGGCGTCTAACGCTTAAGAGGGTCTTGTGTATATGTATTATGTGTTGAATTGAGGATATAACAACC
>JAPFFP010000002.1:6935066-6958427 GCA_026153255.1 Solanum medicagineum
CCAATATTATGACCACCAAAAGAATAATCTCAAAGGTAATTGAAAGATAAAGTATACAATTTTTGATGGGTGGTAGCTCGAGGGGTGGAAGCATCACCTAGCCAGGGACGATCCTGTCACAGGTGGTAGCCCGAGGGATTAAGGAAGAACCTAGCCAGGGACGATCCCGATACAGTTTACCACTGCTTAGTTGGTCATTTACAGTACATGATGTGCACAGATTATACATTAAAGGTAAAGCAATATAAAGAACATAAAGTATACGATCCCAAAGTATATTTAAAGGTGGTCCCTTATTCTATACTAATGCATGGTTTCATTTGAGTTGTTATTTCATACACAATATTTACTTCCTTACATATTCAGTGCATTATCTTGTACCGAGTCCCTTGCAGGGGACCTGCATTTCATGCTGCAAGTACAGGTGCTAGTAGATCTCCCCAGTAGAGTACAGGACATTCAACTGCTGTTACCAAGCTCCAGGTTGCTTCGGAGCTTTGTGCGTGTTTAGAGTTTATATATTTACATTATACAGTTAATTCAGACGGGGCCTGTCCCAAATATTGCTTCGGAGCTTTATGTGTGTTTAGAGTTTATATGTTTACATTATATAGTTAATTCAGACGGGGCCTGTCCCGAATATTTATGGATACTTTCTCTCGACTAGAGGCTTTGTAGACTATGTAAACTAAAGTATGGTCATGTCTCGTACATTAGACCCCGTGGCCCCAATGGCCTAGCTATACGCATCTCTTTTTAGATTATTATTATCATTTATCTTCTTAGAAGCATGCCAAACATAGAAAATTCCTTAAAATATGTATACAAAGAATATAGATATAGGTTGGTTCTCCCAAGCCTTATCGGCAACGGGTGCCAATCCGCCTTAACGGGACTTTGGGGCGTGACAAACCTGAATTAACACTGTGAAGTATTGTCCGCTCTTGGGCCTAGTCCATCACGGATTTGTCCATTTGGGCTCACCCAAAAGGTGTCTTACAGTATATAGACCAGTCCTTTACTTATATACCCAGCATCTCTTATTTTTTTTGCCGACGTGGGACTTCTCATCTCAAGATGGGTTGTTATAGTAATGCCTCTTCACAATTGTGTTCTTGCTTAAAAGTCTTAAGCTTATATCCTGGACCATTAGCATCAAGTGAAACAAGAAGTGCAAATGAACAACCTATTATGCATATGTATCTTAGTCTTTTTGTCATTTTTTGTAATTTTCAAAGGTTTTTTAGTCGCTAAGACATATAGATTACAAGCTTTCTTAACATCATTTAAGTCCTTAAAGGTCATATTAAGATACAGGTTTTTGTAATGATCCAAATTAGCGTCGACTTCCTTTTGTTTTTGCATCTTAATGAGCTCTAACTCATCAAGGTCATACTCGCCATGAGCGGACCTACACTTGCCCAACGTGTGTCAAGCGATACCTCTTCATCGAAAAATTACATTATATAGATAGGTCAAATTTTAATTTTATACCTACATATATTAATGTTGACACCTTTTAACATAAGAAGAAAAGTTAGTGCAATGATTGATGGACTGCAAAAAAGCTTTCAAACAATTGGTAGGTCAAGTGTTCAACCTGGAAGACTTTTTGCTTCAGCCTTTTTTTTTAAAAAAAAATTGGGCTTACTAATTTATATTTTGACACTCCTTCACTAAATTTCTAGCTCTACCATTGATATTTGCCATTTGAAGTAGGATCAACCAAACTATTATCACTTTTTGACTTCGTGTCGATCCCATACTCGCATTGAACATGATATGTTTCACTATGATTGATAATGTTACAGGAAGAAACAATTGCTTCATAATCATCAACAACAAATACGTGAACTACCCTAAACTATTCAGGTAATAACTCTTGAAGTATCCTAACTCCATCAAAATCTTGAACCAATAACAAATTTCCAGAAGAACCTTTTACAACTATTTGCTTAACTTTTTTAAAATTCAAGTTATTTTCAAATACCTCTTTTATGTCAATCAAATTTAGGTGATCTGAATCAATGACTCTCAAAGAATGAGTATACCTCTCCTTATATAGTAGGTGAGGCTTTAATGTTCATTTACCTCCATGATGGAATAAAAGATCAACATTCAAATATACCATGTTGAAATTCTACAAAAAAATATATAGTAAAAACATACTGGTCATCGTAATTTATAAGGGTTGATAAGCGTCACGTTGAACATAAAAAATCAAAAGAAATAACTTTTACAACATAAAAACCAAAGAAAATGACTTGATAGAGAAAAAAACATGAGAAGAGCATTAAGGAGTGCTTAGATTGGGACCACACATTTAGATCCAACAATAAAATTTCAAAATTATTCACAAGCACCTTAAAAATTTATCAATACCAGCACAAAAGAAAATAAAATTCAAAGACCTTTTGACTCCACCTAGAGTATAAGTCAAACCCTAACATATAAAATATTAAAGAAAAAATAGTATTTTATCTGAAACACAAGGTCGGCACCAACATCAACATTTACTAAAATATTTACAAATGATTGTAAGATATAAACCGTAACTTCAAAATACAATTATGAAAAATGTTTAAAACTCTACTGAAAATCGACAAAAAATATCAATTACATACTAAAATAGGAGAAAACTTACCTTCGAGATCGTGATTCCAAAAGAAAACATTAGCAGGCTCTTCTATTCTTTAGAAGAAATTATGTTCTCAAAGAAAAGCCCTAGCGATGAGCTGCTAATGCGATATGTTTCTCTTAATTTGGTGGGTCAAATCTTTTATTAATGGATTAAGATAATAAATATTAAATTAAATCAAATTTAATGAATATCCTATTTGACAAGCTTAGATGACAGAATTAATGTTACATAGTGTGCCACGTGGCTTGATGAGTGTTCTCAAGGGGTATTCAATCTTGACCCTTTTCCTTTTTTTTTTTTAGTAAGTATACTAAGTTAACCAGCAGGAATCTGACCATGCTAGATTTCAAATCCGGATCCCAAATTCGACTGTCCTCGGCCCAATAACTCTTAACGCTAAAGTTCAATTTGGTATCTCCCAAGTTAGAGTGCAGCCCTTACTGTTTCTCAGACGAGTTTTTAGCCGTCCGTTTCTCCGACCAGCTCCTCATCGTCTCTTTACTGGTAAGCTCTCTCATTCTCCAGTGAGATTGACCGTCACCTTAGATCTTAATTCCATGATTCTATATACAATTGTTTAAAGATACTTCGTTTCCCATTTCTGGTAGCTAAACTTAATTTTTACTGATTCGTTGGTAGATACTCATATACAAGAAGTATAATTGTGAGGAAAGAAAACCATCTTTGTTGTTGTTGTTGCTCTTCATAGAGATCTGTCGTTGCCCTGAACTTGTAGAGTTGGCCATAAGCTGTTGAATTCAATCTGAGTGTGTACACGATCCAATTCGGTCCTTCTAGCCATGTTTTGAGAAGCTTTATGTTACAATTAAGCGCTGGTCAGCAGCAAGAGTAAAGAGAACAATGAAATTCAATTTGATATGGTGTATTGTTTGTATCAACTAGGCGCGAGTTATTCCCTGGGAAAAAAATTCTTCCTCTGTCACCCAACTTGAAGCACTTCAATTGTACAAAATCATTCTAGAGTGTCTCAATACCTTTCCAATCTGAGTGACCATGAAATTATAATTTTGTTATTACTAAAACCTATAAATTTCAAATCTTGAGTGTGTTCTCTCTTTCATCTATATGACATATCACCATATCTTTTGCCTCCACTGTGATTTGGACCGTTTAGATTTATGATTTTCGGCTCATCTTATTAATCAATATAAGGTCCATTTCATTGATCAGGACAAATATAATTCTTCATTAATTCTGTTCACGCATCAGCATAGTTGATGCGCTGCTGCAATAAGATGGCGACGATTAATGCTTTACAAGACAACACATGTGATGGCTCGTTAGTGGACCACAAAACAGGATAGTTTGGTATATATTCAGAAGAGGACAACTTTCTTTCAAAAGCTAGCCCCTTCTGATTTTCTTTTTAATTTTTAATATCGTATTGAAATTCGATTAAATTATATTAATATCACATAAAGCCCATTGCAAAAGAGGTCCATAGCTCGATTGAATTAAATTAATATCACGTAGAACCCATAGCAGGGTTTTTGAGACGAGGATTCTTAGGAAACAACCTCTCTACTTCTATGAGGTAATGATAGAGTTTGCGTACATTCTAACCTCTCCAGATCCCATTTGTGGAATTCCACTGAATATATTGTTATTGTTGTTGTTTGTAGAACCCATAACAAAAATATTCTACAAATTACAATATATTTATCCAGTGCGCCACAATTTTTAGTAGTAATATAAAGCTAGCTGCTTAGTTACTTCACCCACCCTTTCTAGCTCTCTAGCTCTTCACTATTCTCTCATCAATTATTGGATATTTGGAATGACTTGTTTCAGTGGATCTAGAGTTTGTTTGGCTCATACAAATTTTAATTTGTGGCTTTTGACTTATTTTTGATTTAAAATTATGTGCTTGTAAATATTTTTTTATTTTGTGTAATTACTTCAAAACTATTTAAAAAACATTTAAAATAAGTCAATTCATACAAACTTTTAATACTATTACCCCCTTTTTTTTAAAAAAAAAATGACGTGTTTTGACTTGCATGAAATTTAAGAAAATAAAGAGCATTTTTTTAATTTTATGATCTTAAATTAAAATTATATAAAATCTAATAAAATACTCTTTAATTTTGTGGTCTTAAATATATCACCTGCAAAGTTGCAATTAAAGTTTTGCAAAAACAAAAAAAAAAAAAAAAAGAAAGAAAGAAGAAAAAAATGCCTATTATCTTTGAAAGGGATGAATAGTTTTTGTAGGAGATCTAACAACTTGTTGGCTAAATGGTGTACTTGTTTCTTGCTTGCAGGAGTATCCGGGACATTATTTGAGGTGACTTCGCTAGTCATACCAAAAGTAATATACATATTTAACATCTGCTTCATATATAAACCAAGATTTGCTGTGATGGGTAGTCAAATGACAGAGAGGACAATTCTTAATATATTTTGGGGGTTGTTTTATTTAGTTTTAAGATATGAAAACGAATACGTGTCACATATTTCATTATTATCAAATTTGATTTGATAGAAGTATTATGCATGTAATAAAAGATATCTGTAATTTGATTAAGGAGAGCAACGTGCTATATCTAGGCCAATTTGGACCTAACTGTTCTTGCGGATATAAATTGCTTTTCCATGAAAAAGTTGATTAAACCTTTCCTTCATTGTGTTATTTCATCTCAATTATTATTTTAGTGATCTTCTATCTATGATAAACATAAATATCAGCCACTATTTCCCCCCTCCCCTTTCCCCCAAAAAAAACCAAATTAGATAACGTTATAACAAAAATAACTTTTAACGGCTATAATATGCACATCAACAAAAAGGGCTTAAACCTTTACTAACATTCTTTAAATGCAATTGGATCAAATCTCATTGTAGGCTTTAAGAACATCAACCAAAAGTATTGCCCCTCTCTCTTTATATATATATATAGCAATAGTTAAGCTAATTGCTGCTATAGATCATTTTTAGTGTAGTGCAATTTGCTATCAAAATTTAAGCAGGTGAACAAGAATCACCTGATGACTTTTGTCATTATTGAAACTTATACTTTGGTCTCCTCTACACACTTAATTCAATAAATTTATTCTAATTTTCTTTTTAATCTATTTTAAGACAGAATGCATTTATCCCCTTTTAGCAACTATTTAGTCACAACTTTTCACATGATATATTTAAAATTACAAGACTAAAGAACATTTTATTATATTTAACATCTTTTTAATTTAACACCACAATATTTACTTTTTATTTTAAATTAAAATAAGACAAATAAATTAAAATTGATAAAATATTTTTTGTCCTACTTTATGAACCAGTAAGTCACACCAATATATCATCCCTTCCATCATTAGTTCCTAACACACTTCACATCCCTTACACTACCAAACCTCAACGTTGTCCCATCCATTTCAAACCATACGACCCACCCCTAACTTTTATTACGTTAGCTCCCCATCTTTTTCTTTTTCTTTTTTGGTTTTATTCCGTTTCCCATGTCTTATCAATTGTTTTAATAAAGTCATTGAAATATGTATCTATATTATCTGTATTCGTCCTAACTTGGCTTAGCCGTTAGTTTGTTAGCTACTCGATAATTCCTGTTAAAATCAGTTAGTTGTACAGCTCCAGCGACGGCTATTCCCAGCTATTAGGTGTTTAGCGTTAGTTGAACTAGAAGAATAGTTAGAGCCATCAAATAATATGTCACGACCCAAGCCTAGGGCTTAGACGTGACACCGCGAATGAGGAACCTAGAGGAACCCAAAACAAGCCTCTTAGAACATCATTACACATCCTTGGTCGCGGAAGTAATAAATTAAGTATCAAGAGATAATAAAACGGGACAACCGAGGCTAAGGGAAGTCGCTTTCATACCATAGACATCACGAACAATAGAGTCAAGGCTCTTAGTGTAGATACATAACATGTCCAACAAACACCTCTAATACATAGATAAGAGCAAGGGTCAAGACAAAGTAACCGGGCTCACCCTCATAGTCAAAAGCGACAATAAAGAAGAATGTCCCAATACATAATAAGAGCATCATAGACTAAGGTCCCCGAAGTGGAGGATTCACCAACTAGATTGAGTAGTATCGAACTAGCCACGTGGAGGAGGAGGATGATCAACTTGGGCATCGGTTCCTACATGGTGACATCATGTATGCATAGGGTAATACGTTAGTGCGTATGAATGGACTAAGTATGTAGGATGTAAGGCAACACGAATTAGGCATCATAATCAAAATGCATAACAATAGGCAATAGACATAATATAACAATATGACATGTATGATCAATGCATAAGTAAAACATTCTTAAGTAACTCATGCTCATATAGGATATCATATGTGTAGAAGAGACCAAGCTAGATTTCCAAAGTACAAAGCCCTTGGTAGGTTAGTGATGATAGTACCCATCACCCTAGTGTGTGAGGTACAGGCTCCTCGTCAAGGTTAGTGATGATAGCACCCATCACCCTAGTGTGTGAGGTACAAACCCCTCATAAGGTTAGTGATGATAGCACCTATCACCCCAGTGTGTGAGGTACAAACCCTTCATCAAGGTCAGTGATGATAGCACCCATCACCCTAGTGGTTGAGATATTAACCCCTCAACTAGGTTAACCGGATCGGGCATGGTCTAATGCAACACTTTATATAGAATATATCATATACATAAGCTCATTACATCATCATATAGTCAATCATATCATATCTCATGCTTTGGACCTTCAACTCCTCAAGAAATAACTTCCGGACATTTTATCAAACACTTAGAGGGTGAGTAATGCTAGTATAAAATCATGAAATATAGAGATGAAATCATGCAAGAATATCCATTGTAAAATCATCAATCAACACCTTGAAACACCCTCAAGCAATATACATCAAAATCCCTTCTCAAATCTTACAATAGATTTAAGATTTATAGCTCAAAACATAGTAAAACAACACAACTTTACGTAGCTTTAACATTGTGTGCAGTGAATTTCATAATAATCATGACCCATTTGTAATCAACTTTAAACCATGAAATTTGAGTAAAAGGAGGCATGGGTATCATGGGTGAAAGGAATGAATGAAAGAAACCCACATACTTTAGCTTAGAGATGAACTTGGTGAAGATTGGACATAAAGACTTGAAGCTTGAAGAAGAACCTTGAAGGAGTGCCTTAGTTTGGGATGAGGGTTTGGGACTTGAACTTAGGAGTGAAAATATGGCTAAGTATTTGAGTGAGTATTGAGAAATGTTTTGGGTAATATGAGGTTGAAATTTGGCTAAGTATAGGTAAAAACACGTTTGGCAAAACTTAGGCATAAGACTTATAAGTCTTGGACCGAACCAAAAACAAAACAGTGCCAAAACAAGAAGAGGCGTGTCGCGAGGGGGTCGCGGATTTCTCTCTGGAATTTGAACCTTGAAAAATTATAATTGCAAATCTTTTGCTCTTAAATCGGGGTTAGAACCTTCCCCCCTAATTTTGAACCCCTAAACAAGACTATGAAGTCGAATTTTTGAAATAGCAAACGAATTTTGAGATATATGAAATTTAAAATTTCGGGCATTCCAAGACACATTTTTGGGCACTTTTTGGTATCGTTTCAATATCTCCCCCTTGGGAACATTTGTCCCCGAATGTAAAAGAGACATACAAGACTAGAATGATCATAAAAAAACTAGCCCCAACTAAAATGCAACATTACATTTAAAACACCATTTTCAAAATCTCAACATAAGTGTAAAATCATCATAAACTTGCCAACTTAAACATCAATACATATGAATGACATAGGGGCTGAAATACAAGACTTGAAATTACATAGGGGACTTAGAATTAGTACATTAGGCTTGAGAGGAGTGGAAAAGACAATGATATCGCTTTTTCATGTCCACTTCAGCCTCCCAAGTGACACTTTCGATTTGCTGGTTCCTCCAAAGGACCTTAACGGATGTCACCTCCTTGTTCCTTAATCTCTTCACTTGCCTATATAGGATCTGAACCGGAACCTCCTCATAAGTCAAGTTATCCTCAATAACACCCACAACATCAAGAGGCACAATAACATTAGGATCACCAACACATTTCCTCAACATAGAGACATGGAACACTGGATGACCAAAATCATTTTACTAGGCAACTTCAATTCATAAGCTACCTTCCCAACCCTCTTCAAGACCTTATAAGGGCCAACATAACTTGGACTGAACTTTCCCTTTTTACTAAAATGGACCACACTTTTCATTGGAGAAACTTTCAAATACACCTAATCACCTACTTTGAATTCAAGGTCTCTTCTTCTCACACCGTCATAGGATTTTTGACGACTTTGGGCTGTTTTCAACCTTTTCCTAATCATCCTCACCTTCTCAAGAGCCTCCATAACTAGATCCAGTCCCATTAAAGCCACCTCTCCAACATCAAACCACCCAACCGATGATCTACAACATCTCCCACAAAGAGCCTCAAAAGGAGCCATACCGATGCTAGAGTGGTAGCTATTGTTGAAGGCAAACTCAATCAATGGGAGATGGTCATCCCAACTACCCCTCAGCTCCGATACACAAGCCCTTAGCATATCCTCAAGGGTTTGAATGGTTCTTTCGGCTTGTCCATCCGTTTGAGGGTGGAGGGCCGTAATAAGGTAAACTTTGGTACCAAGTCCTCTTTGAAAAGTCCTCCAAAAGTGTGAAGTGAATTGTGAACCACGACCCAATATGATGGACAAAGGAACTCCATGAAATCTCACTAACTCATGGATGTACAACACTGCATACTCTTCTGCCCCATATGTGGTCTTAACTGGTAGAAAGTGAGCCAATTTCCTCATCCTATCAATCACCAACCCAATGGAATCAAAACCTTTTCTAGTCTTGGGAAACCTAACCACAAAATCCATATTAATCACCTCCCACTTCCAAGTAGGAATCTCTATGTCTTGGTTAGGCCACCCGACCTTTGATGTTCAGCTTTGACTTGTTGACAACTATGGCAATCGAAAACTAATTTGGCAATGTCCCTCTTCGTGCCTCCCCACCAATACACATCTCTCAAGTCTCTATACATTTTGGTGAAATTGGGGTGGATAGAATAAGAAGAATTATAGGCCTCATCAAGAATCTTCTCCCTCAAACCATCAACACAAGGCACACACAACCTACCTTGGTACCTAAGGGCCTTATCTTCCCCTTGGGAGAAAACATCTACTTTTCCCTCTTTTAGCAAGGCCTTCAATTCAAGCAAGGAGGAGTCAAGATCTTTGTTTTGCTATTACCTCATCAACTAAAGAAGACTTAGACCCATCAACAACCACAACACCATCATCACCAACCTCTTCCAACCTAACCCCCAATCTAACCAATTGATGCATTTCCCTAGCCATCTCTTTACCACTACCATCAACATGGGCTAGGATACCCATAGACACCCTACTCAACGCATTCGCCACCACATTTGCCTTATCCGGATGATAATGCACACTCATATCATAGTCCTTAAGAAGTTCTAACCACTTTTTTTGCCTCAAGTTGAGATCTTTTTGAGTGAAGACATATTGGAAGCTCTTATTATAGGTGAATACATCAAAATGCACCCCATACAAGTAGTGACGCCAAATCTTTAATGCAAACACAACGGCGGCTAACTCTAGATCATGGGTAGGGTAGTTCCTTTCATGTACCTTGAGTTGTCTAGAAGCATAAGCTATGACCTTATCGTTTTGCATTAACACACAACCCAAAAACCCGAAAGCATCACAAGACACTACAAATCCCTTAAGCCCATCCGGTAGTGACAATATAGGAGTGGACACAAGCTTGTCTTCCAAGGTTTAGAAGCTCCTCTCACATTCATCTTTCCACACAAACTTAACCTTCTTTTGAGTTAATTTTGTCGTAGGGGAAGCAATGGAGGAGAACCCATTTATAAGCCTTCTATAATAATGCGCTAGGCCTAAAAAGCTCCTAATATCCGACAGGGTCAATGGTCTAGGCCAATTTCTAATCAGATTGGTTTTCTTAGGATCCACTTTTATACCATCCCCCGACACCACATGACCTAATAATGCAACCTCCTTCAACCAAAATTCACATCTGTCATATTTGGCATACAATTTCTCCTCCCTCAATCTTTGCAACACAACCCGCAAATGCCCCATATGGTCCTCCTACTATGTGAATAGATCAATATATCATCAATGAAGACCAGAACAAAGGAATCAAGGTAAGGTTTGAAGACCCTATTCATTAGGTCCATGAAGATGGCCGGTGCATTGGTCAACCCAAACGACATCACAACAAACTCATAATGCCCATATCTAGTCTAGAAGGTCGTCTTGGGAATATCACACTTGATCACCATCAATTGATGAAACCCGGACCGAAGATTAATCATAGAGAAAAAGCTAGTCCCTTGCAATCGGTCAAACAAATCATCAATCCTTGGAAGAGGATACCTATTCTTGATGGTGACACTATTGAGTTGCCGGTAGTCAATGCACATTCTAAGTGACCCATTCTTCTTTTTCACAAAAAACACCGAAGGTGATTGACTAGGTCTAATAAATCCCTTCTCCAACAAATCTTTCAATTGCTCCTTTAAATCTTTCAACTCTACTGGGGTCATATGATAAGGGGGAATGGAGATAGGTTGAGTATCGAGGAGGATGTCTATACCAAAATCTATCTCCCTTTCGGAGGGACACTGAGAAGGTCATTTGGGAAGACATCAAGGAACTCATTTACAACCGGAATCGACTTCATGGAAGGGACCTTGGACTCCACATCTTTAACCCTCAGAAGATGGTAAAGACACCCCTTAGAGATCAACTTACGGGCTTTAATGCATGAAATGAATCTGTCCTTGACCACCACATATCAACTTTCCCACTCAAGGACGGGTTCATTAGGAAATTGAAACTTGACCCTACGGGTTCTATAATCAATAGAAGTATAGTAGTCATGCAACTAATCCATCCCAAGAAGGACATCAAAATCTACCATGACTAATTCAAGAAGATCACAAGGCTATAACTTATGCAACAAGCAAATAGGACAACTGCTATAAACTTCCTAGCAATAATAGAGGCACCAATAGGAGTAGAAACTTCATATGACTCATACAACAACTTGGGGGCAACATGGAAACTTTTAGCAATAAAAGGGGTAACAAAAGAGAGAGTGGCACCCGGATCAATCAAAGCATACATATCAAAGTCAAAGATTTTCAACATATCGAAAACACGTCGGGGACCTCACCAACCCCTTGCCTCTCAAGTAGTGCATAAAATCAGTTGTGCCTTGGGGCACCGCCTTGGGGCACCACCTCTACCCAATAGAACTGCATTTGCACCCTGGTCCTTGCCACGATTTCTTGAACAATCTACCTTATGGTGACCAAGCTCCCCACATTCATAACAAGCATTAGAACCCTTCAAACATGGGCCCTTATGAACCCCTCCACATTTGGGACACACATCAATGGGAGCCACAACACCAACATCTTGAGGCCTAGGGAGAATATTGGCAAACCCCCTATTTGTATGGTGATACCCTTGGCCTTGATGGAACCGGCCACCCCTTTGGAACTTACCTCTAAGACGGGACCTCTCTGCCTCATGCCCCCTTCTCTTCCTCAATTTCTCTTATTCCATTTGCTTGGCATAGGTCATCAATCGAGACAAGTCCATGTAACTAATTAGCATGGCGGACCTGCATTCTTCACTTTCCAAGCCGGAGACCCCCATCACAAACTTGTTCATCCTAGATCTAGGATCGGCCACCAAATTAGGAGCATACTTTGAAAGTTGATTAAACTTGAGGGCATACTCCCTTATAGTCATAACACCTTGTTTCAAGTTCATAAACTCCTTCAACTTAGCTTCCCTAAGCTCAATAGGGAAAAACTAACTAAGGAAGGCTAATTTGAACTCCTTCCAAAGCACCACATTACCAATCCCCTTCTCATCCTTCCATTGGTCATACCATATTTGGGCTACCCCTTTGAGTTGGTACACCGCCAACTCTGCCTTTTTATTTGGCCCAACACTCATGATATTCAAGATTTTGTAGACCTCATCAATGAACTCTTGTGGATTTTCATCCACCTTTGACCCATAAAACACCGGAGGATTCATCCCCATTAAATCTCTTACCCTAGATCCCGGGGTAGTAGTATGAGGGGCTTGGTCCCCTTGATTGACTTGGTTGGCCAACAACTTGGGCAAGCATAGTGAGAGCATCCCGGAGCTCACCATTGGTGGGCTGCTCCTCGGGAGTTTGGGTCATTCGTCCTCGAGTGTTTGGCATGATCTAGCATAGCAAAGAACAATCGTTAGGGGAGAAACTTACCATAACTCTGCACGACTTAGAACATGAAGAAGGGAAACATTTCTAAAACGCATCATAGCCTCCTATTCATAGTCATGGCATGCTTCACAACTATCAATAACACTTTAATCGATGCGGAGTGTTGGACTCCGAGGATCTATCAACCTAGTGCTCTGATACCAAGCTTGTCACAACCCAAGCCTAGGGCCTAGATGTGACACGACGAATGGGGAACCCGAAAAAATCCCAAACAAGCCTCTTAGAACATCATTACATATCCTTGGTCGCGGAAGCAATAAATTAAACATCCAGAGATAATAAAGTAGGACAACCGGGGCTAAGGGAAGTCACTTTCATACCATAGACATCAAGAACAATAGAGACAAGGCTCTTAACATACTTACATAACATGTCCAACAAACACCTCTAATACATAGATAAGACCGGGGACCAAGACAAAGTAACCGGGCTCACCCTCATAGTCAAAAGAGACAATAAAGAAGAATGTCCCAATACATAATAAGAGCATCATAGACTAAGGTCCCCGAAGTGGAGGACTCACCAACTAGCTTGAGTAGTATCGAACTAGCCACGTGGAGGAGGAGGATGATCAACTTGGGCACCGGTTCCTACATGGTGACGTCATATAGGCATAGAGTATGTGTTAGTACGTTTGAATGTACTAAGTATGTAGGATGTAAGGCAACAAGAATTAGGCATCATAATCAAAATGCATAACAATAGGCAATAGGCATAATATAACAATATGAAATATATGATCAATGAATAAGTAAAAGATGTTTGAGTAACTCATGCTCATATAGGATATCATGGGTGTACAAACCCCATGGTAGGTTAGTGATGATAACATCCAGCACCCTAGTGTGTGAGGTACAAACCCCTCATCAAGGTAAGTGATGATAGCACCCATCACCCTAGTGTGTAAGGTACAAGCCCCTCATCAAGGTTAGTGATGATAGCACCCATCACCCTAGTGGTTCAGATATTAACCCCTCAACTAGGTTAACCGGATCGGGCATGGTCTAATGCAACACTTTATATAGAATATATTATATACATAAGCTCACTAGATCATCATATAGTCAATCCCATCATATCTCATTCTTTGGACCTTCAACTCCTCAAGAAACAACATCCTAACATTTTATCAAACACTTAGAGGGTGTTTAATGCTAATATAAAACCATGAAATAGAGAGATGACATCATGCAAGAAAATCCATTGTAAAACCATCAATCAACACCTTGCAACATCCTCAAGCAATATACATCAAAATCCCTTCTCAAGTCTTACAATATATCCAAGATTTATAGATCAAAACATAGTAAAACATCACAACTTTACATAGCTTTAACATAGTGTGCAATGAATTTCGTAATAATCAAGACCCATTTGTAAATCAACTTTAAACCATGCAATTTGAGTAAAAGGAGGCATGAACATTATGGGTGAAAGGAACGCATGAAAGAAACCCACATACCTTAGATTAAGGATGAACTTGGTGAATATTGGAGATGGAGACTTGAAGCTTGAAGAAGAACCTTGAAGGAGAACCTTAGCTTGGGATGAGGTTTTGGGACTTGAATTAGGGAGTAAGAATATGGATAAGTGTTTGAGTGAGTATTGAGAGATGTTGTGGGTAATATGAGGGTGAAATTTGGCTAAGTATAGGTAAAAACACATTTGGGAACACTTAGGCCCAAGACTTAAAATTCTTGGACCGAACTAAAAATAAACAGTCCCAAAATATGCAGAGGCGTGTCGCGAGGGGGTCACGGACTCCTCTCTAGAATTCGCATCTTGAAAAATTATAATTGCTAATCTTTCGATCTTAAATCGGGGTTATACCCTCTTCCCCCTAATTTTGACCCCCTGAACAAGAATATGAAGTCAGCTCGAAGTAGAAAACCGATTTTGAGATATATGAAACTTAAAATTCCAGGCATTCCGAGACACATTTTTGGACACTTTTGGGATCGTTTCATAATATAATGGTTTATAGTTCATTAAGATAGAACCAACTAATTTTTTCAATCAAAATACATTATTCATTAGAAAAGTTGCCCTTGCACACACGACAAAATGATGTGGTTGAAAAGAAGTGTAAATACTTATTAGAGACGGTTAGCACTCTTATTTCAATCTAAATTACAAATCGAATATTGAGGAGAATTTCTCCTTAAAGCAACTTATATAATAAGTAGGCTTCCCACAAACTATCTCAAAGCAAGAGTTTACTTGATAATTTAGAGAAAAGAAAGCCGAACTACTCTCACATGAGAGTCTTTAATTGTTTGTACTAACTTACCATGCCCAAACATCTAAGATATAAATTTGACCCTAGAACCATTCCTCATGTTTTTGTTGGATATACTTTAAGAACTAAGGGATGCAAAGTCTTAAGTTTGGTCACTAAGAAGATACATATAGATGTCATATTCAATGAGAGCTTTTTTCCTTTTAAACATGTTCCTTTTTCTAACCTTATAGATGTGTCTCTAATTTTCACTAAGCCTCATCTGAGTGCTATATACTATTTGCTCCTTGATTACTTATCAAATAAATTGTACATTTTTGTTTCACCCCCTAGGAAAGTAAAATTAAAAAAATAAGAACTTTCTTGACCGATAATACCATTTTTTTATTCTCCTACTAACTCTAAAGAGGAACATATAGACTATTCTAGATAATACAGGTGATCAAGTTGACACTACTACTCATATGTCATCTATTTCACCCTAGGAATCCTTCTGAACCTAGTCCTCATGATGACACTGTTAATAGTACACCATATAATATAACTTTTAAAATTCATCCCTAGAACCTACTCTACCCACATCAAAACCATTGATACCTATTTCCATCTCTTCACTTGACAATTTTGTTCCTACTCTTACCCAAGGAGTAAGGAGGTTTCGAAGGACATTTAAAATACCTCTTCACCTTAATGATTTATTCATTCATCACCTTCTTTACAACATATTGCACTTGGTCATTCTCTTAATGCCTCATTCTCCCTACATCACCACATTACACCTGATATGTTGAAACATCAAAGTTAGACTCTTATTGAGAACATTTGTCATGACAGTGAACCTTTTTCATATGAGAAGCAAAGAGCCTTTCCAAGAATTTGATGCTTTACATGGTAACCATACTTGAATTTAGTTTTCACTACTAAACGATAAACAAACCATGGGATGTAAATAGGTATACAAGGTAAAGCACAAAACAAATGATAGTATTGAAAATTCAAGGTAAGACTAGTGGTAAAAAGGTACATTCAATAATTTGACATTGACTATAGTGACACCTTTTTCAGCTATTATTAAAATGATGAATATAAGGTCCCTGATCACTACTATTGTAAATAAGGGTTGAGACATCAATTAGATGTTAATAATGCTTTCCTTCATGGGGATGTACATAAGAAGGTCTATATGAATGAAAAACTCCTCATGTACTTCAGAATACCCCATAATCGTAATTTCCATATATCTCAAAATCCATGCGTGATTTTAAAAATTCGATTTCATATTCTCGATCAGGGGAAAATATTGAGTGAGAAATGGGTATAACCCAGATTTTAGAAGACCCGTAGAGAAAAATAAGTTTCGCTAATTTTCCTTATCTAGTGTTTGTCTACGTCGCAGTATGGGGCACAAACTAGTGTAGTTGTTAATCTGCATCTGGTCTGCGTAGCGCCTCGGGCGCGGATCAGTGTAATATTTTCCTTGGTTTTCTTATTTCCCCCAAGGGCATTGGTGTCATAGCCCTATGCCAACTTAAACGTGAAATTTTCCATTCAACTTTAAAGATTTCAAGCTCAATTTTGGAACTCAAGGACTTATTTCAAGGTCTAAGTCTACTTCAAGTTCATTTCGAGGAATTCAAGGTTTAAGGTATGTGGGTCTTCATCCATGGGTCCTTTCACCCATGGAGCCCAACCTTCCCTTTTTATAAAAATTGCATGTTTTCAAGTTGTATTACATATGAGTATCACTCATTATGAAAGATGAACATAAATCTTGTTGGGGTTTTACCAAGTATTGATTGATTATGCATGGATATCTATTTCAAGCTTATTCCATGAATTTACTTTGTCTATTGAGACTTGCATGTTTTGAACTATGAAATTATGAAGTACTATGAGTTTTTGTGATGGATTTCGAGTTACCCTACGTAAGAGTTTTATTACCATGTTGGTGGGTTGATTTGCATTGAGTTTACTCATCTTGTTTGACTCTTGAATTGCATTATTTTGAATAGATATCATGAACCCATCATGTGTTTGACAAAATGACATGACAAGAATTCTCAAGTTATTTATGATCTATTACATGATTTACAAGTCAAGTGACTTCATTATGGTTAAGGGCTTTCAAGCATGTATTGAATTCATGAAAAGTATCTATGATTTTACAAATATCAATTTAAGCTCTATTTTAAGATTTTACCTCTTGTGAGCCATTCATGTTAAGGCAAGGGTTCATGTATGATTACGATCTATTCTCATGTTCAAGTTAGGCTCACTACTAGAGGTTAAGCATGTTTTAGAGCTACTTATATCTTGTTATCATGTCTCTTACAAGCTTCATGTTATAATTAAAGTATGATTATTACAAGTATTCCGTGGGATTTCACTTAGCACCCATTGAGGCTTAAGATAGGGGCTCGATTCAAGGGGTTCTTACATAAAGTCTTTAATCTCTAAACTATGTTCCACCATAGGATTATGATTATTACCCTTGCTATATTTGTGGATCCATCTAGCTGTACCACACTTTGTCAAGGGGATGACATGCCTCAAATTATTCATTATACGATTTACCATGGCAAGTAGACCACACCTTGTCGAGGGGGTGACATGCCTCAATCACCTTGTCTAAGAAGTGACATGCCTCGATCACCTTACCAAGGGGGTGACATGCCTTGGATTCCAAGTAGTAGTTGGCTTGGTCCATGTCGGTTAAGGTCTCTTCCCACACATGTATTATGTATTATGCAAGTTGAATGTTTTACAAGCATGTGTTAATATAAGCATTAATCATACATGTCAAAATTGAGATTATTTCTATTGCTTATATGTATGCATTTCGAATATGACGACTTATATCCTTGTTGCATTGCATCCCATACTTAGTACATTCAAATGTACTAACACATACTCTATGCCAACATGATATCACTATGTAGGAACCAGAGCTCATTTTCATCATCCTGCTTCACATGGCTAGTTCAGTTCTTAGAGAAAGATTTGGTAAGTCCTCAATTCTGAGGACAATATCTACTTATTCCATGTTATGTTAAGACTCCTTCTTATGTTGAATACTTATTATTATGAGGGTGAGCCCGGGGAGTGTTTTATCCCCCGCCCCATTCTAAAGTAGAGGTGTTGTTGGATACTATATTATGTTTATGCTATGAGCTTGACTCTTTTATGCTTCTATGAAAATGAAAGACTTCCCTTAGTCGTGCTTCCCTTTTAATTATATCATTTGTTGATGTTTATTTTTCTTTTGCGACCAAGGAAGTGTGAATGATATGCTAAGAGGCTTGCTTGGGGTCCCTTCAGGTTATCCATTTGTCGTGTCACGTCTAGGCTCTAAGATTGGGTCATCACAAGCTTGGTATTAGAGCACTAGGTTGTTAATGGTCCTTGGAAATCAAGCACACCGCATCGATTAGATTCTTATTCATAGTTGTGAAGTGCACCACAACTATGAATGGGAGGCTATGAGGCATTTTAGGAAATGTTTCACTTCTTTATGATCTATGTCACGCGGTAGAGCTAAGTCCCTAAGGCTTATTACTGATCCCTAACCATTTCATTTCAGAATATGTATCATGCTATTCAGAATGGTGGACAGGATGGTAGCCACCTCTCACTTGAGGGTCAACTTCCCAACGACGACATGTTAAATAGGGAGGTTCGTAATGCTCTATGGCTGTTGGCCAAGGTTGTAACCACTCAGCTCAATTAACAAGTGGTGCCTCTAAGACTTCAAGGGATAAGAGGAGGGAGAGGAAGGCTAAGAGGGCCCGACTTGATGGTGCCTCATCTTCTACTAGTCTACCGGTTCCCAAGTATAAAAAGAGAATGATTCCTTTTGCCACTCGTCAAGGGTGTGCAAGAAGCGTCAAGAAAGGTGTTTAGTGGGCACAGAGGGTTGTTTCAAGTGTAGCAGCATTGGGCATAAGATGAGAGATTGCCCAACGGGCCCAAAGGAAGGGAGAAGAAGGGATCAACTTGAAAGTCGGCTTCCACATGCTAAGCCCGGTGGCAATGGTGGACCAACCTATACTAGGTGCCCAAAATGTGGGAGAAATCATAGTGTCACATGTTGGAGGAACACTGGTGCATGCTTTTGGTGTGGCAAAATGGGCCACAAGGTTGTTGATTATCCATGTGCTCAAAGGAATGGCAAAAATGTTGGTGTTCAAGCTTCTCCTACGTGCAACAAATGTGGAAGGCACCATTTGGGAGATTGTTTGGCTAGTTCTAGTGCATGTTTCGAGTGTGGCGCAAGGGATCACAGGTTGAGACATTCTGCATGGGCTAAAAGAAATTTTGAGGATGATCATCGACGATCTCAACCATACCCCTCTAGGGGTCACTAGAATTGGCTTGGTGCTTCACTGGTATGTTAAAGATTCATGATTATGATGTGTATGCTTTATTAGATCTGGGTGCCACTCTTTCTTTTATTACTCTTGTTGCCAAAAAG
Organism: Solanum medicagineum; assembly: GCA_026153255.1. NCBI lineage: Eukaryota > Viridiplantae > Streptophyta > Magnoliopsida > Solanales > Solanaceae > Solanum > Solanum medicagineum. The sequence continues at coordinate 6,954,774 of JAPFFP010000002.1, forward strand.
CTTCATGTGAGTCCCAAATTATTGTGAAAACCTTATGAAATACCTATCCCCATTGGTGAGTCCATTGTTGCTAAACGAGTCTATAGAAATTTCCTCGTGTTTATATTGCATAAGGTCTTGGCTTGCGATTTTGTTGAATTAGACATGGTGGATTTTGATATTATTCTTGGGATGGATTAGTTACATGCACATCATGCTTCTATTGATTGTAGAACCCGTAATGTTAAATTTCAATTCCTTAATGAGCCCATCCTTGAGTAGGAAAGTCATAATGTGGTGGTCAAGGGTAGATTTATTTCTCTCTTAAAGCCCAAAAGTTGATTCCTAAGGGTTGCGTTTACTATCTTGTAAGGGTTAGGGATGTTAAGTCTAAGGTCCTTCCTATTGAGTCGATTCAGGTGGCTAATGAGTTTCTTGATGTCTTTCCCGATGAGCTTCCCGGTATTCCTCCTGAAAGGGAAATAGATTCTGGTATAGACCTCCTTCCCGATACACAACCCATTTCCATTCCCCCTTACCGTATGGCCCCGATGGAATTGAAGGAGTTGAACGATCAATTGAGGTATTTTTTGGAGAAGGTTTTTGTAAGACCTAGCAAGTCACCCTGGGGTACACTGGTGTTGTTTCTGAAGAAAAAGGATGGTTCTTTTAGACTATGCATTGATTACCGACAACTTAATAGAGTTACCATAAAGAACAAGTATCCTCTACCAAGGATTGATGGCCTTTTTGTTCAACTACAAGGGGCTAGTCACTTTTCTAAGATTAATCTTCGGTCTGGACACCATCAAGTGAAGGTGAGGGAGTGTGATATCCCCAAGATGACTTTTCGGACTAGGTATAGGCACTTTGAATTTGTGGTGATGTCTTTTGTCTTGACTAATGCACCGACTATATTTATGGACCTCATGAATAGGGTCTTTAAACCCTACCCTTGATATGTTTTTGATGGTCTTTATTGATGATGTATTGATTTATTCTTAGAGTGAGGAGGAGCATGTGAATCACTTGAGGGTGGTGTTGCAAACCTTGAGGGATGAGAGGTTGTTTGCTACATATGAAAAATGTGAATTTTGGTTGAAAGAGGTTGCTTTTCTAGGTCATGTGGTGTCGAGTGATGGTATTAAGGTGTATCCTATGAAGACGGAGGTGAGATAGGATTGTCCTAGACCCTTGACTCCATCGGACATTAGGAGTTTCTTGGGGTTGGGGGGTTACTACCGGAGGTTTGTAAATAGTTTCTCTTCTATTGCTTCCCCGATGACAAAGTTGACCCAAAAGAAGGCAAAATTTGTGTAGATCGATGAATGTGAGATGAGTTTTCAAACTTTGAAAGATAAGCTTGTCTCCGCTCCTATCTTGGTACTATCTGAATGGTTGGAAGGGTTCGTGGTTCATTGTGATGCTTTAAGAATTGGTTTGGGGTGTGTTTTGATGCAAAATGACAAGGTGATAGCATATGCCTCTAGGCAACTTAAGGTGCATGAGCGAAATTATCCCACCCATGATCTTGAATTGGCAGCCCTGGTGTTTGCTTTGAAAATTTGGCATCAATATTTGTATGGAGTTCATGTTGATGTGTTTACCGACCACATGAGTCTCCAATATGTGTTCACATGAAAAGATCTTAACTTGAGACAAAGAAGGTGGTCAGAGCTCCTTAAAGATTATGACATAAGCGTATATTATCATCCCGACAAAGCTAATGTTGTGGCTGATGATCTAAGTAGAGTGTCCATGTATAGCCTCGCTCATATTGATGTTGGTGGCAAGGAGATGGCTCGAGAAGTTCACTGGTTGGCTAGGTTGGGGGTTAGGTTGGATGCAGTTGAAAATGGAGGTGTAATGGTTGTTGATGGTTCTAAATGTTCCTTGATTAAGGAAGTGAAGTCAAAACAAAATCTTGACCTTGCCTTGCTAGAGTTGAAGGTCTTGGTGAAGGATGGTTTAAAGTAGAAGTTTCTTTCCAAGGGGGAGATGGTGCCCTTAGGTACCAAGGTAGGTTGTGTGCCTAATATTGATGACTTAAGGGAGTTGAGTTTGAAGGAGGCTCATAATTCATCATATTCTATTCACCCCGGTTCCAAAAAGATGTGTAGAGACTTGAGGGAGGTGCACTGATGGGGTGGTATGAAGAGAGATATTACCAAGTTCGTATCCGATTGTTGCAATTGTCAACAAGTGAAAGTCGAGCACCAAAAGCTGGGTAGCCTAGCCCAAGACATGGAAATTCCTACTTGGAAGAGGGAAGAGATCAACGTGGATTTTGTGGTTGGATTGCCTAAGACTAGGAGACACTTGTACTCTATTTGGGTTGTTGTGGATAGGATGACAAAGTCGACTCACTTTCTACTGGTCGAAACCACTTATGGTGTTGAAGATTATGCGAAGTTGTATATTCGTGAGTTGGTTAGATTGCATGGGGTACCCTTGTCCATCATTTCAGATCGTGGTGCTTAATTCACTTCTCATTTTTGGAGGTCCTTCCAAAGGGGACTTGGTACCAAGGTCAAGTTTAGGATGCCTTTTCTTCCTCAAACAGATGGTCAAGTCAAAAGGACTATCCAAACTCTTGAGGATATGCTTAGAGCTTGTGTTTTGGAGTTTAATGGTAGTTGGGATGAACGTCTTCCACTTATTGAGTTTGCTTACAACAATAACTACCACTAAAGCATTGGCATTGCTCCCTTTGAATCTTTATATGGTAGGTGATGTAGATCCTCGGTTAGGTGGTTTGATGTGGGGGAGATGACCTAGATCAGTCCTGATTTAGTAATGGAAGCCTCGGAGAAGGTGAAGTTGAAAACATCTCAAATTAGACAGAAGTCCTACTCCGATGTGAGAAGAAGATCTTGATTTTAAGGTTGGTGATTGGGTTTACTTCAAAGTCTCACCCATGAAGGGTGTGGTCCGATTTGGCAAGAAAGGAAAATTGAGCCCAAGGTTTGTGGGTCCTTACAGAGTTTTAAATAGGTTTGGTAAGGTTGCATATGAGTTGGAGTTGCCTATAGAGATGGAATGGTTCATATGGTCTTCCATTTTACCATGTTGAGGAAGTGTGTGGGTGACCCAAGTGCTATAGTGCCGTTGGTGTCGTAGGAGATAATTTGAGCTATGAGGAGGTCCCTGTGGAAATTTCGGATTGACAAGTGAAGAGGTTGATAAACAAAGATTTAGCTTCCGTTATGGTCCTTTGGAAGAACCAACAAGTTGGAAATACCACATGGGAAGCCAAGGCAGACATGAAAAAGTGATACCCATATCTCTTCCACTCTACTCAAGCTGAAGGTGATAACTTAAGTCCTATCTATGATTTCAAGTCTTAAGTTTCAGTCCTAATGTCATTTTACATGCATTCATGTTTATGATAACAAGTTTATGGTGATTTGTTTTTGACATTCATGTTGAGATTTTTGAAAATGATGTTAAGACTTTTATAAGAAAGACAATACTTACTATCTTTGGAATTTGATCCTACACTGCTGCTCAAGACTTTAGTGGATCGATTCTATTTCATAAGTTAATTCCTAATTTTGATCTCACATCATGAGATAAGTACGCAGTTATTATTGTACCAGCCCAAAACCTCGCTAATTGATCTTTACGGTGCTTCCTCTATCTCTCTCAATTAAAGCTTTATATCCATAGAAAAAA
>JAPFFP010000002.1:6980198-7014928 GCA_026153255.1 Solanum medicagineum
ATTATTAGGTAGATCCACGTCCTCCACCCACTTGGAGACACAATCCACAGTGACCAAAATATATTTGTTCCCATGTGAGCTAATGAATGGTCCCATGAAATCTATGCCCCAAATATCAAACAACTCAATCACCAAAATAGGATTGAGAGGGAGCTCATGTTTGCGTGTGACTCCACCTTCTCTTTGGCACCTATCACAAGCTTTGGCATAGTCATGAGCATCTTGATTGATTAAGGGCAAACAATACCCATATTGTAAATCTTGTGGGCTTCTCGAATCCCACTATGATGCCCACCCACAAGTGATAAGTGGGATGCTACAAGTATGCTCATCATTTCCACCTCAAGGACACAAGGACGGATAATCCTATCAGCACATACACAGAATAAATATGGTTCATCCCAGAAGAACTTCCTCACATCATGCATAAATTTTTGTCTTTAATATGTGTTTACGTCAGGAGGCACGATGTCACTCACCATATAATTTTCATAATTTGAAAACCAAGGTATAAGATCATGTGATGCTGCCAGCACTCTTTCATTAGGAAAAGAGTCATTTATCTCAAGATCATCATCTCACTGCATCATTGCCCCATCTTCCAATCTAGATAGGTGATCTGCAACTTGGTTATCATACCCTTTTCTGTCAATAACATCGAGGTTGAATTCATATTAAAGAAGTACCCATGTTATTGATCTTGCCTTTACATCCTTTTTGACCATCAAATACTTCAGTATTGTGTGATCTGTGTGCACTATCACTTTGGCTCCCAATAAATATGAATGGAACATTTCGAATGCAAAGACCAATATAAGCAACTCTTGCACTCTGACAGTGTAATTCTTTTGAGCCGTGTTTAGGGATGTCAGACTTTCACCTTCCGTTATCCCAATACCACACCTAGAGTAACCCCACTCGCACCACACATTATCTTGAATGGCTTTAACCAATCAGGGGATACAATAATTGGTGCTTAGATCAATCTCTTTTTCAACTCCTCAAAAGATTACATGCATGGATCATCAAACACGAACTTGGCATCTTTTTCCAGCAATTTGCACAATGGGCACCAAATTTTGGAGAAATCTTTTATAAACCTTCTATAGAACCCTACATGCCCCAAAAAGCTCCTAAAACCCTTGACTGAGGTGGGTGGTGAAAGCTTCTCAATTACTTCAACCATAGCCTGTCGACCTCAATGCCTTTGCCGGAGATTCTATGGCCCAATACAATGCCCTCTTTAACAATGAAATGGCATTTTTCCCAATTTAGCACCAAATAACTTTCCACACATCTTTGCAAAACATCATGCAAATGTGTCAAGCAATCCTCAAATTTGTTTCCAACCACATTGAAATCATCCATGAAGACCTTAGTAGTGCTTTCCACCATATCTAAGAGAATGGACATCATGCACCTTTGGAATGTTGCTGGAGCATTACACAAACCAAATGGCATCCTTTTGAATGCAAAAGTACCATAGGAACATGTAAAAGTGGTCTTCTCTTGATCTTCTAGGGAAATAATTATCTAATTATAGCTAGAATACCTATCAAGGAAACAATACTACCCTTTCTCCGCAAGTCTATCTAGCATTTGATGCATGAAAGGCATAGGAAGTGACCCTTCTCTGTTGAGGCGTTGAGCTTTCTGTAGTCCATACATGCTCTCCATCCAGTGACTGGTCTCATAGGAATCAATTCATTTTTAGCATTTGGCACCACAGTGATACCCCATTTTTTGGAACACATTGTACCAGACTTACCTATTCACTATCAATAATTGGGTAGATCAATCTTGCATCTAACCACTTGATGATTTCCTTGTGAATCAACTCTTGCATCGAAGGATTCAGACGCCTTTGAAGCTTGATGCTAGGCTTTTAGTCTTTGACTAACTAAATTTTGTGAGTGCATATTCCTAGAGGAATAATAATGATATCTGCAATTGTCCACCCAATAGCCCTTTTAAATTGCTTAAGCACTGTTACAAGGGCATCTGTTTCCCCATCACTCAACTTTGCTGCTATGATGACCAGCAAAGCATTGTTCTTTCCCAAGAAAGCATACTTCAAATGTGATGGAACTGCTTTCAATTCTGACTCTGGTGGCACTTCTATAGAGGGCTTTGTGGGTGGCGTTTCCCGGTTCTTCAAATCTAGCTCCAACATTGTCTGGCGTCTAGGGTCGAATGACACCTCTAGAGCACTTACTTTCTCCTCATAATCTGGTATACCATCAGCATCGAAGTTCATCAAAACTGCCTCCAAAGTATCAACTCCTAATCGTATTTCAATAGGTATATCTGACTCATCATCTTCAATAATTTCTATCACTGAAACCACCCTCAGATCACAATTCTTTCTTGCTTGTTGACAAACATTAACACAACTTCTTTTTCACCAAATCTGAAAGTTAGTAGCCCTTTCTCCATGTCAACTAGAGTGCGTCCAGTAGCTGAGAAATGTCTCCCCAAAATAATAGGAACTGCAAAATCAACTTCATTGTCAAGTATAATAAAATCATCACGAAATATAAATTTGTCTACCTTTACCAACACATCATAAAGCACTCTCATAGGCTTCTTGAATTTTCTATCTGCCATTAATAATTGCATTCCATGGGAGTCGGAGTTCCCAAGCCAAGTTTCTTAAAGATGATCAGTGACATTAAGTTGATGCTAGCACCCAAATCACACAGTGCTTTAGCAAATTCCATTTCCTCGATGGTGCATGGTATGGTGAAAGCCCCTGGGTCTTCGCGCTTTTGAACAAATGACTTGGTAGCGATGGCACTGCAATGTTGAAGATATTTAGAAAGATCTTGACTCACCATCCATTTCTTTGTAACCGTCTTTCATGTACCTTGCATTACCCAGCATCTTCTCTATGGCTTCAATCAAAGGGATGTTTATAGATAATTGATTGAGCATTGCTAGGAAGTGCTTGAGCTTGCTTTCTTCCTCCCTCTTCTTGACACTTTAAGGAAAGGGTGGAGGATGTCTTGGGATAGTCTTACACTTTCTCAACTTGTCACCCTCTTCACCTATCCCACTCTTCACACAATTATCTCTCTCGAGTACACCCCTTTTATGGTTTCTTTCTCCTGCACATTTCTCACTCCAACCAGCATAGGAGGGTCAATGGTGCTTTCACCTCCCCTAGTCATGATTTCCATACAATGTCCTTCATTCTTAAGATTTTGAACCGTATTGCACGGCAAAGCACCCTTTTGGCGTTGATTCAATTGGAGGCATACTTGACCACATTGTTGTCCTAGTTGCTTGATGGCTACTGATGAGACTCTATCTTTTGGTTAATACTTGAGATATCCTATTTCATTCCTTTCAAAGTCTCATCTTGGTTTGTGGCCTTCTTCAACAGCTTATCAAACATCTCTTCTATCGTTGAATTACTAGAACTGGCATCACGATTACGAGAAGGCACATAAAGACCATTTCTATAGCCAACTCTTTGACCCCACTCAGCTTCTAGCACCCTATCTCTCTCAAAATAACCACCACGATTATCTCTATATGCACCCTCTCGGTTGTAGTTTCGAACTTGATTTCCAGAACCTTAACGCCAATAGTCTTGATTGGACCGATGGGCATTGTTCCGAAAACCAACCACTTGATCTCTAATAAAGCAAGCATCCTAATCAAAGAAATGTTCTTCATACATGGGTGCTCTAGGAGGTTGATGGACTACCGCATGAACTCTCTCTTGGTTTTGTTTAACCACCAAGTCCATACTTGTGCAGAGTTGAGCAAGTTTGCATATTTCATCATTGATTTTTGCTTGCTCCGAACTAACACTAACAGCACATGAGTTCCTTGTAGAAGCTCTCTCCCGTTGTCCCCACGCTCTATTGGTCTTGACTACTTGCTCAATCCTTTTCGTTATCCTTGTGAATGATTAATCTAAGAACATTTCTCCTATGATGGTATCAACACACGTTTCACTGTTCTCATCAAGAGCCAGATAGAAAATCTCCACTAAGGCATCATCCATGATTTTATGGTTCGGAACCATTCTCAAACACTTGGTAAATCTCTCCCATGTTGTGCTAATTGAATCACTGGGCAATTGCTCAAAGTTATTGATTTGATCCTTAAGTTTGAGCTTTTTGGACCTTAAAAAGTGTCTCTCCAAGAAGGCTCTTCACAATTCTGCTCAACTGATGATTGAGCTCTGTGGGAGTTTTGACAACCATATTGCTGCATTAACAGTAAGAGATAAAGGGAACAAACGTAACCCGACAACATCCATTAAAAGATTGTGCGTACCCATCACACTCTTGCACACAAAAGCAATATTATGAAGATGATTGTGAGGATCCTCAGAAGGTAACCTACAAATAAACCATGGTTCTGAAGCATTTGGAGTAATCCGCTTGACACCGGGAACTTAGTGTCGACTGGTAAAGGTGCCAACACTATAGCTCTTGTGACGTCCATGGCCATGGGATTCAATCGATATTGGTTCTATCCATATGAATTCTAGGTGAAATCCCTATGGTGTGACCCATTTTCCCTTGGGGGTAGATTTTCCTCTATACCAACATCATCATCATTTCTGTCTATGGCTTCATCAACCACAATATTTACACTTGCTTGGGCCATTCTCCTTGCAATACGTTGGATCTCAAAATTAACTGGAGCTAAGGGTCCGCCTTGGCTCCTTGTGTTGGGCATACACCTAATATACCATGCAAAAGAAACTAAACAACAAAAAACAAAAACAAAAGTAAATACAAGAAAACTGAGAAATCAACACTTGAATTAACTATTAGTGAAATCAAGTCAAAACCTCGTCGTATTCCACAGGAATGGCGCCATTAATTTTGATTATTATGCAAAACGTACCTCTCATTTTTTAGGTTAAAGATATCGTCAATAGCAAAAGACCTATCCGAGGTTAGGGTCGAATCCAAAGGGAATATGGGGCTTTGCCTCTTTTGATTCACCAACATTCAATTCAAATATCAAACAACTCAATTCACAAGGAAAAAAGAGGGGTTTTATAGTAATTGATGGAAACTAAGCTAAACTATTAAAATAGAGACACTATCAAATTGGACAGCAACTTGGGAAATTATATCCCCATGATTCACCAACTCAAACACCCTAGATAACACAACCTCAATTGGGACATTGCATGCAGGATAGTAACTTAAGTTCTTCTAACCCTTGGACAAAGGTGAAGGTCGAATTTCACAATGGCGCTTGGCCGGCTATCACGACCCAGACCTAGGTCCTAGATGTGACACGGCAAATGGGGAACCCGAAGAGACCCCAAATAAGCCTCTTAACATATCATTACACATCCTTGGTCACGAAAGCAAGTAAACAAAATAAGAGAATAGAAATAAGGGCAAAGGGACTAAGGGAAGTCTTTCATAACACAAACCATCAAAAGAGTCATTGCTCAACCATAATACATAACTTGTCCAACAACACCTCTAAACTTAGAATTGAGCGAGGGACAAGACAACCTTTTCGAGCACACCCTCATAGTCAAAAGCATATAAATAGATCAAGCGAGTATTTACATAACATAAGAACAAATGATTTCTTCCCCGGAGTTGAGGACTCATCAAACTTGCTTTGAGAAGATAGTACTAGCCACGGGAAGGATGAGGATGATCGTGAAGAGCTTTGGTTCCTATATGGCAAATCATGTAGTTATAGAGTATGCTTTAGTATGTTTGAATGTACTAAGTATGTAGGATGCAATGCAAGAATAGATAGGCAATATAGGCAAAATGCAACATCACAAGCAATGGATAGCATAATAGCAATATGACATGTAGAAATGATGTTTGAAGTAAAACATGCTTACCTAGAACATATTACATATGTAAGAAGAAACCAACATTATGATGGATTGTCACAACTTGACATCCATGGTGATTGAGGTATCAACCCCTCAATTGGATCATGGTTGTCTCGCCCTACCATCCATAGTAATTGAGGCATCACCTCCTCAACTGGGCATGGTCAACTTACTATACTATAAGTACTTTTCATGAAAACAACTCATATAAACATTCCTTTCATCATCATAGAGTCCTTCAAATCATAGGTCATGCAATGGATCATCAATGACTCAAGAATACAAAATCGGACATTTTATCAAACACTTGCCTAGTGTGTAATGCTATGTAAGATCATGCAATTCAAGAGTGAAATCATGCAAGAAAACTCAATGTAAAACCACCTACCAACACTTGCTAATACTCTCATACAAGATACATCAAAACCCATAATGAATCATAGATTCATGGCTAAAAACAAGTCCCAAACAGTCACGAGTTCATGAAATCCCAACATAGTTTATAGTCAAATTCTTAATGAGTAATACCCATAATTAAATCAACGTAGAAACATGCATTTTAGGTAAAAAGGAAAGTTAGGCACCCTGGGTGAAAGGACCCAATAGTTGAAACCCACATACTTTAACTTTATAGGTTTTCTTCAAGAAGATTTGAATGGAGACTTGAAGCTTGAATGAAATCCTTAGATCCGGAATGAGATTTGGCACTTGAATTTTGAGTGAAATATTTGTCTTAGTATTTGAGAGAGTATTGGGGAATGTCTTGTATAATATGGTGTTGAAATATGACTAAGTATAGTGTTTTTACACATGGGAAGGCTTAGTCCCAAGAACACAAGGCCTTGGACTGAGATACAAAAAAATTGGCACGAAACAACACTAGTCCGTGATGGCTGCACATACCATCACGGATCAACATTGGAATTCCAAATCTTTGGAATTTCAACTTTTGATATGGTTGCTCTAAAATTAGGGTTAGACCAATTTCACACTCAAGTTTGCCCCCTGATCACGAATATGAAGTCGGATTTTTGATATCACGTAGGGATTTTAAGATATATGAAAATTACGATAATGAGCACTTCTAAGGCACATTTTCAGGCACCTTTTGGGGTCATTTCATCGGCTACCATAGTGTGCCAAACTAACCATTACCCATTGTCCCAGTCAACCTCTCCTTGGCAAGGTTTGCCAGATTAGACGAGAAAACATCTATCAAATTCTATCTCCCAGTTCCTTTTCCTATTCATCACTACCTTGATCGGGATTATAATACTAGGCAGGGTTTAATGTTGGCCACCCTTAAACAACAAGCAAAATGAAGGAAAATGGATAATAGTTGCAAATATCTAACTCAAGAAATGCAAATAATCTAGGTTTCTAAGCTAGCTACTCATGGTTCCCGCAACCCCAAGTTGTGGGTTTAGCCACTCATGGCTTGGAAAACAAACCAACAATGAATAGAGAAAATATGGTAGATTTCTTACCTAAGAACATTGAAGAACAATAAAAGCCACTTTGCAATTAGAATCACAAGCTTTTAAATAATGAAGTCCACCAACAAGTGAATCTAATCTCCAAATTTGAGTCTACAAAGATAAACTCTAAAAATAATTCTCATTAAAATATGTGTACAATGTTGAATAATCTCTTCTAGCTTCCCTGAAACTCTAAAATGTACTATTTATAAACTTTGACAAAGGTCCAAAATATAATTAGAAAATCTGGTTGGTGTCTACTACGATACGCAGTTACGACTCGTAGGGTGCCCTACGAGTTGTAATTGAGGTTTCATGGTCAGACTTGGCATTTTTCGACTTCACTACTATGATCCACCTCTACGAGTCATAGTCTTATCTGCAACTCATACTGACTTCTCGTAGTCCACACTTGCATTTCTTGGTCCAACTTTGAGCAACACTATTAACTGCGATGAGGCCTCCCTTTACGAGTCGTAGAAGGGACTATGATCGTACCTTGAGCTTGTATGGCTGAATTTCAAAGTGTTAGATTTTTTTTTTGAACACTGTTAACTGATACGAGACAGCCTCTATGACTCGAAGCTTGGGCTACGACTCATAGTAGCGTCCTTAAGTCCTGAAAATCAGAAAAATCTACAACTTTTCCCAAAATCAAACTAATCGGTATTTTCTGCAAAAATAACACAAAAAAACATTAAAACCATAAAAAGTCGCATTCAAACACACAAAATCCCATGTTTTAGGCATCAAATGTATTGTATTTTGGTAGCACATCAAAGATGTATATAGACTTGAGGGAGGTGTATTGGTAGGATGGTATGATGAGGGATATTGCCAAGTTTGTAGCCGAGTGTCACAATTGCCAACAAGTGAAAGCCAAACATCAAAGGCTGAGTAGCCTAACCCAAGACATAAAAAGTCCTACTTGGAAGTGCGAAGAGATCAACATGAATTTTCTGATTGGTTTGCCCAAAACCAGGAAACACTTTGATTCTATTTGGGCTATTGTTAATAGGATGACAAAGTCGGCTCACTTCCCAACAGTTAGAACAGCTTATTGTGCCGAAGAGTATGCCAAGTTGTATATTCATGAGTTGGTTAGATTGCATGGGGTACCCTTGTCTATCATTTCGAATCGTGGTGCTCAATTCACTTCTTATTTTTGGAGATCCTTCCAAAAGGATCTTGGCACCAAGGTAAAGCTTAGCATGGCTTTTCACCCTCAAACAGATGGCCAAGCCGAAAGGACTATTCAAACTCTTGAGAATATGCTTAGGGCTTGTACTTTGGAGTTAAAGGGTAGTTGGGATGAAAATCTTTCACTTATTGAGTTTTCTTATAACAATATCTACCACTCTAGCATCAGCATGGCTCCTTTTGAAGCTCTATATGGTAGGCATTGTAGATCCCCGGTTGGGTGGTTGGATGTGGGGGGAGATGGCTTTGTTAGGTCTGAATTGGTTATGGAAGCTTTAGAGAAGGTGAGGTTGATAAGATAGAGGTTGAAGATGACTCAAACTAGGCAAAAGTCATATTCCGATGTGAGAAGGAGATATCTTGAGTTTAAAGTTCAAGATTGAGTTTACTTGAAGGTCTCACCTATGAAGGGTGTGGCCCGGTTGGCAAGAAAGGGAAATTGAGGCCATGGTTTGTAAGACCTTATAGAATTTTGAGGAGAGTTGGTAAGGTTGCCTATGAATTGGAGTTACCTACGGATATGAGCATGGTTCATCCGGTCTTCCATGTGTCTATGTTGAGGAAGTGTGTGGGTAGCCCAAGTTCTATAGTGCCCTTAGAGGTTGTGGGTGTTGTGGATTTGACCTATGAGGAGGTCCCGGTGAAGATATTTGATAGGCATGTAAAAAGGTTGACTAACAAAGATGTAGCATCTGTCAAGGTCTTTTGGAGGACTCAACAAGTTGAAAGTGTCACATGGGAAGTCGAGGCGGACATGAAAAAGTGATATCCATATCTCTTCCACTCTACTCAAGCCGAAGGTAACGAATTAAGTCCCATCAATAATTTCAAGTCTTAAGTTTCAGCCCTCCTGACATTTATTTTGCTTGTATTCATGTTCACGGTAACAAGTTTATGGTGATTTTTGACATTTATGTTGAGGCTTTTTGAAAACGATGTTTAAGTGCATTTCTTGCAATCATGTCGGGCTGAAATCTTCATAATTACTTCTTTTACACATGTTTCTTTGACATGCTAGGATGAATATTCCCAAGGGGGAGATATTGAAACACCCCTCACGTGCTTTGGAATGTCCCATAATCATAATTTTCATATATCTCAAAATCCACGCATGATTTCAAAAATTCAACCTCATACTCTCGATCATGGGGAAAAATGAGTGGGATATGGGTAAAACCCGTATTTTAGAAGACTTGTAGTGAAAAATATTTTTTTCTAATTTTACGATTTTCAGTAGCTGTCCACGCCCAGGCCGTGACACGCTTGAGGCACACCACTGTTTTGTCTGCGCGTTTGGTCCGCGTAGCGCCTGGAGTGCGGACCAGTGCTTTTCCTGCCTTGCTTTTACAATTTAGTTCAAGGGCATTGGGATCATAATCCAATACCCATTTAAACATGAAATATTCCATACTTAGCTATTTTTCAACTCTAGAATTCACAAAACCCTCTCTAAAACCTCTCCAAGACTTTATCAAATCTCTCATTCAAATTCAAGGATTTCAAGCTCCATTTTGGAACTCAAAAACTCATATCAAGCTTCAAGTCTCCTTAAAGTTCATTTCTAAAAGATCCAAGTTTGAGGAATGTGGGTCTTCATCCATGGGTCCTTTCACCCATGTAGCCTAACCTTCTCTTTTTATGAAAAATTGCATGATTTCAAGTTGTATTACTTAGGGTATCTCTTATTATGAATTATGAACGTAAATATGTTAGGGTTTATCAAGTATTGATTGATTATGCATCAATATCTATTTTTATCCCATACCATGAGTTGACTTAAATCTATTGAAATTATGCATGATGTGAACAATGAAAATTAGGAACTATGACGAACTTTTGAGATGGATTTCATGATACCCCAAATGAGGGTTTTACTAAAATATTGGTAGGCTGATTTGAATTGAGTTTACTCTTCTTGTTTTACTCTTAAGTTGTATGATTTTGATCAAGTATCATGAGCCCATCATGTGTTAGATAAAATTACATGACAAGAATTCTCAAGTTGTTGATGAACTATTACATGATTTACAAGTCAAGCGACTTCATGATGATTAAAGGCTTTCGAGCATGTATTCGATTCATGAAAAGTATCCATGATTTTACAAGTATCAAGTTGAGCCCTATTACAAGATTTTAACCTCTTGTAAGCCATTCATGTCAAGGCAAGGGATCTTGTATGATTATTATTTACTCTCATGTTCAAGTTAGGCTCAGTAGTAGAGGTCAAGCATGTGAAAGAGTTACTCATGTCATGTTATCATATCTCTTACAAGTTATTCATGTTATAATTAAAGTATGATTATTTAAAATATTCCGTGGGATTAGACTTAGAACCGATTGAGGCTTAAGATGGGGACTCGACACAAGGGGTCCTTATATAAAGTCTTTAGTCTCTAAACTATGTGCCACCATAGGATTATATGTTATGCTCTTCCTATGCTAGTGGATCCATCTAGTTCATGTTGTCATGTTTTGTTTTCCTTGGCAAGTTGACCACACTTCATCAGGGGGTGTCATGTCCGGCCACCTATACCGAGGATGTCATGCCTTGATTTCAAGTTGTAGCTACTTGGCATATGTCGGTTAAGGTCTCTTCCCACATATGTATATTATCATATGCAAGTTGAAGGTTTTTCATGCAAGTTCTATTGCAAACATTGATCATACATGGCATATTGAGATTGTATCCATTGTCTATATCTTATGAATTTTGAATATGTTGTCTTATGTCTTTGTTGCATTGTACCCCGCATACTTAGTACATTCAAACGTACTAACCCTTATTCTATGCCTACATGATATCACCATGTAGAAACTGGAGATCCTTTTGATCATCCTCCTCTACGTGGCTAGTTCGGTTCTCCAAGAATGCTTTTGG
This sequence comes from Solanum medicagineum, assembly GCA_026153255.1. Lineage (NCBI taxonomy): Eukaryota > Viridiplantae > Streptophyta > Magnoliopsida > Solanales > Solanaceae > Solanum > Solanum medicagineum. Next base: position 6,991,594 of record JAPFFP010000002.1, read on the forward strand.
TGAGTCCTCAACTCTGAGGACAATATCACCTTTATTCATTCTATGTTAAGACTTGTTCCTTATGTTGGATACTTATTATTATGAGGGTAAGCCCGGGATGTGTCTTGGCCCCCGCTCCATTCTAAAGAAGAGGTGTTCTTGGATACTAAGTTTATATATGCTTTTGAGCTTGACTATTCTTATGCTTATGAATGACTTCCCTTGGTCCCCTTTCTCTTTTAATACTTAACTTTTATTGATTATATTTTCATATCTGCAACCAAGGATGTCTACAAGTTATGCTAAGAGGCTTGTTTGGGTTGTCTTCGGACTTCCCATTCGCAGTGTCACGTCTAGGCCCTAAACAGACCAGGATCACTTTAGGACTTTATTGGCTTGTAACGTAGGTTCATAGGTCTTTGGTTTGATGTTTTGGGAACATAATGACAAAAGTCCCTCCTTGACATTGTGTTTTTCTACACTTTTGCCCTACCAACACTGTTATTTTTTCACCTCATTCTCCCTTTTTCCTATTTCAAGCTATTATATGTGCCTTACCATCATTTTTCATTCTCTTTTCCTTTTGTTTTTACATCATTTTTCTTTTTCGCTTGCATATTAGGCATCGCTCAATTTTCTAGCACCCAGAACCCATTTTTATCTCCTTTTTCATGTATCACTAGTTTTCACCCTCATTTCATTTTTACTCTTACACCAGCCACCCTCAACATAGGTTGTTAGCCTGAGTTGAGGTGCACAATATCCAACCTAGGAACCAGGTACACTTTCCACCCTCAACTTAGGCTTTAAGGTGCACAATATTCAAGGAAGGACTAGGGCCAATTTCAGGATTTTACATCTAATAAGGCTAGGTAACTTAGATTTTTATGTAGAAAATGGTACATGTAAGGCTCAATAATTAGGATCAAGGGATACATTACACATTTAGTTGGTTATTTAGGCTAAGTGGATCATTATGAACAACAACCTAAGATCCTTTCCTAACTAACTAACCTACAGTCTAAGTTAAAGTAACAAAGCAAGTTCTGAATTGAAACACACTATATGAATTTACCAAGGAAAGTTCACACTCATATTACACTGATTACACTATCAACAAAGACTCTCTGATCATGCTTTTCATCTCAATTTATCCTCACTTATTAGAACAAGCACTGTCATCAATCAACCATGCATGGTTGCTATCAATACTTACAAACAAAATTTTGGTGGGTATCATTTTTCACAAAAAAACACAAAAAAACATATGTCATAGATATTAGTACTACATGCTACAATACCACCTACACATCCTAAACATGTTGGTTCATCGGAAATTCAATATCCATGGGGAAAAAGAACACAGTCAAGAAAACCCCTAGGATTCAAAATTTAGGATAGTTATTCGCCAAGGTCACTCAAACTTCACTAAGGCCTATAACTACCCACACCCCATCAAAAACGATTTTAATTTTCCTCAATGCACAAAAATGGAACATGAAGCATAGAGGTCAAAAAACAACATACATGGGCACCTTAGCTCCGGTCTCTAGCTAAGTCTTACCACCCTCAACCTACCTGGTGGCCTCCTAAGTGGTAGGAGCATGAACGGAGGGGCCAACACCCCTCATCCTCTCTATATCTTGAGCCTGCCTCATCTCCTCATCCTATCTCGATCACATCCTGGCAATCTCAAGTCCCTGCTCCTTTATTAACACTGCCTGCAGCCTCACTAAATCTAGATCATATTAATGCGGGGCCTCTTTTCATAAGATATCTGTGATGAGTTCTCAAAGCAAACAAGTCCACCATTGGCACGGGAGGCTCAGTCTGTAGGAATACCACTAGTGCGTCCAAACCTTCTGTCATATCAGCCCAGAGCTACTGGATCTCCATTTATAGGGCCATCATATCTGTTGGCTATGTTGTGCTATGGCTCTGCTGGACCCACGTCCCAAAAGCATATATGTAGGCATCCATGGATGTGAGTCTGTCATAGATAGTAGCGATTGTGAATGCTTACATACGTCCCTTGGACTATAAAATGGCTTGGCTGACCCAAGGACTGATCTGCTGAAATAACTGAGTAAACTAGGACTCACTGTGGGCCAGGGTCTACACCATAGGCTGAATGGATACCACTAACACATACACCATGACAGCAGGTGTAGTCGGTGTAGGAACAGCCTATAGAGCAAAAGTATTAGTAGTTGGGCCCCACTCCAGATCAGTCTTAGTTTGTGGGGGCGTCTTTTCAGTAATAGCAGCAGCAATGGTGGTTGATGGAGTCTTAGGTGGTGCCTCCATCATGAACATCTCTAGTATCTAAGCGGGCTAGCGTCGTGCTCCTTGGAGAGCCACTGAATCATCCTCAACCTTGATCAGGCTGGCATCCAAGGTTTGTTGGACCACAATTAGTGAGTCCCGATGATATAGACTCACCACCCCCAACTCTATATAGAGTCTATAGATTAAGGAGGAAAAGGAGATTGAGGTAGACCTCTTCATAGATGACTCATATATCTATTCTGAGATGAGGCTAGCCCAGTCAATCTTATATCTAACAAAGATACTTGCAATAACAACAGCACGGTCCGACGTCAAAGTATTATTTGCAAGAGTCGATTGGATCCGGGATCTCACAATAGCCCACCAGAATATGGCAGCAAACTGAGTGAGGCCTTCACAATAGGCTTGCTATCTATGCAGGGCCAAGGCCTGGCATCAGAATCTGTACAGAAACCCATCTCATCAAATAATTCCTGCAACTCTAGTCTCTCATCAGGTTCTTATCCCAGACCTACCCCAACTATGGTCATACTCTGTCGTCGATCTGGAAGCTGGGAATTCCTTCCCAAACAACATATGGTGGATGGTTGTCCCGGAGATATCCACCTGTCGGCCCCTCACTCTAGTGTGTGTCAATCTGGCCTAAGTGAGGGTCTTCTTCCCCTTGGAAAGAGTGCTGAGAATTATGGCAGCATAGGTGGTGTAGAAATCATGAACCATGGTCGGGGAGTACTTCCCCGGTGCTCTCGCCAGCCACTAGAGCCTATATCTGTTGATAATGTCCTGATGGCTGGGGATACTATTTAATCTTGAAGTGATGATCTCGGGATCCTCAATAGTAGAGCGAGCGGGTTTACCTTGCTCATTCCACTGCATGCCCTTTGTGTAAATCTTCCACATATCCACAACACACCACCGGCTAGATAGAGCATCTAGAAGTGATGGTGATGCCTAAGGTGGTGCGGCAGAGGACTCCATCTCTGACCATTGCTGCCTCCCTCTTTAGACTGGGGAGAGCGAACAACTATAGCCTGGGTCTTGGTTGACCCAAGTCTTGTGGTAGCCCGTGTTTATGGGCACTTAGCCTCTGAGTCAGGCCGGACACTGAGATCCTCAATCGAACCATTGACTTTGGGGTTTTCCTAATCCTAGCATGGCTCATCTCTCAGGCTCCCTACAAGGTTCTGATATCATAATATCTTGGCTTTGGGACCATAGTAATCGAAACATACATATTTAGCAACCATAGTTAGCCGCACGAGTCAAGGAATAAATGGCAGAATCATTTCAGACTTGGTCACAGATGGGACTATGAAGGCACTTCTACAGGCCGTAGAAGGCCCTCGTAAGAATAGTTTTCATACATTTTGTTCACTGGAATTGCATCTACGAGTCCAGGTACGACTTGTAGAATAATTTACCGGTCATAGACTAAGTCATAGAAGTGTTCCAGTGTTTGTATTTTTACAGGAAGGGATCTATGCGAGTTGTCTACGAGTCGTAAAATAGTATACGGCTCATAGATAGTCTCGACTGGTGGGTTCTTAGAAACTTCAAGTTTCTAGATTTTCATACAAAGGGCAACTATGACTCGTGGAAATTTCCACGGGCCATAGAAGACCCTCATAGAGTGGAAACCCAGAAGCCTGAGTTTCCAAGCCTATCAAAACGGACCACACATGATATTTTTAATAGTTAATTCAGCATTAAAGCAGGTTATGGCACACCCCCATATGATTTCAATCAAACACCCAACACCCCACATGAAATTCTTTTCATACAACCTCATCGAATATTATTCTCAACATTTTCCCAAGCTTATTGTCCCCTTTTGAATGAATTATCATCAAATTACACAACATGCCATCACACATCGATCTTTCAAGCACATAGCCAATTCAATTTAAATGACATGTGACGATATGTTTGTCATATACATTATTCAAACACACAGACAAGGCCACACACACAATTTTATGGCTTTCAATCATACTCAAGTATTGGCAACATTATTAGTCATGATTCAAATTTAAGCACAAACAATGACACACATAGGTTCACACCTTTACTAGCCCAATTACCATGCCCAATAATTAATTTACACTTAATCACAACAATTTTGGTATTTAAAAGGCTTTAGAACCAAGAAATCATCGAATTTGAGCGAAAAAAGATGCTAGAAATTGAAGGAGGAGCCGAGGAAGGGAAACGCTAGGGTTGCCTGAAACTACCAAAAAACTGTCCAGAAAAGGGGGTGGTGGCTGGTCATCGGTGGTCCGAAAAACAACAGTAGGGGTTTCGGGTACTTTTGTGCAATTTTGGGAAAGAATGGGGTCAAATCAACTTGACCTATTCTATTTATAGGTTGATCGGGTGGTCCAAAATTAATGTGCCCAGGCTCCACGAAACCTCGATTACGGGCTATAAAGTATTTTATCGCCCGTCGATCCTGGTTTCATGAAATGCCTAAACCATAATTTTGGGGATTGGCTTTCACGGACCAGTCTATGAGCCATAAATTTTAATACGACTAGTACAGTTGGTTGTAGAAACCTCAACAATTAGCCAAAAATGGAAAAACTTACTTGGGGTCCATAAGCCCCATTCACGGCCTGTAGTTTTATGTACGGGCCATAAACTTGGCTCGTAAACTAGGGTGCACAACTTTTTACTCATTGGAAGTGTTCTACGAGATAGTGTATGGGTCGTAGTTTTATATATGGCCTATAGAACCAGTCGTAGAAACACTCCTTGATGCCCTTTCAGCCAATGATGGCTGACTTAATCATATACCTACATATTCTTCACAGAACACACTGTTACCCTATATGTAACCAGTCCAATGTTCAATAATTATAACCAAAATGCAAAAATTTAAACTACCTATAAGTTCAAAAGCTAAAAACAAAACAAAACTACAACTACTACATCAAATATCTTGCCTTGCCACCCCAGTAGCACCTGATTTATTATCGCGGTACGACTCAGACAACTTGGTTACTCAAACTTCACAAAGTGCCCAAACATCCTTCTTCAGGTCGTCCAGCCTCTTCATTGACTGACAGATGTTGAACACAACTTCTTCGTCATCCAATCTATACTTGAGTTAGCCAACTTCCACATCCACTAGTGCTCAACTAGTGGCTAGAAAGGGCCTTCCCAAGATAATTGGGACTTTGAAGTCAACTTTGCAATCTAAGATCACAAAGTCTACAGTGAATATGAATTTCTCAACTTTGATGAGTACGTCATAAAGTATCCCCATAGGCTTCTTCACTATGTGCTCATCCATCAACAATCGCATGTTCGTTGGAGTAGGGGCTCCTAATCCTAGCTCTTTGAAGACCATAAAGGGCATCAGATTTATGCTGGCACCAAGATCACACAATGACCATGCTAACTCCACATTTCCAATAGTGCAGGATAAGGCGAAAGCACTGTGATCTTCTCACTTCTACACCAAGGACCTTATAGCAATTGCACTACAGTGTTGAAGCTCTTAGGAGAGCTCCTGACTCACAGTCCGATTCATCGTAACCAAGTCCTTCATAAACTTTGCATACCTTGTCATCTCCCCCAATGTCTCAATGAGAGGAATGTTGATGGAGAGTTTCTTCAGTATGGAGAGAAAGTAATTGAACTTACCTTCCTTCTCCTTTTTATGGGAATATTCGTCCCTGAATATCAAAGAAACGTATATGGGAAGTGTAATCATGAACAAATCAACCTCAACAAGAATGCAACAATACATTTAAAACACCATTTTCAAAACATCAACATAAGTGTCAAAAATCACCATGATTTTTCTCAATATAATCATGAATGCAAGCAATGACATAAGGGCTGAAACATAAGACTTGGAATTCATAAAAGGACTTGACGTATTATCATAAGCTTGAATAGAATAAAAGAGGTACGGATATCGCTTTTCCATGCCCACTCTGGCTCCCTGGAGGCACTATTGACTTGGCGATTCTTCCAATGGGCCTTGACGAACACTACATCCTCATCAGACAACTTCTTTATCCCTTCCATCCATTACCTCCACCGGGACCTTCTCCTAAGCCAACTTATCCCCCACAACACCCACAACCTCAAAGAGTTCTATGATACTAGAATCACCAACATATCCCCCTCAACCCAAAAGCATGAAAACCAGACAAACCATAACCATATCCCTTGGTAATTCCAATCCTTAAGCAACCTTACCAACCCTACATCTCCCCCTTATGAGACAACCTCCACTCTACCATCTCTTCACCCAAAACTTCCAAACCTAATAAGATGGAATCAAGGCCTTGCTTAATCTAGACCTCTCCAACCAAAGAATATTTGGGACCATCAAGAATACTACACCACCATGCTCAACTTCTTCCAACTTAATCCCCCAATCTAGCCAAATGATGGACCCCTTAAGTCACCTATTACCACTATCATCAACACACGCTAGGCTACTTAGATCACCGACCAAATCATTAGCCTTACGGGGGAAAATAATGCACACTCATGTCATGATCCTTAAGGTATTCGAACCACCTTCTTGTTATCCATCGTTCAGGCTTATCATATTTAGCAAACAACCTCTCATCCCCAAGACTTACAACACTACCCCCAAATGATTCACAAGCTCTAAATAAATCAATGCTTCACCACTAGAGGCCACCTCTAACAAGCCAAAGTAGGGTTTTAAGACCCTATTCAACCCATAAACATAGTCGGTGCATAAGTCAACCAAACAACTCCAACAATATTCAAATGTTCACCCCTAGTATGGAAAGACACTTAGGAATATCACCTACCCTCATCCTCACTTAGAGACAAAACCCGAAACAAAGATCAAGCTTAGAGAAGTGACTAACTCATCATAGTTGGCCAAATAGATCGACCATCCTTAATCATCATATTACAACCTTACGGGTTCTACACTTATTGAAAGCATGATATGCATGTAACCAATCCACCCCAAGGCCTCCAAACCCACCATGCCAAGCTTAACAACACCACAAAACAACACCTCATGCAAATGGGACAACCCCTATCACAATAAACTCACGTAACCCTATGGGATACACACAAGAAGTCCACTAGCAGCCAAAAGTAATAATGAAAGGAATAGTGAAACTCAGATCCATTAAAAATCAAAAGTTTCAACTTACCTTCATTCGCCTTCCTCTTTGAAGCGGCATGATCAACTAGAAGAGCAAAAATCCATCGTTAGGGGGGAAATCTTACTTTAAATCTATAGCATGACTTAGAACATGAAGAAGGAAAACATTTCAAAAAATGTCTTATGACCTCCTACTCATAGTTGTGGTGCATAACACAACCATGAATAAGACTCTAATCAACGCGGTGTGTTGGACTCCGAGGATTTAACAACCTATTGCTCTGATACCATCTTTGTCACGACCCAAGCTAGGGCCTATACATGACCGGTGAATGGGGAACCCGAAGGGACCCACAAGCCTCATCGCATATCATTACACATCCTTGATCGCGGAAGCAATTAAAATGACAATGAGAGATAAGTATAAACAAAGGAATTGGGGCTAAGGTTAAAGTTCCATATCATAACATCAAGAAACAAGAGAATCAAGGCTCATAGCATAGATACATAACATGTCCAACAACACCTCTACTACATAGATAAGAGCGAGGGCCACAACAAACAATCAGGCTCACCCTGATGGTCAATACATAAATAAAGGAAAGATAGCTTTAGTACATAACAAGAGATCATAAGAAACATCCCTGGAATGGAGGACTCACCAACAACCTTCAGAGATAATTGTACTAACCACGTGGAAGAGCAGAATGATCAAGCAGTACACTGGTTCCTACATGGTGACATCATGTAGGCATAACGTATGCATTAGTAGATTTGAATGTACTATGTATGTAGGATGCAATGCTAGCAAGGGATAGGCAACATAATCAAAATGTATAATTATAAGCAAAGGATAGGAAAACACCAATATGACATGCATGATCAATGCTTAAGGTAAAACATGCTTGTAAATCATGATCAAGGAATGTCAACTCAATATGGAATACATACTCAAACCCTTCTTACCAACCTTCACGAAATAAGCCAAGTGGCCCCCACTCACCTTATGGTATAACCTTTTTGGAGAGTGTTACCAATACCCCTACTGTATGACATAGTATTTTTGATAGGTAGTATGAGACGTCCCCTACTTTACGATATAATCCTTTGGGTGGGAGCCGTGGTTCATTCTACCTCACCGTATGGCCTTTTCGATAGAATGTCCACACCTTACGATATGCTCTTTTCGGTGGAAACTATTAGTCTTTCTACCTTACAGCATGGCCTTTTCGGTAGGGTGCCCATACCTTACGATATGATCTTTTCAGTAGTAGCTATTAGTCATTCTACATTACGGCATGGCCTTTTTGGTAGGATGTCCATACCTTACGATATGATCTTTTTGGTAGGAATCACTAGTCATTCTACCTTACGGCATGGCCTTTTCAGTAGGAATCATAGAACTAGCTCATCAAACCATTACATTTCAAGCATCAAGGGAGGGCCTCCTCCCTTTTCTCAAGTACACAACAACCATGGGAACCCAACAATCTACTTGCAACACCATAGATACTTTTTCATGAAGACAACTCATATGGACATTCTCATCATCATCATAGAGTCATTTTACTCATAAGACATGCATTGGGACCTTCAATTCCTCAAGAAACCATAACCAAACATTTTATCAAACACTTAGAAGGTGTGTAATACTAGTGTAAAACCATGCAATTCAAGGATGTCATCATGCTAAAATCCAATGTAGAACTATCAATAGATACTTGATAATACCCTCAAGAAATATACATCAAAACCCTTCATCATATCTCACAATAGACCTTAAATTCAAAGCTCAAAACATGGTAAAATAGTCACAATTTTATAAACCCCAACATAGTGTAGTGATTTTTATAATAAACAAGACCTATGAGTAAATCAACTTTAAATCATGCAATTTTAGGTAAAGGGAGCTTGGGCGTTATGGGTGAAAGAAATCCATGAAAGAAACCCGCATACCTTAGTTTTGGAGATGAACTTGATGAAGATTGGGGATGGAGACTTAAAGCTTAAGTGCAATCCTTAAGATCCGGAGAGAGTTTTGGCACTTGAATCTTGAGAGAAATATAAGTCTAAGTGTATGAGTGAATATTGGAGAATGTTTAGAATGATATGAGGGTGAAAAATGGCTAAGTATAGGTATTTTCGCGTATGGGAACACTTAGGCCCAAGATTTAAAAGCCTTGGACTGAAACTAAAAGCTGGCACCAAAATAATACACTAGCACGTCGCGCCAGTGACGCAAAGTTGTTACTAGAAATTGACACTTTGAAATTTCAGATTTTTCTACAGTTGCTCTAGAATCAGGGTTACACCCTCCCCCCTAAATTTGACTCTCTGAACAAGAATATGAAGTCGGATTTTCGATATCACGCTCGGATTTTGAGATATATTGAAATTACAATTCCGGGCACTTCTAAGGTCCATTTTCTGGCACTTTTGGTGTCGTTATATCTATTAAAGTTCTGACATTGGTTTCCTTGACCTTGACCTTGGGTGTTGGTCCAGAAACCCCTCATCTGATCACCAAAGAAGCAAGTACCCTCCTCATAATACAACTCCTTGTACAACTACATTAACTTATTCCTGAATCTGCTTCATCATCACCTCCATATTGGTACTAATCCAAGCAAGCTCTTGCATTATCTCCTCATTTATTTTGGCTTGCTCCGAACTAATATTGATAGCACATGAGCTCTTAGTAGAGAACATGTCTCTCGGCCTTCATGTACAATTCGCCTCGATCACCTTTTCTATCTTCTCAGTAACCCTTGTGAATGGTTGATATAAAAACATGCCCTCCATGATAGTGTCAGCACATGCTCTGCTATTCTCGTCTAGGGCACGATAGAAGATCTCCTCCAAGGCATCATCAATATATTTTGTGGTCAGTATACTTCTCAGACATTTTGTATACCGCTCCCATGTAGTATTGACTGAGTCACCAAGAAGTTGCTCAAAGTTGTTGATCTGATCCTTTAACTTGAGCTTCTTCGATCCCGAGAAGAACCTTCCTAAAAGGGCCTTTTACAACTCAGCCCAACTGGTGATCAAACTCTGTGGGAGCTCGAATAACCATAGAGTTGCACTACTTGTTAAAGATAATAGGAAGATACGAATCCCAATAGCATCCATAGATAGATTCTAAGTCCCTATTACACTCCTATAGACAAACACAATACTATGTAGATTACTATGCAGATCATCTCATGGTAGCCCAGTAAATAACCCACAAATCTGTAGCATCTGAAGCAACCCACTTGAAACCATGAACTTTGAATCATCCTATAATGGCGGTAACACAATGGCTCCAATCCTATCCAAAGCCATAGGATTCAGCGATATTGATTCCACTGATAAGCTTGGGCATTGAAGTCATGTGGTTGTGGATCAAGATCCTCAAGAGGAGGTGGGTTTTTTTCATTCTCTTTCTCATTCTGGTTCTAATTCAGAGCTACATTAATCATGTTGTTTGTACTATCTTGGCCCATCCTTTTGAATCTTCTCTGTATCTCTAGGTCAATTGCAGTCAAGGGAATGCCTCGACTTCACATGTTGGGCATACACTACACCTTCACCCTAAATTAAAACAAAAACAACAAAAAAAGTAAAATGAGGGAAATAAGGATTAATTCCTGAACTACTCAAATTAAACAAGTCTAGTTGTATTCCCCGGCAACGGCGCCAAAATCTTTATGTCGCCTAAGCTATACATCTTTTTTGTAGGCTAAAGCAGTCGTTGTCAATATATATAATTTAACAAAGGTTAGTGTCGAACCCACAAAGAATATGGTAAATTTAGAAGAATTTAAAGTAATTCGGGTGGATTAACCTACTTATCTCCCCAAAAGGGGGGGAGGGGTTGTAACAACTATGCAAAGTAATCCTAAACTAGGACAAGTGTGAAATCATTATGAAGAGTAACTAGGGTATTGTGTTCCCCATGATTTCCTAACTCGGTATTACCAGATAATTGAATTCTTTTCCAATATGTCACATGCAGAATGGTAAATTAAGTTTACAAAACCCTTTGATCTATGCGAGAGGTAAATTTCACTACATGATTTAATCTATCCCCGCAGTGTGAGATTACTAACCCTTACATATTGTTCTAGTACAACCTCCCCTTGGCCCAATTAGGTCGATTAGACGAGAAACACCAATTGAATCCTGTTAATTAAACTCTTTTCATATTCAACACTACCTTGATCCAGTCAGTAACACTAGACGAATTCCAATATTGGCCACCATTGAAAAGCATTCAAACCGAAGAGAATTAATTAACACAAGGATGCACACTTTTCAAGAATTACGAATTATCCGATTTTACCTTGTTAGTTCTTCATAGTTTCCACAACCCAAGTTGTGGATTTAGCTACTCATGATCAGTGTAGATGCAAGAATCAAGAATTTGAATAACATAATTGAGCACTTACAGAAGAGAATTAAGAATAATAAATCCAAGCTCTTCACCAAGAATCACAAGATTGAATTAAAAGCACAAAATAATGTTTCACAAGTGTTTCTTGATCACGCCCAAGTTACACCTCTCTTCTGGAGGAGAAAGAAGTCATTGTCAAATATAAAACCTAACCAAGGTTAGGGTCGAATCCCACAGAGAAGAGGGAGACTCACAACGAATTTACCAATACGAAATTCAAGTAATTAACAACTCAATTCCCCAAAAGAGTGGGGAGGGGGGAGGGGGATGTTTGCAATGTTCAACAAGAAACTAAACTAAACTAATTAAAGCAAGAGACAATCAATAATGGAGAGCAACTTGGGAATTGTGTTCCCCATGATTCACCAACTCAATATCCCCGGATAACCCAATTCTTTACTAAAGTATACCATGTAGGACGGTAATTTAAGTTCACCTAGCCCTTTGGTCAAAGGTGAGAGGCTAATTTCACTATGTGACTTGGCCCATCTCCATAATGTGCAATACAGACATTACTTAAAGTCCCAATCAACCTCCTCTTAGTCTAGTTCGGTTGATTAGACGAGAAAACATCATCGAATTCTATTAGTTAATCTCTTTTACTATTCATTACCATCTAGATCGGGAAGGTAACACTAGGCAAGTTCTAGTGTTGGCCACCACTAGAAAACATTTTCAACGAAGAGAATTGATTAATACATGTAAATACCCATTCCAAGAATTGCAAATTATCCAAATTTATTTTATTAGATCTTCATGGTTCCCGCAACCCCAAGCTGTGGATTTAGCTACTCATACTATGGGTAGATGAAGAAATCATGAATTGAGAAAACATAATTAATCACTTACCCAATTGAATTGAAGAACAAGCAAATCCAAAATAAATTGAGAATCACAAGATTTGAAGATACAATGAATGCACAAGTGTATTCTTCTCCAAGATTGAGGTCTCCAAGTACAAAACCCTAAAAGTACTTTCTAATGACATTCTCTCATATGCTCTCTTCAAAATTAACCTAAAAATTACTATTATAGTATTTAAAAATAAATCCTTAAAAAATAGAAAAACTAGTCGATGACTTTCTATGACAGGCATTTACGACTCGTATACTGACTTACGAGTTGTAATCAGGGCCTCGTGTTCAGCTAGTGAGATCTTGGACTTCACTGCTATCGATCCACTTTAAAAGTCATAGACTGATTTACCACTCGTATTGTACTCTCATAGACTTGTAGACTTCATCTACATCAACTGGTCCTTCATTGGAATTCTTCACGAAAGTACTCTAATACGACTCTTAAAGAGGTCTTGTATAACTGAACTTCAAGAAATCAAACTTCACTAGGAATCTTCACAAAACCCACTTTACAATTCGTAGAATCCTCGACAACTCATGGAGGGTCCCATAAACCATAAAAAACTAGAAGAGTCTGTAATTTTACCCCAAAAATCATGTTAAACTCCTTTCTTACGAGCTAAACACCAAAACCACATAAAAACCATAAATTTCGCATTAAGAACACACAAAATCCGTAGTTTTAAGCATCAAATATGTTGTATTTTGACAGCATATCAACACCCTCAACTTAAAATTATTGCTTTTCCTCAAGCAATGACTCAACATATGTAGATAATATAGGAACACAGAGACCTCAACCCAATGGCATACATCATAAACAATTCAAACTCAGGTACCCACTCCAACTTTTCAAAACAAGATCAAATAGCTATTTAGCAAACCAAAACACATTAGTGCATTTGACAGCACAACTCTGATAAGCAAGGGAATATCAACAGTCCACAATCACTGAATAAGTCAAATGCTAACAATGCAATGTAAATGCCCTCATAGAAAGAAGTCCCATGTTTTACGGTCAATGATGATTTCAAATTTTACATTTGGGACTGTGCAAACACACTCACTCTCACAAAATATGTTCATACATCATGACTAATACCATGGGCTTACCCCTATACTCATGACTCAGATTTTTAACCAACTAGACTGGGATCACTTTAGGACTTTCTACGCTTGTAACGTAGGCTCAGGGGGCTTTGGTGTGCCATTTTGGAAAAATAGTGACTAAAATCCATCCTTGAACTACTTTTTCATCACTTTAACCTTACCAACTTGATTATTTTCACCTTAGCCTCCCTTTTTCCACATTCAATCTTTTCCAGGTATTTTGTTCTCATTTCTCAGCTTTCACCTCATTTTTACACTTCATTTTGCTTTTATTCTCAGTCTAAGCCATCTTTTCTCTTTTTTTTGCACCCGATACATGATTTTCTTCTTTTTGTCCTCATTCCCAACTCTCCACCTTATTTTTGTAATTTTACCCCTACACCAACCACCCTCAACTTAGGCTTTTAGCCTGTATTGAAGTACACAATATATATTCCCAAACCAGGGTCACTTTTGGTAACCACCCTCAACTTAGGCTTTTTGCCTCAATTAAGGTTCATAATGCTCATGAACAAACCAGGGCCAATTTAAAGGTTTTTCACTAGACAAGGTTAGGCTAATTAGGTTTTTTTGAAAGAATTGGAACATATAAGACTCTATTATTTAGAACAAGGGATAAAGCACCATTTGGTTGGTCATTTTTAGGCTAAAGTGGACTAATTTAAAGAACAAAGGCCTAAGATCCCTTCCTAATCCCTTTAATCTACAATCTAACTTAGAGTAACAGGACAAGTTTTGAATTAGTACAAAATGCACGAATCTAGCAAAATAAGCTCACACTCATAGGGCATTGCATACATTATCAACAAGCGACTCACAGCTCATTTTCCATGTCTCAATTACCCTCACTTATTAAAACAACTATAGTCAAAAACCCAAACATGCATGGTTGCCATTTAATTACTAATCAAAAATTTTTTGGTGGGTACCAATTTTCAAACAACACATAAAAACATGTTATATGCCATAAGTATTTGTACTATACGCTACAAATATTATCTAAACATCCTAAATATTAAACATGGATCATAATGAGTGGTTTGAATCACATCAATATGCTTTGTTTAATACTGCAGATGAACTAGTAGAGACATTCATCAAGTAAGATAAACATAGTTATTTGTTTTAACCTTAACTTATATGTTATGATAATGTATTTTAAATTTCATTTATAATTACATATTGATTAAATTCATATATGCTTGTAGGGAACATAAGACTTTAATTGACAATCGTAGCAGAGGAAAAGCATGGATAAAGGCACAAATTCATAGTAAAGAATTTGGCACTTGGTTTAGAGAAAAAGTTAAATATATTGAAGTGCCAAATTATTTAAGGTGGCTAGTTAAAGGATCTAATTTTGTGGCTAAAAGATATACTACATATTTCATCAATGGATACCAATTTCATACAAAGACACGGGATGCTCCATGAGTCTGACACGGGATGCTCCATGCAAGACTCAAAATAATGGAGTGACTTTGTCAGCCACAACAGATAGTTTTTCTAGTGCTAGGGATCAAAATCCTGTCGATGGAGTTGTTATCTATTATGGAATTATTCAGGATATCATTGAGATTGATTATTGGGGTTATTTTAGTGTTGTATAATTTAGATGTGATTGGTTCATAATGAAGTTGATGAAAATGGGTTGACTCGAGTATACTTTAACAAAAAATGCAGCACAAATGATCCTTTTGTAGTAGCATCTCAAGTGCATCAGGCTTTTTATATGAAAGACCCAATTGAGAAAGATGTTTATTATGCAATTTTATTGATTTGTATAATTTGGAGGATATTGAAGAAGCATTTTGGAAAGAAACTAATGATGAAATTGGTCAATCAAAAAGAATACTCGATGTTGATGCGAGACGGTCAAGAGAAGATCTCCCCCCGATATCATTGATGTGTCTTCCCTTGCACAACATCCACAAGATGCAGCTATGGAAACCTCAGAAAAGGAGGATGACTTCGATGATACTAATTGGGATTGGATGGAGACTGATGATTGAAAAAAGCTCTTCTGTACTTGTTTAGATATATATTCTTCTTCATTTTATTTTGTAGTGAGAAATAAATGTCATTTTTTATTGCATCGTATCAATTATGAATGTTGATTATACTTTATTTCTATCTCTTGTTCTGTTTCTATTAATGTACTTATTTGTTATGTTTGACTCTATTTTCTATTCTTCTTTTTGTTCTTCTTTTCTCTTATCATTTTCAGTATTCTTCATTCTACAATTTCTCTGAGGAATCTTCAAATTCACAATAGATCAGCAAGAATTCAGGTTCCAATATTTCTACTTTATTCCTCAGATCAGTCTCGTTTTTTGGTAACTAACTTGCTTTATTAGTCATCGGTGAGAACATTACAAAATAGTTGTCCAACTCAGTCAGCTTAGTCTAATAGAAAATCTCAACCCCCTCTAACTCAAGGCTTACAAACTTGACCTCATGGGGTGGCAAAATTAAGTCCAACCCGCCTAACTCGACCCAACCCGTTGAAGTTTGGACGGGTCAACAACCCGTCCAATTATTAGCTCAACCCAACCCATTTCGACTCATTTAAAATTGGGTTGATATGCAACCCACATTAATTCGAGAGAGATCTTGTTAAAATATTTTCAAAACACTTTTTTTTTCAATTTGATATGTTTTATATAGGCATAATAAGGAAAATATAATTTAATTAAGTACTAAAATATTGAAAAAGAACAAATAAAATAAGTAAAACTTTATAAAAATTGGTCGGATTGGGTCTTTGACCCGCTCTATAACGCGTTAATCAACCCATTTTGACCCAACCCACTTTCACCCAAGTAAATTTGGGTTGGGTTGGGTCTTGACCCGTTTAGTGTCTTGACCCATTATAACGAACGAACCCGCTCAATTGTCCCCCCTAACCTTATATTAACTATTTACAACGACCATGCTTGTATTAGGGGCCTAACTGATAGGTTAGCATTAGAGAAAATGCTTCTTTTCGTCCATAGTGAATAGGTTGCATTAGTATAAACTATTTTGAAGACTTCTGTCTTGATTTCCCTTTTGAGTCCCACTGAACATGATCTTCCCAGTTAGCATGCTGAAGGTTGTCTCTGCATCCAGTATAACACCTTTGTCCAAACCTGCATAGCAAACTCACATAGCACATAAATATGATGCCTAGTCTCTTCATCCCAATGGCATAAAATACAACCAAGATTGACCTTTATTCCTCATTTTGGAGCCTATTTTTTGTTAGTAATTTACTATTAATTGGATCCATAGAATAAACACAGTTTTGGGCCTCATAGTATTACTAAACATTGTAGACCTCCAAAGAGCTTGAGCTTTATCTCCCATCAACTTTAACTATTTCTATTTAAATATTCTCTTGGCAGAGATGTTGGGTTCGTTTTTAGTGCCCATAAGAACTGATTCATTTGATCATCTTTTCAATAAAAGGTTGTCCCTGAAAAAGTGTGAGTTTTTTAATAGATAATGAAATCAGGGGTGGCTCGACAGAGTTCGAAAAAAGGCAAGCGCCTTAGGCCTCCAAATTTTAAGGGCCGCAATTTTTATTTTAGTAATAATATGTTATAGATTATTTTAGAAAAAATACTACGTAAGTTCTATTTACAGTCGATTTTCGCCTTAGCCCACTAATATGCTTGAGCCGCCCCTGAATGAAATTCACTCTCCACATACAAACATAAGGTTCTGAATGATCTGGTCTTGCTCATGCTGTGATACACCATCAAAATAGACAAAACTTCAATATACATTAGTTTTTAATCCAGAAGTTGTAGAAAACTACTCCAAAAATCTATATAAAGCACTGACAAGATGGAGATACACTTTTGCAAATAAGAGTAAATGATCTGCATAGCAAAGATGGGTCAGTTATACCTTAGCACACTTGGATTGGTATCTATTCATGCTGTAATTCTCTTAATCCACTAGTAAGTTAGATCTTTCTTTATTATGGCTAGAGCTCTACTTCTTACAGTACGAAAAAAATGATAATTGTGCTTATCACATTTGATTGATTTTATTGGTTGATTGTAGAAATGTATTTAATCATGTAGATCTGAAAATATCTAAATGAAGGAATAACCATAAGTATATAATCTTGTTATGCATTTCTGTTCTTATCTTCTTGTGACTTTTATATATTTCTTTCTAGCTTGGACAAACAGTTTTTTTAATTAATTTTGATCATATTTACTTTGGACATCTCATTTGACTAACAACTAGTGATACTTTTCATACTGTACAGTATGTACATTCCATCACATTTAGCATAGATAACTTATGTGCCTAATATTTGTTGAAACTTTCATATTGTTTCTTTTATGTGAGTTATCATTGTTCAGTGTTCTTATTCTACAGTATATCTCATGATATTATGAGAGATAATATCTAGGTTTAGACTTTCATTTGTATTAGTATCACCTAGTGATGATAGATTTCTTATTAGAAGTCTAAGCACTCTAATCCTTTCATTTAAAATAATACAAGTAAAAGTCTAAGTACTGTAAGCCTTCTACTTGAACATAATACTAGTGAAAGCTTCTTTATTTAAGTGATTTATACTATTTGGGTTGAGCTTTTTCACTTTTATTATTATCTACCTTGAAGAAGATGTAATTTGTTAGATCTTGTTGATTATGTTTAAGTAAAGGTATATTCTGCCACACTTTCTAATTTTTTTTATTCTTATTTTTCTATAGATTTGAATAGTCATGAGTCAACAGGAGCCTTCAAAAAGAAACAAAAGATAAAAGCAAAGACATACACTAAACCTGGATCATTATCTTACTTGGCAAATAAAAAATGACGGCTATTGACAACAAATGAAATTGTTCAAGCTATAGATAAAGAGAAAGGAGATCTGTTAAAACTATTGAGGTGCAGCCTAGACAGGAGTATCCTGTAGCACCACAATCTGAATTAAATGGACAATCTATAGAGGAGCATCCTCTAGAGGAGACGCAGGTCGAGAATCAAGTGCAAATGAATTCTACCACTCATCCAACAAATGAATAATCTGGAGAACAAGGTAACATATAATCTTAGAAACTTACTGAATTCATCAATAATCTCTAATTCCTTGGTTAATTTTGTTATTGCTGAAGGTCTTCCCACTCAAAATAACAGAGGCAGCACATAAATGCCTCATGTACATGCCCGACAAGAGTGTAAACTGACCCTACTAAATATGCAAAATCAACCTATCGTTCCTACTGACGAAGTTGTAACAGAGTTGAGCAATTTCCCGGGGACATTGGCAAGGAATGCAACCTTTGCCCATTTGATATATTAAAGTGGAGAAACATGGACACTAAAAAGAATTTATGGGTTTACACAAAGGTTTGAAGTTTTTAATATTTTATTTGTAAAAATATTTTATGTCTACTCGCTAACTAGATGACACCAACTTGCAGGAGAAATACATTATTCCTGAAGCTGCGGAAGGTTGGGTTTTGCTAATTATTTGAGATGCTTGGAGAAGGCACAGAATTGCGTTGAAGAAAAAATATTATGACCCATATGACAACGATGAAATTCAAATGGTAAAAGAGCCCGGTCATATTCCATAATATCAGTTTAGAGAGCTCCTAAATATTGGAATTCGCAAAAATTCAAGGTAAAATGTATTTTTTATGAAATTATAAGAAAGTTACTACTGGTATCTTTGTCTTGAATTATTATGGATTTCAGTGCCTGGACTCAAAAACTCTGAAGAAACTCTGAAGCTTATAAAGTTAAACTAGTTGGATTTGTGGTGCTTTTTCTGCACCCAACCTTATCAAGATGTTCTTGTGAATCCAAAGCAACTTAAGAGACCATTTTGCGTACTAACTGTGCATTCATAGAAATACTTCTGTGTTGGTTGTGAAATCAAGAAGTGGGTGATGCGACATTGGAATACTCTGAAATTAGCTTGATCAAGTTCAATAGCTGGTTGAACCACAAGAGCTTAAGTTTGTCTCTATAATTTATCTATCAATGATTATATAATGTTTGAGTATTTGTGTTTAGAATTCGAGTTTATTTCACCTTTGATTAACAGTATTGATCAATTTATTTGCAGAAAATGTCTGAAACAAATATTAAAAATCGAAAAAAAAATTTGATGATTCCACGAACCACCGGCAAAAATAGTTTTGCTTTAGTCCATAATAAATTGGTATGTTTTCTTATTGTGGAGACCTAATCTGTTATTTAAGCAATTTTTAATATTTATTTTTATGTGACCAGGAAAGAGAGAAGGAAATTGTATCATCTAAGGAGATCTTTGTGGTTACAAGAACAAGGAAACCTGGGTGTTCGTATAAGACCTCGAATAAAAATACGAGTAAAATTTTACGAATGTTATCAATTTACAAATTTTTGCTGACATCATTTATTTATTCTAATAATTTTTCAGACAACATTTGTCCTAAATTATAATTTATATGCTTGCTTGTTGAAATGCATCATTAGTGCCACGCCCCGGGAAGGTACCCTAGACGTAATCATCACTCAGAGACTACTGCTAGTCCCCAAGCGAACCACTTGGCCACATCACATTCATTCATTCATACATCCTATTAAATCAACGGAAGACATAAGGAAATAAATGGGCACATCTCAGCATCTAGGCTCAATAATAATATAATGAAAGGCTGGTAGAAAGAAACTAGCTCACAAGTCTCAACATCAATATCCGACTCTAATCTATGAAGCCTCTATCACTATTAGGTGGTGCCAATGACAGACTCACGGCTACCTCAATCAAAATAACAGCTAAATTATTCTAACTCTAAAGCATGATGAAAATAGGTAATGAATCCTCCGAAGTAGGAGAGGCTCACCAATCTGCTGAACATTTACAGATCCTCAACGATGCACCTGTTGATGACCTCTATCCTATGTATCTACATCATAAAACGATGCAATCGAAAAGGGGACGTCAGTACTTGGAATGTACTGGCATGTAAAATAGTTTAGTGAAACTGAAACAGGTAGAATAATATAGAAACAACAATCAATATCAAAGATAGTAAAAATCAACATGTCAAATGTCTATCTAAAACAAGAATAAAGAGTAGACAACTGACCCATCAATCAATCAACTCATCAATCAAATCAGACTCATCTCAACTCATCTCATCTCAACTTATCTCATCCCAACTCATCTCATCTCATATCATCTTGACTCAGATTACTCTGTTTGGGAACTTACTAGGAGTTTCTCTTAACCGACAACAACTACTTCTGAGCCCGGGGTTGTACAACAATCTCGCTGATATTTCCACAATCGTTTCGTAGTTGCCAGGTAAGGAACGAATATGATCCACAAGGAATCTGAACTCAGCCATCCTTTATTGCTTCAGGGATGTAAACTCGAGAGCGGACTGAGCATTTTCGGGATGAAACTTTTTCTTTTAAATTTAAGGGGCATGCCGGTCAATTTCCAACCCCTCCTAAACCCAAAACACGATCAATGTAGGTCGTTTTGATGACTAAAGATGGTCTAAAACCCCATTCTAAGTCTTTCTTCACAACACTTGAAAGTTAGGGCTTGAGAGAGAAGAAAGAACAACGTGAGATTGGAGAATTCAACGAGTATTCTTAACGGGTGATTTGAAGAGCTTTCTCCCAGGTATGTAAGGCTAAACGAAAGCATGGGATTGTTCTCCCATGTGCCCCATAGATGGTCATAAATGAGTTGAGAGTCCATGAGTCCCCATATATGTTTCTTGAAATACCTTCTTGATTATTTTCTTGAAAATTGTATCTATTACATGTATTTTCATATGTTGATGATCATCATAAACTTGTTTTCTTGAATTGAATACTTTTCATGAGATATTGTATAAACCCTATATGTTAACTTTTGAAAGCATGCATGAATGAACCTAGGGATGGAGTCTAGAGCCTTTACTTAAGTATGTTGATGGAAATCTTGATGCGAGTATGAGGTTGAGTTATTTGAGCTTGATGATCTTATCAGTCTTCGTAATTGAGTTCTTCAGTTCTATCTAAACGACTTCTCCTAATTGATGATATGGCTCTTTGAGTTCTTAAATGAGAATTAAGTTCATTGAGATGAGTTAAAAGTCCCTGAAATAATAGAGGACCCCCTTGAGTTTGAGTTGACGAGATGATGATAGTCTCCATGAGACTAGTTGAGATGATAAATGTCTCCATGAGACCAATTGAGATGATAAATGTCTCCATGAGACCAATTGAGATGATGAGTGTCTCCATGAGGCTACTTGAGATGATGAGGAGGAGTCTTATGAGCATTGAGTCTTGGGAGGAGTATCGAGCATCGAAATGAGTAAGAGTGAGACCCACTTGCACTCATTACCTATGCCGACCCAGCGTAGGAGAGGATTGAACCATTACATCTCATGGTCCCCTCTCGAGTTTACATCCCTGAAGCAATAAAGGATGGCTGAGTTTAGATTCCTTGTGGATCATATTCGTTCCTTACCTGGTAAGTACGAAATGGCCGCGGCAACATCAGCGGGATTGTTGTACAACCCCTGGCTCATAAGTGGTTGTTGTCGGTTAAGAGAAACTCCCAGTAAGTTCCCAAACTGAGTAATCTGAGTCAAGATGAGATGAGATGAGATGGGATGAGATGAGTTGGGATGAGATGAGTTAAGATGAGTCCTTTTGAGATGAGTCTGATTTGATTGATGAGTTGATTGGTTGATGGATCACTTGTCTACTCTTTATTCTTGCTTTAGATAGACATTTGACATGCTGATTTTTACTATCTTTGATGTTGATTGTTGTTTCTATATTATTCTACCTACTTCGGTTTCATTCAGCTATTTTACATACCAGTACATTCCAAGTACTGATGTCCCCTTTTGGACTGCATCGTTTTATGATGTAGATACATAAGATAGAGGTCATCAGCAGGCATCGTTGAGGTTCTTTAGACGTTCAGCAGATTGGTGAGTCTTCCCTACTTCGGAGGATTCATTACCTATTTTCATCATGCTTTAGAGTTAGAATCCTTAGCTTTTGTTTTGATTGAGGTAGCCATGGGTATGTCATTGGCACCACTTAATAGTGATAGAGGCTTCGTAGATTAGAGTCGGATTTTGATGTTGAGACTTGTGAGCTAGTTTCTTTCTACTAGCCTTTTATTATATTATTATTTGAGCCTAGATGCTGAAATATGCCCATTTTTTTCCTTATGCCTTCCACTGATTTAATAGAATGTATGAATGAATGAATGTGATGAGGCCAAGTGGTTCGCTTGGGGACTAACAATAGTCCCGGAGTGCTGGTTACGTCTAGGATACCCTCCCGGGGCGTGACAGTTAGGTTGAAAATGGGGGAAATTGAAAGACAAATGGGCATAAATGATCAATCTATTGATGTTTTTTTCAGTTGTCATGGGTCATAAACATCCCGAACGTCTAAGACTATATGGAAGGGGGTGGGTTACAAAGACTATGTTGACGTTCTGCACTTTCATAGAGACTTTCTTTTAGAGAATATTACTCCTATACATCTACTTGGAATCCATTGTAAAAGTCATCAATAGCCTACGGCTAT
>JAPFFP010000002.1:7021833-7034721 GCA_026153255.1 Solanum medicagineum
TTTAAATTACGCTATATTCGCCTTAACTCTTCCAATTAAACGATTTACTTTGACTAGTTAATTTACGGGGTCTAACATTAAGAAAAGCTATAAAGTTTATCAAGTACTTCCTCTATCTCATTTTATATGATACATTTTTCTTTTTGGTTCATTTAAAAAATAATGACATCTTACTCTAATTGGAAAAAATTTAATTGCAAAATTTATTTTTTACCTTAATGAAATGATTATCAGTCATATAAATATCTAACAATTCTTTTAGATGAGAGCATTTAAAAAAAATAAAATTTAAACACCATACCAAATCAAAGAATATCATATGGAAGGAGTATAAATTTGCTCAACAGATTAGGGTGAGCCGCACCTGATGAGGAGGGAAAAGTTCCCAATCGAACATTGGATAATTATCATTACCACGTTATGTGCGGGAAAATCCAAATTAGCATAACAGCCATTGAGATCATCGTCGAGGTCCAGAAAAAAGCTAACAAAAATTTAAACTTTAAAACAGAAGAGGTGATGTAATTCCTGTTACAAAACAAACAGGAGGAAAGTTTTGAAGTGTCAAAAATTTAATGTAAAACAAAATATTTCATATTTACTATTTTGGATAGAATTGTTCTTACAAGAAAAAAAAAAAAAAAAAAAAAGGAATAGGAGAAAAGCTTGAAGCATGGAAAGATTGCTGTTACGAATGAATTACCGTGTGCGCTACATAGTGTACAATTAGCGTTAAAAAGAAGTTGCATGTGTTTAACTTAGGAAATACATAAAACTTTTGATTAAGGTAGAGTTCGACCATAGATTTTATGAAAAAAAGAGGTTAAAATACTCTCGAACTATTAGGAATGATACAAAAATATTTTTCATCCATCTATTGCACCTAAAATGTCATCGTCATTCACCTTTGGCTCCAACGTTGACCTTTTTTTAAAACCGAATATTAATTTAATGTTCTGTTTAAACACATGACGACAGCCTATTAGTTACAAGTCAATTACTTAAAATTAATTTTAAATTATAGACTATCCGCCCAAATATAAACCTGACCCTTAATCCCAACCTGCCCCAATGACCCTTGGTGAATGCTAACTGTTCTATATTAGTCGTTTTAGATATGTTTGTTTTCTTATTTTGCATTCGTTTTTAATGTTACTGCAGCAATAGATGGACGATACTTGTCAAAAAACAACATATCTTTTCAGGTTATTTTAAGGGTCGGATTAAGGATAAGGGTTGAGCTCAAATTTGGTGTGGGTCGTTTATGAATCAGAATTAATTCTAAATAATTAAATTCAAACAATAGGTGGTCACGACGTTCTTTAAAAAATTATTAAAAATATTAATTTAATTCTTTTTTAAAAAAAAAGGCAATATTGAACTCAAAAATGAATGACAAGGGCATTATAGGCCCAATAAATAGATAGAAGGTATTTTTGTATCATTCCCAATAGTTCAAAGGAATTTTCTGTCATTTTTTTATATAATTTAAAAAATTTATCTTCAAATATCTTGGTTATAAATTTTAAAAATCTACCCTCAATTTTATTTTTTCAAATTCCAAAAATTGGACAAAATTCCACTTTTACTTTTTTTAAAAAAAGTAAAATGCATGTTTAAATTCAAAATTTATGACCTCAAGAAAGTATAAGTGGAATTCACTATGTATGTTGGTAGTCCAAAAATACACGTAAAAAGCAAAGGGTCTTTAGGTATAAGAACAAGAAAGGCCCAATGACAATTGACAACCAAAAAATCATAAACTAGTATTTATTTTCTCTCTCGCACACACAACAAACATGAAAGTAGAGAAAATGGGAAATGTTGTCGCAATATTATTGTTGATAACAATAATATTGATGGTACAAGGTGGAGAAGGCATAATAAATTGTGTTGAAGTTGAACATTCGTTATCCCCATGCATAAGTTATCTTACTCAAGATGTTCAACCTTATCCTTCTTGTTGTAATGGTGTTAGAAACATAAAAAAAATGGCTTCAACACTCACTGATCAAAAATCACTTTGTATCTGTCTAATGAATGCTGCTAAACGTTACTCAAACCTCAAAGAAGATGCACTCCAAACTCTTCCCCACAAATGTGGGATCAAAGTTGACTTTCCAATTTCAACAACCTTCAATTGCTAATTGTAAGTCCTTTAATTTTCTGCAGTGATTTTGACATGATGCGACACGACACACTTCCAATTTACTGAGGACATATGACTCTAGATAAGATAATTTGGAGGTCAAGGGTAAAAATTCAAGAGTAATATATAGCTGATCGCACTATAGCATTATTTAATTTGCGTATAATTTCTTATTCTCCTAATTTTCACTACCACCCGTTTAATTTGTTTTATTTACATTTGTTGTTGATTTTTTTTTTAATTTTTATCATGCTTTAATTATATTTATTTTGAGCTGAAAATGTTACTGTAAAAAGGCCATATGAGATATGAGCATGTAAAATGTCCCTTTTAATTTGCCACTTCATTTCCAATAAGAAAATAGTTTGGTCCAGAGTCACTTCAGTATCATATAGACATTAATAAACCTTCTTTCAATTCTATCCTTACAACTCCACAAAAGACATATAACCATAAATTATTTATTTAAGAAAGAGATAAGAGCAATCTAGTCAAATATAATGTTCCCCTGATTAATGTTGTACTCCCTGAGTCTCACTTTATATACTTTCGTTTTTAGTCGATTCTTATATTTAGAAATAATTCAATTTTAAAATATTTATTTTATTCTTAATAAAATAATTTACATCATTCAAATATCTATTATTTATTTAAAATCATATATTTTATGTTTTAAAAAATTTTGTACTAAATCAAAATAACTCATAAAATCAGACCAAAAGAAAATAACATTTTCTAATGTTTCGCAACCTAAACTACAGTACAAAGATAAAAAGTAGGGAATATTTTCTTTCCAGATCTGCATGTATGTCGAATTAGTGAATTATTAATTTTGAATAAGGGCGCTCAACACAATTGGAGGCTTAAACGGAATTTTAATTTGAGGCTTAAGATTTAAAAAAGAAAATAGATTTATTTATTTTAATTTTTTTTACTTAATATTATTTTATAAATAACATCTTCAAATTACTTTTTTTCATTTTTAATTTTAGATTATATTTTATTATTTAAATGTTGACAAATATTCTTTTACTAAGTTAATCATTATGTTAATTATTAACACAATACTATAACTAATAAATTGATAAATTTTAAATAAAGTTAAGAGTTAGGATCATATAAAAATATGTTTAACAAGTTGATAGCTTGTATAACTCACTTTAATATATTTGTTGTAATACTTAAAAATTTAAGAAAATTTTTTTTAGAAAAAATTGTAATTCACTTAAACACTTTTTGTTTATTGATTCATATTTTCTATAGACTATATTATCCTAACTTATCAAACATTTGAAGACACAGAATATAAGAGTGTTAGCCAAGAAAGAAAGAAGGTAAAACAATATTTTCTTGATTCTTTTATTTAAACAGAGTCAAGAAAAATAAAATAACATCATTTTTTAAAAAACAATTATCCATGAAAAAATTATCACATAATTTATCTCGGTAAAAATTTGAGGCCCCCAAGCATGTGCCTTATTTATAAAGTATTGAGCCAGCCTGATTTAGAGACGTTAAAAAGAGAGATTTTTTCCTTTTTTACAAATACTTTCATGATTAAAATTACTAAAAGTTCTTCTTAAGTGCTCAAAAATCTTAAAAGAAATATAATATGAACTAAGCAACATTTCTTATATTTATTTTCAAGCATTATGAATTAGTCAATGCTTAATTAACTTTAGCTTGACTAATATTTTTCTATTTTTGTTTTTGACAGCATAAGCAAAATGGGAGGCCTCTAAGATTCGTCACTACTATTCCATAGAATTGAGAGAAATATCTACTTATCTATTTATTGTTGCATTACTGTGTTCAAAAACAGTAAATTAGATTTTTAAAATAAATTGAAAAACAGAAAGTTAAAATTTTATATATAAAATATTGTGTTCTTAAGTAATTTAATCCTTTTACTAAATTGGAGGTTATAAATTAGTTTCTCCCAGTATGAACATATAGACCTGTTATTGTTATAGTGATACCTTGAATGTTAATAATTTCATCGAACCCAAAGTCACTAGCAAACTGCACATGCAAAGACTCCATATTTTTCTTTGTAAAAGAATTATGTAAAAGAAATTTAGAAAAATGAGAGAGAACACTTCTATTTACGGTCAACAAAGAATGGTATGAACATATACTATTGTGCCTTCGAAAAAGTCACAACACATTAAAAAGAAAAAAATCATAATCCATTGAAAAAATCACCACCCACTCAATGTGGAAATGTGTTATTCAAATTGCAGCATTTCTCTGTGTCTTTATATGAAAACACTTTAGTTCTGATTCACACTTCTAAAGTCCAATGATCCATATACGAATGGAGATGACTATATGATGAGAAAGATACATCACAAATTGTGTGATTCTTATGTAAAAATTAATTCCATATGAATAAGTGGATTTTTCTTTGAACTTTTTGTAGTGAATATACATTGAATATATTTTGTTAATCGGTAGGTTTAATATTTTAATACCATCAAACTTTAATGTATTCTTAGACAACATATATTCTCATTATGAAAATGGACCGAAAGATTATTTTGACAATATTGAACCATCGTTAATGATTCTATTTTGATCTCCTTGAACTTAGATCTTAGAGTCTCCAGTATTTTAGATAAAGTTATTACCACCACGATGATATTACCTCATCCATATTTTATTTCCTTTGATGATTGTTCAATCATTTATCTGGTTAGGCCTTTTATAAATGAATTCGACAATATCTCTTGACTTTATATAGCGAATTGTGATAATTTCATGTCACGACCCAAGCCTACGGCCTATATGTGATCGGCGAATGGGGAACCCGAAGGAACCCCAAACAAGCCTCATAACATATCATTACACATCCTTAGTCGCGGAAGCAATTAGAATGACAATAAGAGGTAAATGTAAACAAGGGCAAATTGGGACTAAGGATACACTTGCATATCATAAACATCAAGAGTCAATAGAATCAAGCTCATAGCATAGATACATAGCATGTCCAACAACACCTCTACTACATAGATAAGAGCGGGGGCCAAGACAAAGCAACCGCGCTCACCCTCATAGTCATCTACATAAGTCAAAGAGAGAAAGTTTTAATACATAGCAATAGAGCATAAGCAATGTCCCCGAAATGGAGGACTCACCAACAAGCTTGATAGAAGTTGTACTAGCCACGTGGAGGAGGATGATTAATCGGAATGCTGGTTTCTACATGGTGATATCATGTCGGCATAGAGTATACGTTAGTACGTTTAAATGTACTAAGTATGTAGGACGTAATGCAACAAGAGATAGGCATCATAGGCAAAATGCATAATCATAAGCAATAGATAGCATACTAACAATATGACATGTATAAATGATATTTTAAATAAAACCATACTTATATAGAACATAATACGAGTGTAAGAAGTGACCATTATAGTGCAAGACAAGGCCTAGCACCCTTTGGAGAGGCGCATGAGGCATGAACCCCTTCGTGAGGTTGATGGAGTATAAACCCCCCATCGAGGTTGATGGACTACAAACCCCCAATCAAGGTTGATTGGTACTAACTCCCAACAAGGTTACCCGGGCCTACCACCCCCCGAGCTAGGAGACCAAGGTACCAACCCCTTGATGGATTACCCTGGCCTACAACCCCTCGAGCTAGGCTTGGCCATACCCAAAACCCATTTAGAGATAATATCATACACACACACACATACACTTTTTTTATCATCATACACATACATCCCTTTTCATCATCATTCCATCATCATTTCATCATTATTTCATTGTCATATAATCATTCAACTCATAAGACATACATTGAAACTTCAATTCCTCAAGAATCCATAACCAGACATTTTATCAAAAACTTAGAGGGTGTGTAATGCTAGTGTAAAACCATGCAATTAAAGAGTGAAATCATGCTAGAAAAATCAGTGTAAAGCCATCAATACCCTCTAACAATATACATCAAGACCCTTCATCAATTCTTACCATAGACCTTAAATTCATGGCCCCAAACGTAGAAAAACAGTCACAATTTCATAAATCTCAACATAGTGTGCAGTGATTTTCATAATAAATAAGATCCATGAGTAAATCAACTTTAAAATCATGCAATTTTTAAGAAAAGGAAGCTTAGGTATCATGGGTGAAAGGAACCCATGACAGAAACCCACATACCTTAGCCGTGGAGATGAACTTGATGAAGATTGGAGATGAAGACTTAAAGCTTGAGGGGAAATCCTTAGATCCAAAGAGGGTTTTGAGACTTGAGTTTAGGAGTAAAATATTTGGCTAAGTGTTTGAATGAGTATTGGAGAATGTTTAGAATGATATGAGGGTGAAAAATGGTTTAGTATAGTATATTCACATTTGGGGACACTTAGGCCCAAGACTTAAAAGCCTTGACCGCAAGAAAATAACTGGGCAGAATTTACACAGGTCCGTGTATGGTCTACGATGTGGACCTGTCATGATGGCGAAATTTGCATATGTTTGTGATGGAGGCGCGTCGCGGTACTATCGCGGATAGACACTGGATAAGCAAAGTTGTAAAAATTGAAATTGCTAATCATTTGCTCTTAAATCAGGGTTAGACCCATTCTCCACTCAATATGACCTCATGACCAAGAATTGTAGTTGTATTTTTGATATTGTGCACAAATTTTGAGATATATGGAAATTACAATTTAGGGCACTTCCGAGGCATATTTTCGAGCACTTTTTAGAGTCGTTTCAATATCTCCCCCTTGGGAACATTCGTCCCCGAATGTCAAAGAATTGTACATGAGAGACACAAACATGACCATTTCAGCGCACATAGAGATGCAACAATGCACATAACATCATTTCAAAAATTTCATCATAAATGTTAAAATCATCATGAATTTGTCAATCTAAACATGAACATATGCAATGACATGGGGCTAAACTTAAAACTTAAGATCAAATGAAGGACTTAGATCAATACTTTCGGCTTGAGTGGAGTGAAAAAGGTAAGGATATCGCTTTTGCATGTCCGCTTCGGCCTCCCAAGTAGCACTCTCAACTTGTTGATTCCACCAAAGGACTTTAACAGAAGCCACCTCTTTGTTTCTCAACCCACAATCTGAACCGAAACCTCTTCATAAGTCAAATTATCCTCAACAACACCGACAACATCAAGAGATACAATGGCATTTGAATCCCTCACATATTTCCTTAACATGGAACACTGGATACACCAATTCCATCTCACTAGGCAATCTCAACTCATAAGCTACCTTGCCAACCCTCCTCATGACCTCATAAGGACTAACGTATCTTGGGCTCAACTTGTCCTTCTTACCAAAATGGACCACACCCTTCATGTGTGAAACCTTTAGATAGACCCAATCACCATATTTGAATTCAAGGTCTCTTTTTCTCACATCGGCAGAGGATCTTTGGCGACTTTGGCGGTCTTCAACCTTTCCCTAATCATCCTAACCTTCTTAAGAGCCTCCATAATCAGATCTAGTCCCAACAAAGCTAACTTCACCAACCTCAAATCAACCAACCGGTGATCTACAATGTCTCCTAGAGAGAGCCTCAAAAGGAGTCATACCGATGCTAGAATGATTGCTATTGTTGTAGGCAAACTCAATCAACAGAAGATGGTCATCCCAACTACCTTTAAGCTCCAACACACATTCTCTAAACATATCGTTAAGGGTTTGGATGATCCTCTCGGCTTGGTCATCCGTTTGAGGGTGGAAGGCCATAGAAAGCTTAACTATAGTACCAAGGCCCCTTTGGCAAGATCTCCAAAAATAGGAAGTAAATTGTTCCCTGCGATCCAATATGATGGACAAAGGAACCCCATGCAAGCTTACCAAGTCATGACTGTACAACCTTGCATAATCTTCAGCACAAAATATGGTCTTAAACGGTAGAAAGTGAGTCGATTTTTTCATCCTATAAACCACAATCCAAATGGAATCAAACCTCTTTCTAGTCTTGATCAAACCAACCACAAAATCCATATTTATCTCTTCCCACTTCCAAGGAACCTCAAGTCTTGAGTTAGGCCACCCGACCTTTGATGTTCGGCTTTGACTTGTTGACAAGTATGACAGCCGACAACGAACTTGATAATGTCTCTCTTCATGCCTCCCCACTAATATACATCCCTCAAGTCTCTATACATTTTGGTGGAACCAGGGTGGATAGAATAAGAAGAGTTATGGGCCTCATCAAGGATCCTTTCTATCAAACAATCAACATATGGCACACACAACCTACCTTGGTCCCTAAGGGCGCCATCTCCCCCTTGGGAGAAAACCTCCACCTTGCCCTTTTTCACCAAGGCCTTTAATTCTAACAAAGATGGATCAAGATCTTGTTTTTCCATCACCTCATCCATCAAAGAAGACTCTGAACCATCAACAACAACTACACCACTATTACCATCCTCTTCCAATCTAACTCACAACCTAGTCAATCGCTGCACCTCCCTAACTATCTCCTTCTCACAACCATTAACATGATCTAGGCTACCTATGGACACCCTACTCAAGGCATTCGCCACTGCATTTGCCTTACCCGGATGATAATACACACTCATATCATAGTCCTTAAGAAGTTCTAATCATCTCCTTTGTCTCAAGTTGAGAACCTTTTGAGTGAAGACATATTGGAGTCTCTTATGATCGGTGAACACATCTACATGCACCCCATACAAGTAGTGACACCAAATCATTAATGCAAACACCACGTCGGTTAACTCCAGATCATGTGTAGGGTAGTTCCTTTCGTGTACCTTAAGTTGTCTAGAAGCATAGGCTATGACCTTATCATTTTGCATCAACACACAACCCAAACCAACCTAGGAAGCATCATAATACACAACCAATCCCTCAAGCCCTTTCGGTAGTGACATATAGGAGCGGACACAAGCTTATCTTTTGATGTTTGGAAGCTCCTCTAACATTCATCGGTCCACATGAACTTCACCTTCTTTTGAGTCAATTTCGTCATTGGAGAAAAAAAGAGGAGAACCTTTCATAAACCTCAGATAATAGCCTGCTAAACCCAAGAAACTCCTAATATTCGATGGTGTCAATGGTTTAGGCCAATTTTGAATCACATCGATTTTCTTTGGATCCACCTTAATACCATCCCCTGACACTACATGCCCTAGGAAGGCAACCTCCCTCAACCAAAATTCACACTTTTTATATTTAGCATACAATTTATCCTCCCTCAATCTTTGCAATATGACCCTCAAATGAGCCTTATGCTACTCCTCACCATAAGAATAGATCAAAATGTCATCAATGAAGACCACAACAAAGGAATCAAGGTAGGGTTTGAAGACCCTATACACAAGGTTCATGAAAATGGCCGATGCATTGGTCAACCCGAAACACATCACAACAAACTCATAATGCCCATATCTAGTTCGGAAAGCCATCTTGGGAATATCATACTCCCCGCACCTTCAGTTGATGATATCCGGACCGGATATCAATCTTAGAGAAATTGCTAGCCTCTTGCAATTGGTCAAACAAATCATCAATCCGTGGAAGAAGATACCTATTCTTTATACTGACACTATTGAGTTGTCGATAGTCAATGCACATTTTAAGTGACCCATTCTTCTTCTTCACAGACAACACCGGAGCACCCTAAGGTGATTGGCTAGGCCTAATAAATTCCTTCTCCAACAAATCTTTCAATTGTTCCTTTAACTCCTTCAACTTTGTCGAGGCCATAAGGTAAGGGGGAGTAGAAATTGATTGAGTATCGGGAAGGAGATCTATGTCAAATCTATCTCCCTTTAGGGAGGACCACCGGGTCATTTAGGAAGACATCAAGAAACTCATTTACAACCAAAATCGACTCTATAGGAAGGACTTTAGACTCCACATCCCTAACCCTCACAAGATGGTAAAGACACCCGTTAGAGATCAACTTACGGGCTTTAATGCAAGAGATGAATCTACCCTTGACCACCACATCTTGACTTTCCCACTCAAGCAGGGGCTCATTTGAAAATTGAAATTTGACCATACGGGTTCTACAATTAATAGAAGCATAGTAGGCATGCAACCAATCCATCCCAAGAATGACATCAAAATCAATCATAAATGGAACTTTTGGGCAAAAAAGGGGGTAACAAAAGAAAGAGTGGCACCTGGACCAATCAATGCATACACATCAAAGTCAAACATTTTCAACATACCGGTAACAACATCGAGGACTTCATCAACCCCTTGCCTCCCATGCAAAGCATAGAACTGGTTGTGCCTTGGGGCATCATCTTGTCGGCCACCTCTTCCTAATGGGATAGCATTAGCACCTTATAGATGAACCTCCTTGCCTTTGTTGTGGTTTCGAGGGCAATCTATCGCCTTATTCCCCATCTCCCCACAACCATAACAAGCACCAGTATTCCTCAAACATGGGCCACCATGACCCTTACCACATTTCAGGCACACATTAATAGGGGCCACACCCCTTACACCTTGGGCCCTCAGAAGATCATTTACAACCCTCTTATCAAATGCATGAGTAGGCCTTTGGCCTTAATGGAACCGGTCACTCCTTTAGAATTTACCCTCAAAATGGTCCCTCTTGACCTCATGTCCCCTTCTTTTCCTCAATTTCTCCTCTTCCATTTGCTCAGCATAGGTCATCAACCGTCACAAGTCTATGTCACTAATCAACATGGCAGACTGGCATTCTTTACTAACCAAGTTGGAGACTCCCATAACAAATTTGTTCATTCTCGACATTGGGTCGACAATAAAATGAGGAACAAACTTTAAAAGTTGGGTGAACTTGATGGCATACTCCCTCATACTCATGGACCCTTGTCTCAATTTCATAAATTCCACCAACTTAGCCTCCCTAAGTTCTAGGGGGAAGAACTGATTAAGGAAGGCTACCTTGAACTCCTCCAAAAGTACCACATAGCCAACTCCCTTCTCATCCTTCCATTCATTGTACCGTATTTGTGCTAGTAGGTCGCCAACTCCCCCTTATCCTCCTATTTCACACCCATGAAAGACAAAATTTTGTAGACCACATCAATGAACTATTGGAGTCCTCACTCACCTTTAACCCATGGAATTCCAGGGGATTCATTCTTATAAAGTCTCTTACTCGAGAGGCCGGTGCAGGAGCATGAGGGGCTTGGGCCCCTTGGTTGGCTTGATTAGCCACCACTTGTGCAAGCAAGGTGAGAGCATCTCTAAGCTCTCCATTGGTTGGTTGCTCCTCGAGCGTGCAGGCTTGTCTTCCCCTTGTATTAGGCATGATCGAGCATAATAAAGAACAATCATTAGGGAGAAAGCTTACTTCAACTCTATAGCACGACTTAGGATATGAAGAAGGGAAATATTTTCTAAAACACCTCATAGCCTCCTACTCATAGTTGTGGTGCACAACACAACTATGAATAAGACTCTAATCAATGCAGTGTGTTGGAGGGCGAGGATCTAACAACCTACTACTCTGATACCACCTTTTTCACGACCAAAGCCTAGGGCCTAGATGTGACCGGCGAATGGGGAACCCGAAGGAACCCCAAACAAGCCTCATACCTTATCATTACACATCCTTGGTCGCAGAAGCAATTAGAATGACAATAAGAGGTAAATGTAAATAAGCGGAAATTGGAACTAAGGATACACTTCCATATCATAAACATCAAGAGTCAATAGAGTTAAGCTCATAAGATAGATACATAACATGTCCAACAACACCTCTAATATATAGAAAAGAGCGGGGGCTAAGTGTTTGAATGAGTATTGGAGAATGTTTAGAGTGATATAAGGGTGAAAAATGGTTTAGTATGTTCACGTTTGGGGACTCTTAAGTCAAGATTTAAAAGCCTTGGACCTCAAGAAAATAACTGGGTAGAATTTACACAGGTCCGCGTCTGTTCGCGATGCGGATCTATCGCGAAGGCTAAATTTACATATGTCCGTGATGGAGGTGCATCGCGGTACTATCGCGGACAAAAGCTGGATAAGCAAAGTTCCAAAAATTGAAATTGCTAAACGTTTGCTCTTAAATTGGGGTTAGACTCATTTTTCACTCAAAATGACCCCCTGATCAAGAATATGAAGTCGGATTTCCGATATAGCACACGAATGTTGAGATATATGAAAATTACGATTTCGGGCACTTCCGAGGCACATTTCCGGGCACTTTTTGGGTCGTTTCATTTCACTAGAGTATAGTTGTCTAATAATAGTATGTTTTTATCATATGTGACAAGACCTGTCATTATACATAACCCTCCCAACTCTTCCTATTGCTACTTGTGTC
Source organism: Solanum medicagineum (assembly GCA_026153255.1). NCBI lineage: Eukaryota > Viridiplantae > Streptophyta > Magnoliopsida > Solanales > Solanaceae > Solanum > Solanum medicagineum. The sequence goes on from JAPFFP010000002.1 coordinate 7,034,267, forward strand.
ATGATCCAAGTTAGGCCCTAGATGTAATACGATGATTAGAACTTCAAAGGACGTTAATCAAGCCTTTTAGCATACATAAGGCAAGAAAAGATACTATGACAAACAAGAATGCAAAAAATAAAATCAAGAAAGTCTGACAATATCAACATAGAATGAAATAAGTGAAATGATGATATAGACACCAAAGCTACAACATATGTTTGAAAAACCTCTAAACATAGATGAGTTACTAAGACATGTAAAAGTCGTAGCTAACTAGATGTCTGAACATAAAGCTTAAGTCTAAAAAGTAGAATAAGAAACTTCTCTTCGAAACATGAGGACTTGTGCAATCAAAAGCTTATCACAATTCAAAACTAATCGAGTGTGGGGGATGTAACGTCTACACCTATATTATAAACAATGTAGGCAAAAGAAGTATATGGTCATTACTAGTACCGCGTATGTGAGAATAC
>JAPFFP010000002.1:7034821-7045205 GCA_026153255.1 Solanum medicagineum
ATAATTCTGCATTTTTAATGTTATAGTTTGGTTGTAGGTTGACTTGTCTTGGTGGGATAAGACGAGTGTCATCACGCCTAAATTTCGGGTCGTGACATATTTTCTTTCAAAGCTTTGATTATTCATTGTTAAAAATAAATTTTTCATCTTCATGACTGTAATTTAATAATAAAATCTCCATCTTATTTAGCTTTAAATAAAATTTTCATCTTATTTAACTTAAACAATAAAATTTTCATCTTATTTAGCTTTCAAAATAAAACGTCCATCTTATTTAGCTTAAAATTAAAACTTTCGTCTTATTTAACTTATGAAATAAAATTTCACTTTAAGTTTACTAAAAGATAAAAAAATATTATTGAAATAATTTACATTTTAATTGATATATAAAATATAACTTTTAAGTGAGTAATAAACTATTTAATTTAAAATATAACTTAGTAGTCTAGTGAACATTTAAGAGAAATCAAAATATAAATAAACATAAGTATTAGACAAATATATTCAACTTATAATATATTCATAAATAAAAATTATATTTATAAAATATAAATTTTTAATAAAAAATAAATAAAAACAACGATTAGTCAAGGTTGTGAATATCACTATAAATATTATTAAAAAATATATTAATCTACACAAATGTAAAAGTGGTGTATAAAAGAGAGTTTAAGGAGTTATTTTGTTATTTCACATACTTTATCTCAGGATAAGTTATGCTAGGATTGTTATTCTACCACCTGGAAGGCATAACTTATCTTAGGACTAATTGTTAATTCTGGGATAAGTTATCCCAACTTGTGCAACCAAACAAACAAATAAAGGCAGCTAAAAAATTATCCTGGAATTAGTTTCCCTTATCTATCACACCAAACGACTCCTTTAAGTGATTAAACAAAGTCACAATAAAGAAGAAGAGATTTAGGCTGCTAGTTACTTTTCCATAATTGACCTCATATCAAGTTATTATCAACTTTCGGTTATCGAGTGTGATATTACTATATGAACTCTTGGTGGACTAACAAAATCTCTTGCAACTCATATGGACTTGATGAATAGGCATTCAAGCAGTATTTGAATATGTTTGTGGTGACTTTTATTGATGATATTTTAGTATATTCTCAAATGAAGAGGATTATGCAGATCACTTGAGAAGTTTTTCAAAAACTATAAAGGGTCGTAAGTTATTTGACAAGTTCAGTAAATGTGAGTTTCAACTGCGGTCTCCCGTGACATTTCTTGGCCATTTTGTCTTTAGTGATGGCGTAAGGGTTGATCCTCAAAAAATTGATACAGTGAAGAATTGACTTAGACCTTTATCTCCTTTGGACATCAGGAGTTTCTTGGGCTTAGCTAGTTATTTTAGGTGGTTTAATGAGGATTTTCCTTTGTTGCCTCTCCTCTATCTAGATTCACCTAGAAAAGGTCAAGTTTGAATGGTCCGAAACTTGTGAGAAGTGTTTTTAAGAGTTGAAGACCGGACTCACTACAACCCTAGTTTTGATACTATAAACAAATATCTGATGGTTTTATTGTGTATTGTGATTCTTCGAGAATTGATTTTGGTTGTATTTTGATGCATTATGGTAAGGTGATTGCTTATACTTCAAGACAACTTAAAGAGCATGGAATGAATTATCTGACTCATAACCTTGAATTAACGATGGTGATATTTGCTTTAAAGATTTGGAGATATTACCTATATGATGTTTGTCCATCATAAGAGTTTGCAATATGTCTTCAAGCAAAAAGAGTTGAATCTTCGCCAATAGAGGTGATTTGAGTTGCTAAAAGATCATGATATGAGCATGTTACATTAGCCAAGAAAGGTCATGAAGTTTCTTTTGGTTAAAAAGAGAGACCTCATGGGGTCTCTTTTGATAGAGACATCATGAGGTCGCCAATAGACCTCATGTTACATTACTCATGAGGTCTCTTTTACCAAAAATTAAAATAGGAATAAATAATAAAATAGAGACCTCATGAAATCTCTTTTGGTTAAAAAATATTAAAGAAAAATAAAATGCCGACTTCATTAAGTCTATTTTCCGGAAAATACAAAAAATAGAGTGGCAAGCTCATGAGGTTTCTTTTTGGTGACCTCATGAATTTTCTATCAAAAAGCAACCTACATTCTCGAGACCTACTATTGGGTCGTTTCGTAGGTCACTTTTTTTTTCAAAAAAAAAAAAGATCTCGTGAGGTCTTTTTTTTATGTCTTTTTTCACAACATTTTAATAGTGGAAAGAAACTAGTTATATATAAGAGAAGTATGTACTAGTGATTTATTTCTAAAAGCACTTGTTTTTAATTAAATGACAAAAAATGGTTAAGGATAGTATGGAAAAATTAGAACTCAATAATAATTCTTGAATTTGTATGAAATCACAAACTTATTCAAGTAACAAAAATTATTACAAACAAAAAGAACATCATTATTCAACTCATGCCAGATGATCTACACTTCAAAATACATAAAACTTTGAAGACAGACGAGGCGTAACTAGAACTTCCACTTGATTTACCTTAGGCAGGGTAATGCCTACGCCTTCTGTCATGTCAATTGGCGTATTCGATGATTTACTAAAATCAAAGCCTTGAAGCAAGCGAGCAAAAGTCAGATGTGTTACTAAGGTTGCAAAAGTTATCCCTGGACAAGATCGTCTACCAGAACCAAATGGAATGAATTCAAAATGTTGACCTCGAGCATCTACACTTACTTTGTTTGTCAAAAACCTCTCAGGCATAAATTTTTCGGGTTCTGACCAAATTTTAGAATCACGATGTATTTTCCATGCATTGATATATAAACGAGTACCCTTTGGAATGTCATAACCAGCCACTTTACAATCTTGCATTGCTTCATGTGGTAATAATAAAGGAACAGGTGGATATAAGCGTAATGCTTCTTTAACAATAGCCTGAAGGTATACCAAATTTTTTATGTCACTTTCTTCAACCCATCGGGCTTTACCAACTTTTGTATCTATCTCTTCTTGAGCTTGTTTCATAGCATGTGAATTGTTCAGCAATAAGGACATTATCCATATTAAATGAACAGCTGTTGTGTCTGAGCCATCCAAAATCAAACTCTGCATATTGGCGCATTATTTAATTTGCTATTGGTAGGAAATAAATGTTATTCCCCGCTTTTATAAAAATTAATTTGGATTGACTTATATGAAATTTAAGAAAAAAATAAAAAGGTCTTTTGAATTTCATGATTTTAAATTAAAATTATATCAAATATATGAAAATATCTTTTAACCTTGTCGTCTTATACATCATACACGTCATGTCAAAAATTAAAATCAAAATATTGATCATTCTTCCGTGAAGAACAGAGTAATTACAAAGAAACCCAAGATGGAGTAAAAAATATTATAGTAATGCATAACCAGTTTATGTATTTAAGATTTTTTTTTTTCTAAAGAAGTGTAAGCATAATGTAAAGTCGTATAGTGCTTCAAACAGATCGTTTTAATTTTTGGATTGTTTTCCCTAAATGTGTAATAAATGTTTTTTTTTCTCTTTACTTTTATTTGTCACATTTTGAATTATTGCACTCACTAAAATATTATTGACATGATTGTTTTATCACACTATTCCTATTAATTAATATTTAATAATAAATCTTGAAAAATAATTTGAATAATATTTTCAATTAATGCTAAAAATAAACTATAAAAAAATTCTTGATATATTAAAAATAACAAATTAAATAAAAAATCTATTTTTGAAGTAATAAAGAATTTAAGATAAACAGAAACAGAACGTATTCACTAACCTGTTTATCTGATCTCGTTTACTTTTTTCACTTTTTTTTTTCTAGAAAAAGTCTTAATTCGAGAACAATTTACCAAAACAATTAACCTTATCGTTAATAACAAAATTCTCGAAGTCGTAAAAATGTTCTAAAATATCCAAAACCGCAAGTGTCTTATCTAAAGGGTCGTTTGGTTGGAATAAAAATTATGAAGCAATAAGTTATAATAGGATAAGTGATACTGAGATTAGTAATGGTTGGGTAAGTTATGCTGATTATTATTTATTATTGAGTGTTTGATTTGTTGCATAAATTTTAAGATTACATTGTTTATTTACAAATTCACTTTATTAGTTCTTTTTATGTATTTTCTTTGCTATAAGCTTTGTCATTCAATATTCATTTTTAAAATAATTTTTTCATCTTATTCAGCTTAATTATTATTACGTGTGCATTTTCGTGATAATATTATATGCATTTAAAATAAAATTTTTCGTCTTATTTAATTTAAAAATAGAATTTCAATTTGTAAGTTTATTAAAGTAAAAAGGATTTACAAAAGATTAAAATATAAAAAATATAAGTATTAGTCAATAAAAATTATATTATACAATGTAGTTTTTCAATAGAAATATATGAAGAAGTATCATAAAAATAAGGAGGAAAGATTATAATGTTATTATATACTATATTGAAAATAATATAAATATACAAAGTGAGATATAAAAGGGGTTTAAAAGGGTTTTCTTGTCATTTATCCTTTTTATCCCGGGATTAAAAAGTTATCTCGGGATAAATTATCCCGAATTTGCCAACCAAACAACAATTTAAGAGCCACTACATTTTTATCACAGGATAACTTACCCTTATCCTTCACACCAAACGACCCCTAAGAGTTATCGGAGTATGTGATAGTAGTTAAAAGAGGGTATATTTTATTTATTTAATTATATTTTTGATACTGTCTGTGCAATATAATTTTTTTTTATGAGTCAAATATGCAATTTTTTTTTTAATAATTGTAAGATTTAATTCCAAGATATATATCTTTTTTCAACATCATATTAAATTATATTAGCATTTTATCTAAAATTTAAGTCATTAAAAAGAATAAATCTTTACTTATTTAATTATAATATTTTGAACAATAATCACATAAATATTACTTTATCCATCCCAATTTGAGTGTCTTACGTTTCTTTTTAATTTATTTCAAAAATTAAATAATATCTCTTTCTATATTTAGTAAGTTTTTAGTTCTAATAACATTCTATACTGATCAAAATACTTAATTTAAGATTTGTAAAATTCACAAGTATCCAATTACACTTATTTTTAAAATTCATATCCAATTAAATTAGAACACTTTAAATGAGATAGAAGAATCAAACGACTATATGACATACAAGTATTTAAGATCATATAAGTACCAAATCATAAAATTGTAAATAGGTTCACACCATGAGGGCACAAAAGTACACCATTTATTCACTTTTAATTATCCAATTTAAAGTTTATAAGCTTCTTAAAAATAATGATCCACCTTAATATTTTCAAAAATACTTACATTAGTTGACGTTTATTCTATATGTTGTAAAATGATTTAGAATAAGTAATTAATTGGGGGGTGGTCAAACATGAAAATTTTGTATGTTTTTTTCTCTTGATATACAAAAGTAACAAATGAATAAAAAATATAATTATATATAATAAACCATATAGAAATGAACAGAAGAACCAATTAGCGACATAAACTTACCAAGACAGTTGACTTGATGACAGTGGCCTGAGAATAACCATAGGCTTTGAATCCATTAACATCTGTCACCCTAAGCATGGCATCTATGGCATCTTCATCTTCATTTCTTACATCCTTTTTCTTCATATGATCCTCCAACCAACCTTGAAGAATAGAATCCAAGTCCTTATAGATATTCTTCATCAATTTTATATGCCCTTGGAAATCAAAATATTTGAACAATAGAAATGGCACAACATCATACAAAACAATTTGTCCTACAACATACATGATTCCCTTAAAAGCCTTCCTAAAACTCTTTGCCTCCTCATCCTCCTCTATGTTGTTGTATCTTTTCCCACATATGGTCTTTACAATTATGTTTAAAGTCAACTGATAAAACCATTTACTTATATTCACTTCATTCTTATTTACCAACGTCAAAGAATACAAGTCTTTGATGCTATTTTCCAATTCAGCGACACGTATATGCCTCATCTTCTCGAGTTTAGCACTTGAGAGAACTTGTGTTAAGACTAGCTTGCGCACTTGATTGTAATAAGGACCAAAATTAGAATAAGTGAACCTCGCATATTTGTAACCAATGCTTTGCCCAGCTATTGATGTCGGTCGAGCCGCAAAATCTTTATCATGAGTGGTGAGACAATCTTTAGCTGCTTCCCAATTGTTGATTATCAAATAGGGATACATCCCCATTTTCAATGTGAAAATAGGTCCATATTTATCGGCCAACGCTCCTAAAATCCGAGCTAATGGGACATTTTTATCGGTTCCACTTAGCCGATGGAGATGGCCTATAATAGGCCATGCTCCGGGGACTTGAGGGGCTAAATTTTTGGAAGTGGATGTGTTTTTTCTCCATAAGATTGTGAGAAAGAATACAAAGGCTAAAAGCCCTGAAAGAGCTTGTAAATAATAGGAAGACAAATGATAATCCATTAGTTCACAACCCAACTCAAAAGGGGGTGGATCTCACAAGTGATTGCTATAAGATCGTCTGGTATGTGAAATGGGATAAACAAAGATCATTTTACGTTATGATCTCATCTTTATCACATTATTTATATTGAAAATATAAAGATTATTTAAATTATTTGATCAATTTTTTTTAATTCGTTTTGAAAAGATAATTTTATTTATTTCAAATTTTTTATTTTTTATTTTTTAAGTAATATATTTAAGAATTTAATATATTTCACCTTTAAAATCACTTGATTTAAAAATTTTATTTATTTTTTAAAATGTAATATCAAGTCACTATAAATCAAATAAATTAAAACGGAGAAAGTATACCTTATTAAAAATAGAATAAAACAACGTCTACACAATATGATATTATTATAATTGTGGACATTTTTGTCCGGATCACATCAGATTTGTCTTGACAATATGAAGCATCCGCGTCCGTGAGTGGAGGGTGATGTGGCAGCAGTGATCTTGAATAGTGTAAAGATTAACTTCCTGTCAATATATCATATATATGTCATGATCTAAATTCTGACCTATTGAAAAGTGCGGGCACTCACTTTAATATTTAAGTAGAAAAATTTTTAATTTATAAATAATTAAAATCATGCAAAAATTAAAGAATTATAAAATAATACCGAAGAGATCATATAATTATCATGTATTAAGTTAAAGTTCAAATTTAAATTCTAGAAATATCGAACACCCTCAAGGAATTTAGTTATCATGCCCCGAGATAGTATTGATTGACACTCACTAGCCATCACTGACTCCTAAATAAATCACTTAATCTCATCACATGCTCAATAAGTGGGAATTTCACAAAATTAAGAAATATTTATATGGGCATAGGGATGTTACAATAATTAAACAAGTAGGTACTTAAAACAATCAATACTATCTATCTATATACTATATTAAAAATGTGAAGACTCTTAGAAATATTGTTTGAAATCATTGCCTTTCATTAAAATACTCTTCTTTAAACAAAACCATCTTTTTACTATTTTTCTTATTTAATCTTTATTATTTTAGTTTCAAGATTAACTTTTGGATTAAAATTTCTTTATATTTACAATTCACTTTTGATTTAGGACTATTATATATAAATAATTAGTAAAAATTTTGACTATCAAATATTTCGCTAATGAAATTAAAGCGTATAATATAACAAATTTAAAAAGAAAAAAATTCAATAAAATTATGCTGGAAACATTAAATAACTTCTTTTATTTTCGAAATAGTTTGTTAAATGAAATTTTGGTCAATTAATTATTTCACTTCTAAATATTTAACTCTAAATTATTACTTTATGTATTCAAAAACTATTGACATATCTATATTATAAGCAATTAAATTGATTTTCTCATCTTTGTTGTATTAAAATAGATTAAACTATTGTATCAAACTAATAATATATTTTTAATTTTATTTACGTGAATGTTTTGTATTTAATTAATAACAAATACTATTTATATATAATTTTAAAATTGACCACGAAAGTCCTTAAAAATATTGTTTGAATTTTTTGCCATTCATTAAAAGAATCCTCTTTAAACAAAATCGTCTGTTCACCATTTTTAAAAATTATTATATTATTATATTTGCTGATACTAATTATTAAATATAATAAACATAACAAAATATTAAATGAAAAAGATTTTCTTATTATGGTTAAAATCCCACGTAAAGAATCTTTTTCCAGCTAAAATGAATTTGATCTAGAAAGAAAATAGTCAAAAAAAAAATTCAAAATAATTGTGACGCCCGGTGAAAAGAACAAAATACCCCTAGAGTTGACCATGCAAGTAACACATCTTCCAATACTTCGTTCGTAAATCCGAGATTAAATTTGCGATCAACGCGAAAAATTGAGTAGGAAAATGGCCTCGCCCTGAATTTTAAGTAACTGAGGCGAATTAAAAATTTTGTTAATTCTTTCCAGATAGTGAGGTTTCCGCGCCCAGGGCGTGACGCACCTGGGACGCGGAGCCACGATTAGGAAATTTTTGTAATTTTCGACGGAAGCTGAAATTCGTGAAAAATGAAAAAATGTGCATGTGCGTGACGCGCACATGTATAATTTCTGCCGAAAGTTTTTTGCTTTATTTAGGAAGGATAGTTTCGACTTTTCCCACACTCCATAAGCCTAAACTAGTCGATTTTAACTCTAAATTAGACTCTAAGCGCACAAATACACTCGCATAATTTCAAAACATCCTAGAAGACTCAAAGCTTAGGATCAAGAACGCTAGTTAGGGCTCAGGAATCCCTTCAACTCTTCAAGAATTCTTTCCCCAGGTATGTAAGGCCCTCCAAATACTATTTTATGGATATTTTAGAAATTATACTCATCCAAGAATTTTCAAGAACTAGTCGAGATCAAAGTTCATGTATTTCTGTGAAGTTCATTAAATTTCCGTTCATATGTATAGATTCTTGATAAGTATTATGATTCTTGTTTCTTTACCATTAATTTTACATATTGTTACCAAGATTTAGAACTCTGGATGAACTTCTGTAAAATTTTGCATGGGTTTTGTAACACCCCACATTTTATGTGTACTAATGCTATGTGAATGGATCATGATATGGTTTGGTCAAACTAGTGCCAATTTTTCAAAAGTGCTTAAATCTCGTGTTATGGGCGATATGTGTGTCTAACGCCTAAGAGGGTTGAGTGTATTCATGTTTTGTGTTAAATTGATGAGACCATAGCCCTAAACAAAGTAAAATAGTTGAGGTTTTTGTATGACTTAATAATCTAGTAGGTGATTCACCTACTTGCTTAGCTTAAATTTGCTAGCTCAACGGAGACGAGGTTCGACGTCAAATTTGTCCAAGTCCGATTATGAATAAAATTTGTTTTAAGGGTGTAGCCCATATTTTAGCATCATAAATGGACCTTATTTTCAGTCCAAGAAGAGTGTAAAGAAAAGCCCAAGTATATCCAGAAACACTTGACTATTTGGGCCAAAAACGGATTAAGAGGAAAGCTGTAAATTGGCAGCCAAAGTCCATCAGATTTGATGCCCATTTAGGCCCAATTTTGGGTAACTAGCTACTGCACAATTAGACCAATATTATATGGTATTTGGTGGTCAAGAAGCCCAAGGAAAGTCATCCAAATGAGGCCTTTAAATAGGGGTCACAAGCTGAAATTTTCAGTCCCTCTTACACTTAGAAAAAACATTTCTGCTTTCCCCAATATTCTCTCTACACTTTCTTAAACCAAGAAAAGTAGCCACAAGGAACTTCTAGGATCTTGAAGGAACACCTGAATCTTGAAGAACAAAGGTAAGTAATTAGAGTAGTGTATTTAGTATGATTTGTTCATAGAAAATAAGAAGTATATGCTAGTATATTTGTGCTGGAAATTCTGGGCAGATTGTGTCTTAAGTGTTGTTGCGAACGTTTCTTGTTGTTCAAAAGGATTTTTCTTTAATTGGTGGGCTGTACTATGAAGTGAATTTGATGTTCGTCACATGATTTGTGTTATAGACATTACCCTAAGGTTGCTGCCCAGATTTTGGTTTTATTTAACATATGAGTTTTATTGTGCTATCTTAAGTGTAATGTTGATTGGAATTTATGGGCTGTTGGATTTAAAGCCATTGGCTCATGTCCTTAATGACTTCTTGGGGTACTGTTCTAAGACTATATTAACACTGGTTGGAGTTGGAAAAGGTTTCGAATTGTTGACGTCGAAATGTGGCGAAGGGGGGTAACATTAAGCTGTCCATTTGTAAGTTGTGCAAAATTGTAATATGTTGTTCTACGACCTTTCCCTATTTATGGACTATTTTGGACTATATTTGTCACAGCCCGACCCCGGGGCCGTGACTAGTGCCGATTAGGCACCATTATCGACGCAAAGCACATATTAACACTAA
>JAPFFP010000002.1:7052345-7064578 GCA_026153255.1 Solanum medicagineum
AAATTTTTCAGATAAAGTTAGAGGAGATTATTGATAAGGTTGAAAGGATATATAAAGATTGGACTCTTTTTAAAAAAAAAAAGAAATACCATGTATATTACTTTAATTTTTAATTATTATTTTTATAACAATAATATTATTATTTAGTTGTTATTATTATTAATATATTACTATAGGACTACTATATGATTATTGTTGTGGTTGTTGTTGCTAATACGTACTACTGTAGCTATTATTCAGATAAAGTTAAAATATATTGATAAAGTTGGAAGATTATAATAATTAACTTATTACTATTGTTTTAGTTATTATATTTTTATCTTTTATTTGATATTTAAATTAAATATATTCCATTATATTTTATAACATCTGAAAAGATAAATGTATGAAATAATAAAAGTTCATTTAGAACTCTTCAACAATGGATGTCTACTTTTAAGCTAAGAAATTTATTTTAAAAGTTTAATATTTTTTAAATTTAAATACTTTTAGTTTTTAAATTTAAAATTTTTATTACAAAGTATATTGACTTTGTCTTAAAAATTATCAAGTGACTTTTTCATAACTTGCCACTTGACTTAATCACATGAAAACTTTTCTCCTTTATTATATAGACTAGATAATTTGTGGTCTGTAAACAGACTCAATATACCCCATTATTTTGCTTATTAAAAAAATATTTATAAAATATATTATATAGAAATTTGACCTATTATTTTATTGACATTAATTATTTGAACAATCACTTTTATAGTGTGAAACTTTTGTGATCTATCGTTTAATTTATTTTTTTACCAGTACATGATGCCATAAATTTATCAGAAATCAAAGTTAATCTATTTATTAGATTGAATTGAATTATATAATAACAACAATTCATTGTGTATTACTATTTCAAATATCAATATTTAAAATTTATTTTCAAATATTAGATCCAAGAAACACAAACATAAAGTTTAACATATAATATACTCCCCCGCCTCCCAAATTTATTGAATTGTTGAGACTTTTTCCAATGTTTAAAATATTTAAATTCTTCAAAGTTCAATGTGAATGTTTGAAATTTTTTCCATATTAGCCCTTTCATTATTGAACTTTTATATTTTGAATGAGATAAATTACACTATATATATCTATGATTTTACAAATGGAAATAGTGGGAAGTATAGTGTAAATTTTGTTTTTGAATTTTTTCTTAATATGTGTGTGTCATCTCACAAGTTCAATTAAAATATGACAGAGGGGTATCTTAATTGATAACAAAAAATTATTTGCATGCATATAATGTTTATTTATTCTTTTTTTTTGGGGGGGGGGGGGATATAGAATACTATCTATACTTCTAAAAAAAATATGAAATTAGCTATTAACTTCATCGCTACTCCATCACTAATTGTTAGTAACTAATTTAAATTCGTCACTATATGAGCTTTACCACGAATCTTTTAATGATTAAGATACGGACTTTAGTAGTGGTCATATTATGTAAATTTCAAAAATATGTTTACGTAATAACCCTTAAGAGTATTTCGGAACAAGAAATAAAAATAAACTATTCAAACACATTTTATTTTAAATTAGTTCAAATTTTTATTTCTAAAACATGTCTAAACAAACTTAACATTTATTATTATTTGGGAGAAGTTAACCAATTTACTTTAGCATAATTACAAAAATATTCTTATGGGTCTATAATAAAAGTAAGAATATGTATGGGTTCTTCTAGAGTTTTATTTTGATAATTAATTATTCAATTACTATTTTTATAATTAAATAAAGTTAAATTTACCAAAATATCATTGGTCATCCTTTTTCTATTTTGAAGAAGAAGAAAGGATGTTTCTAGATAGTATTGAAATGACCAAACTACCCTTAGTCGTCCTCCTCTTTACATTTCTATATAATAGAAATATAGATATAGATATAGATTTATGACCTTTTTTTTCATTAAAAAAAAAAAAAGAAACACTATTAGCACTAATCTATACTATATTAAAAGAATGAAGACATTTAGAAATGTTATTTGTACTTTTGCCCTTCATTAAAAGACTTTATTTTAGATAAAAATATTTTTTTATCATTGAAAATTTAATAAAATAACATATATAAGAGTATATACAACCTATAAATATACTATTTTATAATTAGTTGGAATAAATATTTAATTATAGATTTTAATAGATTTAAATAAATTATATTAGATTTTATTTTATTTATTTATTATGGTAATTACCATATTACAACAACAACAACATACCTAGTGAAATCTCACAAGTAAAGTTTGGGGAGGGTCAAATGTATGCAAACCTTATCACTACCTCATAGAGATAAAGAGGTTGTTTTCGAAAAACCCTCATCTAAAGGATTCAAACCCATAAGTAAAAGGTACTAGATATGGAAAAAAAAAGAATTAAAAAAAAGAAACATAAAGGAAAATGAAAAGTGAATAATAGTCTGTAATATGATAGAAGTAAACAAATATAGGACTAATAATGACAACATAAGATGTAAAAACATCACTACTCCTACTAACCTATTATACCACAAAGTTATATATCGACCTACTCCTACTAGCTTATTAGCCCTCTACCCTAATACGCAACTTTCATTCTTTTCTGCCTAATGTCATGTCCTCGGTGAGATGAAGTTTCGTCATATCTTGTCTGATCACCTCCCCCAATACTTCTTCAATCTATCTTTATCCCTCCGTATAACCCCTAAATACAATCTCTCGCACCTTTTAACAGGAGCATTGGTACACCTTCTCTGCACATTTTCAAACCAACGCAGTCCCGCTTTCCTCATCTTGTCAGTCACATGTGCCCCCTCTAACTTCTCCAAGATGATCTCATTCCTAATTCTATCACTCCTGGTATGTTCATACATCCATCTCAACATCCTCATCTCCACAACCTACATCTTCTGAACATGTGAATTTTTAATTAGCGAACACTCCACCCCATATAGCAAAGATATTCTAACCACCATTCTGTAAAACTTGTCTTTAAGCTTAGGTGTTATCTTTTTATCACACAATACTTCAGAGGCAAGCCTCCATTTCGTCCATGCTGCCCCAATATGATGATAATTACCGTATTAATGTAATGACCCGTTAATTCATTTTGAGATATAGAGTTTTGTATGCCATAAAAGATTTATCTCGTAAGCTTTTTTAAAGAATGTTTTTGCTATGCAATAGTTTTCATTATTTAGTTGAGGGGTAATTTTAGATAATTGAATTAACTAGTGGGTTAAATTGATAGTTTACATAATACCTTATACTACTTATTCTAAACTAGTCTTTTATTTTTTTTGACTTTTATCTAATTGTGTGATTTTTTGTGTGTTCTCATTTTGAGATTTTATTTTTAATTTTATTTAAATTGATTCATATTCTTTAATTATTCGTTTATGTTTGCTGGATTGTGAGTCCACTTAGAAGAATGTGAGACTGAAATAATTTTGATTTATTGCTAAAAGACTCCTAAATATAAAAGAGTAGTTTAATGTTTCCAACGTAATTTTAATTACTCCTTTTCCTTTTTAAATTTTTTATATTACATATTTTTATTAATAAAATATTTGATCATCTAAATTGTAATTAATTTTAAAATATGAAACATTATAAAAATAATGGTAATAATTTTCCTTGTCTTCGCGGTCTAGACAATTATTTATATAAAATATTTCTAAATACATATTTTCATTAACAAGACATTTGGTAAATTTTAATTAATTTTAAAATCTTAAATAGTAAAAAAAATAACAGTAATATTTTTTGTTGTCTTCGCAATCTAGACAATTATTTATATAATATAGTCCTAAATCAAGAGCTAAATCTAAATATAAAGAAATTTTAATTCAAAAGTGAATCTTGAAATTAAAAAAATAAAAGAGTAAATACTTAATAAATTTAAAAAAATAGTGAAAAAACGATTTTGTCTAAAAGGAAGTCTTTTAAGAAAGGTTGAAACAATATTTCTAAGGATAGATATAGATATAGATAGATAAATAGATAGACATAGATTAATTAAAATTAGTAGGATTTATTACTTTAGTATATAAAAATAAGTAAATAAATAAATAACAAAAGAAAAAAGAAAAAAAAAATAAAAAGGGCCGAAATGCCCTGAAATCCAAAGCGAAAAAGGCTGGTAAACGCAGCCATAAGAAAACTAAAAAGAACCAGAAAGACGACGCGCACACAAAGTAAAGAAAAAAAGGACGCGATGGAGAAAAAGAAAGGGAAAAGGGTAGAGAAAAATCCCAAAATATCAAGTTAATTGTTTGTCTTTTCTATTAATTTTTTTTTTGAGATTATCAATAGATTTTTAGGTAGATTCGTATACAATTTATATCAAATCAAGAAAATATAATTCTAAGGCTTTTAAAATAAAAATCTTGATTTAGGGGTCTAATAATGATTCCCTTTGACGTATAAATATAGCTAAGGTGGTAACTAGACAACTCACAAGCACCTCCTCCACTATTTTACCGAATATATGCTCCACCTTCTACCAACAGTTGGGAGACAGGAGAGTCGAGCTCAAAAGGCAAACCTTTTAATCTATAAACTATAGAATAGTCTCCTGTTACTTTCAGCACAAGTCTAACGATTCAGAACTACTTTCTGATCTCTAGACTAGTCTCTCTTTCCTCCATTTCTTGCTGTCAAAAAGAAAAGTCGCTGAGAGAATATGTGACTGAAATATTCACAACACGAGCTTATCGTTCAATTGCAAACAACATCAGAGTAGAATCCTATTGTCCTACGCTTGCAGTCCTGGACGTCTAGCAATTCCACATCAAAAACTTCAAACTGTTTTGAGCTAAAAAATGTTGAAGGCCCAACCTGGAAAACATGGACATTGTAAAAATATCAAGATGCAGCTCTACTTATGCATCTTCTAGACACAATATATCAAAATCTACAATAGAGTACTGTATCGAGAAATACACTACATAAGCATCGCCTTTTTGGTAAAGTGTATTAAGAAAAATAACAAATGCATTATCTTTGTGTATTACTAGTACCTTGTTTGGTAACTCTTTTTCAATACTTTATTATGTATTTAAGAATGTATTACTAATGCCATGAATTTCTCGGTATTAGTCGCAATGGTTTTAATGCATGCATTAGCATGATTAAAGACCTAATTGCCCCTCAAAACCTTTTCGTACATCTTTTCCACCATAAATGTGGGGGTATCTTTGTAAATAAATTTTTTACGCAATGCATGCTATTTTTAATTCATCAAACCAAACAAATGCATAAAAATATTCTATGCATAAGCAACAACAACAACATATCCAGTGACATCCCACAAATGAGGTCTGAGGAGGGTCAAATGTACACAAACCTTATCAATTACTTATATTCTATTTATGGATAATGCAAGCATAACCAATACACACATTACTAATGTCAGCATTATACACTCTATTTAGCATTATTCTTATACATTTAACCAAATTTCCCCTAAATGTGGTTTTCAAGGCGTTCACAACCTATATTTTGGTCAAGATGGAGGGGAGTAGCAATGCCTGCCTCAAGGTGACTTTTGCCTAAACGTCATAAATGCTTTAATATATTTCTTGATCTATGTACATAATATCCTAACTATAAAAATATTGTGCAAAAATAAATCCGTTCAATGAACACCATTACTTTTTGATGGAAAAAGAATTGGGCGCCAAAGCGTTAATAATTATATGCATTGAAAACTCAAGCCACACCACACTTATTCATCCACCAGCAAAGGAATGAAACCATGATCCACAACCTTTACATGCATATTGATTTATGTTTTCTTAATATTATAGTATTAATAAAAAAGGTACGTTGCCCCTTGTTTCAGAGATACATAAGGTAAAATTTATTTTCTTTTTGTATTTGTTTTTTAGAATATAATTCTATATTTAATTACTTGGATAAGTTAACACTCAACATAAATGGTTAGCTTTTCCTTTGAAAATCTTTTTATGGTATGGAAAATTTGTTTTGTGTGTGCGACTGTGGGAAGCATTGATAATGATCACTTACTTCTATGTATTAATGTGAAGCCTTTATTATACTACCTCGGTCCATATTTGACTTGAAACCCACCTTAAGAGACAACAAAAAAATGGTAATGTTACTTGAGGGAAAATTTTGAACCCCCTTTCCCCAGATAGGATCTCAAAGTTTATGTGTAACATTATCTTGTTAAACCACTTGATTAGATCAGAAGCAGTACATATTGGTCCAAGTTGGTAGTTTTGAGTTCAAAATTACTTCCAAGTTTATTAGGAACTGATCTTTGAGGTGGCCTAACATATATAAATTCCCTCATTACGAACCTCGCAAGGAGTTCTCCAACTTAAGATAAACTGTCTAAATGGGGTGAGGGAGACAAAAGAAATTACTGAAGCGAGCAAAAGGGTATTACAGCAGGAAGAGCTTCCTAGTCTTCTGTTGGTTGGCAGAATCAGAAATTGATTCTTATAAGATAAATGATATCAGAAGAATGCAACAGACTACATAGTAGTCTAAGTGCTTATTTTCATAACAACTTTAGATGATACTAATTATAAAAGAATCCGATTGAGGAGGAGATTTAAGATCACTTACCGGAGGTCCTAGTTCTGGAGGTATGATTATCCTCCTTTTGCCCCCAGGTCTCATGTCTCTAATTCCTTCCTCAAAACCTACAATCATCCTTTTTCTGCTTATTGCAAAATTTTCTGAGAGATAAAGAGGTTACAAGATTGTGAGTTTGCTAGATCACCTGGAACCAATGCTTTAGTGCCCATCCGAATCTTTGCAGGAGAACCTTGAAGATATGTGCTGTCAATACGACGTCCAGACTCGTTATAACCAACATAGTGGAAAATCACCTGCCAATGGTAAAAGAAATTTGGGGATCAATGCAGCAATGCAAAGAATCAGCAACAACTAATCTGTTTATCATTTCTTAATGCAATTAAACCTTGCTTTTCCTCTTTAAACTGTAATCTGAATACCTATTAAAATAATAAAACCGTTTGTCTTTTTTCTTTTGGTAAATAAAGTGAAACATGAAAGGATCATCACTAAGCCCAAGTGCCAAGTTGAAGTAAGATCAACCGACCTTAGGTAACAATATGACCAGCCTAAGTTAGCTCTTTAGCATTCATCAACAAAACATGTCAGAGTAACTACATAACACTTAAAACAGCCCCATCTCTAATAACAACAATATATCCAGTGAAAGCCCACAAAGTCAAGTATGGCGAGGGTAGAATGTACGTACACCTTACCACTGCACGAGATAGAGAGGCTATATCCAAAACAGTCATATCTCTGTGACGGAAAATAGATTTCACAAAGGTTGTCCCTATTCAACTTCATAAAACTCAGGTGTGATGGATCAGAGTGACTTACCAAGCTTTCTGTTCAGCAATTACATAGAGTAAGTGACATTCCCCTTTTTTTTTTTTTTTTTTTTTTCTACTATAAGATCCATGAAAAACAATCAACAATAATATACTTTGCCCATCACTGAAGTATGTCTAGCATAAGTCTATATTGGGCAGAGGCAAACCACTATTGGAAGAGTAAAATATGTTAATGAATACACCATCAAAACAGTCAAAGCACATAAATGTGTTACCAAGGGGTAAGAATCAACTTTATTAACTCTACAAAACGGACAGGCTTTTTAAAAAGGTTAACTAGAGCTGTACAGAGATTTTGGCTATAATGTAACAGATTCTCAAAAGACTAACTTGAAGGAATTAAGGAAATATTTCCATAATATAGTTCCTTCAAAGACAGGCACAACATCTAGGTTTGGCTTTCTTGATATTCGGTATTATTCCCATAATACAGACATCCAAGGATCATCTTATTACAAACTAAAAAATGGAAAAAGATTACCATACTAGATGCCATCACCAATCCAGTGACAGTTCTTTACAAGATGGAAAACTTTTGAATGCAATAACATACAAACAAAACAATTAAATAAAACATATAAAAAATGACCAGAAAAGGAAATGCCTATTTTTACCGTGAATGAACCATATAGGTTCTAAGACTCCAGTAGAGACCACAGTATTCTAGTTTCCCAATACGATGTATTCAAAATAAATGACAATCTAATAATAGCAGATCACTGTTTTTGAGGAACGGAGAATGAAAGAAAACCTGTTGACCATCCTTTGGGCAATCACCTTCACCAACAGCAAAATCCCGCAATATAAGACCTGAATCACGCTTTATGTAGTTATCGGGTGTTACTACTTTAACTGTAAAACCTGAAAAAGGATTCAAAGAGTCACTATCACATTATAAAGTTTCATGGTATCAAAAGAAGGAAATGGATGTCAAACAAAAGACATGGTCTTTTTCCACCCATACAGTCTGTCATGGATAACAAACCTTCTCTGATGAAACTGGGAAACTCTTCAGGGGCATTATTTTCTCTCTGGATCCTTTTGTTCTGCTCTAGTAAGCGTCTTTCATCATACGGGTTTTTGCTTTTTGTTTTCCCAAAAGCTGGAAAAGCGGGAGATATGCCGGATGTAATCAGAAAAAACAGGAGAGATCTGCGCTTCATATTGTCCTCATAATGCAATATATTTACTTTCTGTTCCCTAACCCTGAAAATATTCTGTATTTCAGCTACAAAAGATTGTCGTTGTGGTTAAAACTTAGGTTACCTTTTATCTTGTGATGTGGCAGCTAAGCAACCCTGAAATGAGGACTTTTGTCTAGGAAAAGATTGACTTGTATGACAAGCTGATAGAGTATCTGAATTGAGGATAAAACAAGTAGTTCAATAAATATTTATGCATGACAAACCATAAACATTACCTATCAAAGGCTGGCAAATGTTGCTTAAATGATCCTATATTGTATTCTCGTGGCACATGAGAACAACAACATATCAAGTGAAATCCCAAATATATATGCATATCTTACCCCTACTTTGTGGAATTAGAGAGGTTGTTTCGAAGGACCCTCAGCTTAAGTGCAATTATTTGTCAGTATCAAATATTGCAAACAGGAAGTACTAAACACACCACTTGACATGGTTAAGAAGAGCCAATATTTTAAGCTAGGAATTCTGTTAATCCATAGAATAAAACATTAATTTCAACTTCCTAGAACAAATTGTTCTCTATATGAGAACAGAATGCTAGACTTATAAATAGTAAGTTAAACAACCAACATCAAAGTAACTAATTATCTTGTTGAGTCGATTATTTCCGAACAAGGGTTATCGAATGCATCTGTGGGTGTTCTATGACGACAACAAAACATAGGCAGTGTAGTCCCACGAGTAGGTCTGGAAAGGGGTAGTGTTTATGCAGTGAGGCTTTAAAATATTCCCAATTCTCCTTTTGGGCTTCAACTCACACATAAAGTTCTTGTTTCGACGATTCACAAGTTGGACAAGGCTTTTTTTAATCAATAAACCATGGAATGAACAGTATGAAGTGGAGCAGAGAACACAGGTAAATAAAACCCCAAATTCAGCAGAAACAGAGTATGCATCAAAACAGACCCATTAAGAAAGAGAAGAATTACATGGAAAATAAATGTTGTGCAGAAGAAATGAAGAGCTGAGAAGCATGGCTTTGTTCTTTCTGTGGAAAAGATTGAAACTTTCAGAGCATTAGCAGTCACTCAACTGCTTCTTTGGCCGGGGCAATGCGCAATGTTGCGTCGTTTATTTTGGGGAAAAAAGAGAAATGCTAACACAGCAGCTTTATCTTCACTTTGGATGTTACACAACTAGATATATCAACAATAAAACCCCCAAACATTTCATATTAACTTTGTGCTTCAATATTTCCTCTACTAAATTTTTATATCAGAAAATATTGTTTCAATTTTTTATTCTTTTATTTTTTTACACAAAATCCATTTTTTTCAAATTATTAATGAAATTATCTTTATAATATTCTATGTAAAAGTAACCACAATTGAATGAGAATTAATGCTTGTAAATATAGAGTAAAGTTTTATAACAAAAAAGACTAATAGTCGTAATCTTAAAAAACTCCTATATCTAAACGAGACAGGACTCACCGCAAGAAAATTGAAGAAATTATTATGGTTATTATTATTATTATATCTTAAAGTAAAGAATAACAACAATAATTTTAAGGGACAACTACACAAAATAAATTAAAATTATTTACTCTTAATGGACCAAATTCAAAATATTTAGAAAAAATTAAAACCATGGCCCTCTAAGACAAACTATTTTGCAGAATGTATAAAACCCCTTGTACTTGAAACTTTTTATTCCGTGAACATTCTAACTATTGCCCATTTTAAAAACCCCTCGAACTCATTTAAAGTATGATCGCGACATCCTCTAATGTCCACCTGGCATGAAAATGGAGTACAAACTCCCTGAGGGCGGGTGAGGGCATAAATTTATGTCAAATCAGACGTTCCCAACAATTACTTTTACATTTTTTCCTTATTTTTTCTCTACAAATTGGGTATTTTCTCTCTCTTCTCCACCATATCTATTTATCAACATTTTTCCTTACTTTTCTCTCCCTTTTCAAATTATAAATCTCAAATTTTAGAAATTTCTCTCCTTCTTTCTTTGCTAAATTCATGAATTATAATAAGAGACCTGTTTGTTCATGTGGGAGTACTCCAATCATAAGAATTTCTTGGACAAATGACAACCCCGAGCGTAGATTCCTCGGTTGTAGGCACTATGGGCTATGCACTATTTTTTTCCTTTTAATATCAGATTACGATTTCTTTTAACTATTATTTACTGGAATGCAGTCCTTGTTTCGAACTCCTTGTAAGTCTTTCGAGTGGTATGATCCTGAGTTTCCAAACCAAGCAAATTTTGTGATTTTGGGTTTATTGAAGAAGACCAACAACTATCAAAAGCAGTTGCAGTGGAGAATGATGTTAAAAATGATTTTGTGGATTAGTTTGATATGTAACGTAATAATGATCTTTCAATTAGTGTGATGTTGAAAAGATTTAAGTTTGTTTGTGTTGTTGTATGTATTGTTTCTTTTGACTAGGGTTGTAAGTTTCTTCTGATTAAAGCTATATATATAATATGTATTTTGTCCAACATAATCTCCCAATTCAATATAGATACAAAAACATACAAAACGTCCATTTCTAGGAACGCATACATAATAATAATAAATAGAGTCACCAATTATTTCAACCAACTACAACATAAAATTCATAGTGCTTCATGTTTCAAGTATCACAATACTTAAACAATCAACTACAACATACTTACATCTTCACCAGCAAAACACAAAAATAATCACTAAATTATGTTTGGTTAAACAACCAGCAGTACTAAAATAAACATCCAGCAATATTTGTGTTTTGTTTAAACAACCAGCAGTACCAAAATAAACATCCAACAGTAATAAGAAGTACTCTTTAAAGGAGATTTTCCCTTGGGTTTTTGCCCTCGTCAGAATTCCAGCAACTCTTGATCTGGTTTCAACTTGAAGTTGTTTTTGTGTAATAACTTGTTTACCTTTCCACTTCAGTCCCTTGGTAGGTTGATAACCAGTATCACCTGTCACATGTGCTGAACTCTGTACAACAGTATTAACCACCCTCCTACTGCTGGTCAATCCTTGCTGAAATATTACCAACTTGATTATTTATTAACTTAGAATATACAATAAAAACAATGATACAAGTACAAAATACAACAATGTATATGAAAACACTTACATTAACACAAGTATATCCAGTTTTAGAAACAAATACACCTTGTCCTACTACTCTTGGCTTCTTCTTATAACCACTTCCTGCACCCCTTCTTTTACAAGTATTGCTGCTACTTGCTCTTTCATCAGTACCTTGACTCCTCTTTTTCCTAGTGGAGGACTGTTGTAAGTAGACACAATAAAACAAGAGACTAAATTAATAAGAGACCAAGTTAATAAGAGACTAAGTTAATAAGATACTAAGTT
This sequence comes from Solanum medicagineum, assembly GCA_026153255.1. Classification (NCBI taxonomy): domain Eukaryota; kingdom Viridiplantae; phylum Streptophyta; class Magnoliopsida; order Solanales; family Solanaceae; genus Solanum; species Solanum medicagineum. The sequence continues at coordinate 7,064,301 of JAPFFP010000002.1, forward strand.
AATAAGATACTAAGTTAATGAAAGTGTAATTTAATGGAAATATTCCTCTTGTATTGTTGTTGGTATGGATTTGGGTTTAGAATTTTTTGGAAAACTGATAAGTTGTAGAAATACGACTCTTATAATGCTTTAAACGAAGGATTTTTGATCGTTTTCAAGCAAACTTGTTGGTTTGATGTGTGTTTTTATTATTTTTTAGGAAAATGATTAAGGCATGGAGCAGTGGTTGAAGTATGAGAAAATTAATGAAAATGAGCTCAAGTATCAACATATGGAGG
>JAPFFP010000002.1:7093703-7125995 GCA_026153255.1 Solanum medicagineum
TGCATCCTACATACTTAGTACATTCAAATGTACGAACGCATACTTTATGCCTACATGATATCACCATATAGGGACAGGTTCTTCTCTTGATCATCCTACACGTGACTAGTGAGATTATTCAAAGATATGATTGACGATCCCTCACCTTCGGGGATACTATCTACTTTTTTTCTATTTTAAGACTTCTTTGTGTTGAACATTTGATATTATGAGAGTGAGCCCGGAAAGTGTCTTGGCCCTTGCTCCATTCCAAGTTAGAGGTGTATGTTGGATATTATTATTGTGCTATGAGCTTGAGTCTTATGCTTTGTTTATATTCAAATACTTCCTTTAGCCCACTTCCCATTTTATATATCTCTTGTTATTGTTTACTTTGCTTTCGCGATCAAAGATGTGTGATTGATATCTAAGAGGCTTGTTTGGATCCCTTCGGGTTACTATTCGCCGTGTCACTTCTAGGCCCTAGGCTTGGGTCGTGACACTCTCCTAACAGATAACTGCTTATAAGGCTTGGGTAGTGACACTCTCCTAATAGATAACTGCTTATAATAGTTCATGAGTAATGTTATGTCATCTTGACAAATTATTATGTAGGCAACACCATTGTCAGAAATAGGACAAAGTTCCACTTAATGGTGGATCTATTGATGGGAAGGGATTACCTAATGAAGGGATTGTACCAACCAATAACAATAACATCAATTGGCTTGCAAAAGGAAGCCACGTGGTGACTGATTTGGAGTTTCTATCAGGTAACAAGGAAGAATTAGATTTAGAGGGCAAGGAAAAGGACGATGATGAGGAGAAGGTTGTAGAGGAAACTTTCAATTCCCCCCTGCATTGCAAGGCTTTATGTGTAGACTTGAACGTGCTAAAAGTCACGATACAAATGGCATTAGAGAAAGAGACTAGAACCTTCTGTGGATAACCAAAACAAATTTCCTAGTCTTGACAGGACCTTTTGAAGATTTTGTATATTATTTTGCCGGCTCCCCACAAAGCTTCATAAGTATATATCAAAAGTATTGAAAGAATGAAGCTGATATTGTTAGAGACTAAAACCTTCTATGAATACATAAACCATTTTATTTTTTATATTCTCAGATTTTTTCTATATAGTATATAGAATATGGTTTCCAAACATATGGAATTTAAAAATCTAAGTTTTGATAGAATGGTCCCTGTCCTTGAGGAAACTAGGCCTACTTATTAATTATTGTAGGAAAGGGAAAAGTTCAAATATGTCATCCAACTTTGAGAAAAGATTCATTTATGTCATTGCTTAGTAGTTTGTCTAAATAATGCCACTGTTGTTATAAAATGGACTCTCCAATAACATTTTTACAAAATAGTTTATGTTAATATTCAATCTAATCATCCTTTATTTATTAACATTTCAAGCAAAATCTTGTCCGTGCCTTGCATGGGCACTACTCTACTAGCAATATATAAGTGCCAATAAACAGAGCTTTTTTGTTGTTGTTGTCAATATATAAGTATCAATGAGTGTCTACTTGATTTTTTTAAAAACCTTTTTTGTTCTAGTGAGCCATTTTAATACTCTCTCTATTTGAAAAAGGATGACCTAATTTGACTTGAATGGAGTGTAAGAAAATAAAGAAGACTTTTCAATCTTGTGGCCTTTGTGGCCTGAAATATGCCACGTGAAAAGTTAAAATTAAAATTTTACAAAAAAAGGTAATTTTTTTTTAAACAGACCAAAAAGAAAAGTAGATCATTATTTTTTAAAAGGAGAAAGTAATAACCAATTCTCATGGACAAACGCAGTAAAAGCAAACAACTAAAATGAAAAAGAAAAAACAAAAACTAATTCTTTGAGGCCCATCTACAAACTCTATTTCTATAAAAGGAAAGTCAATCCAACATTATCCGTCGTTTCCATACTTTCCATATTCTTCACTATCTTCATCATGTTTTTTTCCGACAGTCATCGTAACCTCTCTTTTCGCTACCTACTTCTATGGGTTTGTTTCCATCTAGTTCTAGCTCGTTCCTCTCATGTATAACTCACACAAGATCATTCACTATCAAGAGGTATTTCTTCTCCATCCTTACTCGTCTTATTTTCTTTTCTTTCATCTTGACTTGTTCATTTAGAACAGGAGGTAAAGTGTTGTCCACAAGGAAGTAGGTGTCATGGTGGGAAGCCGTTAGGAGTTCGTAGTATGCCTATATAGAGGTTAGTCCTATTCCTCTGCATCTATATTTTGTTCTCCTTGTTGCTTTGACCCTTTCTTTGCTTTATCAGATAACCTTGAGCTGACTTTAGATTACGTGCTGAAATTTATGCTTCAAAGTTATCTATGACATTGTACCCCAGGATCTTTGGTGAAAGTTTTTGTATGTTAATATATATTAGTAAAAACTTAGTTAGAGTAGATGTAAAGATCCCCCAAAAGGGGCATACTTTTTTGTGCATATATTTACACTCTCTTGTCTTGCTTATGTCCTGGTCTCTAGTCCTTCATGTGGTACAATCTCTTTTGTCTGTATCCTAATGTTTGATATATATGTTTACGATACATTTTCATGCTTTTGGTAGATCTTGAATGCTTGAACTCCAGCACACCTATTTGATTAATTATTGTATTAGCCAAATAATCTACTATCTAGTTTCTTTCTCCAAAGATAGCCCCTATTTTAGCGTTAGGTTGTTACATGTTTGCTATGATATCTTCCAATATTTCAGCAACCTCCCGAGGGATTTTCCAAACCTTTCAACTCATCTACGTTACTGTGAGTGAATCTATTTCTGTTATTAGTATGCGAGACATACCTCGGAACCTCATTTCTACAAAAGAAATCCATATCAACCATGTGTCTTCCTTTATGATCTTCCAATAGGTTTGGAAAAAGGGACTTGAAAAACCATTTGGCCGACATGCACTATCCTTATTCAAACTGAAAACAACCCCGTAAACTTTCTCTATTGTTGGTGCCTGTCATATCCTTATTTTGCCTACCATAATGATTTTAGGTATGACTTCTATCATCATAAAATCATAATTTCTCTAGCCTTTACTAAATTTTTCCTCGAACACATTGACTGCTTCACCACCAATGTTTTGAGTTGTTTGTATTACTTCACCTAGATCTGTTTCAATTTTAGCTATCCTCAACCTCCTTTTTCTTTCTTTGACATAATAATGATAGAATTTTGTCTTCAGGGTTCCTTTTTTGAATCATTGTATCCTTATCTTCTACTTCCAATACTATAATGACCCCCAGTTTAGGAGCCTTGAGTCCAGGGAAGTTAGCCTAAAAATGACCTATATTCAGATTTCACAGGGTGACTTATGACCCATAAGTAGACATACAGCCTGTAGGTTTCATTCTTAAACATAGAACTTCGTGAAGGGGAAAAGTTTCCAAGTGTGGGATAACCTATGGACCAAGTGATGGCTCATAGGATGGACCATGAACTGTAGATTAGGTCATGAAAGTTGAAGTTTACTGAAAGGTGGCCTACGTGTTATCAGACGGCTCATAAGCTAGGATACCGTCTGTAGGGTGCTTCATGGAATGAGGCCAAGAAAAAGGTGAAAAATTGCTACGTGTGGAAGGACTCTACAAGTCCAACCACGACCGTAAGAGCTTATACAACTCATAACAAGGCTTCATAGCTTTGGTCCAACAAAGTCAGTTTTCAAGAATTTCAGGTGTGTTATCAGACGAGAGGGATTTACAATCCATGGATTGACTTACGGACTATAATCGAGGTTTTGTAGGTTGAATCTGGTAGTTTTAATGAGGTGTAATTTTGTTATTTTCGTCCTTTCTATTACTAAACTATGCCATTTTGAGGATGAGAAGGGGATCCTATATCAACCTTTAAGTCCTAATTCCCTCATTGAATCTCTCATTCTTCACTCTCTAAATTTCTAAAGTAAGAAAGGACTCTTAAGAACAAGGCAAGGCAAAAACTAGAGTTTCTAAATTCTTCGCCAAAGTCTTCAAGTCCGTTTCTCTCTAGTTTCCCCAAGGTATGTATATTGATTTATGGTTATCCTTCCACCCATAAAGTTAATTATTAAGTATTTTACCTTTTCTTTATGTTCCTTAAGTTAATGTGCATGCTTATGATGATTTCATGATATTTAGGTTGTCAAATGTTATTTATGATATCCTACAACTATTTTACTAAGTATATATGCATGTATGAATTAATGATGATTACTCTATATTGGGCCTCAATGTCGATAAAAGTTGGGCGCTTCGATGTTCCTTAAAAAGAATAATTTTCTTATGACTTAGGCAATTTATGATTATTCTATAATAAAAGCCTAGCCTGCCTAGTTTTCAAGTAAAGCTTTATATGAATATGATTGGGAATTAATGGGAGAGTTTTAAAGTTAAGTTTGTCAAAGATATAAGCATGATGATAATTGCCCTAAATATGTTAAGATATGTCCCCAAGATGAAGGGACAATCCTCACTTAGTGGTTTCCTAAGTTTCAAGCAACTCTTATTGATTGCAACTTATGATTCTAAGATATGTTTTAAAGATTCCATGAGATGACTTAGCACTAAAAGGACTTGAGATTGGGACTCATTCCGTTAGTTGAGGCGTGCATGATCCCTTAAAGCTAAATCTCAATGTCTGTAACTATGTGCTACCATAGGAACCCTTTTAAGCTAGGCTGGTAGATCCATGTAGGCCCAAATATTACCAAAGATTCAATTACAAAGTTACTAAGTTTTGGATGTCTACCTTGGAAAGTAGATTCCCTTTTTACGAATGGAAAGAGTGCATTGGCCTTTTCCCAATGGAAGGAGTTCATTGGATTCCATGTAGTAGCTCACATTGTCTTATTATCCGTTATGGTCTATACCCACAAGTTTTATGGTCTTATGTTATATTTTCATTATATGTGTTTTCTTATGCATTGATTCATATTCATCTTGAGCCATAATCCCTGTGCACGCTTAAGCTCACTTTATGTACCTTTTACTTTATGTATACTCATATGTTAGATTTAAGAATGATGACATTACAATTTTATGCATGCATTGCATCTCATATACATAGTACATAACATTACAATTACATAGGCAAGGATCCACAAATGCTTCTCCTTGGAAGGACAAAAGGGTGACTCCCAAGCCCCAAAGTCCAAATTGTCCTAAGTGCGGGAGGCCTCATAAAGAAAAATGTCTAACCGGGTCTAATGTTTGTTTCACTTATAGGAAGCCTGGCCACCATGCTAAGAGTTGTAGGAGCAGAGGTACAAGGCGCCAAGGCCAGAGAGGTCAAGTCTAAGACACCAAAAGGACCAACCGGTTCTATGCTCTTCATAGTCATCAAGAGGCCGAAGAAGCTCTGGACATGGTCATCAGTATGTTAAGAATTTTTTATTATGATGCATATCCATTTTTAGATCTGCAAATTTAACATTTGTAAATCCATTCCTTGCTTATATGTTTCATGCATGTCCTAAAGTCCTCCATGAGCCCAATGAGGTGAGCAACCCCATAGATGATTCCATTATAGCCTGAAGAGTCCATAAAAGTTGTTCCATTTCTATCTTGCATAAAGTGATTCCATGTAACTTAGTTGAACTTTCCACTGTAGACATCGATGTGATTTTTGGGATGGATTGGTTGCATGCTTCTTATGCTTCCATTGACTGTAGAACTCGTAGGGTTAAATTACAATTCCCTGAAATGCCAATTCTTGAACGGGAAGGTAGCAACTCTTTATGTAAGGGTCAGTTTATTTCCTTCCTAAAGGCCCACAAGATGATTTCCAAGGGGTGCATATACCATTTAGTGAGGGTTAAAGATGTCTCTTCCACAGTTACTTCTCTTGAGTTGGTCCCTATTGCAGATGAGTTCCCTATTGTCTTTCTAGATGAGTTTTCGGGTGTTTCTGCTGAAAGAGAAATAGACATTGGTATTGACCTCTTACCTGATACCCAACCTATCTCAATCCCTTCTTATAGAATGGCTCCTACAGAGTTGAAGAAGTTAAAAGAGCAAATGAGGGATTTGTCGAATAAGGATTTTATTAGACCTAGATGATTTCCGTGGGGTGTCCCAATCTTATTTGTAAGGAAGACGGATGGGTCGCTCCACATGTGCAATGACTATTGAAAACTCAGTAAAGTCACAATCAAGAATAAGTATCCCCTTATGAGAATAGATGATTTGTTTGATCAGTTGCAAGGGGCTACTTATTTCTTCGAAGTTGATTTTGTCACGACCCAAGCCTAGGGCCTAGACGTGACACGGCGTATGGGGAATCCGTAGGGACCCCCAGAATGCCTCTTAACATATCATTATATATCCTTGGTCGCGAAAGCAATTAAATAACCATAAGAAATAGTAAATAGGGATAAATGGGGCTATGGGACATCTTTCATACCATAAAACATCAAGAGAGGAAAAGCTTATAGCATCATTACATATCTTGTCCAATAACACCTCTAAACATAGAATTTAGCGGGGGCCAAGACAAGCAACTGGGCTCACCCTCATAGTCAAAGCATACAATAAAATAAAGGAGAGTCTTTATACATAGCATAAGATCAAAGACATTGTCCCTGAAGTTGAGGACTCACCAGCTTGCTTTGAGAGTAATCGTACTAGCCATGTGGATGAGGATGATGATCAAGTGGAGCTCTGGTTCCTACACGGGGACATCATGTAGGCATAGAGTATGCGTTAGTACGTTTGAATGTACTAAGTGTAGGATGCAATGCAACAAGAGATAGGTAACATAACCGAAATGCATAGTTAGGCAACAAATGAGCATATAGCAATATGAAATGCATGAGTGATGCTTGTAGTAAAACATGCTTACATAGAACATATTACATGTGTAGTAGGAGACCATCATCATAGACCAAGCAACTTAGTACTTGGAATCCAAGGTAGACTACCACTTAGTAGTGATTTAGGTACCAACCCTTCAATTGGTTGACGGACATGACCACCCTCTGCCAAAAGTGATTGAGGTACCAATCCCTCAATTGGTTGATGGCTTACCACCCCCATCCAAGGCAATTAAGACATCACCCCTCAATTGACTATGGTCAACTCATAATACAATAGATACTTATCATGAAATCAGACACACATATCATCCTTTCATCATCATAAAGTCATTTAACTCAGATGGCAAACACTAGGCCTTCAACAACTCATGAAACATAATTCGGACTTTTTATTGAGCACTTGGCGAGTGTGTGTAGTGTAAAACCATGCAATTCAAGAATAAAATCATGCAAGAAAACTTAATGTAAAACCACCCACTAACACTTGGTAATACCACCTTGCAAAGTACATCAAAATCGTTCATCAAATCTTAAGATTGATCAAAGATTCATAGCTCAAAACATGCTTAAACTGTCACACTTTTACAAAACCCCATCATAGTTCGTAGTCAAATTCATAATAAAAGACCCGTAAGTAAATCAACTTAGAAACATATAATTTATGTAAAATGGAAACTTGGGCACCATAGGTGAAAGGATCCAATGGTTGAAACCCACATACCTTGAATTTGGAGAATCCCTTGAAGAAGATTGAGATGACAACCTGAAGTTTGAGTGAAATGCTTAAGATCCGGAATGAGTTTTGGCACTTGAATATTTGGTGAAATACATGTCTAAGTGTTTGAGAGAGTATTGGGGAATATTTTGTATGATATGAATGTGAAATATGGCTAAGTATAGGTATTTTCACACATGGAAAGACTTAGGCCCAAGACCCAAGGCCTTGGACCGATTCAACAAAAATGGACAAAAATAACACATCTGCGCGCCCTGGCGTGCCACGCTAGGGGCACGCAGTGCTCACTGGAATTTGCATTTTAGAAAATTGAAATTATGATTCAGTCACTCTAAGATTGGGGCTAGACCCACTTTTCACTCAATTTTTCCCCCTAATAACGAATATGAAGTTGGATTTTTGATATCACACACAAATTTTGAGATATATGGAAATGACAATTTCGAGCACTTCCGAGGCATATTTTCGGGCACTTTTTGGGGTCCTTCCAGTATCTCCCCCTTGGGATCATTCGTCCGAATGTCAACGAAACATACATAAGAAGATTAATCATGAAAAAATCAGCCCCAACATGAATGCATCAATTCACTTAAACACCATTTACAAAATCTCAACATAAGTGTAAAAAATCACCATGAACTTGTCAACGTAATCATGAATACATGCAAATGACATATGGGGCTGATACATTAGACATGAAATCACATATAAGACTTAGAATAGTACCTTAGGCTTGAGAGTAGAATGGAAGAGATAGGGATATCGCTTTTTCATGTCCGCTTCGGCCTCCCATGTAGCACTTTAAACTTGTTGATTCTTCCAAAGGACCTTAACACAAACCACATCCTTGTTCGTCAATCTTTTCACTTGTCTATCCAAGATCTCTACTGGAACCTCTTCATAAGTCCAGTTGTTTTCACACAACACCCACAACTTCTAATGGAACATCGGGTCATCAACACATTTCCTCAACATGGATACACAAAATACCGGATGAACCAAGTCCATTTCACTAGGCAACTCCAACTCGTAAGCCACCTTGCCGATCCTCCTCAACACCCTATAAGGACCCACAAATCTTGGACTCAATTTACCCTTCTTACCAAAACGAACCACACCCTTCATCGGTGAAACCTTCAAATAGACCCAATCACTAACTTTAAATTTAAGCTCCTTTCCCCTCACATCGACATAGGACTTTTGACAACTTTGGGCTATTTTTAACCTCTCCCTAATCAATCGTACCTTCTCCATAGCCTCTATGACCATATCCGGACCCAACAAAGTCATTTCTCCCACTTCGAACCACCCAACCAGTGATCTGCAAGGCCTACCATAGAGAGCCTCAAAAGGAGCCATACTAATGCTAGAACAATAACTATTATTATAAGCAAATTCAATCAATGGAAGGTAATCATCCCAACTACCCTTAAACTCCAAAACACAAGCTCTAAGTATATCCTCAAGAGTTTGGATAGTTCTTTCATCTTGACCATCCGTTTGATGGTGAAAGGTCGTACTAAGCTTAACCTTGTTACCAAGACCTCTGTGGAAGGACCTCTAAAAGTGTAAAGTGAATTGAGCATCACGATCTGATATGATAGACAAGGGCACCCATACAATCTAACCTACTTATGAATGTACAACTTAGCATAATCTTCGGCCCCATAAGTAGTCTTAGCCAGTGGGAAATGAGCTGACTTTGTCATCATATCAACTACAACCTAAATAGAATCAAAACCCTTTCTAGTCTTAGTCATCCCAACCACAAAATTCATGTTAATTTCCTCCCATTTCCAAGTAGGAATCCTATATCTTGGGTTAGGCCACCCGGCCTTTGGTGCTTGGCTTTGACTTGTTGGCAACTATGGCAACCGAATACAAATTCGGCAATGTATTTCTTCATACCACCACACTACCACACATCCCTTAAATCTCTATACATCTTGGTAGAACCAGGGTGAATAGAATAAGAAGAATCATAAGCCTCATCATGAATCTTCTTTCTCAAATCATCAACACAAGGCACACACAACCTACCTTGGTATCTAAGGGAACCATCTCCCCCTTAGGAGAAAAGCTCCACCTTGCCCTCTCTCACCAAGACATTCAACTCCAACAAGGAGGGGTCAAGATCTTGCTTTGCTTTTATCTCATCAACCAAGGAGGACTTTGAACCATCAATAACCACAACGCCATCATTATCAACCTCTTCTAACCTAACCCCCAACCCAGCCAACCGATGGACGTCTCTAGCCACCTCTTTGCCACCACCATCAACGAGCTAGGCTACCCATAGACACCCTACTCAAAGCATCTTCCACCATATTAGCCTTACTGGGATGATAATGCACACTCATATCATAATCCTTAAGGAGTTCACCACTTTCTTTGTCTCAAGTTGAGATCCTTTTGAGTGAACACATATTGCAGACTCTTATGATTGGTAAACACATCAACATGCACTCCATACAAATAACGATGCCAAATTTTCCAAGCAAAAACTACGACGGCCAATTCAAGATCATGTGTAGGATAATTCCTTTAATGCACTTTAAGTTACCTAGAAGCATAAGCTATCACCTTACAATTTTGCATCAAAACACAACCCAAACCAATCGAGGAGGCATCACAATACACAACAAACCTTTCCAACCCTTCCAGTAGAGACAAGAAAGGAGTGGACACAAGCTTGTCCTTCAAGGTTTAGAAACTCTTTTCACACTCATTGGTCCACACAAACTTAGCCTTATTTTGAGTCAACATAGTCATGGGAGAAGCAATAGAAGAGAACCGATTCTCAAACCTCTGGTAGTAACCCGCTAAACCCAAGATACGTCTAATGTTCGATGGAGTCAAAGGTCTAGGCCAATTTCCAATCACATCCATCTTTTTAGGGTCCACCTTAATACCATCCCCCGACACCACATGACCTAGAAAGGCGACATCTTTCAACCAAAATTCACACTTCTCATATTTGGTATACAATTTCTATTCTATCAAGTTTTGCAACACCACTCTCAAATGACTTACATGCTCCTCCTCACTATGAGAATAAATCAAAATATCATCAATGAAAACCACAATAAACAAATCAAGGAAGGGTTTAAAGACCCTATTCATAAGATCCATGAAGATAGCCCATGTATTGGTCAACCCAAAAGACATAACCACAAATTCATAATGCCCATACCTAGTCCGGAAGGCTGTCTTGGGAATGTCACACTCCCTCACCTTCACTTGATGATACCCAGACCAAAGATCAATCTTAGAGAAGTGACTAGCCCTTTAAAATTGGTCAAACAAATCATCAATCCTTGGTAGAGGCTACTTATTCTTGATGGTGACCCTATTAAGTTGCTGGTAGTCAATGCATATTCTAAGAGACCCATCCTTCGTCTTTGCAAATAACACCGATGCACCCCAAGGTGATTGACTAGGCCTCATAAAACCCTTCTCCAACAAGTCCCTTAATTGCTCCTTTAACTCCGCTGGTCCCTTAATTGCTCCTTTAACTCCGCTGGGGCTATATGGTAAGGGGAAATAAAAATGGGTTGAGTATCAAGAAGGAGGTATATACCAAAATCTATTTCCCTTTCGGGAAGAACATCGGGAAGGTCATTACGAAAGACATCAAGAAACTTATTTACTATTGGAACCGACTCTATAGGAAGGACTTTGGACCCAACATCCCTAACCCTCGCAAGATGCTAGAGACACCCCTTAGAGATCAACTTTTGGGCTTTAATGCAAAGATGAACCTACCCTTGACCCCCACATCATGACTCTCCCACTCAAGGACGGGTTTGTTTGGGAACTGGAACAGGACCCTAGGGTTCTACAATCAATAGAAGCATAATATGCATGCAACCAATCAATCCCAAGAATGACATCAAAATCCACCATATCCAACTCAACAATTTTTATAGACCTTTCTGGCAACAATGAATGCACCAATGGGAGTAGCCACCTCATAAGACTTACACAACAATTCGGGCTCAATATGAAACTTTTTGGCAACAAAAGAAGTAACAAAAGAAAGAGTGCATCGGGGTCTATCAATGCATACATATCAAAATCAAAGCCTTTTAATATACCGGTGATGACATCGGGTACCTCATCAACCCCATGTTTCCGTTGGAGTACATAGAACCAATTTTGCCTTGGGGCACCACGTTGTTGACCTTCTCTCCCTAAAGGAACCGCATTAGCACCCTGGCCTTGAGGACTAACATTTTTACCCTTGTTACGATTACGTGGACAATCAATCATCTTGTGGCCTACTTCTCCACAACGAAAACAAGCATTGGTATCCCTCAAGCATGGGCCACCATGACCCCTACCACACTTTGGAGACATAGTATTAGGCACCACACCACTATCACCTTGGGCCCTTGGGTAGTCATCGGCAAACGTCCTATTAGGAGAATATGAGGAACCTTGGCCTTGATGAAGTCAGTAACCTTTGCGACCTTGGAACTTACCATCAAAACGGGCCCTCTTGGCCTTATTACTGATCGTCTTTCTCAACTTCTCCCCCTCCAATTGTTCGACATAAGTCATCAACCGAGATAAATCCATGTCACTAATCAACATGGCAGTATGACATTCTTCACTCACTAAATCGGGTACACCCATCACAAACTTATTCATTCTAGACCTCGAGTCGGCAACCAAGTGTGGAGTATATTTTGAGAGTTAGTTAAACTTGAGGGCATACTCTCTCACACTAAAAGACCCTTGCTTCAATTTCATGAACTCCATCATTTTGGCCTCCCTAAGCTCAATAGGGAAGAACCGGTTGAGGAAAGCTTCCTTGAACTCCTCCCATAGAACCACATTGTTGTTCCCTTTCTCCTCCTTCCATTGCATATACCATATTTGGGCTACCCCCTTGTGTTGGTAAGCCGCCAACTCCACCTTCTCTTTTGACCTCACACCCATGATAGCCAACACTTTGTATACCTCATCAATAAACTCTTGAGGGTCCTCACCCACCGTAGATCCATTGAACTCCAGTGGGTTCATCCTCATAAAGTCTCTCACCTGAGATGCCGGAGTAGGAGCATGAGGGACTTAGGCCCCTTGATTGGCTTTAACTTGAGCTAGCAAGGTGAGAGCATCTCGGAGCTCTTTATGAGCCGATTGTTCCTCAGGTGTGCAGACTCTTCTTCCTTTTGTGTTAGGCATGATCTAGCATAGCAAAGAACATCCATTAGAGGGGGAAACCTTACCTAACTTCTATAGCACGACATAGAGTAAGAAAAAGGGAAACATTTCTTAAAATGTCTCATAACATCTTACTCATTGTTGTGGTGCACAACACAACCACAAATAGTACTCTAATCGACATGGTGTGTTGGATGCCGAAGATCATTAACAACTTAGTGCTCTGATACTAAGTTTGTCATGACCCAAGCCTAGGGCCACGTGACAAGGCTCATGGGGAATCCAAAGGGACCCCAAGCAAGCCTCTTAACATATCATTACACATAGTTGGTCGCGTAAGCAACAAAAATAACAATTAGAAATAGTAAATAGGCTTAAACAGGGCTACGGGACATCTTTTATATCATAAAACATCAAGAGAGTCAATAGAACCAAAGCTCATATCATCATTATATATCTTGTCCAACAACACCTCTAAACATAGAACTTAGCGGGGGCCAAGACAAGCTATCGGGCTCACCCTCATAGTCAAAGCATACAATAAAAGAAAGAAAAGACTTTATACATAGAATAAGATCAAAGACATTGTCCCCAAAGTTGAGGACTCACCAACTTGCTTTGAGAGTAACTGTACTAGCCACGTGGAGGAGGAGGATGATCAAGTAGAGCTCCGGTTCCTAAACGATAACATCATATAGGGATAGAGTATGTGTTAGTACATCTGGATGTACTAAGTATGTAGAATGCAATGCAACAAGAGATAGACAACATAACCAAAATGCATAGTTAGGCAACAAATAAGCATATAGCAATATGGCATGCATGAGTGATGCTTGTAGTAAAACATGCTTACATAGAACATATTACATGTATAGTAGGAGACCATCATCATAGACCAAGCGACTTAGTACATGGAATCCAAGGTAGACCACCTTGTAGTAGTGATTAAGGTACCAACCCCTCAAATGGTTGACGAACATGACCACCCTCTATTAGAAGTGATTGAGGTACCAACCCCTTAAATTGTTGATCGCTTACCATCCCCATCCGAGGCAATTGAGGTACCAACCCCTCAAATGGTTGATGGCTTACCATCCCCATCCGAGGCGATTGAGGTACCAACCCCTCAATTGGTTGACAGACATGACCACCCTCCGCCGGAAGTGATTGAGGTACCAACCCCTTAATTGGTTGATGGCTTACCACCCCTATCCGAGGCGATTGAGGCATCACCCCTAAATTGGCTATGGTCAACTCACAACACAATAGATACTTTTCATGAAATCACGTATACATATCATCCTTTCATCATCATAAAGTCACTTAACTCATATTCCAAGCATTAGGCCTTTAACAACTCATGAAACATAATCGGGGCATTTTATTGAACACTTGGCGGGTATGTGATGCTAGTGTAAAACCATGCAATTCAAGTATGAAATCATGCAAGAAAACTTAATGTAAAACCACCCACCAACACTTGGTAATACCACATTGCAAAGTATATCAAAACCCTTTATCAAATCTTAAGGTAGATTAAAGATTCATAGCTCACACTTAAACAATCACACTTTTACAAAACCCCATCATAGTTCGTAGTCAAATTCATAATAGAAGACCCATAAGTAAAATCAACTTAGAAACCTATAATTTATGTAAAATGGAAGCTTGGGCACCATGGGAGAAAGGACCCAATGGTTGAAACCCACATACCTTGAATTTAAAGGATCTCTTGATGAAGATTGAGATGAGAACTTGAAGTTTGAGTGAAATCCTTAAGATCCAGTATAAGTTTTGGCACTTGAAATTTAGGTGAAATATATGTCTAAGTGTTTGAGAGAGTATTGGGGAATGTCTTGTATGATATGAAGATGCAATATGACTAGGTATAGATATTTCAAGCATGGAAAGACTTAGGCCCCAGACCCAATGGCCTTGGACCAACTCAACAAAATTTGGCAAAAATAACACATCTGTACGCCCTGGCCACGTAGTGCCATGGCGCGCATAGCTCACTAGAATTTGTATTTTGGAAAATTGAAATTGTGATTTGGTCGCTCTAAAATCAGGGTTAGACCCATTTCTCACTTAATTTTGCCCCCTGATAAAAAATGTGAAGTTTGATTTTCGATATCACGCACTAATCACGATTTCGGGCTTTGGAGGCACATTTTTATGCACTTTTTGGGGTCGTATTAGATTTGAGATCCAGATATCACCAATTGAGGGTGAGAGAAAGTGACATCCCTAATATGGCATTTCGGACTAAGTATGATCATTTTGAGGTTGTGGTGATGTTGTTTGGCCTCAGTAATGCCTCGAAGATATTTATGGACCTTATGAATAGGGTGTTGAAGCCCTACCTCAACATGTTCGTTGTGGTGTTTATTGACTATATCCTTATCTACTCTTGAGGTGAGCAAGAGAAAGTGGAACACCTGAGGGTGGTATTGCAAACGTTGAGGGAGCAGAAGCTTTATGCAAAGTTTGATAAATGCGAGTTTTGATTAGATTAGGTTGCCTTCCTTGGCATGTTGGTATCTAGTAAGGGCATCAAGGTTGATCCTAAGAAGACTGAAGCAGTGAGAAACCGGCCAAGGCCATTGACTCCCACTGACATAAGGAGTTTCTTGGGTCTAGCCGGTTACTATAGAAGGTTTGTGCAAGACTTCCCTATTTTTGTTTCCACTGACCAAGCTAACTCAAAAGATGGCTAAGTTTGTGTGGATGGATGAATGTGAGAGGAGTTTCCAAACTATAAAGGATCGATTTGATTTAGTCCCTATATTGACATTGCCAAAAAGGAATGATGGGTTCGTCGTGTATTCTGATGCAACAAGGATTAGGTTAGGTTGTGTGTTAATGTAAAATGGTAAAGTGATTGGCTATACTTCAATGCAGTTGAAAGTGCATGAGAAGAATTACTCGACTCATGATCTTGAGCTTTTGGTGGTGGTGCTTGCCTTAAAGATTTGGCGACACTACTTGTATGGAGTTCATATGGATGTCTTCACCGACCACAAGAGTCTTCAACATGTGTTCACCCAAAAAGATCTCAATTCGAGGCAATGGAGGTGGCTGAAGCTACTCAAAGATTATCCTATGAGTGTAAAGTATCACCCCGAAAAGGCCAATATAGTAGTTGATGCCCTTAGTAAAATTTCCATTGGTAGTGTGTCTCATATTGAAGATGATGAGAAAAGGAAGTTAGCCTAAGATGTTCATAACTTGGCTAGACTGGAAGTCAAATTGAGTGAGTCTAGAGAGGGTGGTGCAATAGTTGTCCATGGGTCCACATCTTCTTTGGTTGATGAGGTTAAGGTTAAGCAAGACCTCATTCCCGCCGTGGTTGAGTTGAAAAGCTTGGTAAAAGATGGAAAGATAGAATTCTTCTCACAAGGGGGAGATGGGGTACTCCACTATCAAGGGAGGTTGTGTGTGCCCAATGATTGTGAGTTGAGAAGGTTGATAATGCAAGAGGCCTATAACTCTTTATATTCCATTCATCATGGCACTACCAAGATGTATAGAGACTTGAGGGAGATTTATTGGTTGAATGGAATGAAGAAGGACATTGCTCAATTTGTGTCCGACTGTGCAAATTGCCAATAGGTCAAGGTTGAGCACCAAAGACATTGATATTCCTACTTAGAAGTCGGAAGAGATCAACATTATGTGGTTGGGTTGCCAAAGACAAAAAAGCATTTTGACAACATATGGGTGATAGTTGAATGCATGACAAAGTCGACTCCTTTCTTATCAGTCAAGACTACATTCAGTTCTGAGGACTATGCTCATTTATACATTTGAGAGTTGGTAAGGTTGGATGGAATTCCATTGTCCATCGTATCGGATCGTGGAGTTCAATTCACTTCTCACTTTTGGAAGTCCTTTCAAAGAGGACTTGGCACTAGGGTGAAGTTGAGCATGCTTTTCATCCCCAAATTGACGAGCAAGCTGAAAGGACTATTCAGACATTGGAAGACCTGTTGAGAGCTTGTGTGTTGGAGTTTAAAGGGAGTCGGGACTAACATTTGCCACTAATCTAGTTTGCCTATAACAATAGCTTTCATGAAAGTATTTGGATGACATCATTTGAAGGGTTGTATAGTGGACCATGTAGATCGCCCATCAGGTGGTTTGAAGTCGGTGAGGTGGCATTAATAGGTCTGGACTTGGAGATGAATGCTGTGGTGAAAATTAAAAGTATAAGAGAGAAATCACAAATAGCCCAAAGTCGATAAAAGTCCTACTCAGATGTAAGAAGAAAGGAACTTGGGTTCCAAGTTAGTGATTGGGTCTATTTGAAGTATCACCAATGAAGGGTGTTCTCCCATTTGGTAAAAAAAGAAAGTTGACTCCTAGATATGTGGGACCCTATAAGGTGGTCATAAGAGTGGGAAAAGTGGCATATGAGTTGGATCTACCCAACGAGTTGGATTTGATTCATCCGGTCTTCCATGTGACGATGTTGAGGAAATGCGTACCCAAGTTCCATAGTTCCTTTGAATGATGTGAACATTGAAGATATTTGAGATATAAAGAGGTACTGACTTAAATTGTAGACCGGCAAGTGAAAAAGCTAAAGAACAAAGAAGTTGCATCTTCCAAAGTGCTTTAGAAAAACCACCAAGTTGAGGGTATTATCATGGGAAGTGGAAGCGGATATGATAAGCACCATCCACATCTATTCCACTCTACTCAAGCCTAAGGTATTAAGAAATTCTTCCAAAAACCTTAAATTCCATGCATTGTAGCTTTTCATGATGTATGCATTTATTTTGATGTTTATGGACTATTTTGAGACATGTTTTAAGTATGAAATCTGAAATTTTTGAGAAATAATGTTTAACTTGTATTTTTGCATACATGTTGGGTTTTTAGCTGATAGTTTACTCTTTAGAGCCCATCTTTAAGTACATTATGGAACGAATGTTCTCAAGGGGGAGATATTGTAACAATTCCTTGTTTATGAGCCTTGAGTGTAGGAAAGTTAGCCTAAAATGACTTGTAGTCGGGTTTCATGGGGTGACCTATGGCCTGTAGGTGTCGTTCTTAAACATAGAACTTCATGAGGGGGAAAAGTTTCCAAGTGTGGGGTAACCCACGGACCAAGTGACGGTCTGTAGATAAGGTCGTGAGTGAGACTATCAAACATGAAGGAAATTTGAATTTTTTTGAATGATGACCTACGTGTTATCAGACAGCTCATAAGTCAGGATACGGTCCTTAGGGTGCTTCGTGGAATAAGTCCAAGAAAAAGGTGAAATATGGCTAATGTGGAAGGACTGTACGAGTCCAACCATGACCCCTAAGAGTTTTTATGGCTTGTAACAAGGCTTTGTAGCTTTGGGTCCAGCAAAGTCAGTTTTCAGGAAGTTCAGGTGTGTTATCAAAGGAAAGGTACTTACAGCTCCTAGATTGATTTACGTATCATAATCGGGGTTTCGTAGGTTGGATCTGGCAGTTTTAATGAGGGGTAGTTTTGTTATTTCCGTCCTTTCTATTGCTAAACTATATCATTTTGGGGATGAGAAAGGGGTCCCATATCAACCTTTAAGCCCTAGTTCCCTCATTCTTCACTCTCTAAAATTCTAAGGCAAGAAAGGTGATGTAATACAAAATGCAGAATCGAAAAGACAAGAAAATAAGATTGAAAGAATGACACAAAAGGGAAATCAAAAGCAATCTAAAGGTATATTAAACGTAAAGACCTCAATTGATAGATACATAGATTGACACAAAAAGGAAAATCAAAAGCAAGCTAAAGGTATATTAAACCTAAAGACCTTAATTGATTAGTCCACAACAAGCACAAACCTTTCACGAAGACCTAAAAATTGATAGATAGATAGATTGACACAAAAAGAAAAATCAAAAGCAACCTAAAGGTATATTAAACCTAAAGATCTTAATTGATTAATCCACAACAAACAAAACCTTTCACGAAGACCTCAAGGGAAATTGGATTCCAAGCAACCCCCATTTCTAAACAAAGTTCAACCAAAGCTTGTACCAAGCTCTCAAACTCACACAAGGAGTATTGTTCATCAATATTCAAAATAGTCTACCTAAAATGAGCAACTATGAGCTATTTATAGTCTTAGGTAAATCTATTAAAAAAATAGCCACAAATGGCTGAAATAATCAAACGACGGTCAAAGTGACCGTCACCTTCTTAATTCAGCAGATCGTTGAATGGGAACCTCATCACCGATCTTGACAACTTTCAATCTCAAAAAATCTATAAGATTCGATGGTCTCATACACCATCGTCGTCTCCACTCGACGGATCGCAGAACTCGTCCTTATCACCGAATGTCACAACTTCTCCTCTTGCTTCGTCTTCACTTTTTTGAGCTATTTTCCACACATAGAACCCTTTCGTTGGCCTCATTAAAAGCTCAAGGACCTATGGCTTGATGAATAGCCTTTGTATACTTTGTAGTTCTCAAGCTTGCCTCTTAGTAAATGGCCTTGATGTGATCTGACTTGTATCATTCTCTCCTTCTTGAAAAGAATTTGTCCTCAAATTTAGTGCTTCCTCATCCTCAAGAGTTGGAAATAGAGACAAATCACACACATTGAAAGTGTTGTGGACTTAATACTCCAAGGGAAGGTCAACCTTGTATGCATTGACATTTAGCCTCTCAAGAACTTGGAATGGACCATCACCTTTGGCATCAACTTAGCTTTCCTTTGATTGGGAAAACTCTCTTTGCGAAAATGCAGCAATACCCAATCACCTAGTTGAAGCACAACCCTTTTTTGACCCTTGTTCACCTTCTTTGCCATGTCTTGATTCTTCTTCTCAAGGTGAAGTTGCTTTTTTCATGGAGCTTCTTCATTGCTTCAACTCTTTTATTTCCATCTAAGCTCAAATCAACATCTTGGGAAAGAGGAGTTGAATCCAAGGTGCATAGGGCTTTAAATCCATATACAACCTCAAACGGAGACATACAAATAGTCCTATGAATAACACAGTTGTAAGCAAGTTCGACTAGTGGAAAATGTTCCTCCTACGATGCCAACTTTCTATTTACCAAGGCACGAAGCATAGAACCCAAAGTCCTATTTACAACTTCAGTTTGGCCATCGATTTATGGGTAACAGGAAGTTGAAAACAACAACCACCAAGTCCACCCCATAATTCTTCCCAAAAGTGACTAAGGAACTTAGGATCCCTATCATTTATAATGGTTTGAGGAATTTCATACAATTTGATAACATTTTCAATGCATTATATGTCCCATAATAGGTCCCATTCTTCTATTCTTTCCCAGAAGTCGATGACTAGTCATAGCTATTACATTGACTCCCAAAGAAGAGTTCGACCCAATGCTTTATTTTTATCCTAGTTGATCCTGATTCGACATTAGAAGTATATTGATTTTCCCCAATAACCGAATACTTTTGTCTGTAAATGCTGCATATTTGATTCCATCCATAACAAAGAAGCAAGATGAGCTGCATCATCACATTTATGACATGAAATAAAATGAGCCATTTTTGAAAATTGATCAACAATCTCTACCTCTTTTAGTCCTTGGCAAACCCAAAATAAAATCCATAGAAATGTCAAGCCTAGGTCTTTGAGGCATAGGAAGTGGAGCGTATAAACCTTGGGGAAGGAGGCCTGACTTCAAATGTCATCATTTAATGCATTGGCTACAAATTCACACAACATCTTTATGCATTTTGGGCCAATAGAATTACTCCTCCAAAATTCCCGTAGTTTTGTCCACACCAAAGTATCCCATCAATCCTCCATTGTGTGCCTTCCTCACAAATAGTTCTCTCCAAGAGCTCATGGGAACACATAGTATCTTGCCTTTGAAAAAGAAACCATCAAACTTGGAATAAGGAATGAAAGATCTATCCTTAAGCCATCTTTCCCTTTCCC
Source organism: Solanum medicagineum (assembly GCA_026153255.1). Taxonomy (NCBI): domain Eukaryota; kingdom Viridiplantae; phylum Streptophyta; class Magnoliopsida; order Solanales; family Solanaceae; genus Solanum; species Solanum medicagineum. Next base: position 7,114,309 of record JAPFFP010000002.1, read on the forward strand.
ATTCCTCACAATCTTGTAGATTGGAGCAAAAATCGAGTCCTTGGGATACAATGTCTTCAAATAATCAAAACCAAGAAATTTAGAAGACAAAGTACTTATCAATACATGTTTTCTAGACAAGCCATTGGCCAACACATTTTCCTTCCCCTTTTTGTATTGAATTACATAAGGGAAAGTTTCAGGAATTCAATCCATTTGGCGTGCCTCTTGTTTACCTTGACCCTGAATATGTTTAAGGGACTCATCATCAGTTCGAATAACAAATTCTTTGGGCCACAAGTAATGTTGCCAATTTCCCAATGCCCTAATCAAAGCATACAATTCAAGATCATAAGTGGAATAATTCAAAGTAGCACCTTTTAGCTTTACACTAAAATAAGAAATGGGCTTTTGATCTTACATTAAGATGACACCAATGCCTACTTTACTAGCATCACATTCCACTTCAAATGTTTTCTCAAAATTGGGCAATTGTAACAATGGTGCGGAACTAAGCATGGATTTCAAAGTATCAAAGGGCTTTGCTTGCTCCCCACCCCACTTCAAAGGCTTATCCTTTTGGATTACCTCAATTAAGGGAGTGGTAATGGTACTAAATCCTTTGACAAACCGCCTATAACTCTATGGATTCTAGAGTTAGCCAATTCTTAGTAGCATCTTTCTTAGATTCATCAACCTCCTGAGTCACACATGACAAGCTTGCATTAGGAGCACATCACATAAGATCTCATCTTGGTACTTCCCAATTTGAAATTTGATCAACACTTGTCCTTGCACTCTCAATTCTACACACTCACTCAACCACTGAAGTTTGTAAGTCATAACATGCTTAGTGGTAGGGAGTTTCAAGAATTCCACTAATATAGTACTAGCAACATTGGCACAACTTCCACTATCAATGATCAAGAAACATACATTTTCTTTGATGAGGCATGTAGAATGGAAGAGAATTTCTCTTTGACTAGGATCATCCATGGCAATGCTAATCATGAATTGCCTCACCACATACATTGGCACGGTGTACTCTCCTTCTTGAGGCCAAGCATCTTCAATTGGATTCTTTTTTATCAACCCATTAGGAATGGCTACATCTCTCCCTTCACATGGATCTTGTTCCTCACCATCATCATCATCAAACTCATTTTCATCTTGGGGCTCATCTTCACAACCTTTTTCTTGATACACTTATTTACCAAGGTATAACTCTCCTCTTTGGACTAGGACATTCAACCGATTAGGACACTCCCACATCATGTGACCCCATCCTTTACATCTGTGACATTGAATGCCTTTAGGGTACTTAATCGATTCTTTGTTACCTCCTTCTCTTGGTAGATACTTTGGAACATTGTCTTCCATGGCATTTTTCTCATAAGGCTTCTTAAGATCCTTGCCTTTGTTCCATCCCAAAGATAAACTGAGCGTTTTCCTTGTTCTTACTCCCAGAAGTGGAAGATGACATACCTTTGTACTTAGATGACTTTTCTTCCTTAAGTTCCCTCTCTATTTCATGGGCTTCTTCAAAGATGTCATTCAAACTAGCAAACTTGTGAATTGCCATCTTAAAAGATATCTCTTTGTTCAAACCTACCTCGAAGCGAATGACATCATTCTCTTCATTCTTATTATACTCTAGCTTCAAGATCAAATTTTGCAACTCATCATAATAAGCCACTACACTCTTGTTTCCTTGCCTCAAATTGTACAACTTGGCAAGCAACTCTTGTTTATACCTTCCCGGTACATATTTGACTCTCATAAGGGCTATCAAATCAGTCCTTGTTGGTGGTAGTCCTCGTTGGAGAAATAGATGGTATTTCTTCATGTATTCCCACCATGTAATTTGCATACCCTTCAAATTGAGCAATAGCAAAACAACTCTTTTTGATCTCAATCAAATCATTAATTTGAAAGATCCTCTCAAAAAATGACTTCCATTCTAGATAAGCATTGGGATTGCATTCTCCTTTGAAAGTTGGGAGACTAGTTTTGATAGAGTTGATCCCTATATGTCGACCTCCATTTCCTCCTTGGTATATATTATGAGGACCTTTTGGAAAGTTAAATTGTTGGTTACCTTGCTTTTCTCCAAAGTCTTGAGGTTGGTTCAGATAAGGTCTTCTTCCATGTGGAACTGGACCAAATCTACCTCCTCGACCTCTATACACCTTTTGTCCTCTAGGTACATTCCTTTGGACATTATTCCACGATGCCTCTTCACCTTCACCTTCATACCTTTCTTGACACTCTTCCTCTCTCACTTCCTCAACTTGAATTGGTTGATGTCAGTTTTAGGGTTTTTAGAAGAGTAGATTTTGGTTTAGTGGTGCTTGGTAAGGTCTATATGGGCTTGGTGGAACTTCTTGAGGAGTTTGGTTTTGTGGTTGTATGGTATTGTAGGTATTGTTGTTAGGGTTCATAAGTGTTGGATTGAATACTTGATGGGAGGTTCGGTGAGTCATAATAGGAGAAGTAGGATGATTAGGACCACTTGTGGAAGCTTGATAGGTAGTTTGTGGACTGGTATTCATAGAGTTAAGTCGACCCTCTACATTGATCATTCTAACATCCATAGATGACACACCAACTTGAGTGGTGGATACTTGACCCTCTATGGATTCCATTCTCCGACTCATACTAGTAATCACTTAGTCCATTATAGCATCCAAAGTAACTTCTCTTGTGGGTGGTGGAGTTATATCCCACTTGCCATTGTACCTATTAAAAAAACACTCAACAAAAACAACAAACAATGTTAGGATTAGTGAAATAACTTTACAATCACTCGTGTTTACACACCTTTGATTGCCTCCCAAATTGGCTCGGTTAAGGTTGAAGATTGTTTATACTAAGTGGTTCATGAGGTATCAATTTCTGCTCTTGGCTGGAGTGGATTCTTATTTTATGAAGAACGGGCGAGTAGATTAAAGCAAACAGACTTGAATCAAGAAATTAACTACAAAATAAAATGAATAAAAACACAAAAGAAAATGGCACTAACAAAGACGAGGATTCAAGAACCAATAATCAATAAGTAGATCAATTATGAGTTGAAAATTAGCTTAGGAATATTGAAACAGACGAGAATCAAAAGAAAAGAAATGAATAATTTAGAAACTGAGATTGGTCGAGCTTCGGAGCTCTGATTCTAGTTTTTAAAAAGTCAAAATTGAAGTTCAGTTCATGAATTATCAATTTAACCACTAAAACACTTCGTTGGACTGCCAAATTATCCACTTTTGACCGCCAAAAATTACAGCAACTGGAGTAGCATTAGGCAGACTCAGGCATTAATTTGCACATCGCCAAATGGGTCCTTTAGGCATGACTTTGCCGCCCTTTGATATGCTTGCCAAAATACAACACATTTGATGCCTGAAACAAGGGATATTGCAAGTTCTTAATGCGACGTTTTATAGTTTTTATGTGTTTTTATGTTGTTTTTGCATAAAAGATAGGTTGACATGATTTTGGGGGAAAATTACAGATTTTGTTGAAGTGCAGGACATACGAGCAATTCTACGTGTCGTAGCCCAAGATGTGAGTCGTAGGGTGCTCTCGTAGCAATAAACAGTGAGCAAAATCAAGAATTTGCTAAGTGGAGGTCAGCCCTACGAGGCCACTCTACGAGTCGTAGGTCTCACTATGACTCGTATAGGAAGGGTCATAGCAAGAAATAGAGAGCTAAAAGTTTGGCGTGAGAACTGAAGTCCTAGACTAATACGAGTAGTAGCCCAAGCAATGACTCGTAAAGTGGGTCGTAACAATCAAGTCAAAAAGGTAAAGTTCTTACTACGAGACCCCGATTATGACTCATAGGTCATCCTACGAGTCGTACCTGCGGGACGTACTTGCTGCCAACTGTCTTTTCTATTTAATTTTTAGGATTAAATTGTAAATAGTATAAATATTTAATGATAGGGTTTTAAATATGTCAGACTTGAATATTTTTGTAGATTCACTTTGAATATTCTCTCTAGGATATTTCTAGGGTTTTGTGTAGATTTCAATTTTTTACTTTTGAAGACCCACTTTTGGGGGTTGCAAAATCACATTGTATTCATTCTCCATTTATCCAAGCTTGTGGTTTACAACTTGTGGTGTTATTGTTCTTCATTATTTTGGGTACACTCTCAACTATGTCTTCCATTTTGATTGTTGTTAATTTTGCCTTAGCCATGCGTAGCTAAGCACCCATAACTTGGGGTTGTGGGAACCATGAGTAGTTGACTTGAAATAACCTAGACTTTGTACATATCTTTGATTTGGGTTTTGCATGTATTGTTTATTTTCCTTCATTTTGATTGATGTTTGGTGGTGGCCAACACCAAACCTGGCCTACTGTCATGATCTGACCAAGGTAGTGACGAATAGGAAAAGGGAAGTAAATGATAAAATTCGATTGATGTGTTCTCGTCTAATCAACCAAACCTGACCAAAGAGAGGTTGACTAGGACAATGGGTAACAGTTAGTTGGCACACCATGGTTGTTAACCAAGCGCCATGGTGAAATTCGACCTTCACCTTCGTAAGAGGGCTGGAAGAACCTAAGTTACCATCCTGCATGCGAATTCCCAATTAGAGTTATATTGTCTAGGTAATTGAGTCAATGAATCATGGGGAAGACCCAATTGTCCCTAAATTTGAGTATCTTCCCGCATAGTTAGTATAGTTTTTATTTTTATTTTTGTTCTTAAATCACAAACCCTTCCCCCTCCCCTCATTTAGAGATTTTAGCAATCGATGCTTGAATGATTGATAGTGGATCTCTACAGTCAAGCCCCGTATTTTTCGTGGATTCGACCCTAACCTTTGGTTAGGTTAATTGCTGACAATGACCGCTTTCTTATTGGAGCATGAACATCATCATCCTTTTCGCACTTTTGCAGCTTTGAAGACCCAAAATTTGATGTTCTTACGGGCCCCTTGTATTTTATTGACCCAGGAATTGCCCCTTTTGGTAAACTCCAGTTGTACCAACACAATTATTCCTTCTATTCTTACACTTTTTGGATCAACACCCCTTTTTGGAAGATTCTTCCTCTTGAATATTTGAATGTTTCTCAAGAAACTATGTACAAAATGAAGATCCAAATTAAAACCCTTCAACCCTTCAAATTTTTGGCTCAAAATTTCACAAAATTTGATATTTAAGTTCACGTTGATGTAGAGAAAAAATCCCAATACTTTTTAAACTTCAGTTCCCAACCAATTTCTTCAAAACTCAAGACCCAGTTTCTTCTTCTTCTTCTTCAAGTTTCTTCAATCTGTAAATACTGCAATCTTCAATATCAATCTAAGCTTCACCAAATCTTAGCCTAAGACTCAATTAATGCTAGAGAATATAAATCTAATATTAGGAACTTCAAACGAGACTGAAATAAATAAAAATATTTTTTGGGATTTTTTTCAAAAATGTTTTTGACCTCTTTTTTTGTAGTAACAACCCAAGACTAGATTTGTTGCAATGAATCTAAGCCTTGCTCTGATACCAAATGATGCAGTACAAAATACATAATTGAAAAGATAAGAAAATAAGATAGATTAACACAAAAAGGAAATCAAAAGCAATCTAAAGGGATATTAAACCTAAAAACCTCAATTAATATAGATAGATTGACACAAGAAGGGAAATCAAAGCAACCTAAAGGTATATTACACCTAAAGATCTCAACTGATTAATCCATAACAAGCACCAACCTCTTACGAAGCCCTCAAGGGAAATTGAATTCCCAAGTAACCCCCGTTTCTAAACAAAGTTCAACCAAAGCTAGTACCAAGTTCTCAACGCACATAAGAAGTATTGTTAATCAATATTTTACTATGAGCTATTTATAATCTTAGGTAAATCTATTACAAAAATAGCCACAAATAGCCGAAATAACCAAAGGATAGTCAACATGAATGTCGCGTTCTTAATTCGACGGATCCCCAAATGGGTACCTTATCACTGATCTTGACAACTTCTGAATCTCAAACAATCTGTAGCAGTCTCATACACTATCCCTGTCTTCACGCGGCAGATCTCCGAACTTATCATCATCACCTAATTTAACTGCTTCTCCTCTTTCTTCATCTTCACTTCTACAAGCTATCTTCCACACATAGTCATTACAAGCTCAAGGACCTCTGACTTCATGAATATACCTTGTATACTTCAGAGTTCTCGAGCTTGGCTCCTAGTGAAAGTCCTTGATGTGATCCTACTTGCATCAAAAGGGCTCTCAAGAACAAGGCAAGGCAAGAACTAGGGTTTCCAAACTCTTCTCCAAAGGCTTCAAGTTCATTTCTCTGTAGTTTTCCCAAGGTATGTGAGTTGATTTATGGGTATCTTTCCACCTATAAAGTTCCTTATTAAGTATTTTAACTTTCATTTAAGTTCCTTAAGTTAATGTGAATAATTATGATGATTTTATGATATTTAGGTTATTAGATGACATTTATGATATCCTACAACTATTCTACCAAGTATATGTGCCTATTTGAACTAATGATGATAACTCCATGCTGGGTCTCTATTTCGATAAAAAGGTTGGAAATTTTTGATGTTCCTTAAAAGGAGTAATTTTCTTAAGACTTATGCGATTTATGATTGTTTTATGGTAAAAGCCTAGCCCGCCTAGTTTTCAAGTAAAGCTTTATATGATTTATGACTATGAATAGGGCATTAATGAGAAGCTTTAATGTTAAGTTTTTCATAAGTATGATGACAATTACTCTAAAGATGTTAAAATAGGTCCACAATATGAAGGGAAAATCCTCACTTGGTGGTTACTAAGTTTCGAGCTACTCTTATTGATTGCTACTTATGACTCTAAGATATATTTTAAAGATTGGGTGGGATGACTTAGCACGGAGAGGGCTTGATGTTGGCACTTATTCCATTAGTTGAGGCATGACCCCTTAAAGCTAAATCTCAATATCCCTAACTATGTGTCACACTATAGGAGCCTTTGTAAGCTAGGCTAGTGGATCCACATAGGCCCAAATGTTATGCAAGATGCAATTGGAAAGTTACTAAGTTTTGGATATCTACCTTGGCAAGTAGATTCCTCTTTCTCCTCTTTTTCCAATAGAAGGAATGCATTGGCCTTTTCCCAATGGAAGGTGTTCATTGGATTCCATGTAATACCTCACATGGTCTTATTGTCGGTTATGGTCTATTTACCCAAGTTTTACGGTATTATATTATGTTTTCATTTCATGTGCTTTCTTATGCATTGATTCATATTCATCTTGAGCATATTTCTTGTGCATGTTTAAGCTCACTTTATGTACCTTTTACCTTATGTATACTCATATGTTATATTTAAGAATGATGGTATTACAATCTCATGCATGCATTACATCTCACATACATAGTACATTCAAATGTACTAATGCATATTTTACCTGCATGATTTAACCATGTAGGGACAAGCATTCCTCTACTGGCTCGTGGCTAGTACTCAGTATCCAAAACTATCTTTATTATTTGTGATGAGCCCTTAGTTTGAGACTCTTCCACTTTTCATCCGATCATGTATCTTAGTTTTAATTTGAGACTATGTATTTGTAGCTTTTTTGAGGCATTTCCTTTCTATGTTGCACTGTTCTGGATTTCTTTCTATTTGATGGAGATCGATCGTTACTGTCCTATCTATCTATGATGTAGTTGGTATGCTGATGGAAAAATGATTGTAGTTATTTCTATTGCTTTTTAATGTTGCTTCATTGTTAAAATGGCCTATAGCCCCTTTCCCTTAGTTTTTCGCAAATTATTTTTATTAAATACCTATGAATGCTTTAGATGCTTGAGAGGGCTTGGTGAGGTTCCTTTGGGTATCTCAGTTGCTATGTTAAGACTAGCCCTCAGGTCGAGTCATTACAAACACTTTTCTTTAATATGATAACACATCCTAATTGCTTCCTTAACTTTAACTAATTCCTCTTCATTCTTTGTTATGAGATCAACCTCTATCTGTATTGACCCTCCAAGTCATTTTCATTGTACTTTTTTCTTTTCACCATTTAAAGCTTTCCTATAGCAACTTCAGGTCATTTATGACCTGCTCGCATTGATAGCTCAGTTGCCTGGCTGTTCATTTAGATTTTGTGCAACTTTTTGTGTTTAGAGGCCTTCACAAATTAAAAAAATGACTTCGGTCAAAAATACGAGGAAACGTCCTCAGACTAAAATTTAGATAGTTCTATTAGCTTTGAATGTCCAAATTAGGTTAGATGCATGGTCGGCTCAAGCACTGATGCTTTTGGTGCAAGTTAAATCATTTAGTATTTTATCTTTTAAAAGTTAGCCTAGAGTTGACTTTGGTCAACATTCTTGGAAATCATGCCTAGATGAGAATTTAACAACATGGCTAGCTTAAAAACATTAAGTTTGGTCCAGAATGATCTTTTCTTTAGATCTTGAGGCTTTTGGACTCATTCTGTGTTCCTCCATGGATTTTGGTTAAAAATGACATTTGGGGGTGGTACCCTTTTATTTGTGCGCATCGGATTCTAAATGAAGAGCACCTCGATGAAAGTATTGGACTCTGCCAAAATTATTAGTTCAATAAAAAGCTAGTGATCCCTGCCTTGTTCTCCATATTGGCAAGTAGAATGGCGCGTTCATGGAGGCCAGTGGTCTAGACCTCTGCATTCGCGCGAACCTTACTGCATTTGCAGATTTGTCCTTTGTATTCATGAGACTCCCTCTTCTTTCGTGCAGGTCTGCATTTGTTCTGTTTGCTTACCTTGTGATCCTCATTCTTGAGCCACTTAAGATGCATTCATAGAGGTTAATTGGGTTTCATCTTTTTAAACAAAGAGCAAACTGGGTTAGCTCCCATTACCATCTTCAAGGGGTGATTAATTTCTTTATTTAGGCTTAAACTTTGTGATTCAAAAGTCTATCTTATGGGGTTTTGTTGAGAGAAACATCGTGGTGTGGTCAGAATTAGCTATAGAAGCTCCATTTTAGGTAAATAATGTGTTTTTAACTGCTGACATGAATTTGTTCTTGAGTTAATTTTTGGGTTTTCTTGCATGATTGATTTATCGAACTTTTGAGGCTCAAACTGTTTCCTATTTTGGGACACAAGTTTGGTGAGCTAAATAGTACTAGTTTTCAAGATTAATTCCAAAATTCCCATTATGGGCCCCACATTTCCATTTTGACCCCAAAATTGATCCCTCTTTGAATTTTATGACGTTAGTGTTAGAGCAACCGTATTGATGTTATGATTCTATGATAGTGTGGCAAGGGAAAGCTCCATTATTATGAGTTAGAGAACACGTGATCGGCCTACAAGTAGGCTACAACTTCTAATTCCTTAGATTGAGCTAGAATATCTAAAATACTTATTGAATAATTGGAATTAGGTTGGGTAGCTATCAATTATACATTAGATGACTAAAGATCATGTTTAAGGGCTTTTTCAAGTAAATTTGGGTATTTGTGAGTATGTATTACTTCTTGTTGATTATGTATGCTTCGTGTATTGTTGGATTCTTCTTTATAATTATTTGGATCATATTGACGTTAGCTTAGGATGACTGATACTCAACTTAGATGCCCATACATTGTTTTGGCTAGCTTAGATCCTTGTAGACTGGTATAGCAGACTAGAGTCTGATAGATGGGCCTTAGCTAGGCGATAACCGTGCACTTTTAAAGATTTTATCTATAATATCTTAGTCTTGCAACTTTTAAGACACGTTGGTAATGTTAATCACCTCATTCGACTGAAAATCAATTTCAGACTAAGTTTAGATGGTGCCATTAGCTTACATGTTATGGATGACAATCTTGGTGGTTAAAATACAGCTTAGAGTGAGAACTCTTCAGTAGTCAGGGTTATATCTTTTGAGAATATTCAAATTTGAGCTCTAATCTCCATTGTTGGATACTATCAGAGAGCATTCAAATTAAAGGTCCAACCTTAATTGTACAGATAATTCGACTGAGAATTCAAATTCAAGGTCTAACCTCGATAGCTGCTATCACTATTGGTTTAGGAAAAGGGTAGGTTCTTCAAACTTTCAAAGATTCAATTTATTGACTCCTAGTCTTTGTAATCTTAGCTATTCTGTGTACCTAACAAGCTTGTGGGGGTTCATTTGAGTTCTACTTTAAATTATGCACGAGTGTCTAGCTTGGGCCTGTGGGGGTCTAGTCGAGTATAGTTAGTTATAGTTTCTCCTAGTTAGTTCCTTTTACTTTTGTGTGTACTTATCTACCTTCTTTATAGTAGTTTTCTATTTTGGACTCTTATTTGAGTTTATTTCTCTTTTTCATATTGTTTTTACCTTTCTTGCTCAGTTGGCCTGTAATGCTTGTTAGATACCTATTGTTTTGGTACTTAAACTACACACTACATCGGCTTCGCGATGCAGTTTTGAACACTAGTTACCATTACTGATCTATCATCCTGTAGTAGTCTATTCTAGAGATGAGAGTGAGCACTTGGAATTTCAGATCATTTCTTTTTCCTTCAGCTGGATGGCCATCTTTTGTACTTTTCAGACTAGCTAGTTGTTGTATTCATTTATGGTCCACTTTTGGGGCTTGTACTCATCCCTTTTGTTTTGAAGCAACTCTGTACGTGTGAATTTCAAGTTCCGAGTGGGATCATTTATGTAAATATTTTGGCCTTATTGGTCTTTTATTTCTATTGTCTCTTAAATGTATTAGTTCTTATCTAGTTTCTACCCTTACATATATTGCAGTAGTTTGGAGTTACGGGTTATCTTCCTGCTGGTGGAATATGGTAGGTGCCACATGACTTGGGAAATTGGGTCATGACAAGTTGGTATTCGAACCCTAGGTTCATTAGTTTCACTTATACAAAGCTAACATCTACTAGAGTCCTATAGAATGGTGTAGGGATGTCCGTAACCTATCTTTTAGAGGCTACAATATATCATTAGGAAAATTCTCTATGTGTATCATTTCATGTAGTGTGTGAACTTCATTATTTTTAGGGCTAGCTTGTATGCATGGTACTATCAGCGGTGATAACCCACCAAGTCCGACAATCAAAGCCCCGAGTAGGCCTAGAGGCTAATCGTGGTAATAGTGTAACACTAGCCCAGACAGAGATATGGCTCTATACATGTAGAGGAGCTTGTCACGACCCAAATCTAGGGCCTAGGTATGACACAACGAATGGGTAACCCGAAGGGATCCTAACAAGCCTCTAAGCATAAGTAGCACATCTTTGGTTGTGGAAGCATAAGCAAGCAACAGGCAAATAATTCTAAGGGCAACGAGACTTTGGACTTAGGCTATAGGGATGTTATAAGGAGTAGGACTTTCTACCATCACATAGCAATCAAAGACTAAGGGGAAGGTATGTATGACTCATGTTTTGGGGGAAAAGAGGGACTTAGGACTTCCATCTCATCATTAACATTCAACAACACATAAATAGGAATAATGACTAAAGGAAGTCTTCCATAATTACATAATCATCATAGGAGCCAAGATTATAACATACATGTATCCAACTAACATCTTTAGCATGGGTGGGATGGGAGCCAAGATATCTCCCAGGTTCACCCTCAAAAGTAAATACTCAAAAGTAATTAAGTCTTAACAAAACATGAAAGGAAAGTGGATGTTGTCCTCGAAATGGGGGACTCACCAATAGCAATCTTCAAAACAAGTTGTCTATCCATGTGGAGGAGGATGAATAGGTGCTTCG
>JAPFFP010000002.1:7126095-7147402 GCA_026153255.1 Solanum medicagineum
TAGGAATTTTCAAGCTCTCTCTTCTTTCTCCTTCAAGAACTCTTATTTAGAAGTTAAGAAAAATGGGTTTTGAAACTCTTAATCTGATATAAATGATCTCTAAACACGTATTGGGACTTAGGATAGGTTGGGAAATGACCAAAGCACCCTTCCCAAATTAAAATAAAATTTTCCTCGAAAATTACATTAGTCTGCGGCACGCTCAAGACACGGACCAGTGTAATAATTTCTTCCAAAACTTCAAGTTTAAAAAAGACATAAGTGTCAGCCTATGTTCTGTCTGCATCACGCCTCTGGCGCGGACTGACACTATTTTCCGATTAATTATGGAAATTTCTTTTTCGACTGTATTGCTCTAAAATCGGGTCGAGACCATTTTTCCATTCTATTTTTATGCTTATTGCAAATTCGGTCCCGAATTTTCTATTGGATCTTTGGAAGACGCATTATGCGCACGATTCCATTCTAAGGGTATTTCGATAATTTCACGGAGTGTTACACCAGATGGATGACTGCCAACTCTTGTGGTAGCTCCAACTCATAAACTATGTTTCCCACTCTCTTCACAATTTGATAGGGACCAATGTATCGAGGACTCAACTTTCCCTTCTTCCCGAATTTCATTACACCGTTCATGGGTGACACTTTCAAGTATACCCAATCGTTCACTTCGAACTCTAGTCCCTTCTCCTAATATCAGTGTAGGACTTCTGGCAACTTTGGGCGGTCTCAATCTCTCTTGGATAATCTATACCTTTCTCCATAGGCTGGTGTATCAAGTCTGGACCAATCAACCCTGCTTCACCTACCTTGAACCATCTAATCGGTGACCTACATCTTCTACCATACAGGGCCTCATAAGGAGCCATGTGGACGCTCGAATGAAATATTAAAAATATTTTTATTTTCCACTTATCAGCTAAACATGAGAAAGTAAGTAAAAATCAACTTATTTTCCTTCCTACCGAACACACCCTATATGTTCGAACTTCATCGTAGTCTCATTTTAGATAGGGCTTTACAATGAACATGATGTGTAAAATTGATTTTATTATTTGTTTAATTAAAGAGTAGGGTTATAATGGGAAAAAGAAGAAGAGTCTCAAGTCTCCCATCTGCATTTCCGGATTGAGGATCGTAATCTAATTAAACTACTACTCCTTTTCTTCAAGCCATCCCATCCATCGCCTCTCTCTCTTTCTCTCTAGGGTTTCCTCTACCCTTTTAGCTATTCCCCAAAAAGCCATCTTTGCTTTACAGTATTCATTTATATATGGTTAGATTTCAGTCACAATGAGGATTTTGTTTTTGGATTCATATAGTTAGTATTGCTCTGCTATATAATTGAAAATCACACCCTGATTGAAGAAAAGATTTGGATATTTTTGTTTGTGAAATTCCATTGACTGGAGAAAAATCGGAATTACTATGACTTCTACAGTTCCAGCAAAGTCTAATAACCCACTTCACAACTTTGATTTGCCATACTTGAAGTGGAAGAAGGATCAGCACTCCAACAATCACCATCGTCGCCGATCAAACAAGCTATCTTCAGAGTCGTCATCTCCGTCGCGGCATGATTCACCGAAGCGTCAATCACAATCTCAGTCTCCTATGCGTGAATCACTGGCGGCGGCGCGTCACTCTCCCATGCGTGATTCTGCTTTAGCAGCTCGCCAGTCTCCAATGCGTGAGCCTGTTCCCGGGTTTCGCCGGTCTCCCATGCGCGAAACATCCTCTCCGATGCGTGATTCCGTTGTGGCGGTTCACCGGTCTCCGAGGCGTGATCCCGCTGCGGCATCGCGCCGGTCTCCCATGCCTGATTCTGTTGCGCCATCTCGTCGGTCTCCGAAGCGTGATTCTGTTGCGGCATCTCGTCGGTCTCCGATGCATGAATTCGTTGCGGCAGCTCGCCGTTCTCCGATGCGTGAATCCACTACGGCGTTTCGCCAGCCTTCCATGCGTGATCCCGTGCTTCCACGTCAGTCTCCGATGAGGGAGTCTATATCACAGCGTCAGTCTCCAATGCACTGCGAATCTGTTCCTGAATCGGACAAGGACAGAAGTGTTATCGAATATTGTAGACATTCACGAATTTCAGCTCCTGAGAGTACGAAGAAAGGGATCTGTGAGAAATCAGATGACAAGAATAAAGGAGTAGACGTTGATGCGGCTGGCAATAAAGAAAACAGATCGAAAATCTTGCTCAAAATCCCTCGGAAAAACAAGGCCGAGGAAATCCATGAAGAGCAAAAGGGTGATGAATCTCAAGAGGAGGGAAAAGGGGTTACTGCTGATGAGGAAGCTGCTGAAGAATCAGCACCAAAGACGTGGAATCTGAGACCCAGAAAGCCTATACACAAATCATTGAATCTGAACGGAGTTCCATTCCGAGCCAGTGGGTCGGTGATGCAGGAGAACAAATCTCAGTCATCTCACATGAATGTGAACAAGCCAGAAAATAATGAATCCAGCGCTCCTCAGAAGAAGGAAAAAAGACTTAGGTTTTCGATAACCCTCTCCAGAGAAGAAATTGATGAAGATATATATGCTTTGACTGGATCGAAGGCTTCTAGAAGACCTAAGAAGAGAGTAAAGGCTGTTCAGAAACAACTTGATGTGAGAATTTATCATCACTTTTCTCCTTCTATTTTGCTTATCATAGTTTCTGGTTATGGAATGATTTGAATCTGTCTCTTTCTTTGCAGACCCTCTTCCCTGGCTTATGGCTAGCTTCTATAACTCCTGATTCTTATAAAGTTTGTGAAAATGTTCCAAAGGTATAGTTCTCACTGTTCAATAAAATTAGATCTCTTCTATTCTCAGTTGTTTCGCTGTGTTTGTGACAGCCTGATTTTCCTTGCAGAGTTAAAAGGAATCCTTCAAAGGTGCTGGTGGTTGTCCTTCGAATGTCCTTGCTTTTTGTGGAAGTTTGAAGTTGATGGCGTCCAAATTTTATGATTGCATTTGGAGGTATAATCAGTTCTTATCTGTAAAAGAAAGATGAGAAGAAGAATAAATCTTTTTTTGCCTTTCAGCACTAGTTTTTCATTAGGTTTCAGGAATAGCAGCTTAAGTTTAGTTCTTCAGTTTTTCTTGATAAAGAAAGCTGAAGTTAGTATTTTGATTTCATCCTTAGTTGCAGATGTAAATATGGATTTCTAACAAATTATTGGAAATTCTCTTTTGATATCCTTTTGGTTTTTTTACTTCTTTTAATTGTCCTCTTCTTGTTTGCCTTTATTCTAAGACAGAATGAGTATATATTGTAGTGGAAGGCCCAGTTGTCAGGAATCAAAGGATAGTATCCCTTTTTATTCATTTTTCCTTTCAGGATGACAATGATGAAAAAATTCTTATGGGTGGGGGATACATGATCTTAATTCGATCATATAGTTTGTCAAAGAACAGTTTGGTTTGGTTTTCTGAATGAAATTTTGCTGCGGGTTTTGGATATTTTAAGGTTCAGGAATGATACTTTCAGCCTTAACCGATGAAATGTTAAAAATTGTTATTCAACAAAATATTCTCTTCTACCAAAATCATTATTTGAGAGGTGGAAGGTTGGGAAATGGCTATAAGCTGATATGCGGAGGAGCGGCCAATTTGACATGACTACACTTTTCATTTATGCATCATTCTCCATCCTACTGAGTGACAATCACTATATATCTGATGAAGTAGGTCAGTGGGAGTTAATGTCATATTTGAGAGGTATTCCTTTTGATATGCCAAATAAAAATGTTCTTTTACTTCTTGAGCTGCTACATATTTGAACTTTACAACTAACCCATGGTTATGGGCAGCCTTACACTGACCTGGCTTGGCTAAGTTAAGTGGATAAGTATGAAGATGAAAAACATCATCCAGGTTCCAACTTGGTGTATTTTCTCAAAATAGAATTTTATCTTCTCATTGTAGACATTTTAATTTCTTTCCCTGCTTCCTGATCATCATTGGCAAGGAACCTGTACATTGGGGTTGCGATATACTGTGCAGTTGTATGACTGCAGATTTAGGTGCTCTACCTCTTTCTGCTTGGGGAATGCACATGCTTGTTGTCATTCTCTTTCCCCTCTTTGTGCATCTGGGAGATGGTACTCTAGTCTGGGATTCCTCTGTTTCTGGATTTTCTTTTTAGTTTGATATCATAATTTATACCTTATTTTGGTCTAACAGGGCTAGAAGCTTTATTCCCTTTTGTTTGGCTTGGCGTAATTTGAGATGATATAAACCTTTGTCATCCTCTTGTTTGTCATATATTGTGGAGTTCATATGCTAGACAGCATTTCCAGTGGAGCACTCAAGGTACCCAGACAATCAATGAAGTGAGCAAAGGTAAGTAAAAGCCCATTGCTTTGATTGTTTAAAGCCATGACGTGCTGCAAAACCAATGGCGCTAAAACTTTATGGGTAAAGCCGTGCTCTTCTGAGAATTGTGCTCTTCAAACAATGACGTGCAATATTATCTCAACAAGAAGCAGCCAGCCAACTCATGGAATCACATCTCTGAAGAGTTAGATTGATATTGGCATTTGAATTTGATTCATATATATTTGGTATTTTAATTATTTGTAAATTATGTGTTTTGCTTCTTAAGTATTGGCTTCGCTGTTTGCCTTTTGCTTTAAGCGCGATAGATTCTGGCTATTTAGGGCATTTCATTTTTAAAAGCACTGGAACTGGATGATAAGTATAGGATATGAAGGGTTCATTTGGTATTATTATTCCCCTTTCTCCTGGAAGGAAAAATTGCAAAAGTATACATTTTTAGATCCAATTTTATCTTTTATGTTTCAACTTCTATTTTTATTTAAAAATGTCAATCATTATTTACCAAACTATGCCAAAAAAAAAAATTAAAAACAAAAATAAAGGTTAAGGATGTGACATAAAGACTAAAATGTGAGACTAAAGAAGTAATATAAAGTTTGACAAAACAACAACAACAATATACCCAGTGTAATCCCACAAGTAGGGTCTAGGGAGGGTAAAATGTACGCAGACCTTACCACTACTACATAAAGTTTGACAAAAGTGTAAATATTTTTGGAGGTTGACACATAAAGATAAAATTGGGTCTGCAAATGTATATTGTTGCAATTTTTCCATACAAAGGTTTCATCCAACATTTTCTCTAGATTATTTGTATTTAGTGCACAAATAAATCTGAGAGTGTGCTCAAGAAAGTTGCACTTGAATGGGTATTCATAACAGCAACATAGTAACGAATGTTGAGCAACATGCCAATGAAAACTGCAAGTATGAGAAGGGTAGAGCATATATATACTTTTTAACTATTTAAATGTTTTTAAAGATTCTTGACGTAAAGTAGAATATATCCAAGTAGGTTGAAAAAGGAATACAGAAATAACAGCGAAATAATGTGAAATGAATAATTGTATGCAGCATACATAGGAATGAACAATGTAACAAAAAAAAAAGAGAGGTTATATTGAATAAATAGTATGCAACGTACGCAGGAATGAGCAATGTAACAGAAGAAAAAGAGCAATATTTGAAGCAAGAAAACATAGGTGATACTTGAAAAATAAGAAACTACAAAGATTGTGTTAATTCCAGTAGTAAGAAAAGAGATTTAAGTATGACTAATAAGTCTCTCATAGGAAGGCGAGAAAGCGTCCATGTGCAATAGTTTTGTTTTCCTCATTTTGCACTGTAAAGGTCCTTAATCCTATCTGTCTTAGTATGGCGATTCATCCATATGAATATTTTTATATTTGCAACTTTTGAACATGTGAATACGTCACTAGACAAAATTGTGTCCCATGCAGCATAACAAACTAAACCACTACTCTATAGAATTCACCTTTAAATTTTGGTGATACCTTCTTATCACACATGAGTATAGGTGTGAGCCTCCATTTCACTCATTTTTCACCAATATGATTTGTGATGTCATCATCAATCTCTTCATTCTCTTAAATAAAAGACTTCAGATAATTGAAACATCCTCTTTTGGGGATGAACTTAGCATTAAGCCTTACTTGAATGCGTATCTCATACATAACGTTATTCTCTTAGCCCAATTCTAGACACTTTACGATCCTTTTTCAAACCTACTGTCACGATCT
Source organism: Solanum medicagineum (assembly GCA_026153255.1). Lineage (NCBI taxonomy): Eukaryota > Viridiplantae > Streptophyta > Magnoliopsida > Solanales > Solanaceae > Solanum > Solanum medicagineum. The sequence goes on from JAPFFP010000002.1 coordinate 7,132,191, forward strand.
GAAATTCGGGTGTGCTGACACTCACCTAACCCAACCCAAAATAATAACAAAGAGGAAGATAAAATAATCTAAGAAGATAGATAAACATAGGAAATCAAAAGCTATAATCATCCTAGAACTAGTGTCACATGTACAAGCCTCTAATAATCAAAATATCCAAATGAAATACAACTCTCAATGTCTATTCCTCAAATAGAACAAAACAAAATGAAGTCCTTGAAGGTCTATCGAAGATACAAGTAACTACCTCACGAGTGATCTTGAAGCTCGATCCTAAAATGAAGGAAGCTAACAAGGGAGACCGAGCTCACAACCGACAAAAATGTAGCAAGGAGGTGAACACCAAACAACAGAGTAATCTACAAAATGGAAACTAACTTAAAGTAAAGCAATGAAGAACACAAGTACTCCTATGCACCCATCCACATACTGCCAAAACTACACACCTGCATTCAGAAAAGTCCTAGAACAATACAATACTAAATACACACACACACACGTAGAGAGAGAGAGGGAGAGAGAGAGAGAGAGAGAGAGAGAGAGAGAGAGAGAGAGAGAGAGAGAGAGATACACATCTCATAGAATAACATCTTAGAAATAACCAATAGGTACCACATGTCAAACAATATATATTAAGTCTCCAATAACAATAGCAATATCAATGTATTCACAATTTCACATTCATCACATATAATAATATGAAATAAGTAAATGATATGCGATGGAGTTGATGACATGAGATGTAAATAATGCGATGCAATGTCAAATATCATGCTGCATGTTTGTTTTACGATGCACATTCGCTGATAAACTCAGTCCGAAACCCATCAGGGCCTCACATGGACCATATATCCACCGGAACCATTTTCCTTCGGCATTTACTTTTATATCTAGCCATAACCATTTTCCTTCGATTTTTCATTTCTTTTCTTTCTTTTCTTTTTCTCTAGCCGAAACCATTTCCCTTCATCTTTTTATTTTCTTTCTTTCTTGGCTTTTTCTCTAACCGAAACCATTTTCCTTTGCCTTTTCATCAATGGATCATCAAGCAAACACATAGTAATAGCACATTAGTCATGTCCATGAAAATAGAATATGCAAGATGTCCATATGAATCATGTATCTCCACAATCAAAACTGAGTATCTCACAAGTGCACAAGCATTCACATTATAACTTCAACATCATCACAATCTCAATGTCAACGTCAATTAATTCATAAGTCAAATTTCAACATATGGACAACTACTCAATCCGAAAACTTATAATCAAAGTTTATGATGATACAGTCTAGCCCAAGTACTTAACTTCATACACATAGAGCATACAAGGTTCAATGATACTTAACAAAAGGTTAGAAGTCCACTTGCCTTAGAAAAAGTCTCAAATCAAGTCAAATCCAAAGCTTTCCCTTACTACGATACTCCGAATCACCAAAATCTATTCAAATATAGCATCACAATCACATAACAAATCTAATGACGCTAAAATCAATCAATGCAAACAAAAGGGTAAAATAATAAAAAAATTTATGCCAGAAAAAGTAGCCAGAATCTGAAATTTAATATATGAAACGTTTCCCAAGTAACAAAGACTTCAACGGTAAAAATCGTTTCGAAAATGGAGTTAAATTTAGGTAGAAATCATCAAATTATCATAAGATATCAAGGTAAAAAAAATCTCCAAATTCTTCAATTAAAAACTCCAAATTCTAAGTTAAAAACACAATTTAATCAATGGAATTTTAAAAGTTAGGTTAGAAAATAGTTACCCAATAGATTTACCTTGAGAAACCTTGAAGAATCTCTTGAAAAATGAAACTTGGGATATTACAAATGGTGGAAAAAGTCCAAACCCGTCACTTAAAACACGAAACTGTTCACATACTATTTAACTCTCCTCGAACGCGGAGGCCATGTGCGACTAATACTCCATGAACGCGGGTCCACTTTCACATGCAGAGGTCAAAGCCCCCCACTGCTCCGCCAACATGGAACCTTCACTCTCAAGTGCAGAGGTCTAATCCCTTGACCTCCGTGAACACGGAGAAGAAGGCGCGAACGAGGAGAACAAAATAGGTGGCACCAGATATAGCAAAATCAGCAATTGAACACAATACAAAAATCATGAAAAGGGCCCTCAAATTCGTCCGGAACCCCATAAACACAAATCAAACATGGAACCCTACCAGAAATGACGTTCTAGACTCAATGGAACCGTCAAAATTCGAATTTGAGACCTCCTTGTCCTAGAACCCCAAAAACATTGTTTAAACTAGTTTAGAACGTAAATACTCAAAATAATCTCAAAAGATCTAAAGAATACAACAAAGTCATTTCTACCGTTAGTTTCACTGCCTAATACCACTGGAACTATTGAAATTTCAATTCGAGCTTCCGAACATCAAATGTTGACCAAAGTAATATTATGATCCAAAAATCAATTGAAAATGTAACTTTGGGGGTCCAAAATCTTCATTTTGATTTCGAATCAGTTCTGCAAGTTCTCCTAAACTAGATTTGGCATTTCGAAGCTGATGAAATCGATCGAATCGAATTTTGACATTCAAAACTCAAGATGACCAGAAAACTCAAAAATTTCAACTTTTAGCCTTTAAAAGCTCTTTCTTAAGATTTTCAAAATTTGACTTTTAGAATTAACCAACAATGATCCAAGGGAACTTTCAGGAAGGACAAAATGGTAAGTTTGACAAGAATTCTAAAATTGACCTTCGTGGTCATTACATCATCCACTACTAAAAACAATGTTCATCCTCGAACATGAGATAAGGAACATACTTGAAGGCTAAAAATGTTGGGGGGTATCGAGCACACATATCCGTCTCCATCTCCCAAATAGCCTTACTCTCAGGCCTGTGACCTGAAGCTATCTCTATATTCCTTAATTTCTTTACCTGCCTGTCCAAAATGGCCATCAGATACTCCTCATAGGTCAAATTTGGGCTCAACTCGACTGAATCATTGGAAATCACATGGAATCATTGGGAATGTGACGCCGCAATATAGAAACATGAAACATAGGATGAACTGAAGATAAGTTAAGTGGCAAGGCAAGTCTATAAGCCACCTCTCCTACTCTATCCAGAATCTCAAAAGGACTAATAAACCTTGGACTGAGTTTTCCCTCTTCCTGAATCTCATGACACCATTTAAGGGTGAGACCTTCAACCATACCATGTCTCCAACCATGAACTCTAAAGGTCTAACCCACCTATCAATATAGCTCTTTTGGCGACTCTGGGGTCATCAAACTACTCTGAATTAACCGCACCGCTCTCAATCATCTCTCAACATATCTATACCCGTCTCTACTGCTACTGTGTCAAACCACTCGATAGGTGATCTAGACCTCCGGCCATACAGAACCTCACAAGGAGCCATCCGAATACTTGAATGGTAACTGTTGTTGTTAGCAAACTCCACCAAGGCTAATTGTTGATCCTTTCTGGCACCAAAATCAATGACACATGCCCGAAGCATTTCCTCTCACACCTGAATCGTCCTCTTGGATTGTCCATTGGTTTAGGGCTGAAAAGCTATACTCATATCTAAATGGCTACCCAAACCATGCTGTAAAGCTCTCCAGAAGTTGGATGTAAATAATGAGTCACGATCTGATATAATGGACACCAAAACTCCATGAAGTCTCATAATATGACTAATGTAAAGTTGAGCTAACTTCTCGATTGTGAACTTCACCTTAACTAGAATGAATTGGATGGACTTGGAATCGGTCAACTAATACCCAAATAGAATTGAAACCACCAACTATGGGAGGTAAGCCAACTATGAAGTCCATGGTAATTCGTTCCCACTTCAACTCGGGAATGTGCATCCTCTGAAGCTCTCCACTTGGTCTCAAATGCTCAAATTTGACCTGCTGACATGTCAAGCATTTGGCTACAAACTCTGTTATATCTCTCTTCATGCCATACCACCAGTAATGCTGACTCAAATCATGATACATCATAGATGTCCCTGAGTGAATGGAATATCTATCAAAATGAGCCTCATCTAGGATCAACCTGATCTAATTCTCTAACTTAGGCACACAAATCCTGCCCCAAATCCTCAATGCACCCTAAGAATTAAGCTTGGCTTCCTTAGCCTCCCCTTTAATCACCTTGTCATGAATCTGACCTAGCTTCTCATCCTCAAACTGTCGACTCCTAATCTGATCCATCAAGGAGGAATGAGACTCCAAGTAAGCAAGTACACAACCATCCTAAAAAAGCTACAATCTCACCAACTCATTAACTAACCTCTGAACATCTTTAGCCAAGAGTTGCTCCTGCATCCAAATAGCCACAAGACTCCCTATGCTATAAGCCTTTCTACTCAAAGCATCTACTATCACATTGGCCTTACTCGAGTGATATAAGATAATCACATCATAATCCTTTAGAAGCTCAATCTACCTTCTATGTCTCAAGTTTAGGTCCTTCTGGTTGAATATGTACTGTACACTATGATGATCGGCTAAGATGTCACAATGAAAACCATAAAGATAGTGCCTCCACAGCTTCAACACAAACACAACAACTGCCAACTCCAAGTCAAGGGTGGGATAGTTCTCATGATGAGTCTTCCACTCTCCAGAAGCATCACAATTCACCATGAACTCAACACCCTTCTCTGGCAAAGTCAAAATGGGACACGGTCAACAGTAACTTGAGCTTTTGAAAACTTTTCTCACACTCATCCAACCAATGGAATGGAGATTTCTTCTAAGTAAGCCTGGTCAATAGAGCTTCTATAGAAGAAAACCCATGAACAAATCACCTATAATAACCAGGTACGACCACAAAACTATGAATCTCAATGGTTGAAGTAGGTCTAGTCCAACCATGAACCACCTCAATCTTTGTTGGATCAACCAGAATACCCTCTCTAGACACAATGTGACCCAAAAATGCCACTAAACTCTGACAGAACTCGCACTTAGAAAAATTGGCATACAATCTCTCTTCTCTAAGCCACTGAAGTACAATCCTCAAGTGTTGCTTATGATTCGCTTTGGTCTTAGAGTAGAGCAATATAACATCAATGAAGACAATAACAAATAAATATAAATATGGTTTGAATACACCATTCATCAACTCCATAAATGCTGCTAGAGCACTGGTCAACCCAAATGACATAACAAGGAACTCATAATGCCCATACTTCATCTGAAAAGTTGTCTTAGGAATGACAAAAGCTCTAATCCTCAGCTGATGATATCCGAATCTCAAATCAATCTTGGAAAGCATGGCATACCCTAAGGGTGGTCGAAGATATCCTCAGTTCTAGAGAGAGAATACTTATTCTTGACTTTCACTTTGTTTCAGCTGTCTATAGTTAATACACATTCTCATAGACCCATCCTTCTTGTTCACGAACAAGAAAGGAGCACCCCAAGAAGATACACTAGTGCGTATAAACTCCTTACTCGAGATCTTGGAACTTCTCCTTTAGCTATTTAACTCAGTCGGATCCCTACGGTAGGGATGAATAGAACAAGGCCTAGTACCCGACTCAAAATCAAAAGCAAACTCAATGTCCTTATTAGGACGGTGATGTGCTATCAAAATACAACACATTTGATGCTCAAAAACTTGGAATTTTATATGTTCTATAAGTGATGTTGGTAGATTTTGATGTGTTTTTATATTTGTTTTACATGATTACAGGGTTGACTTGATTTTTTGGGCTAAGTGTGCAGATCTTGCAGAGGTTAAGGTTTCACGAGACCTTTTACAGGCCATGGAAAATTCCACGGGCTATAGATTTGGTTTCTTACAAAGTTTCAATGAAGGGTGATTTTTTGGAGTTAAGTGTATGAATATGCAGATGAGCTATAGAAGATTTTACGAGTCATAAACTTGGTCTTATGCCCTGTGGATTAGAAAGTAGGGAGTTACTGAAAAGTTTGCAGACAAAACCCTTACGGACTGCAGAACTTTATATGACTCGTAGATGGGTGTCATAGAAGCCAACCCCAGAATTCAAGATGAAGTCGATGAACCTCCGACTACGGGCCGAAAACATTATATGGCCCATAGAAGTGCCCGTAAAGCCTGCCGACCCAGTTCTCCTATTTCATTTTGGTTTTGTATTTTAAAGACTGTAAATATTTTTTTACGTTTATTTTCAGGGGAACGTTACAGAACAGTAGAGAATAGTAGAGAGCTTGAGAGAAACACTTGTGAAACATTATTTTGTGCTTTTAATTCAATTTTGTGATTCTTGGTGAAGAGCTTGGATTGATTATTATTCTTAATTCTATTGTGTAAGTATTCAATTATGTTATTCAAATTCATGATTCTTGCATCTACACTGATCATGAGTAGCTAAATCCACAACTAGGGTTGTGAGAACTGTGAAGAACTAATAAGGTAAAAACTGGATAATTCATAATTCTTGAAAAGTGTACATGTATGTATTAATTAATTCTCTTTAGTTTGAATACTTTTTAATGGTGACCAACATTAGAACTTTCCTATTGTTACTGATTGGATCAAGGTAGTAATGAATAGAAAAAGAGATTAATTATCAAGATTCGATTGATATTTCTTGTCTAATCAACAACACTGGGCCAAGGAGAGGGTGTACTTGAACAATAGGTAAGGCTTAACTATAACACTACGAGGATGGATCAAATCACATAGTGAAATTTATCTCTTGCGTGGACCAAATGCTTTGGTAAACTTAACTTACCATTTTGAATGCTACACACTGAAAAAGAATTTAATTTTCTAGTAATACCAAGTTAGAGAATCATGGGGAACACAATATCTTAGTTACTCTTCATACTGATTTCACATTTGTCTTAGTTTAGGATTATTTTTCATAGTTTTTACAACCCCCCTCTTTGGGGAGATAAGTAAGTTAATCCACCTGAATTGCTTTAAATTCTTCTAAGTCTACCATATTCCCTATGGGTTCGACCCTAACCTTGGTTAGGTTATATATCTTGGCAATGACTACTTTAGCCTTCAAAAAGGAGGTGTATCTTAGGTGACATCAAGATTTTGGCGCCGTTGCCGGGGAATATGGCTAGACTTGTTTAATTTGAGTAGTTCGGGAATTAATCCTTATTTCCCTCATTTTACATTTGTTTTTGTTTTTGTTTTATTTCAGGGTGCAGGTGTAGTGTATGCCCAATACGCGGAGTCAAAGCGTTCCCTTTTCTCTGTTTGACCCAGAGATCTAGAGAAGGTTGAGAAGAATGAGCAAAGATAATGCAAACAAGACAATGAATATATCTCTGAATCAGAAATAGAATAAGAATGAGAATGATAAAAACCTACCTCCTCTTGAGGAAATTGATCCACAACCACAGGACTTCAATGCCAAAGTTATCAGTGGAATCAATATCGGCTGAATCCTAGGGATATGGATGTAACTAGAGCCATTGTGTTATCACCACTACCAAATGACACAAAGTTCATGGTTGTGAGTGTGATGCTTCAGATACTTTAGAATCATGGGTTGTTTGTGGGCCTACCAACTAAGGATCCGCATAGTCATCTACATAACATTATGTTTATTTTTAAGAGTGTAATAGGAACCCAGAATCTGTCTATGGATGTTGTTGGGCTTCGTGTCTTCCCATTATATCTACAAGCAATGCAGCGCTATGGCTAGCTGAGCTCCCGCAGAGTTCAATCACCAGTTGGGCTGAGTTGCAAAAGGCCTTTTTAGAAAGGATCTTCCCCAGATCGAAGAAGCTCAAGTTGAAGGATCAAATCAACAACTTTGAGCAACTTCCTGGTGAATCGATCAGTACTACGTAGGAGCGGTTCACAAAGTGTTTGAGAAGTGTCCTTGACCATAAGATAGTTGATGATGCCTTGGTGGAGATCTTTTACCGTTCCCTAGATGAGAATAGCCAAACATGTGCTGATACCATCATGGGAGGCATGTTTTTAGATCAACTATTTGCAAGGGTTGTTGAGAAGCTAGAAAATTTGGTTAAGACGAATCTTGCATGGGAGCCGAGAGATAGGTCCTTTATCAAGAGCTCGTGTGCTATCAATATTAGTTTAGAGCAAGAAAAAATAAATTAGGAGATAATTCAAGATCTTGCCCGGATTAGTACCAACGTGGAGGTAATGATGAAACATAATCAGGAACGAGTTAACGCAGTTGTTCATCAGCCTTCACGAGCACTTATGTATGAGGAGTCTTACTTTATAAGGAGGACATTTGCTTCATTTTTGATCAGATAGAGGGTTTTCAGACCAACACGCAAGTGTCCACTTAGGACTATTGGCACCAAAGTCAGAACTTTAACAGATGTGGAGCTTTCAGAGACAACGTGGAGGTTACTGCGACAGGGATAAAGGCTAGGATAGAGATGCTAATTGGAGTTCCAAAATGGCTGCAGAAATGGTCCTTTTGTACCACTATATAATTGTGACATCGGTGCTAGTAGTTCCAGAGCTTAGGAGATGTTTGAATGACAATTAAAAAAACTTAACACACAGATGAGACCTTGAGGGGGATGAAGTCTGACATCTCCAACATAAACCATAAGATCGAGTCTGATTCTGCTGCTATCAAACAACTAGAATAACAGTTTGGTCGAGTATCAACTCAACTCAACTAGTGTCAGAGAGTTAAATTATCTAGCAACACAGTTCAAATTTAAAGAATAAAGGGCAGCGTATGGTGGTCATTACTCGTGCTGGTAAGAGTACCATTGATCCTTCTATGCCGGTTGATGCTAATGATGTTCGAGAAGAGACAGTTGAGGCCAAGGATACAGAAACTAGAGATGATCGTGCCAAGGATGGGGTGAGTGATGCTGCAGAGGTGCCACAGAAGCTGAAGCCCATTCCTAGACCTCCTCCTTTCTTTCCTGAAAAAGTTTAAAAAAAAAGAGGATAAAGCAACTCTCCATCAACATCCCTCTCATTGAGGCATTGGAGAAGATGCGAGATATACTGAGTTTATGAAGGACTTGGTTACAAAGAAGCGGACTGTTATTTAGGAGCTCTCCAAAGAGCTTCAACATTGCAGTGCAATTGCTACAAGGTCCTTGGTGCAAAAGCGAGAAGATTCTGCCGCATTTAACATACTCGCAAAGGTACTGTGTAATCTCAGTGCCAGCATAAATCTAATGCCCCTTGTGGTCTTCAAGTAGCTAGGATTGGGAGCCCCTACTTCGACGAGCATGCGATTATTGATGACTGACCACACCGTGAAGAAGCCTGTGTGGATACTTTATGATGTACTCATTAAAGTTGAGAAATACATATTCCCCATAGACTTTATGATCCTAGATTGCGAAGTCAACTTCTAAGTCCCCATCATCTTCGGAAGGCCCTTACTAGCAACTGGTCGAGGACTAGTGATATGGAAGCTAGCCAACTCAAGTTTAGATTGAATGAAGAAGAAGTTGTCTTTAACATCTGTTAGTCAATGAAGAGGCTATATGACCCGAAGAAGGATGTTTGGGAACTTGGTGAAGTCTGTGTAATCAAGTTGTCCAAGTCGTACTACGACAACAAATCAGGTGCTACTTATGAGGCAACACAAGATATTTCATGTAATAGTCATAGTTTTGTTTTGTTTTATCTTTTGGACTTGTAGGTAGTTTAATTTGTTGCATTGTGGTTGTAATATGTGGACATTGGACTGGTTGCATATGGGGAAACAGTGTTTTCTATGAAGAATGTGCAGGTATATAACTAAATCAGCCATCCTTGGCTAAAAAGGCATCAAGAAGTGTTTCTACGACTAGTTCTACAGGTTATATGTAAAACTATTACCTGTACACTGTCTCATAGAACACTTCCAGTGAGCAAAAAGTTGTGCACTCTAGTCCACGAGCTAACTTTACAGCCTGTAGATAAAACTACGGGCCGTGAATGAGGCTTATGGACCCCAAGTAAGTTCTTCTATTTTTGGCTAACTGTGGAAGTTTGTACGACCAACTCTATGAGTTGTATTCAATTCTAGGGCTCGTAGGCTGGTCCGTGAAACACAGTTCCCACAATTAGGATTCGGGCATTCCACGAAACCATGATCTATGGGCCGTAAAATCCACTATGGCCCATAATCAGGGTTTCGTAGAGCTTGTGCCCATTAATTTTTGACCGACCTAGTCAACCTATAAATAGAAGGGGTCAAATTAATTTGACCCCATTCTTCCCCAAAATTACACAACACTACCCGACACCCATACCCTTGTTTCTCGATCACCAACGATGGCCACCACCCATTTTTCGGCAGCCTTTGGCATCACCTAGGGTTCCACCCTCTTTGACTCCTCTTTCAATTTTTACATCTTTGTCACTGAATTCAGTAAGTTTTTGGACCTAAGAATCCTTTTAAGTACCAAACTTGTTGTGCTTAAGTTGAAATTACTTGATTGGTACGTTAATCCAGACAAGATGGATATGAACCCGTGTGTGCTACTGTTTGTGCTTAAAATTAAATCATGATTAATAATGTTTCCAATACTTGAATATGATTAAAAGCCAAAAGATTTTGTGTGGCCATTTTTGTGTGTTTGAATGATGTATATGAAAACCATCTTGTCACATGCCATTTGGATTAAATTGAATATGCGCTTAAATATCAATATGTGAATACATGTGTGCAATGTGATGCTCTTTCAATTAACAGGGTCAATTGGCTTGGGAAATATGTAAAATGATATTCGATGGGGTTGTATGAAAAGAATTGCATGTGGGGTATTAGGTTTTGTTGAAATCATATGGGGGTTGTGTCATATATTGCTTCGATATTTAATCAACTGTTAAAAATATTGTGTAGGGTCTGTTTTGATATGCTTGGAAACTAAAGCTTCTGGGTTTTCCACTTTACGAGGCTCTTCTACAGCCTAGGAAACTTCCACGAGTTGTTGTTTCCCCTCGTATGAAAATCCAAAAATTAGAAGTTTCTAAGAACCTATCAGACGAGACACTCAAGAGCCGTAGAATATTCTACGACTCGTAGACAGGTCTCGTAGATCCCTGCCTGTTAAAATTTAAACATTGGAACACTTCTACAACTCATTCTACGACTCATAGAACTTTTTACGAGCCATTCTTGGTCTCATAGATGCAATCCCAATAACCAAAATTACTTCACTCTATTTCTATGAGGACTTTCTACAGCTCGTGATTCCTTACGGCCCACAGAAGTTCCTTTGTAGACCCATCTGTGACTAAGTCTAAAATGATTTTTCTTTTCGTTCCTTGACTTGTGGGGCTGCTTTAGGTACTATAGCCCCAAAGGCAAGACATGAGGAGATTCATGCCTTACAGCAGTGGTTGAGAGATGAGCCCTTGGGGGAACAGGAGACCCCCGAGGTTAGTGGTTCGATTGAGGATCTCGATGTCCGTCCTGACCCAGACGCTGAGCGACCACAAACATGGACTGCTGACAGACTTGGGCAGGCCCAGACCCAGGCTATTATTATTCACTCTCCCCTTTCTAAAGAGGGAGGTAACAACGATAGTTGTTCCATACAGATGACTCCTTCCAGAGATGAGTTAGAGTCAAAGTCTGAGATGGAGTCCTCTACTGCACCACCTCAACCATCACCATCATCTCAGGATGCTCAATCTATCCGGTGGTGCATTAAGCATATGTGGGATATCTATAGAGAGGGCATGTAGTGGAAGGAGCGAGGCAAACCAGTTCCCCTCTATTTTTTAGGAGTCTCAGATCATCACTTTCAGACTAGAGAGTGTCCCTGGCCTTCAGGACACTATTAGTAGATACAGGCTCCAATGGTTGGCCAGAGCACTGGGGAAGTACTTCTTGACCATGGTTCATGAGTTTTACGCTTCTTATGCCGCCCCAGTTCTCAACACTTTTCCTAAGGGGAAGAAGCCCCTCGTTTCAACCCAGACTAACACATACTAGACGGAGGGGCCAACAAGTGCATATCTCTAAGGCGACCATCTTCCATATGTTGTTCGGGCCTAAGTTCCCAACCTCCAGATCGACAGCAGAGTATGACCGTAGATTGAGGCAGACTAGGGATAAGGCCCTGATAAGAGACCAGAGCAGTAGGGATGGCTTGATGAGATGGGTTGCAATACAGATTATAACACAGAGTATGACAGTAGATTGGGGAAGACTAGGGATAAGGCCCTTTTCCTTGCTTGATCTACAACTCTGTATAAAGTTGAGGGTGGAGATTCTACATCATATGGACTCACTGATTGAGGTCCAACATACTACAGATGCCAGCCTGATCAAGGCTGAGGATAATCTGTGGCCCCTCCAGCTGAAACGCCCATGTACTTCAGAATGTTCCAAAATCATAATTTCCATATATCTACAACTCTGTGCGTGATTTTGAAAATTCGACTTCATATTCTCGATCAGGGGGAAAAGTTGAGTGGGAAATGGGTATAACCCAGATCTTAGAAGACCCATAGTGAAAAATAATTTTCACCAATTTTATGATTTCCAGTGGCTATCCACACCTAAGGCTCGACACGCTTGGGGCCTGCCACTGTGTAAGTTGTAGTTCACAACTTCTCCCATCATGCTAGGGACGCAGACCAGTGCAATATTTGCCTTACTTTTTCTATTTAAGCCAAGGGCATTGGAATCATAGCTCAATGCCCACTTAAACGTGCAATCACACATACTTAGTCATTTTTCAACTCTATAACTCACAAAACCCTCTCTAAAACCTCTCTAAGACTCTATCAGTTCTGTCATTCAAATCTATGTATTTCAACCTCAATTTTTAGATTCAAGAACCTATTTCAAGCTCTAAGTCTACATCAAGTTCACCTCAAAGAATTCAAGGCTTAAGATATGTGGGTCTTCATCCATGGATCCTTTCACCCATGGAGACTAACCTTCTCTTTTTATGAAAATATCATGTTTTCAAATTGTATTACCTATGGGAATTTATTATTACGAAATATGAGCATAAATCATGTTGTGGTTTCGACAAGTATTGATTGATTATGTAGTCTATTTCAAGCTTGTTCCATGAATTGCTTTTGTCTATTGAGACTAAGCATGTTTTGAGCGATGAAATTATGAACTATTATGAGCTCTCATGATGAATTTCAAGGTACTCTACATGAGGGTTTTACTACATGGTTGGTGGGTTGATTTGCATTGAGCTTACTCATATTATTTCGCTCTTGAATTGCATGATTTTGAACAAGTATTATGAACCCACCATGTGTTTGATAAAATGACCTGACAAGAATTCTCAAGTTATTGATGAACTATAACATGATTTATAAGTCAAGTGACTTTATGATGATTAAGGGCCTTTAAGGATATATTGAATTCATGAAAGGTATCTATGTTGTTGCAAGTATCAAGTTAAGCCCTATTTCAAGATTTTCACCTTTTGTGATCCATTCATGTTAAAGCAAAGGATCATGTATGATTATTATCTACTTTCATGTTCAAGTTAGGCTCACTATTAGAGGTCAAGCATGTTTGTGAGCTACTCAAGTCATGTTATCATGTCTCCAACAAGTTATTCATATTATGATTAAAGTATGATTGTGTCAAGTATTCCGTGGGATTTGACTTAACACCGATTGCGACTTAAAATGGGAGCTCGACTCAAGGGGTCCTTATGTAAAGTCTTAGTCTATGAACTATGTGCTACCATAGAATTATACATGATCTCTCTTATGTCTTACTAGTGGATCCATCTAGTTATACCACACCTTGTCGAGGGGGTGACATGCCTCAATCACCTTGACGAGGGGGTGACATATCTCTGATCATTCATTATATGGCTACCATGGAAAGTAGACCACACCTTGTCGAGAGGGTGACATGACTCGATCACCTTATTGAGAGAGTGACATGCCTCAATCACCTTACCAAGAGGGTGAAATGCCATGGATTCCAAGTAGTAGCTCGCTAGTCTATGTTGGTTAAGGTTTCTTCCCTCGCATGTATTATGTGCTATGCAAGTTGAATGTTTCACAAGCATGTTTTATTACAAGCATTGATCATGCATGCCATGTTGAGATTGCATATATCCATTGCTTATGATTATGCATTTTGAACATATTGGCTTGTGTCTTTGTTGCATTGCATCCCACATACTCAGAACATTTAAACGTACTAACACATACTTTATGCCTACATGATATCACCATGTAGGAACTGGAGCTCCTTTTGATCCTCCTCCTCCTCCACGTGACTAGTTTGATTCTAGGAGAAAGCTTTGGTGAGTCCTTAATTCCGAGGACAATATCTATTTACTTCATGTTATGTTGAGACTCCTTCTTATGTTGAATACTTATTATTATGAGGGTGAGCCCGGGAAGTGTCTTGGCCCCCGCTCCATTCCAAGTTAGAGGTGTTGTTGGATACTATGATGTAATTATACTTTGAGCTTGACTCTTTTATGCTTTTGTGATTATCAAAGACTTCCTTTAGCCCTGCTTCCCTTTTAATTATATCACTTGTTAATGTTGATTTGCTTCTGCGACCAAGGATGTGAATGATTTGCTAAGAGGCTTGTTTCGGGTCCCTTTGGGTTCCCCATTTGCCGTGTCACGTCCAGGCCCTAGGCTTGGGTCGTGACAAACTTGGTATCAAAGGACTAGATTGTTAATAGTCGTCGAAAATTCATCACACCTTGTCGATTAGATTCTTATTCATTGTTGTGAAGCATGGTACAACTATGAATGGGAGGCTGTGAGGCGTTTTAGGAAATGTTTCACTTCTTCATGGTCTATATCGTGCTTTAGGTGTAACTTTAAAGCTTTTCTCCTAAAGAATTCTCTTGTTTCCTTCTCGATCATGCCAATTCCAAGGGGAAGGCTAAGGAGAGCTCGTATTCCCGAGGAGCAACCAGCCCCTCCCACTCCTCGAGCTCCTCAAGATGGAGGAGTAGCTCAAGAAGAGTTCCGAGATGCTATCACAATGTTCGCCTGTGCTATGACGAACCAAATGAACCAAGGGGACCAAGCCCCTCATGCTCCCAATCTGGCCTCAAGGGTGAGGTATTTCTCAAGAATGAATCCACCGGAGTTCCATGGGTCTAAGGAGGATGAGGACCCCCAAGAGTTCATCTATGAGGTGTATAAGGTGTTATCTATCATGTGGTTCAATTAGGAGGAGAAAGTGGAGCTAGCGGCCTACCAACTCAAAGGTGTCGCCCCAATTTTGTTCACCCAATGGAAATTGGAGAGGAGAGATGATGATGCTATTCCTTGGGAGGAGTTCAAAGTCGCATTCCTCAACCGGT
>JAPFFP010000002.1:7147502-7167631 GCA_026153255.1 Solanum medicagineum
GATCAATCGCATGTCATCTACTGTGCTTGTTGGTAATGTGCCCTATAGTGTTCTTTTTCCAAACAAGCCATTATTTCCGGTGGAACCTAAGGTGTTTGGAAGCACTTGTTATGTTTGAGATATTCGACCATCAGTTACCAAGTTGGATCCCAAAGCCTTGAAGTGTGTTTTCTTGGGGTATTCTCACCTTCAGAAAGGATATCGTTGTTACTCTACTGAACTAGGAAAATATTTGGTGTCAACTAATGTAGCCTTTGCGGAGGCTACACCATTCTTCTATGCAGTTCCCATTTCTACGAGCCAGGGGGAGGAAGATGAGTGGCTAGTATACCGGTTACTAGGGCCACACCAGAATCATCAGATGATGTTTCACATACACTGCATAGTTCTTCAGTTGAGCACCAATCAACACTAGTTCGATCTACTCGAGCAAGAGCGTCGGTTGTTCAGGTTTATTCTAGGAGGCGAGATGCTAATGATACCTCTTCTGCACCAGTTCCTTCATCATCAAATCCTGTTCCAAGTGATCCTCCAAATGATCTTGACCTTTCTATTGCTATTCGCAAAGGTACACGCACTTGCAAATCCACACTCCATTGGTAATTTTGTTTCCTATGATCAGTTATCTCCTGCATCTAGATCTTTGATTGCATCCCTAGACTCTACTTCCATGCCCAAAATTGTTAAGGAGGCTTTGAATCATTCTGGATGGTGTGAAGCAATGCTTGACAAAATCATGCCTTAGAGGAAAACCACACTTAGGATTTGGTGGATTTACCTAGTGAAAAGAAAGCAGTAGGAAGCAAGTGGGTCTTCACAGTCAAAGTTAATCCAGATGGCTCTGTGGCACGACTTAAGGCTAGACTTGTGGCCAAAGGATATGCTCAGACTTATGGGGTGGATTATTCAGACACCTTCTCTCCAGTTGCCAAACTCACTTCTGTCCGCTTGTTCATTTCTCTAGCTGCTTCTGAGAATTGACCGTTGCATCAGTTGGATATTAAAAATGCATTCCTTCATGGTGATCTCCACGAAGAGGTTTATATGGAGCAACCACCTGGTTTCGTTGCTCAGGGGGAGTATGGAAAGGTTTGTCGCTTGAAGAAGTCCTTGTATGGCTTGAAACAGAGCCCTCGAGCTTGGTTTGGAAAATTCAGTGAGGTAGTTCAAGATTTTGGATTGAAGAAGAGCAAATGTGATCATTCAGTCTTCTATAGGCAATCTGCGTCTGGAACTATTCTCCTTGTTGTATATGTCGATGACATTGTCATTACAGGGAGTGATTTTGCAAGAATCTCTTCTCTCAAGTCTTTCTTACATACTAAGTTTCATACAAAGGACTTAGGACAACTAAAATACTTCTTGGGAGTAGAAGTATCTAGAAGCAGGAAGGGTATTTTCTTGACCTACTGGCAGATACCGGAAAGTTAGCAGCCAAATCCTGTAGTACTCCAATGGTTCCCTATGTACATCTTATTAAAGATGATGGTGATCCTTTTGATGATCCAGAATATAAAAGGTTGGTTGGGAAGTTAAACTACCTTACTTTGACTTGTCTCGATATTGCTTTTGCGGTAAGTGTTGTTTCAATTCATGCCTGCACCTACGGTCAAACATTGGGAAGCTTTGGAACAGATCCTATGTTACTTGAAAGGAGCTCCTGGGCTAGGCATATTATATAGAAATCACGGCCATACTCGTATGGAGTGTTTTGCAGATGCTGATTGGGCTGGATCCAAAATTGATAGAAGATCTATTACAGGTTATTGTGTTTTTGTTGGAGGGAACCTAATATCATGGAGGAGTAAGAAGCAGGGTGTTGTATCACGATCTATTGCAGAATCTGAGTATAGAGCTATGTCACAATCTACTTGTGAGATTATATGGATACATCATCTTTTATCTGAAATTGGGATGAAGCATCATGCCCCAGCATAACTTTGGTGTGATAATCAAGCTGCTCTTCATATTGCCTCAAATCCGATGTATCATGAAAGAACCAAACATATTGAGGTTGATTGTCATTTTATTCGTGAGAAGATTCAGGAGAACTTGATTTGCACTGGCTACGTGAAGACAGGAGAACAACTAGCCGATTTATTTACAAAAGCATTGCCTGGAACTCGAGTTGACTATCTTTGTAACAAGCTACGCATGATCAATATCTATGCTCCAGCTTGAGGGGGAGTGTTACAAAATCTGTATAATAATGTACGTAGATAGTATAGAAATTTGATAGATAATATAGCTGATTGTTAGGGATTTGAATATTTAGTTACCATAGTTAGCTTATTTAGTTACCATGTATTTATATCATTGTGCTCTTTGAATGATAGACAAGTTATTCTCTCCACGTCTTATCAATAACAATCTTCATGGAGTATTCTATGAGCTCCCCTTCCCCTTCCCTCTGTTTCCATTGCTTTTGATTTTAACATCAAAAGATGCAGATTCTTTTACCTCTTGTGTTCCTTTTATGTTTTGTTCTCTCAACTTCTATTGACTGCTCCATTTTTTCTTGCTGGCCTGCTTGCATCCACCTGCATTAGGAATTCAAGTGCTTCCTCTTCCAGCCCCCCCTGGAAATCCACTCCAAACATCTTATGATTTTAAGTTTTGATGAACCTAGGCTGTGGCCTTTCTCTCCGTTTCCATAAGAGTATAGACTCCATCTTATGATCTACTGTACATCCCATAATTCCCCCAAATTCTCCATCCCAATTATTTCCTGTCTTGCATCAATATCACCTGAGAATTTCCCCCTCTTTCTTTATGTTCAGTTGCTTCATTGTGTGCTAAGCACAGTTGCCCAGTTCCTTTTTCCCCTCATCTCTTTCAAGCTCTAAATGTTCATCACTGGCGAACAGTGCAACTTCGTGTGTTTTCCTGTCTTCTCTGCATGCGATAATTTGCAGCTTACGTCACCATGGTTTCATCCACTATGACCTCCCGGAAGAAGTTGGCCTTGGGCTGCTGGTTAAAATCGTTAGCAATAACATTTGCCTGGTCTAGCCCAAAAGATTTCAGGCTCATTTTTTTTTTTTGGATTGTTGCACATGCCCATCATGTACTGTTTCTGCCAATTTAAAAAAAATCTTCAGCTGTCCCCTCGTGTGTCTCCCCTGTTCTGTCACCATTGTATTCTGTAGTCATGGATATAGGGGTGAAGGCTCTATAATCCGGTGGTTCATTCGAGCCACCTCATCTTCTCTGGCAACTGGTCCGTCTCTCTCCGCCGGCAACTTGAATTGGTTTTACTTTCTATCCATATCGGAATGATGAAGTTAACTCCATTCTCTGGTGATGGTGACTTCCGTTGCATGCTCCGATCATCCCATCGTGTCCCGATGGCAAATTTTGAGGTAGCTCCTTATCTCCATTTCCTCCTCTGCCGCCAGCTATCCTCCACAGAGTTCTATGATTTCGTGGAAAATCTCTTCCCTTCAGAGATGCATTGGGGTTCCCATAGTCCTAATCCACGTGGATTTGGGTTTGTAAGTGAGAGGCACACAGCCTGCAGTAGGGTTCCACCACTCTAGCAAGTTTGCTTCTCTTCCACAGCCATTCTCCCTGGAGAACCTGTTTTGCCATGTATCTTTTATTGGGAACTTGAAGAGGTAACAACTGTCAGCATCTCATAGATATTGATCCCCAAAGCCTTTTTCCACACCGATGAGGAACGTCTAACCTCTGAGAGGGTGGGATTTTCAGCTTTCACCTTAAAGGATACATCTTCCCAGCACTCCTTGATTGTTGATTTTGGCTTCATCATTATTTAAGAAATCCTTCTTTTTAGAGGATTGTTTTCTGGTTGAAATGTTGGTTTCAGTCTCTTTACCGTTCGTTGTGGTTATCTCAGAGCTATTTCTTTGCCATTTGCTGAACGCAACTGCTATTGCAAAAGGCATCTTAGTCATGCTTCCTGCTTTGGGGCTGCTTCTCCTTCTGTGGTGAGCATTTAATGGAACTTTGAATATTAAATACCACACTTTTCCACCCAGCGTTTATGTTCGACTTGGGTAAAATAATAACTTCTCTGTCCTCTCCCTTCTGTGAGAGAATACTCATGTGTCTCCCGTGAGAGTTAACCAAAGAATTCTGCCACCTGGTCTTTGAATCTCCAGACCAGTCTTTTTTTGGTCTGATTATGCTTCTCTAAGAATGAAACAAATCCATTCTAACACCTTCTGACTGAGCATAAGCACCCTCTTAACATATTTCTGCTTCTTTCCACCCAGTCATACCATGGAACATTGTTCGAAGTCCATCTGGTACTGTCATATGATTCAAAACCTTGGTTGAGATATATTCTGTTATCCCCCAAAATTTCTAAAGACGGAAGATGAATGGATTTTAGTAAAACAGTAATCACGGCATGTAAAATCTGAGCTGTTTGAAAGAGAAAAGGTTAATTTTTGGCAAGTCTACTGCAAAAAGGGAGGTTCTGCAATCGATATTTGGATGTATTAATCAGTTGTAAACTTACTTTTCCCCTTCACATACTTATGCTTATTAGAGTGAGCACACTTTCTGCGTCACATCATCAATCAAGTGTGTATTTATTCTGTTTTTGGAATCTGAACTACACCAATAATAAAATCTAATATTGCACTTCAGTTTTTACTTCTGTATAGAGCTGTTGTTGCCTTCAAAGAACCTAGCGTTTTCTCCTTACATATAGTCCACTATAGTACTGCTAGGACGATTATCCGTTTGCTTTTCTTATTGCTGCCTTCCCCCTCAGTATTCCAGCTTGATGATGCCTATTCTGTTCTACCTGACATAATCCACTTAATACCTCTAGCGCTGGATCTATTGAGCTATTATTTTTCAAACTGTTATAGTCATGAACCAAAATTCATCAAACTAAATATTCATTTCGACAAAGATAATAAAGCATGTAAGATACTTTTAAATATAAAAGCTCATAAAAAATGTAAGAGCACCAAAACCAACACATCTTTAGGAGAGAAGAAAAAGAGAATGGAAGAGGAGTGTTAAAGAATACTATATTTGATAGAGAAAACTAAAAGAATTTGAAAAGTCAGCTTGTAATAATTACCATCAATAACTGTTTCAAAATAGTTACCAGCAATTCTTATCTCTCCCTTTAGAAGTGAAGAGTGGTTTTTCCACCTCATTTATACTCAATTCCATGTTGACCAAGTAATTAGTCAGCCAGAAAAACACATCAAAATCTTCAGGGAAATGACTCCCCTGCCTAATTCCAAGTAAAGAAATAGAAGCTGCTAGGAAGTTCGCACGCCATGCACAGACTTATGTGTTCTTTGATATTTTTTTTTGGTATAAACGTAGATACATGAATGAAATAGCTTATTAAATGGACTGGTTGATCTCTTTGGAGTTGAATTTTTTTTTCCCCAAATCATGTTGCACCTCCTTGGTTCCTCTATTTAAATGAAAACAAATATTTGCTGATAAGAAGAAAGGATCTTTTTGTTTTGCCAAATTCCAGTGATATCTTGGAAATCACAGAATCCTAATCCTGAAAAGACAAAGGAAAAATAAAGGAGAAGAACACGCATGGAAGATGATAATTGAGATGCCATTCAATCCTTATAATAGTCATTACTTACTGAAATGATGTTTTAACTATTGATCAGTATTTCTATTTCTCATTCCTAATTTGCACTACCTATGGTTAAAACCAATACGATCTGATTATCTTAACTGTAGCTTCTTTCATGTCAATTCTGATTGCTATGATCTGCGATTAGTGTTTTCTTTTAGAGCATAAGAAGGTATAATCTTTCTTTCATCTTTTAGTCTGGATATGTTGCAGTTCTAAATAGTCTGTTCATGCCCTTTGACTTACAGAGGTTTTGAAGATTATATGGCCTCAGGAGTAGAATCAACTTACCAACAGCTATGCAGTGAGATCACTGCTGAATTTAATGATTGTTCAAAACAGGTTAGTATGGTGGTGCATCATGCAGATATTAATCCAGCTTCTGGTTTGTTTTCGAAGGAGGGGGGAGACAGGATTAGATTGGATCGTTGTCCCATCTTTACTTTTTAAAACAGTTCACTCAAATCCATCGTTAGTCCTGCCTATGAGAAATCCCTCCTTAATTGGTCCGTTCTTATCAAAGAAAACCCTCCTTCTGGATAGGGATGAAAAGTTCATCTTTGACCTTTTCTCTCCTGTTGACCCACACCAAGTTCTGCCACTCTTATAAATTTTCTTACTACTTATAGTAGTCGTATAAAGACTGATTGTAGAAGTATTCAGAGGTAGACAGCCTCAGTCTATTTGCTCGGACTCTTTAAAAATATCGATTGGCGCGTGTCGGATACTACAAAAATAGTGTATTTTTGGAGAATCAGATACGAGCGGCAACATTTTTGGAGAGTCCGAGCAACATAGGCCTCAACTACCATCCTACACATAATGCATAAGCAAACATGAGATACAGTTTATCCATCTTATCCACAAGCTCCTTAATAATACTCTTTATCATGACCCCTTTACTTTCATCATTCACTATTCCAACTCTGCCAGTGTGTTATAATCCTACTAACTGTGGTTTGGCTTATAGCTCTGAACAATGGCATCATGTTTGCAATTTCTGAGCATCTTCATCATTCCAGGTCCTTGAGATGGAGTCTCAATTTCTAACTGCCCATTGCTTCCGAGAGGATCTGTCTCTACTTTTGAGATCTGTTCAAAATCAGGAAAAGATGAAGCTGCAACTGGTAATTTGCAATTATTTTATTATAGATTTTAGCTCTGAATTAGTTTATGTTCTGTTTGACTTTTACTTCTGTGCATCAGTACAATGTGCCCAGTGTAATTCTACTAGTGGGGTTTGAGGAGGGTAAAGTGTATGCAGACCTTACCCCTATATTGTGGAGGTAGAGAGGTTGTTTCCTGAAGGCCCTTGGCTCAAGTAATGCATGTTGGAGCAGATCTAAAAGGGAAAAACAGAAGTATTGAAGACATCACAAACTAAAATCTACAAAAAGGACAATAACCATTACTAAATAAAACGATAACTGAAACACAATAAATAACATGTAGTGCAGAAATTGAGATACGGAAAAGTATGAGAGTTTCTGTGCGTCAGTGGCTCTTCTTAATGTAGTTAAAACATTGAGAAAATGCATACGCCCCCTAAACTTGTCCTGAAAACTTAGTTACACAGTTCAACTTTATGGGTGATTATTTACCCCCTCCCTCTCCTCCCCCACACATTTTTCATCGGAAGTGAATTTAATACCCTCTCAAAAAAGAATCAATTTTATGAGGAGCAGTGTATTATACACGCCGCCACGTCATATGACACCTCGAACAACAATATACCTAGTGAAAATCCTCTTAATTTTTTTCACTCCTTTTTCACTTTTTTTCCACTTCCATCATCTCCTTCAAATTTTCCCATATACTTCTGCCATTCCCTCTTCTCCCACGGCCAACCCCTACCTCATCTCCTTCAAATTTTCCCATTACTTCTGCCATTCCCTCTTCTCCCACGGCCAACCCCTACCACTCTACAATTCCCTTTGCTTCAACTGATACTCATCCACTTTCTCTGATTCATCTTCTCCTTTTATTTTGTTTTTAATTTCCATTATTCGCCTTTTTTTGTGTGCGTGCGTGCACATCATTATTCTAGTCATCTAAAGGTTTCCTAATAGTGTGATGGGTTTATCTGAAGATCATCTTTTGTAAGACTTATTTTCTTGATATCTTTACAGTATGTGAAGAATATCACTGTACCTTATTCAATTCAACTGTCAATCAGGACTTGACTTCTATCCGTAGATGTGGGCCAGACTAGGAGGGCGTTTGGATTGACTTTTTTGAAATAGCTACTAAGCTAAAAGTTAAAAGTCATAAGTTGGACATCTCCACCTTTTAGCTTATTTTGTATTTTTTTTTCCCTAAACGAGCTTAAAACCATTTTTTTATTTTTTTCCAAATATGACAAAAGATAGAAATAGAGCTCAAAATCTAAAAACATTCATAATAAGCCAATTCAAACACCCTCTATAGTTTCTATGCCTCGACTTCAAATTAATTTTAGCAATTTTATTCATTGGCCTTACATGTTTACTTTTCTAATAATGCTGAGAAGTTACTCTACAATTCCCTCTTTCCAAAACTTGTAATGGACATTTCTTTTTCATACTTGAGCTCGCATCATAATTTTGTTCTCAACAAGAAAGTTTGATATATGTTTGTAAATTCTCTACTAAAGAGAAGTGTACTGTAGTTTGAGCAATCATAACTGATCACTATATATTGATCTTGCCAAAAATTGAGGGAAACCATCTCTGATTTAACTGCTTAGACTGTGTATATCTTAAGTTACATAATCCGTAGAGGTTGGAGTTTGGAAAATAGCATAAAACATTAGCTTTGCTAGTTTTATTGATGTTCGAAATAGTTTCACAGTCGCAAGTGTGGTATGTTATTCTCTAATCAAATACCAAATAGAAAACATGTTATATTTGTAATCAAATACTGAATAGAAAACATCTTATATCTTTAATCATATTACAAAGTAGGAGTTCGAGAGAAAGTAACCGAAATTTAATTGTGCTTAGACTCTGTATGTCTCAACTTTATTCATAGAGGTTGGAGTTTAGAAAATAACATAACACGTCAGCTTTGCTTGTTTCTTTGATGTTCAGAAATTTCAGTCTCAACTGTTGTATTTGTAACCAAATGCCAAGTTAAAGAAAGTGTTATATCTGTAATCATAGTTGTGCAATTTGCAACAAACTTGAATGAGAGCTTTCTCTTCTTGTAGATGCTTTTCATCTCTGAATATCCACAGGTACAGGGATTAGATTGTTTTTAAATCAATTATTAGTAGCGTAGCTCTGACCAAAGAAAAAGTTTCAGAAAGTTTCCAGAAGATTTCAAAAATATTTTCCAGAAAATAAAGCCAAAGCTAATGTTAGCTTCAATTAATAAACATTACGACAATGATAATAGATGTGGTGTTAAGAGCATTATAATGATGGTAATGCACAATGATTTAGACTTCAAAGAACTATACTACGTTTATTTTCTATAGCTGTGTTTGGCTTGAGATGACTTTTAGAAAGGAAGATAACCTAAATGTATATGACAATGAAAAGTACCCTCAAGGATCTAATGATTTTTAACTTCTTGTGTCGCACTTTAAGAGCATTTCCTTGAGGGAAAAATGGAGCTGTAATAGTTTGTGTTTCTAAATGTCAAAAGATGTCAATCCCTCAAGGAAAAATGGAGCAGTAATAGTTTGTGTTTCTAAATGTCAAAAGATGTCGATCTCTTAGCAACCAATTATAAAGGGAAGAATTCGATATAAATTCGAACAAAGTGGGCATATTGTATCCTGTCCAGAATCTGTGCTCAAACTATCTTCCCATGATTAACTATTCTCATCCCATGTATCCTAGTTTCACTTTATCTCTATCTCAAAGAGAGAGATTGTTTCCAATAAATCTCAGATCAAGAAAAAACAATTCAAAGCAATCCCCCCCCAAAAAAACAAAACAAGTAATATGATAATCGAAGCACAAAAGATTCATGTGGAACATACCGGGCGTAGCATCAAAACATGCAAAATTGGGTGAATAGCTGAAAAGCCGAAGGTAGGGATAACTCATAAGCAACATCTGTGACGGTTCTCAATATCTCCAATGGCCAAGAATTAGTCCAAATTTTCGATATTCTGAGTGCTGCTATGTATGTAGTCTGTATATTTGAGACACATGGCAATATTCCGTTGCTTTTCTATGACTTTGCTTCATGTTTTCTCGCAACTTGTCTGGCAGACCGTGACAATACAAGTCTTGAAAAGAGCTGGCCGCCCCTCAGAACGTTTGGTGAGTCATGAAAACTGTATATTTAGTAAGCCAACTGGTCATGAATGTGTGCACATCCAGAAGATAACCGAAGCTTCAGGCACTGAAGAAGCAGAAGCTGATGCAGAATTTGATAATGCTCTCAAGGAGGCTATCAAAGGAGTTCAAGATGCAGTAACAGTAATAAATGAACATTTAGAAGAAGTTAGGTACGAGATTGCAGCACTTGAAGACAAGATGTAGTTGATTGACTTCGCTTTTTAGTTGTTAAGGGTGCATGCTATGAAAAGTCCAGGGCAATCAAGTCTGAGCGATTATTATGTACATTGTTTTTACTCTTGATGGTGGCACAGAGAGGTGATGTATGTACTGCATTACAACTCTAATTGAGCTAAATTTTATCTCAAATCAAGCTTCCAAAATTTGCCATAAAAGAATCTGGAAGTTGTCTTGAGCTTTTTTCTCACTGTTTAGTAAGAGATAAATATGTCAAGTTCCATGCAAGGAACTTCCATCAATAGAAGAAGAGAAAATGGTGGAAAGCTCACAAACCGACTCCAGAAACTTGCAAAACAAAAGAAAATTTTATTTTGTTGAAGAATAAAAATCACAACTGCTTATGTAAGCTAACTTCCACCCGACCACATTAGTCAACATTATTACTTATATATAAGGAAATAAGGCACCAACTTTCTATTGCAGCTGCATACTTGAGTAGCTTTCGGTTGTTTTGCCTGCTTCAGCTACCTGCTTCTTCGCCTTTATTATATGGTGTCAATAAAAAATATTTCGTGAGTTTTTAATTTAATCTTGTCAAGGCAGTTGCGTATTGATATATCTTCTTCAATTACTTGATAATATTTTCTTTAGCTGATTCAATTATAATGTTAAAATAATTTTTGAAATACAGATAACAAGTCTTCGATGGTACATGAATCAAGACTAAAAAATAATTTATATTGTGGCCGCCGGTGAGCCAACAAAAAATAATTTGTGGGTTTTTTAATTTAATCTTTTCAGGGCAACTGTGTATTGACATGTCTGCTACAACTACTTCGTAATATTTTATTGGTTGTTTCAATTATAATTTTATGATATATAATTTATATTGCGGCTTCTGGTGAGCCAACAAAAAATAATTTGTGGGCTTTTTAATTTAATCTTTTCAAAGCAACCGTGTATTGACGTGTCTGCTTCAATGATTTCATAATATTTCTTTAGCTGCTTCAATTATAATTTTACAATATCTTCAATAATATATAAGAAAAATCTATCAATGTTCAATAAATCGAGACTAAAAAATAATTTATATTGGGCCCGTACTAGCACGAGCCATCGCCACTAGTGGTAGGAGAAGAAAACAAATATTGTTCAAGAAAGAAAAAACACACACTGCTGAGCTAAGCTACCACTTTATTGAAATAATGATTGCAATATAAATACATGAAGTCATAATTGCAAAAGCTAAAGAAAAGGAGTAAACTAAACTAAACATTATCTCTAATAACTAAAGCCTAAAAAATAGCAACAGACTAATAAGATTATGCACAACATTGCAACTTATTTAACTGAACTTAATCCTACTTTTAAGTTGTATTTGAGGCACAATAGAAAGTACAACTAATCTCAAGCTTTTGAGGTACTACTTTCAACACTCTTCCTTGACTCAAGTGCAGCAACACTAAGTCTTTTTCTGAGAAACTGAAATCTTGCTCTAGGTAGAGCCTTAGTTAAAATATCAGCATTTTGAAAATCAATTTTGCTATGTACTAAGACTATGTCTCCATTCTTTTGCACCTCCCTCAAGAAATAAAGCTTGACTTTGAATTTTCTGCCTTTTCACGTGAGACAAGATTATTTGCAATTGAAATTGAAGCTTGATTATCAACAAAGATTTCAGTTCTCTTTTTTGCTCCGTGTACAAATCTGCTAGTAGTTTCCGAATCCAAAGAGCTTGATTCACAGCTGATGCAGCTCCAATGTATTCTGCCTCAACTGTAGATTGAGCCACTATATCTTGGTTCTTTGAACATTAAGAGAACATTACAGAGCCAAAACTAAAACAATAACCTGAGGTGTTTCTCATATCATCTGAGCTACTAACCCAATCACCATACAAAGAATTCCAAGAAACTGAAACTCTGATATTTATTTGGACACTATGCCAAAATTTACTGTACCTTTAACATACCTAATCACATGTTTAGCTGCTTGAAAATGAATTTCGCTATCAAATGCATATATCTTGAAAATAAACTCACAAACATAAAAAATATCTGGCCTTGTTGCATTCAAGTATATTAGGCAACCTATCAGGCTCCTATAAAGTGCTTCATCAACCTTTCCGGCTCCATCTTCTTTATAAAACTTCTCCGTTTGACTCATAGGAGTTGTTGCTGTAGACTTGCATTCTTTCATTTTGAACTTTTATGAGAATTTCTTTAGCATATTTCTGGTGGCATAAAAAGATCTCATGTCCTTTTTGTTGAATTTTCATTCCAAAGAAGTAGAACATTTCACCAAGGTTTGTCATCTCAAAAACTCCATCATTTCAGTCTTCAACAATTTGATTAAGTCCAAATTGCTTTCTGTAACTAACAAGTCATCTACATACAAAAAGATAATGGTTAAATCAAAATCTTCTTTTATAATATAGAGGGTAGACTCCCTTAGACTTTTTTGAAAGCCTAAGCTTAGAAGATGAGCACCAATTCTGCTTTACCAAGCTTTAGGAACTTGTTTTAAACCACACAATGCCTTCTCTTTGTCTTCTTTTCTTTGATAGAATAACCTTTAAGATTCTCCACAAAAAATTTCTCGATGGGGTTAAAATTTAATGAGCTACTCTTGTTATGATGTTATGATTTCTATAATTATGCATGCATGAATATCCTTATGTTTACATATTTTGCGGGACTAGACATAGTACGAATGAGATTTAGGTTAGAGGATTATCCCCAAGGGTCTTAACTATGTGCCACTGAAGGATAAGGTATTAGCTAGTGGATCCACATATGGATTCATGTTTATGACATCCAAAATGTGGGGTATAATCTATCTTGGAAAGTAGGCTATTTCTTCTATGATGTGGAGGCAATATCAAAATTTCATGTAGTACCTCGTATGGTCTTAGTGTCATTTAAGGTCTGTTCCTACATATGTATATGATATATTATGAAGTTATGTTCTTTCAAGCATGTTCTAACAAGGTTTTTATCGAGCTTGTTGCCTTTGATATGATTATGCATCTTGATTATATTGGCGTATGATTCCCTTGTTGCATTGCAGCTCACATATTTAGTATAACGGCCCACAAGTTACATATAGAGCTTGTTGCCTTTGATATGATTATGCATCTTGATTATATTGGCGTATGATTCCCTTGTTGCATTGGAGCCCGCATATTTAGTATAACGACCCCCAATTTAAGAGTGAGAGTGCAAAAAAGTTGGACAAAAAAGGGCCTGAAGTCCGTTACGAGGGTGACTTATGGTCCATAGTTCGATCCTTAAACATGAACTTCAGAAAAGGAAAAATGTTTCCAAGTGTGGGGTAACACACACACATAATGACAACCCGTAGAGGAGATGACAGACCGTATATAGGTTCATGTGTAACGACTCCAAAAAATGCTCGAAAATGTGCTTTGGAGGTGCCTAGAATTGTAATTTCCATACATCTCAAAATTCGTGTGTGATATCGAAAATTCAACTTCATATTCTAGTTCAGGGAGTCATTTTGAGTAGAAAATGGATCTAACCCTTATTTAAGAACAAACGATTAACAGTTTCACTTTTCCAAGTGACGATTTCCAGAGAGCTTTTCGCGCCTTTGGTGCGACGCGCCAACAGCATGTAAATGAAGAGATTCGATTCTCGCATCCTGTCCGCGATGCGGACATGTACATTTTCTGTACAGTTATTTTTCTTGCGGTCCAAGACTTTTAAGTCTTGGGCCTAGGTGTTCCCAAACGTAAAAATGCCTATATTTAGCCATTTTCACCCTCATATCATTCTAAACATTTCCCAATACTCATTCAAACACTTAGCCAAATATTTTACTCGTAAACTCAAGTCTCAAAACTATTTTCAGATTCGTAAGGATTACACTCAAGCTTCAAGTCTCCATCTTCAATCTTCATCAAATTCATCCCCAAAGCTAAGGTATATGGGTTTCTTATATGGGTCCCTTTCACCCATGATACCTAAGCTTCCTTTTACTTAAACTTGTAGGATTCAAAGATGATTTACTCCTGGGTCATATTTATTATGAAAATCACTGCACACTATGTTGGGCTTATGAAATTGTGACTGTTTTTCTATGTTTTGAGCTATGAATCTAAGATCTATTGTAAGATTTGATGAAGGGTTTTGAGGCATATTGCTTGAGGGTGTTACCAAGTATCTATCGAAGGTTCTACATTAAATTTTCTTGCATGATTTAACTTTTAAATTGCATGATTTTACACTAGCGCTACACACCCTCTAAGTGTTTGATAAAATATCCGATTATGGTTTCTTGAGGAATTGAAGGGCCTATGCATGTCTTGTGAGTTGAATAGCTATATGATGATGAAATGATGACGGAATGATGATGAAAGGGAATGTATGTATATGATGATGAAAGTAGTGTATATGTATATATATATTATCTCTATAGTGTTGGGGATGACCAAGCCTAACTCGGGGGGTGTAGGCCTGGGTAACCTTGTTGAGGGGTTAGTACCTGGATCACCTAATTCGGGGGGTGGTAGGCTCGGGTAACCTTGTTGGGGGATTTGTACTCATCAACCTTGTTGGGGTTTTGTACCCATCAACCTATTGGGAGATTTGTACTCCATCAACCTATTGGGGGGTTTGTACTCCATCAACCTTGTTGGGGGGTTTCTACTCCATCAACCTTGTTGAGGGGTTTCTACTCCATCAACCTCATGAAGGGGTTTGTACCTCATGCGCCTATCCAAGGGGGTGGTAGGCCTTGACTTGCACTATAATGGTCACTCCTTACACTCATATTATGTTTTATATAAGCATGGTTTTACTTCAAGCATCATTCATACATGTCATATTGTTAGTATGCTATCTATTGCTTATGATTATGCATTTTGCCTATGATTATCAATCACTTGTTGCATTGCATCCTACATACTTGGTACATTCAAACGTACTAATGTATATTCTATGCCTACATGATGTCACCATGTAGGAACCGGTGCATCGCTTGATCATCCTCTTCCTCCACGTGGCTAGTTCAATTGTCCTACAAGCTTGTTGGTGAGTCCTCCACTTCGAGATATAGACTCTTGCTATGTATTATGACTATCTTTCTTTTGGTTAAGTATTGACTATGAGGGTGAGCCCAGTTGCATGTCTTGGCCCGTGCTTTTATCTATGCAGTAGAGGTGTTGTTGGACATGTTATGTATTTATGTTATGAGTCTTGACTCTCTCGTTTCTTGATGTTATGATATGAAGGTTTATTCTTAGTCCCAATTCCCTTACTTATGCTTATTTCTCAATGTCATTTTAAATTGCTTTCGCGACCAAGGATGTATAATGATATGCTATGAGACTTATTTGGGGTCCCTTCGAGTTCCCCATTCATCGGTCACGTCTAGGCCCTAGGCTTGGGTCGTGAGAAAGATTTTATCAGAGCACTAGGTTGTTAGATCCTCGGAGTCCAACACACCGCGTTGATTAGAGTCCTATTCATAAGAGTGTCGTGCACCACAACTATGAGAAGGAGGCTATGAGACGTTTTAGTAATTGTTTTCCTTCTTTATGTTCTAAGTCGTGCTATTGAGTTGAAGTAAGCTTTCCTCACCTAACACTTGTTTTTTCCTATGCTAGATCATGCCTAACACGAGAAGGAGACGAGCTTGCATGCCCGAGGAGCAACCAAGCAATGGAGAGCTTAGGGATGCTCTTACCTTGCTTGCACAAATGGTGGCTAATTAAACCAACCAAGGGGCCCAATCCCCTCATGCTCCTACACCGACCTCTCGCGTGAGAGACTTTATGTGAATGAATACTCCAGAATTCCATGGGTCAAAGGTAAGTGAAGATCCTCAAGAGTTCATTGATGAGGTTTACAAGATTTTTTCTATTATGCATGTGAGTCTGGAGGATAAAGCGGAGTTGGCGGCTTACCAACTCAAAAGGGTAGCACAAATATAGTACAACCAATGGAAGGAGGGAAAGGGAGTCAACTATGTGGTGCTTTGGGAGGAGTTCAAGGTGGCCTTCCTTAATCGGGTCTTCCCCCTTGAACTTAGGGAAGCTAAGTTGGTGGAATTTATGAATTTGATACAAGGGTCCATGATTGTGAGGGAGTATGCCCTCAAGTTCACCCAAATTTCAAAGTTTGCTCCTCACTTGATTGCCGACCCAAGGTCGAGAATGAACAAATTTGTTATGGGTGTCTCCGACTTGGTTAGTGAAAAATGTCGGTCTTCCATGTTGATTAGTGACATGGACTTGTCACGTTTGATGACCTATGCAGAACAAATGGAAGAGGAGAAATTAAGGAAGAGAAGGGGTCATGAGGCCACGAAGGCCTGTTTTGAGGGTAAGTTCCAAAGGAGTGGCCGATTCTAACGAGGCCAAGGGTCTTCTCATGAATTTCAAAAGAGGGTTGTAAATGATTTTTCGAGAGCCCAAGGTGTTAGGGGTGTGGCTCCTATTGATGTGTGTTCGAAGTGTGGCAAGGGTTATGGTGGCCCATGCTTGAGGGACACCGGTGCTTGCTATGGTTGTGGAGAAATGGGGTAGAAGGCAATAAATTGGCCTCGAAACCACAACAAGGGTAAGGAGATTCATCCTCAAGGTGCTAATGCAGTCCCTTTAGGGAGAGGTGGCCGATAAGATGGTGCCTCAAGGCCCAACCAGTTTTATGCTTTTCATGGGAGGCAAGGGTTGATGAATTCCCCAATGTTGTTACCGGTATATTGAAAATTTTTGACTTTGATGTATATGCATTGATTGATTCAGGTGCCACTCTTTCTTTTGTTACCCCCTTTGTTGCCAAAAGATTCCATGTTGAGCCCGAATTATTGTATGAGTCATATGAGGTGTCTACTCCTATTGGTGCATCCATTGTTGCTAGAAACATTTTTAGAAGTTGTCCTATTTGCATCTTGCATAAAATGTTGCCTTGGGAACTTGTTGAGTTAGACATGGTTGATTTTGATGTCACTCTTGGGATGGATTGGTTGTATGCCTATTATGCTTCTATTGGTTATAGAACCTGTATGGTCAAATTCTAATTTCCAAACGAACCCTTCCTTGAGTGGGAGAGTCAAGATGTGGTGGTCAAGGGTAGATTCATCTCTTGCATTAAAGCTTGTAAGATGATCTCTAAGGGGTGTCTTTACCATCTTGTGAGGGTTAGGATGTGGAGTCTAAAGTCCTTCCCATAGATTCTGTTCCGATTGTAAATGAGTTTCTTAATGTCTTCCCAAATGACCTTCCCGGTGTTCCTCTCGAAAGAAAATAGATTTTGGTATAGATCTTCTCCCGATACTCAACCCATTTCTATCCCCCTTAACGTATGGCCCTGACGGAGTTGAAGGAGTTGAAGGAGCAATTGAGGGACTTGTTGGAGAAGGGGTTCATTGGGCCTAACAAATCACCTTGGGGTGCACCGACGTTGTTTGTGAAAAAGAAGGATGGGTCCTTTAGGATGTGGATTGACTACCGGCAACTCAATAGGATCACCATCAAGAATAGGTATCCTCTTCCAGGGATTGATGATTTGTTTAACCAATTACAAGGGTCTAGCCATTTTTCTAAGATTGATCTTCGTCCGTGTATCATCAAGTGAAGGTGAGGGAGTGTGATATCCCAAGACGGCCTTCTAGACTAGATATGGGCATTATGAGTTTGTTGTGATGTCTTTTGGGTTGACTAATGCACCGACCATCTTCATGGACCTTATGAATAGGGTTTTCAAACCCTACCTTGATTCCTTTGTTGTGGTCTTCATTGATGATATTTTGATCTATTCTCGTGGTGAGGAGGAGTATAGGGCTCATTTGAGGGTTATGTTGCAAAGATTGAGGAGGAAAAAATTGTATGCTAAATATAAAAAATATGAATTTTGGTTGAAGGAGGTTGCTTTCCTAGGGCATGTGGTATCGGGGGATGGTATAAAGGTGGATCCTAAAAAGACTGATGTGATAAGAAATTGGCCTAGACCATTGACCCCGTCGAACATTAGGAGTTTCTTGGGCTTAATAGGGTATTATTAGAGGTTTGTGAATGGGTTATCTTCTATTGCTTCCCATATGAAAAAATTGACTCAAAAGAAGGCTAAGTTTGTGTGGACCGATGAATGTGAGAGGAGCTTCCCAACCTTAAAAGATAAGCTTGTGTCCGCTCCTATATTGTCACTACTGAATGGGTTTTAGGGATTTGCGGTGTATTGTGATGCTTCTAGAGTTGGCTTGGGTTGTGTGCTAAAGGAAAATGGTAGGGTCCTAGCCTATGCTTCTAGGAAACTCAAGGTGCATAAAAAGAACTATCCTACCCATGATCTTGAACTAGCCGCTGTGGTATTTGCATTAAAGATTTGGAAACATTATTTGTATGGGGTGCATATTGATGTGTTCACTGAACATAAGAGCCTCCAATATGTCTTCACTCAAAAACATCTCAACTTGAGGCAAAGAAGATGGCTAGAACTTCTTAAAGATTATGATATGAGTGTGCATTATCATACAAGTAAGGCAAATGTGGTGGCGGATGCTTTGAGTAGAGTGTCTACTAGTAGTCTAGCTCATGTTGATGGAAGTATCAAGGAGATGGCTAGGGAGGTACATTGATTGGTTAGATTGGGGGTTAGGTTGGAAGAGTTTGGTAGTGGTGATGTTGTTGTTGTGGATGGGTCTAGGTCTTATTTGGTTGATGAGGTGATGACAAAACAAGATCTTGATCCCTCCTTGTTAGAGTTAAAGGCCTTGATGAAAGAGGGCAAGGTAGAGGTTCTCTCCCAAGGGGGAGATGGTGCCGTTAGGTACCAAGGTAGATTGTGTGTACCGTGTATTGCTGGCTTGATAGAAAAGATCGTTGATGAGACCCATAACTCTTCTTATTCTATCCACCCTGGTTCCACCAAAATGTATAGAGATTTGAGAGAGGTGTATTGGTGGGGAGGCATGAAAAGGGAAATTGCCAAATTCGTTTCCAGTTGTCATAGTTGTCAACAAGTCAAATCGAACATCAAAGGTCTGGTGTCCTAACCCAAGACATAGGGATTCTGACTTGGAAGTAGGAAGTGATTAATATGACTTTTGTGGTTAGGTTGCCCAAGACTAGAAAAGGCTTTGATTCTATTTAGGTTGTGGTTGATGGGATAATGAAATCGTCTCACCTTTCTACCGGTTAAGATTACATATGGAGCTGAAGATTATGCAAGGTTATACATCCATGACTTGGTGAGATTGCATGGGGTTCCTTTATCCATCATATCGGATCGTGGAGCTCAATTTACTTCACATTTTTGGAGATCTTTCCAAAGGGGTCTTGGTACTAGAGTTAAGCTTTCTACGGCCTTCCACTCTCAAATGGATGGCCAAGCTGAAAGGACTATCCAAACCCTTGAGGATATGCTTAGATCATGTGTGTTGGAGCTTAATGGTAGTTGGGACGATCATCTTCCATTGATTGAGTTTGCCTACAACAATAGCTATAATTCTAGCTTTGGTATGACTCCTTTTGTGGCTCTCTATGGGATACATTGTAGATCACCGGTCGGTTGGTTTGAGGTTGGTGAGGTAGCTTTGTTGGGACCAAATCTTGTTATGTAGGCTCATGAGAAGGTTAGGATGATTAGAGAAAGGTTGAAGATGGCCCAAAGTCGCCAAAAGTCCTATGCTGATGTGAGGAAATGGGATCTTGAATTCCGAGTTGGTGATTAGGTTTATTTGAAGGTGTCACCAATGAAGGGTGTGGTCCGTTTTGGTAAGAAGGGCAAGTTGAGCCCAAGATATGTGGGTCCTTATAGGGTGATGAGAAGGGTTGGCGAGGTAGCTTATGAGTTGGAATTGCCTAGAGAAATGGATTTTGTTCATTCGGTATTTCATATGTCTATGTTGAGGAAATCTGTGGGTGATCCAAATGCTATTGTGCCTCTTGATGTTGTGGGTATGGTTGAAGATAATTTGAATTATGAAGAGGTTCCGGTTCAGATCTTGGATAGACAAGTGAAGTGGCTGAGAAACAAAGAGGTGGCGTCCGTTAAGGTCCTTTGGAGGAATCAACAAGTTGAGAGTGCTACTTGGGAGGCCGAAGCGGATATGCAAAAGCGATA
>JAPFFP010000002.1:7173687-7209269 GCA_026153255.1 Solanum medicagineum
AAATTAGGGTATATATGCATCTTCTTAGCATGTAAACATGAAAAACCAGATGAACCATAGGTAATTCCATAGGCAAATCTAATTCATAAGCTACCTACCCAACCCTCTTTACTATCTCATAGGGTCCCATATATGTAGGACTTAATTTTTCTTTCTTACAAAAATGCAACACTCATTTCATTAGGGAAACCTTTAAATTCATCCAGTCACCTTTATTAAACTCTAGTTCTCTTCTCCTTACATCGGTATATGACTTTTGATGACTTTGGGCAACTTTAAACCATGACTTTTACCTTTTCCGTAGCATCAAGTACCAAATCTAGTCAAATTAATATCATTTCTCCAACTTCGAACCATCCCACCGGTGATCTACACCATTACCATACAATGCTTCATACAGAGCCATACCAAAGCTTGAATGAAAACTGTTGCTATAAGCAAATTATACAAGAGTTAAGTAGCCATCCCAACTCCTTTCGAAATCAAGTACATAATACCTATACATATTCTCCAATGTTTGCTTTATCCTTTCGGCTTGTCCATCTGGTTGAGGATGAAATGCGACACTTAGCTTTCCTTTCGTACCAAGTCCATTCTGGAATGACTTCCCAAAATGAGAAGTAAATTAATAATCTCTATCTGATATAATAGACAATGGTTCCCCATGTAAATTCACCAACTCTTGAATATAAACCTTAGCATAATCCTCTGTACCATAAGAAGTCTTTAACGACAAAGACTGGGTTGTTTTTGTTATTCAATTCACAACCACCCATATTGAGTCAAATTGCTTTTTAGTCTTTGGTAAACTGGTGATTAAGTCCATGTTTACTATCTCCCATGTCCATATTGGTATCTAAATATCCTAAGTCAAACTACTGGGACTTTGATGTTCTACCTTGTTGAAAATTTGGACATTTCATTAAATACTTTTTTATGTCTTTCTTCATGCCATTCCACCAATAACTTTTCTCAAACCTCTCTCTCTCTATATATATATATCTTAGTGGGTCCTAGATGAATAGAATACTTTGAATTATGAGCTTTATCAGGTATCTTCTCCATAAAGCCATTAACATTAGGTACGCGTAGTCGCCCTTGGAAAGACAATACTCCATCTCCTCATTGTGATAAGACTTCCACCTTCTTATCAATCGCCAACTTCTTCGAATCAACCAGTGTAGGATCCATATCTTATTTTTCTTTAACTTTTTCCATCAAAGATGACTATGCCCAATTATGCACTAACACACCACCATCACTCAAGCTAATCCATCTTACACACAAACAAGCCAAACAGTGCAATTCTTTGAACAACCCTTTATTTCCACTTTTCACTTGTGCCAACTTACCATAAACACTATACTCAATGCATCTGTGACAATATTATCTTTACCGGTGTGATACATCACACTCATGTCATAATTTTTCAAAATTTCCAACCATCTTCTTTGCCTTGATTCAAATCCCTTTTGCTAAACATATATTGCAAACTCTTATGGTCGGTGAATATGTCAACGTGTATCCCATGGAGGTAGTGTCACCAAATCTTTCATGCAAACACAACAACCAACAACTCAATATCATGTGTGAAATGATCCTAATAAGTTCTCGAAAATGTGCCTCGAAAGTGCCCAAAATAGTAATTTCCATATATCTCAAAATACGTGTGTGATATCAAAAATTTGACTTCACATTCTTAATCAGGGGGTAAAATTGAGTGGGAAATGGGTCTAACCCTGATTTTAGAGAAACAATATTAAAACTTGAAAAATCGTAAAATGCGATTTCTAGTGAGGTCTCCGTATCCTTGGCGCGACGCGCCAGCAGCCAATTCCTGTGTATCTTTTTGTGTCCGCTTTTGAGTATTGGGCCTAAGTGTTCCCAAACCTGAAAATACCTATACTTAGCTATATTTCACCTTCATATCATTCAAAAATATTCCCCAAATACTCACTAAAATACTTAGCCAAATATTTCACTTCTAATTTCAAGTCCCCAAAACTCATCCAGCTCTTAAGGTTTTCATTCAACCTTCAAGTCTCTGTTTCCAATCTTCTTCAAGGATTCTCCAAGGTCAAAATATGTGGGTTTCTTTCATGGGTTCCTTTAACCGATGATGCCCAAGATTCCTTTTACCTAAATATGCATGATTTAAAGTTAATTTACTCATGGGTCTTACTTATTATGAATTTCACTGCACGCTTTTTTGGGGTTTATGAAATTGTGATTTTTTTAGCATGTTTTGAGCTATGAATCTAAGACCTATTGTGAGATTTGATGAAGGGTTTTGATATATATTGCTTGAGGGTGTTAGCAAGTATCTATTGATGGATTTACACTAAATTTTCTAGCATGATTCCACTCTTGAATTGCATGATTTTCCACTAGCACTACACACCCACAAATTGTTTGTTTTCTTGAGGAATTGAAGGTCCAATGCATTTATTATGAGTTGAGTGACTATATGATGATGAAAGAAACATATGTGTATGATGTTCTTCTATATAATGTTGGAACTTGACCATGGCTCATTCGGTGGCGTTAAGATCCTAGGTAACCATGTCGAGAGGTTTGTACTTTGGTCACCAAGGATGGTAGAGAGAGACGATCTAGCAACCATTGAGGGGTCTCAACCTCAATAACCAAGGGTGGTAGGGTGAGACGATCCACCAACCATGTCGAGGGGTTTGTACCTTGATAACCATGTTGGGGCATTTGTACCTTAGTCACCAAGGGTGGTAGGGTACGGCGATCTACCAACCAATTTATGGGGTTGGTACATCAATCACCAAGGGTAGTAGGGTGAGATGATCCACCAGTATATGATGATCTCTTCTTACACTTTTATGATGTTCTATGTAAGCATATTTTACTTAAGCGTTCATCATACATGCCATATTGTGATCATACTATCTATTGCTTATCTCTATGCATTTTGACTATGATGCCTATCTTTTGTTGCATTGCATCCTACATACTTAGTATATTAAAACATACTAACGCATTCTCTATGTCTACATGATATCACCAAATAGGAACTGGAGCACCGTTTGATCTTCCTCCTCCTCCACGTGGCTAGTACGATTTCTCCTAATATTGTTTGTGAGTACTCCATTCCGGGGATGATGTTTATGATCTGATACTATGTTCTTAGACTATCCTTCTTTTATGTACGTATTGACTATGAGGGTGAGCCCGGTTGCTTGTCTTAGCCCCTGCTCTTATCTATGTAGCAGAGGTGTTGTTGGGCATGTTATTTATTATAATGATCTTAGACTGCCTCTTAACTCTTGTTGCTTATTATATGAAAGTTGTCCCTTAGCCCTGATTATCCCTAGTTACTATCTCTTGTTGTTGTTTTCTTGCTTCCGCGACCAAGAATGTGTAATGATATGTTAAGAAGCTTGCTTGGGGCCCCTTC
This sequence comes from Solanum medicagineum, assembly GCA_026153255.1. Classification (NCBI taxonomy): domain Eukaryota; kingdom Viridiplantae; phylum Streptophyta; class Magnoliopsida; order Solanales; family Solanaceae; genus Solanum; species Solanum medicagineum. Next base: position 7,177,112 of record JAPFFP010000002.1, read on the forward strand.
AAGTTTACCAAGCACTGTGTCACGTTTGGGTTGTGACAAAATTGGTATCAGAGCCCTAGGTTGTTATGGTCCTCGGCATCCAATACACCGCGTTGATTATAGTCTTGTTCATGGTTATGTTGTGCACCACAACTATGAGGAAGAGGCTATGAGATGTTTTAGGAAATGTTTCCCTTCTTCATGTGTAAGTCGTGCTATAGAGTTAAAGTAAGGTTTCCCCTCCCCCTAATGATTGTTCTTTGCTATGTTAGATCATGCCTAACATGAGTGGAAGAAGAGTCAGCACAACTGAGGAGCAACTGCCTTTTGGAGAGCTCCGGGGTGCTCTGACATTACTTGGAGAAGTAGTTGCTAATCAAGCCAATCAAGGGCCCCAACCCCCTCATGCTCCTACTCCGATATCTCAGGTGAGAGACTTTATGAGGTTGACTCCCCAAAAATTCTATGGGTCTAAGGTAGATGAGGACCCTCAAGAGCTCATTGATGAGGTCTACAAGGTATTGGCTGTCATGGGTGTGAGCTCGGAAGATAAAGCGGAGTTGGCAGCCTACCAACTCAAAGAGGTAGCATAAATATCGTACAATCAATCGAAAAAGGAGAAGGGGGTCGACATTGTGGTTCGATGGGAGGAGTTTGAGGCGGCCTTTCTTAATCGGTTCTTCCTTCTTGAGCTTAGGGGGGCAAATTGGTGGAATTTCTGAACTTGAATCAAGGATCTATGGGTGTGAGGGAGTATATCTCAAGTTCAACAAACTCTCAATGCATTGTCCACACTTGGTTGTCGACTGAAGGTCCCGAATGAACAAGTTCATGATGGGTGTGTCTGACTAGGTGAGTGGTGAGTGAGGAATACCAGTCCGCTATGTTAATAGTTACATGGATTTGTCCCGTTTGATGACCTATGTTGAACAAATGGAGGAGGAGAAGTTGAGGAAAAGAAGGAGTCATGAGGCCATGAGGGCTCTTTTTGAGGGATAATTCCAAAGTCAAAGAGGTAGATAGTTCCACCAAGGCCAAGGGTCTTCGATGCTTCTAATAGGGGGTTTACTAATGACTTCCCAAGGCCCCAAGGTGTTGTAGTTGCGGTTCTTAATGATATGTATCCAATATGTGGTAAGGCTCATAGGGGTCTATGCTTGAGAGACACTAATGCACATAGTTGTGGGGAAGTGGGTCACAAAAAGGTTGATTTCCCTTGTGATCGCAATAAGGGTAAGGATGTTTGTGCCAATGCAGTTCCTTTGGGTAGAGGTGGTCAACACGGTGGTACCCAAAGGCACAATCGATTTTATGCTCTACATGGGAGGCAAGGGGTTGATGAGGTTCCCGATGTTGTTATCGGTATGATAAAAGTCTTTTATTTTGATGTGTATGCATTGATCGATCTAAGTGCCACACTATCTTTTTTTACCCCTTTGTTGCCAAAAAGTTCCATATTGAGCCTGAGTTGTTGTGTGAGTCATATGAGGCGTCTACTCCTATTGGTGTATCTATTGTTGCTAGAAAGGTCTATAGAAATCGTCCCATTTGCATCTTACATAAAATGTTGCCTTGTGATCTTATTGAGTTGGATATGGTTGATTTTGACGTCATTCTTGGGATGGATTGGTTGCATGCATATTATGCCTCTATTGATTGTAGGACTCGTAGGGTCAAATTCCAATACCCAAATGTACCCGTCTTTGAGTGGCAGTCATGATATGATGGTCATGGGTAGGTTTATCTCTTGCATTAAAGCCCATAAGTTGATCTCTAAGGGGTGTCTTTATCATCTTTTGAGGGTTAGGGTTGTGGAGTCTAAAGTCCTTCCCATATAGTCGGTTCCAGTTTTAAATGAGTTTCTCGATGTCTTTCCATGTGACCTTCTCAGTGTTCCTCCTGAAATGGAAATAGATTTTGGTATAGACCTCCTCCTTGATACTCAACGAACTTCTATTCCCCCTTACCGTATGACCCCCGGCGGAGTTAAAGGAATTGAAAGAGCAATTGAGGGACTTATTGGAGAAGGGTTTTATTAGGCCTAGCCAATCACCTTGGGGTGCACTGGTGTTATTTCTGAAGAAGAAGGATGGGTCTCGTAGAATGTGTATTGACTACCAGCAATAAAATAGGGTCACTATCAGGATTAGGTATCCTCTTCTGAGAACTGATGATTTGTTTCACCAATTGCAAGGGGCTAGCCACTTCTCTAAGATTGATCTTCGGTTCGGGTGTCATCTTGTGAAGGTGAGAGTGTCTGATGTCCCTAGGAAGGTCCTTCCGAACTAGGTATGGGAATTATGAATTTGTGGTTATGTCTTTTGGGTTGACGAGTGCACCAACCATCTTCAAGGATCTAATGAATAGGGCCTTTAAAGCCAACATTGATTCATTTGTTGTTGTCTTCATTGATGATATTTTGATCCATTCACATAGTGAGGAGGAGCATAGGGGTCATTTGAGGGTGGTGCTACAAAGATTGATGAAGAGAAATTGTATGCCAAATATGAAAAATGTGAATCTTTGTTGAAGGAGGTTGCCTTCTTAGGTAATGTTGTGTCGAGGGATGGTATTAAGGTAGATCCTAAGACGGATATGATTAAAAATTGGCCTAGACCATTGACTCCATCGGACATTCGGAGCTTCTTAGGCTTAGCAGGTTATTAACAGAGATTTGTGAATGAGTTCTCTTCTATTGCTTCTGTAATGACTAAATTGACTCAAAAGAAGGCTAAGTTTGTGTAGACCGATGAGTGTGAGAAATACTTCCAAACTTTGAAAGATAAGCTTGTGTCCGCTCCTATTTTGTCTATACCGAAAGGGCTAGAAGGTTTTGTTGTGTGTTGTAATGCTTCTTGGGTTGGTTTGGATTGTGTCTTGATGCAAAATTGTAAGGTCATAGCCTATGCTTCTAGGAAACTCAAAGTACATGAAAATAACTATCCTACTCATAATCTTTATTTAGCCGCTGTGGTATTTGCATTAAATATTTGGCTGCATTATTTGTATGGGGTACATTTGATATGTTCACCGGTCATAAGACTCTCCAATATGTCTTCACTCAAAAAGTACTCAACTTGAGGCAAAGAAGGTGGTTAGCACTTCTTAAGGATTATGATATGAGTGTGCATTATCATCCCGATAAGGCTAATGTTGTGGCGTTTGCTTTGGGTAGGGTTTCTATGGGTAGCCTAGCTCATGTTGATTGTAGTGGCAACGAGGTGGCTAAGAAGGTCCATCAGTTGGCTAGATTTAGGGTTAGGTTGGAAGAGGTTAATAATGGTGGTGTTGTTATTGATGATCGTTCTAAGTTTTCCTTGGTTAATGAGGTGATAGCAAAGCAATAACTGGATCCCTCCTTGTTACAATTGAAGGTTGGTGTAAGACGTCAAGGTGGAGGTTTTCTCACAAGGGGGAGATGGTGACCTTAGGTACCAAGGTAGGTTGTGTGTACCTTATGTTGATGGCTTGGTAGAAAGGATTCTTGATGAGGCTCATAATTCTTCCTATTCTATTCATCCAAGTTGAGAGATGTGTATTGGTGGGGAGGCATGAAGAGGGAATTTGCCAAATTTGTCTCCAGTTGTCGTAGTTGTCAACAAGTCAAAGCCGAGCACCAAAGACCGGGTGGCCTAGCACAAGAAATAGAGATTCCTACTTGGAAGTGGGAGGAGATTAATATGGATTTTGTGGTTGGGTTGCCCAATACTAGAAAGGATTTTGATTCCATTTGGTTTGTGGTTGATAGGATGACAAAATTCACTCATTTTCTACCCGTTAAGACCACATATAGGGCTGAAGCTTATGCTAAATTTTACATTCATGATTTGGTGAGATTACATGGAGTGCCCTTATCTATCATACTGAATCTTGGTGCTTAGATTACTTTATATTTTTGGAGGTCCTTCCAAAGGGTTCTTGGTACAAGGGTTAAACTTGTACGACCTTTCACCCTCAAACAGATGGCCAAGCCAAAAGAACTATCCAAACACTTGAGGATATGCTTAGAGCTTGTGTATTGGAGATTAAGGGTGGTATGGTTCCTTTTGAGGCCCTTTATGGTAGGCGCTGTAGATCACCGATAGGGAAGTTTGAGGTTTGAGAGGTGGCGTTATTGGGACAAAATCTTGTTATGGAGGCTCTTGAGAAGGTTATATGATTAGAGAGAGGTTGCTAACAACCCAAAGTCATCAACAATCCTACGCCGATATGCGATGAAGGGACCTTAAATTTTAGCGGGTGATTGGGTTGATTTGAAGTTTTCACCCATGAAGGGAGTGGTTCATTTTGGTAGGAAAGGGAAGTTTAGCGCAAGATATGTTGGTATGGCCATATAGGGTGATAAGAAGTGCTGCCAAGGTAGCTTATGAGTTGGAATTGCCTAGTGAAATGTATTTGGTTCATCCTGTGTTTGATGTGTCTATGTTGAGGAAATGTGTGGATGATCCAAATGCTATTGTGCCTCTTGATATTGTGGGTGTTGCTGAAGACAATTTGACCTATAAAGAGGTTCTGCATCAGATTTTGGATAGACAAGTGAAGAGGTTAAGGAACAAGGATGTGGCTTCTATTAAGGTCCATTGGAGGAATCAACAAGTTGAAAGTGCTACTTGGGAGGTCGAGATATCCTTAACTTTTACACTGCACTCAATCCTAATGTACTAATTCTAATTCTTCTATGTGATTTCATGCCTCATGTTTCAGCCCCTAAGTCATTTGCATGCTTTCATGTTTATATTGGCAAAGTTCATGGTGATTTTTTTACTTATGTTGAGATTTTTGAAATAACGTTTAAGTGCATTGTTGTATCCTTATGTTGGCTGAAATTGTCATGTTTATGTCTCTCATATATGTTTCTTCGACATTCAAGGACAAATGTTCCCAAAGGTGGGATATTGAAACGACTCCAAAAAGTGCCCAAAAATGTGCCCCGGAAGTGCAAGAAATCATAATTTTCGTATATCTAAAAATCCGTGTGCAATATCGAAAATCCAACTTCATATTCTTGATCAGGGGGTAAAATTGAGTGGATAAAAGGTCTAACCCCAATTTTAGAGCTACCATATCAAAATTTGAAAGTAGCAAAATGCGATTTCCAGTGAGGTCTACGCGTTCTTAGCATGACGCACCAACAACCAATTCCTATGTATTTTTTTCTGTCCGGTCCAAGGCTTTTGAGTCTTGGGCCTAAATGTTCCCAAACGTGAAAATAACAATACTTAGCCATATTTCACCCTCATATTATTCAAAAATATTCCCCAATACTCACTCAAATGCTCAGCGAAATATTTCACTCCTAATGTCAAGTCCCAAAACTCATCCGGATTTTAAGGTTTTCATTAAAGCTTTAAGTCTCTATTTCCAATCTTCTTCAAAGATTCTCCAAGGTCAATGTATGTGGGTTTCTACTATGGATTCCTTTCACCCACGATGCCTAAGCTTCCTTTTACCTAAATTTTCATGATTTAAGTTGATTTACTCATGGATCTTGCTTATTATGAATTTCACTGCACACTATGTTGGGGTTTATGAAATTGTGATTGTTTTAGCATGTTTTGAGATTTGAACCTAAGATCTATTGTGAGATTTGATGTATATTTCTTAAGGGTGTTACCAAGTATCTATTGATGGTTTTATACTAAATTTTATAGAATGATTCCACTCTTGAATTGCATGGTTTTACACTAGCACCATACACCCGCCAAGTATTTTATAAAGTGTCCGGTTATGGTTTGTTGAGGAATTGAAGGTCCAATGCATGTCTTATGAGTTAAATGACTATATGATGATGAAATAAATGTATGTGTATGATATTCTTCTATATAGTGTTGGAAATTGACTATGCCTCACTTCGGGAGGGGGGGTTAAGAGCCCGGGTAACCATGTTGAGGGGTCTATTCTTCGGTCACCAGCTGGTAGGGTGAGACGATCCAGCAACTAGTTGAGGGGTTTGCACCTCAATTACCAAGGTTGGTAGGGTGAGACGATCCACCAACCATCTCAAGGGGTTTGTACATTGATAGCCATGTTGGGCGGTTTGTACCTCCGTCACAAAGGGTGGTAGGGTGCGACAATTCACCAATTAATTGATGGGGTTGGTACCTCAATGGCCAAGGGTCAAAGGGTGAGATGATCCACCAATATGTGATGGTTTCTTTTTACACATAGATTATGTTCTATGTATGTATCTTTTACTTAAGCATTTGCCATATTATTATCATACTATCTATTGCTTATTTCTATGCATTTTGGCTATGATGCCTATCTCTTGTTGCTTTGCATCCTATATACTTAGTACATTCAAACATACTAACGTATACTCTTTGCCTAAATGATGTCACCATTTAAGAACCAGAGTGTTGTTTGATCATCCTCCTCCTCCACGTGGTTAGTATGATTTCTCCTACGCTTGTTGGTAAGTCCACCATACCGGGGACGATGTTTATGATCTCATGCTATGTTCTAAGTCTATCTTTCTTTTATGTACGTATTGACTATGAGCTCACTCGGTTTCTTGTCTTGGCTCCCACTCTTTTCTATGTAGCAGAGGTGTTGTTGGGCATGTTATGTATTATACTGTGAGCTTAGACTCTCTCTTAACTCTTGTTGCTTATGATATGAAAGTTGTCCCTTAGCCCCAATTATCCCTAGTTACTATCTCTTGTTGTTGTTTTCTTGCTTTCGCGACCAAGGTTGTGTAATGATATGTTAAGAGGCTTGCTTGGGGTCCATTCAGGTTCCCCATTCGCTGTGTCATATCTAGGCGCTAGACTTGGTCGTGACAATATGTTAAATAGTTCTTTTCATGCACGTTCAATAGCCTTGAGGAATAGGCAATGACCTTTCTATATTGCATCGAAATGCAACCCAATCCTATATGCGAGGCGTCACAATACACTACAAAACCATCCATACATCCGGCACTATCAAAATATGAGCCGAAGTAAGATGATCCTTCAATATTTGAAAACTTTTTCATATTCATATGACCATTTGAATTTCACCTTATTTTGCACCAACCATGTCAAAGTAGATGAAATGAAGGAAAATCCCTCAACAAACCTTCTATAATATTCGACCAAGCCCAAAAGGCTTCTAATATTATATGGACATAATGGTCTAGGACAATTCTTCACTACCTCAGCTTTCTTTAGTTCAAATCTAATACTATCACCCGAAATAATGTGACGAAGAAAGACACCTCTCTTAGCCAAAATTCACAATTTCTAAACTTGGGAAGAGTTGTATATCCCTCAACATTTGCAACATGATCTTCATGGTCGTTTACATCCTGAAAAGATACCAATATATTGTCTATGAATACCATCACAAACATGTCCAAGTATGGTTTGAAAATGCTGTTCATGAAATTCATAAAAGCGGTAGGATCATTTGTCAATCCAAATGACATAACCAAAAATTCAAAATGACCATGCCTATTTCTAAATGCATCTTTGGAGTATCATCTTCCTTCAAACTCAATTGGTAACATCTGGACCGAAGATCAATCCTAGAAAAGTAGCTTGCACCATGTAGTTGATCAAAGAGGTCATTGATACTTGGAAGTGGATACTTGTTTTTGATGGTTACTTTATTTAATTACCTATGTATACACATTGTCCTTCTTCATTACAAACAATATGGGAGCACCCCATGGTAACACACTATATGAACACTTCATGGAGAAAATCTTTCAATTGTTCCTTTAATTGTTTCAACTCCATGGGGGCCATTTGTTATGGAGGTATAGAAATTGGATGGATGTCATTCAAGAGATTAATACAAAAATCAATTTCACTTATGGGGGCATATCGGCGAACTCATTTACTCTGAGGATCGAATCAAGAGTAGGGACATGAGACTCAACATCGATAACTCAAATAAGATGATATAGACAACCTTCGGAAATCATTTTCATGACTTTCTCAAAAGAAACAAACTTCCCTTTGAACACAGAATTGGTTCCCTTCCATTCAAGGACAGGCTTACTAGGATATTGGAATTGGACTTACGGGTCCTACAATTAATAGAAGAATTGGATGCATGCAACTAATCCATACCATGAATAACATCAAAATCGATCATATCAACCAACCACCCATGGACTTACCATAAGAGAACCCACCATCATAATGAGTCCTCTTAGACTCCCTTGCCCTCATCTTTTTCAACTTTTAATTCTGTACTTTCTCGGCATATGTCATGAGTCGAGAGATGACCAATTCTTTAATGAGAATGGCTGCCTTGTATTCCATATTTAACAAGTCAGACATGCCCAAAGTGAATTTGTTCATACGGGCCCAAGAGTTAGCCACAAAAGAAGGAGCAAATTCGGACAACTTGGTGAACTTGAGGGCATACCTTAAAAATGTACCTTAAAAATGCCCAATTTCATAATTTCCATATATCTCAAAATTCGTGTGTGATATCAAAAGTTCGACTTCATAATCATGATCTGGGGGCAAAATTGAGTGGAAAATGAGTATAACCCTAATTCTAAAGCAACCATATCAAAATTTGATTTTTCAAAGTTCACGAAAAAGAGAATCGTTCCGCATCCCTGGTGCGATGAGGCCAGGGCGCGGACCTTTACATTTTTGTTACCATCTTTTCTAGTCAGTCCAAGGCCTTGGGGTTTTGGGCCTAAGCCTTCCTATGTGTAAAAACACCTATATTTAGTCATTTTTCAACCCCATAACATTCAAGACATCCCCCAAAACCCTCTCTAACATTTAGTCAAATATTTCACCCAAATTCAAGTGTTTCAAACTCATTTCCAGATTCAAGAAATTCATTCAAGCTTCAAGTTCTCATTCAAATCTTCATTAAGAAAATATTCAAAGTTGAGGTATGTGGGTTTCAACTATTGGATCCTTTCACATATGGTGCCCAACCTTTCCTTTTATGTAAATTGCAGATTTTCTAGTTGATTTATCTATGGGTACTTCTTACTATGAATTAGTTATATTGTATGTTGTGGTTTTCATGAAATGTGGAATGTTAAAGCATGTTTTGAGCTATGAACCTATGTTCTATGATGAGATTTGATGAGGGGTTTCAATATATCTTGCATGAGGGTGTTAGCATGTGTTGGTGGGTTGATTTACATTAAGTTTCCTTATATGATTTCACTCTTGAATTGCATGATTTTGAACTAGCATTACACACCTACCAAGTGTTTGATAAAATGTCTGGTTAATGGTTCTTGAGTTATCAATGATCTATTGCATGACATATAGGTCAAGTGACCTTATGATGATTGAAGGAATGTATGTACATGTTGAATTCATGAAAAAGTATCTATAGTATTGCAAGTTGACCACACCTTTTTGAGGGCTGATATGCCCTAACCACTTTGATGGGGGGTGTTATGCCCATCTACTATGTTGAGGGGTATATACCTTTACCACTTTTGTGGGGGTGCTATGCCCATCTACCATTTTGAGGGGTATATATCTTGACCACTTTGATGGGGGTGTTATGCCCATTTTGCATGTTGAGGCGTATATACCCTGACCACTTTGATGGGGGGTGACATGCCCTTCTACCATATTGAGTGGTATATACCTTGACCACTGTGAAGGGGCTTGACATGCCCATCTACCATATTGAGGAGTATATACCTTCACCACTATGATGGGTGGTGACATGCCCATCTACCATGTTTAGGGTATATACCTTGACCACTATGATGGGGGGTGACATGCCCATCTACCAACTGAGCGATATGTACCTCAATCACCTTCCAAGGGGGTATCATGCCTTGGATTCCATGAAATAGATTTCTTGATCTATGATGATGGTCTCTTCCTTGTAACACCCCACACCTTACAATATTGGCACCATTCAAATGAAAAATGACATGATTTGGACAAATTGACGCTAAATTTTAAAAGTGCTTGAATCTCGTGTTAATAGGCTATATGTGCGTTTAACGCGTAAGGGAGTCGCGGGTATACGTGCTTTTGTCGAATTAAGGAAATTATGACCTTAAATGAAGTAAAAGAGTTGAGGTACTTGTAGGACTTAGAAGCTACCAGGTGAGTCACCTGCTTGCTTAGCTCAAAATCGCTAGTTAAACGGAGACGAGGCTCGACGTCAAATTTGTCTAAGTTCGATTATGAATAAAGTCTGTGTTAGGGTATATCTTCGGCCCACATTTTAGCATCATAAATGGGCTACATTTTCAGCCCATGAAGTATAATAAAAAGGGCCCAAAGACATCACAACACACCTAGCAAATTGGGCTCAAAACTAAGTAAGAAAAGTTGGGAAAATAGGGAGCCCTCGGGAAGTGTCTTGGCCCCTGCTCCAATTAATGACTAGAGGTATTGTTGAAAAAATGTGTACTTATACTATAAGCTTTGACCTTTCTATGTTTTATGCTATTAAAGATTTACCTTAGTCTCTCTTCCCTTTTTATTTATATTGTTGTTTACTTTTCTTCCACGACTAAGGATGTGTGGTTGATATGCTAAGAGGCTTATTTGGGTCCCTTCGGGTTCCCATTCTCCGGTTAACGTCTAAGCCCTAGGCTTGCGTCATGACAAACTTGGTATCAGAGCATTAGGTTGTTAATTCTGATGCACTGCGTCGATCAGAGTCTTATTCATGGTTGTGATGTGGGTGATAATTATGAATGGGAGGCTATGAAGCATTTTAGGAAAAGTTTCACTTCTTCATGGTCTATATCATGCTTTAGATGTAAGTGTAAGGCTCTTCCCCTAACGAATGCTCTTTTCTCTTCTAGATCATGCCGATTCCAAGAGGGATACTAAGGAGAGACCGTACACTCAAGAAGCAACCGACCCCTCTCGCTCCTTAAGCTCCTCAAGAAGGAGGGGTAGCCCAAGATGAGTTCCGAGATACTATTACAATGTTGTCTCATGCAACTACCAACAAAATTAACCAACGCACCCAAGCCCCTCATGCACCCACTCTAGCTTCTAGGGTGTCGTATTTCAAAAGAATGAACCCACCAGAGTTCCATGGATCCAAGATGGGTGAGAATCCCCAAGAGTTTATAGATGAGGTGTACAAGCTAATATCCATCATGGGGGTCACTTCGGAGGAAAAGGCAGAGTTAGTGACCTACCAACTTAAAGGGGTGGCTCAAATTTATTTACACAATGGAAGTTGGAGAAGGGGAATGATAATGCTATCCTTTTTGAAGAATTCAAAGTCGCATTCCTCAACTGGTTCTCTCCTATCGAGCTTTGGGAGGCTAAGATGATGGAGATTATGAACCTTGAGCAAGGTTCCATGAGTGTGAGGGAGTATGCCCTCAAGTATCAACTATGCTCCACAATTGTGTGCCGCACCTAGATTAAGGATGAACAAATTTGTTTTGGGACTGTTCGACTTAGTTAATAAGGAGTGTCATACCGCCATGCTAGTAGGAGATATGGACTTTTCTCGGCTCATGACTTATACAAAGCAACTAGAGGGGGAAAATCTTAGAAAAAGAAGGAGTGGTGAGTCTAAGAGGGCTTGTTTTGAAGGTGGTTTCCTTGGTTTTAAGGGTGGTTGATTTCCTCAAGTCCACAAGTTCCAAGGCCAAGGGCTTTCCAATGCTCTTAACAAGAGGTTTGCCAAGGATAGGGTGAGCAACAAAAGATTCCAAGGTTGTAATAGAGGAATGACAAATCCTAGATGCCCAAGGTGTGAAAAGAATCATAGTGGTCCATGTTTGAGGAATTCTAATGCTTGCTTTGGTTTTGGTTAAATATGTCACAAAGTTATTGATTGTCCTCATGCTCAAAACAAAGGTAGAGATGGTCGTCCAAAAGGCCTAGGTACAAATGTGTGTCCAAGGGCAAAGGGAGGCCAAAATGGGGGTGCTTGAAACGAACCCAAAAAGTGCATGAAAATGTGCCTCGAAATTCCCAGAACTTTAAATTCCAAATATCTCAAAATCCATACGCGATATCAAAAATCTGACTTCCTATTCTTGTTCAAGGGTCAACATTACGGGAAAAAGGGTCTAATCTTGATTTAAGAGCAAAAGATTAGTAATTATGAAATTTCAAATTGAGATTTCCAATGAGTATTCCGCGTCGCTGACCAGTACAATAATGTGCCTAATTTTAAATTTCGGTCCAAGGCTATAAGTCCTGGGCCTAAGTGTTCCTAAACGTGTTTTTACCTATACCTAGCCATATGTACTAGAGGTGTTTGGTGGACATGTTATGTATCCATGATATGAGCTTCGACTCTTTGTCTCTTGATTATGATGTTATGCAAGCTTTCCCCTTAGCCCCTTAGTCTCTATTCTTACTCTTTATGTCTTTTATGTGCTTCCACGACCAATGATGTGTAATAATAAGTTAAGAGGCTTGTTTGGGGTTCCTTCGGGTTCCCTATTCACCCTGTCACGTCTAGGTCCTAGGCTTGGGTCGTGAAAAATGGTGTTGTTATTGATGGGACTAAGTGTTCATTTGTTGATGAAGTGATAGTAAAACAAGATCTTGACTCCTCCTTGCTTAAATTGAAGGCCTTGGTGAAAGAAGGCAAAGTAGAGGATTTCTCCCAAGGGGGAGATGGTGCCCTTAGGTACCAATGAAGGTTGTGTGTGCCTTATGTTGGTGGTTTGAGGGAGAAATCCTTGATGAGACCCATAATCTTCTTATTCTAACCACCTCGGTTCCACCAAAATGTATAGAGACTTGAGGGATGTGTATTGGTGGGGATGCATGAAGAGGGACATTGCCAAATTCGTTTTCGATTGCCATAGTCGTCAACAAGTCAAAACCGAACATCAAAGGCTGGGTGACCTAAACCAAGACATAGTAATTCCTACTTGTAAGTGGGAGGTGATTAATGTGGATTTTGTGGTTGGGTTGCCCAAAACTAGAAAAGGTTATGATTCCATTTGGGTTGTGGTTGATAGGATGATGAAATCGGCTAATTTTCTAGCGGTTAAACCACCTATGGGGCTGAAGAGTATGCAATGTTGTACATCCATGAGTTAGTGAGGTCACATGGGGTTCCTTTGTCCATCATATCGGATCTTGGAGCACAATTCACTTCACACTTTTGGAGGTCTTTTCAAAGGATCTTGCTGCAAAAGTTCACCTTAGTACAACCTTTCACCCTCAAACAGATGGCCAAGCCGAAATAACCATTCAAACACTTGAGGATATGCTTAGATCTTGTGTTTTTTGGAGCTTAAGGGTAGTTGGGATAATCATCTTCCATTGATTGAGTTTGCCTCCAACAATAGCTGATACTCTAGCATTCCTTTTGAGTCTCTTTATGGGAGACGTTGTACATTACCAGTTGGTTGGTTTGAGGTTGGAGAGGTCACCTTTATTGGGATTGGATCTGGTTATGGAGGCTCTTAAGAAGGTTAGGATGATTAGGGAAAGGTTTGAACTAGCCCAAAGTCATCAAAAATCCTATGCCGATGTGAGAAGAAGAGACCTCGAATAAAAAGTGGGTGATTGGGTCTATTTGGAAGTTTCTCCAATGAAAGGTGTGGTCCATTTTGGTAAGAAAGGGAAGTTGAGTCAAAGATATGTTGGTCCTTATGAGGTGATAAAGAGGGTTGGCAAGGTAGCTTATGAGTTGAAGTTGCTTAGTGAAATAAATTTGGTTCGTCCGGTGTTACATATCTCTATGTTGAGAAAATATGTTGGTGATCCTAATGCTATTGTGCCTCTTGATGTTCTCGGTGTTTTTGAAGATTACATGACTTATAAGGAGATTCCGACCCAGATTTTGGATCGATAAGTGAAAAGTTTGAGGAACATGGAGGTGGCATCCGTTAAGATCCTTTAGAGGAACAAACAAGTTGAAAGTTCTACATGGGAGGCCGAAGCGGACATGAAAAAGTGGTATCCTTATCTTTTTCACTCCATTGAAGCCTAAGGTACTAATTCTATGTCCTCTATGTAATTTCAAGTCTTAGATTTAAGTCCCTATGTCATTCATATGCATTCATGTTCAAGTTGGCAAATTTATGATTATTTTGTACTTATGATGAGATTTTGAAAGTGGTGTTTTAAAATTTAATGGTGCATTCTTGTTGGGGCTAATTTGTTCATGGTCACTCTTTTCTTATACGTTTCCCTTACATTCGGGGACGAATGTTCCCAAGGGGGAGATATTGAAACAACCCTAAAAAGTGCCTAAAAATATGCCTTGGAATGCCCAAAATTTTAAGTTGCATGTATCTCAAAATCCGTGCGCGACACTGAAAATCAGACTTCATATTCTTGTTCAAGTGGTCAAAGTAAGGGGAAATAGGGTCTAACCCCGATTTAAGAGCGTAATATTAGCAATTATGAAATTCCAAGGTGCAATTTCCAGTGAGCATTCCGCGTCACTGATCAGTATAGAAATGTACCTGTTTTTTTTTTACTTCGGTCTAAGGCTGTAAGTCCTGGGCCTAAGTGCTCCCAAATGTATTTTTACCTATACCTAACCATATTTCACCCTCATATTTTCCTAAATATTCCCCAATATCTTCTCAAACATTTAGCCATATTTTTCACTCCTAAATTCAAGTCCAAAAACTCAAGAGCAATCTAAAGGATTTCATTGAAGCTTCAAGTCTCCATCTCCAATCTTATTCAATGGTTCTCCAAAGTCAAAGTATGTGGGTTTTAACCATTGGTTCCTTTCACGCATGGTGCCCTAACTTCCTTTCTACTCAATTTGCATGATTTAAAGTTTATTTTACAATTGGCTTTACTAGTATGAACATGTCTATGAACTATGTTAAAGCTATGTAAAGTTGTGACTGTTTTGCTATGTTTTAAGCTATAAATAATGGATCTATTATATGATTTGATGAGGGGTTTTGATGTATATTGCTTGACAGTGTTGCAAGGTGTTTATTGATGGTTTTACAATGGATTTTCTTGCATGATTTCATCTCTATAATCCATGGTTTTAGACTAGAATTACACACCCTCTAAGTGTTTGATGAAATGTCCGAATGTAGTTTCTTGAGGAAACACATCAACGAATTTATTCACTACTGGAACTGATTGAAGAGTTGGCGATTCTGCCTCCATTTCTGTTACTCTAACTAAATGACATGTCTATCCCTTAGATATCATCTTTCTTGCCTTAAAATAAGAGACAAAACTTACCCTTTGGCACCCCACTATTGCCTTCCCATTCAAGAATTGCCTTATTTGGAAAATGGAAGTACATTATCTTAGTTCGGCAATCCACGGTGGCATAGCAAGAAGCTAACCAATCCATACCGATTATAACATCAAATTCCTCCAATTCTAGCTCAATAAGGTCAGCCAATGTGTCATGGTCACAAACAGTTACTACACAGTCATAATAAACCATTCTGGCCATAATAGATTCACCGACTGGTGTGGACACTTCAAATAGTTTGTTCAATAATTTGGGTGTTCTCTAAATCTTTCCAGAAACTAGTGGGGTAATGTATGATAGCGTAGAACCAGGGTCAATTAATGCATATACATTATCTGAAAAGATGGACAATGTACCTATGACCTCATCGGGTGAAGTTTCCAAATTTTGCCTACTCCCCAGAGCATAAGTTCGATTCTAGACTCCGCTAGAGCTGGCTACCCCTCTTATATCTCTACTACCACTCGTACGTGCTTGTTGACTCCTACCTCATGGAGGAACTGACGATGATGATGAAACAGCTGACCCAATAGATTATCCTATATCACCTATACGCCTTCTAGGGTAAACTCTCATCATATGCCCTGGCGCACCATACCAATAACAAGCGTCTATCCCAATACGACATATACTTGAATGACTTCTTCCATACTATTTACAAGGTTGCGTAGGAGTCATTTGTTGGCCTACTGAATATCCCATTTTTAGGGCGCCTCTTTGAACTCTTTCTAGGTAGTTGGAGGTGCATCTATACCCTTAGATTGCTTCCAAGCTTCATACCACAATATAGCCACACCCTTCAACCTATATGTCGCTAACTCGATAACTTCTTTACCACTCACACACATAATATCTAAAGTGCATTGAATCTGATCAATAAAGTCTATCTTCACTAGGATTTGACCCAGTGAAGGATGGAGGGTCCAAATTAAGGAAGTCATGTATCCTCGTGCTAGCTGCCCTATTTGCAACACCTGCACCTATAACTGGACCTTTGTGTCTTTGATCTTGGCCAGCAACTATACGAGTCAATAGTTGGATTGCATTTCTCAGATCCTGTACGGTAGCATCAATAGGTGGTTCTGGGTTAATTTTACTACTTCCTGGTTCATCAGGAGCTAGAGGAGTTGGAGATGTCTGTGATAGAGACTCATCTTGGGCCTCATTTCATTGTCTCACCTGACTGAGTATACCAACCACCACTTCTACTTCCTTTCCTTTACCTTTGTTTTTGTTGGTTTCTGGCATACTTGTTGTACAAAACAATTTAGGTGTTAGACACAATCCACCTATTACACTTGGCTCTATGGCACAATCTAAAGAATGAAAAGAAAGTAACAACTCCTAAATGCCACGTAGCCTCCTGCTTATAAATGTGGTGCACAACATATCGATAAACAAGACTCTACGTAGACACGGCTTTGTAGATTCCCCTGGATGACCCACTCTGATACCACTTTTTCACGCCGAAAGTCCCGTTAACGTGGACAAAGCCTCTAGTTAAGTAAAAGTATATGATAAGGGTCGGGATAGGCCCCGCCTCGAATAACTATACAATACAAAAATATAAGCTCTAGACACATAAAGCTCCGAAGAAAACTAGAGCATGGTAAGAGCAGCTAGATATACTGTACTCTTACTGGGAGCGCTACTAGCACCTGTACCTACAACATGAAATGCAGGTTCCCCCTAAGGGACGTCAGTATGAGATAATGTATAGAATATGTAAGGCAGGAAATACCTTATATGAAGTAACAACTTAAGTGAAACTATACACTAGTGTAGGATAAGAGACCACCTTTAGTTACACTGTGGGATCATGTAACTTATGTTCTTTTTATGACTTTACCCTTACTGTATAATTTGTGCACAACATGCAACACCAATGACCAGTTGATCAGTGGTAAATCTATATCGGGATCGCCCCTGGCTAGGCATTTTCTTTCACCCCTTGGGCTACCCCCCGTGGTAGGATCGACCCTGGCTAGGTGATTCTTCCACCCCTCAGGTTACCACCCATCAATAAGCAATATACTTTATCTTTCAATTACTTCTGAGATGACTCTTTTGGTGGTCAAAATATTGGAGTTGTAGGACTGTAGATATAGCATGTGACATGTAAATAATCATACAACACAATAGGATAATGAATGAGCACATTACACAACTAATGAAATGCATATGAGATGAAACAACTCGTAAACTGTATCTAGCAACAAGAAACCATGTAACTTGGTATCCATGTATGTATGCAGATTTGAAGGTGATATGTATGGGAGAATATGAATAAGTGAAAGAGTTGAGACACAGTTAATAGTTCTGTCGGGGTCAGTATGTGCTT
This sequence comes from Solanum medicagineum, assembly GCA_026153255.1. Taxonomy (NCBI): domain Eukaryota; kingdom Viridiplantae; phylum Streptophyta; class Magnoliopsida; order Solanales; family Solanaceae; genus Solanum; species Solanum medicagineum. The sequence goes on from JAPFFP010000002.1 coordinate 7,194,549, forward strand.
TTATATGCCAAAGAAGAACCTAGATTTCATGTCAAATAATACAAAACCGAGTAGCCTTACATACCTCGATATATGACCTTATTATTACCTCGGAGTAACCTCCTTTTCCCTCAAATATTTATCTACAATAGAGTAGGCAATAACACTAGTATTAGAAGCTAAGAAACACTTCTTGGCAATCCATTCTAATGTAAAAATAAACTTTGGGCAGCAATCCGTAAGCATCGACCCAACGACGTTATTTTATTATTTCCACCCCTAAGCATATGTGTCTATTATCCATTCCATATACATGGTGTATACAGCTTAGTTTAGGTTCATAACATGCTGGAAACAGTCTACAATTCACAGCACACACCAACTTCACATGACATGCAATCAGGTAGCACAACCTTATGCCAGTTCCCTATATCTCGACATCAACAATTCAAAACTATCCATACTTTAACAAAACTATACTTAACACATCTATACATAAAAACATGCTTAAAATAGTCTCAGAACACCACTAAAGCAGTCATGAAGCACGCAAGGCAATAGCCTTGCATCCATCAGCCCCCAAGTCCCGATCAAAATCACACTTAAGATCGCACAATAAAACACATTGTTAAGTGAAACCAAATCAGGGCAGAAACCTTGGATTAATATCAATTATTTAAACCATGTTAGGAACATGAACTTCACTTCATAATCTATCCTACAAACCATAGAGAAGTCACTAAAGAAAAGGCAAGTGTGCAGAAACTTTCTTAGCACATGTTGTCTAACCTTTGCTCTCAAGCATAAATAGTATATACTTCTTGTTTTTCATGGCATAAGTATAACAAATACATGGATATTTCCCCTTACGTTGGCCTTCAAGATATAGGTTTCCTTCAAGAACCCTAGAGGGTTTTATTGGCTGCCTTCTGAAGTGAAGTAAAGAGAGAAAAAGAGTCTTTAGAAAAGCTGAAAATTGTTCCAAAGTGAAATGACTTAAGGGACTGTTTTTAAGCCCTTTTAAAGGGACTCTTTTGGCCGACCTTCTCTTGAGCTTTTGACAACATATCAACAAGTATTATTAAGCTAGTGACGCAGCAGCTTGGGCCTCTCACTTCGGCTTAAAGGGTGTCAAAGTTGATGGGCCTTAGCTGCACATTTTCCTAATTCCTCTTCACTTAGTTTGGACCCAATTAGTCAAGTGGATTGTGATGTACTTGGGCCCTTTTATTATTCATAACATGAACTTCATTCATTATCGGACTAGGATAGATTTGGCATCAGGTCTCGTCTCCGTTTAGCTAGCATATTTAAGCTAAGCATGCAGGTGACTCAACTACTAGCTTCCTAAGCCCTACAAGCACCTCACTTCTTTCAACTCATTTAAGGTTGTGATCTCCTCAATTTTACTTAAAACTTATTTACATTCGACCCTCTTCAGCATTAGACATACATGTCACCCTCTAATTTGAGATTCAAGCACTTTTAAAACAATTTGCGCTAATTTGAAAAGCCATATCACGTTTTATTTACACGGCACTAGTACTGTAAAATGTGGGGTGTTACAATTCCACCTTATATATTGTTGGCGATGCCATTGCATTCATGCATCTCATTTGCTTTGCAGCATTGAGTGTATTTACTACCTTAAGTTACTCCTATTTATGTTTAAATTATGTACTGACCTTGTGTTTCAAGTGGTAGAGATTCTTAGTTGTTACATACTTGTTCGATTTCTCTTATCCAATCGATTGAACTTATTGGGTAAATTTTTATATACTCCTCCCTACTTTGTTTCGTCTCTACAGATCATGCACAGGGACCTGTACAGGGTAGTTTATTCACTCTAGCAAAGCTTCTTAAGTTATCTGGATTCTAGCAATGAGGCTTAGACTTTGAGTCCCTATGGATCTTTGAGATTTCATTTATTGCTTCTTTTAAGACTCTTTATTAGACATTATCAAGTTTGTATTCCATCTGAGACAGTTGTATTTACTCTATTGTCTAATTTAGATGCTTTGGTACTCATTATTCTAGGTTTTTATATTTCGTATGTTTTGTTGTGATTGTTTCTGCTTTACTTTATTTTCTTTAGTTGCGACCAGATTTTGCATCCTGAGAATTTTAGCATAAGAGTTCTAGGTTCGTTGGGCTCATGAGTCAAGAGAAGGGTGTCTAGTAGAATCTTGCAGATTGATGTGTAGATGTCCACATCTATCTTCCAGAGGCTATGGGGCATTTGATAGACTAAGCTTTCATGTCTTACCCTTATTTGTACACTTTCTAGTATCATCTATTTTGGAACTATCAAATCTAGTCTTTTTCTGAAGATGCTAATTATTACATCTCAACGATCAGTGGGAGATCGCGAGTCAACTGATATTACTCCTAGTCGAGGTATGGTTCATGATAGGGCTAGGGGCTAAAGACTTGCTAGAGGGGCAGTTTTGCCTACAGGGTAGACCAAATCAGCTTCTCCAGAGCATGCTTATGAACTAGTAGGGCCTACAGATCCTGTTCCACTGCCTTTAGTCCCAGATGCTACACCATCTGTTTAAAAGTTACTCTAGAGGGTATTGGCTAGATTGGAGGGAACATCTCCTGCTCCAGCTACTACTCAAGTACCGGTTGGTCCTTCTATAGCTCTATTTGAGCTAGCCATGATTCATGTTGGTCCTTCTTAAGTCGCAATGTATCCTCTCATGATGGCTATAATCTGCCTTAGACAACTCAGCCGAGTTCAGGATCTCAGCTTTAGAGTCTGGCTATTGCTCTATCTATCATACCACCCTTATTTATAATGCCACTATCTTCATGCAACCTAGCAATGTCCACAATTGAGCAGAAGAGTTTTGAGCAGTTTGTGCCCTTAGCTCCCTTCATATTTAATAGCACCCCTAGTGATAGAGCTTACATTTTCTTATCCGAGTGTCAGGACCGACTATGTAATTTGGCTACTCTAGAGTCACATTGAGTTGCTTACACCTCTTACCAATTTATCGGCATAGCCAAGGAGTTGTGTAGGTCAAGTTCGACTTGTTGACATATTAGATCTCCAATTATGACATGGGAGCTATTTACACAGGTATTTTTGGATAGGTTCGTGCCTTATTGTCTTCAAAATAGTCAATGGGATGAGTTTGATAGGCTTTCAGCAGTGTTCTACGTCAATTTATGACTAAGGGACTAGAATTTATACTTTATCCAGATATGCCTTTTCTGGTATCCCTACTGAGATCGAGAAGATCTAATGGTTTTCCAAGAGATTTGTAGGGTATATCTAGGAGACTACAACTTCCGTGGTATTAGCTAGAGGCACATTGCAGAGTGTAGTGGATCATGCTCATCTGACAGTGCACATCAGGCAATAGAGCAAAGGTGGGGGGAAGAGGTTCCATTAGTACGGCCAGTTTAGTTGACACCCATCATGTGACAAGAGTTTCAGAGGTAGGGCCATCAGGGATGAGTAGTCCACGTAGCCATTCCAGCTTCTGACATTGTTGATAGGGTCCAATCTACTTAGGCGATCTGTGCTAGTTCCTTCTGCACCTAGGCAAGGTGGCTTTCTAGGGCAGCCATCTTAGAGGCAAGAGACTAGGGCTTATTATCATTGTGATAAGATAAGGAAAATGGCCCATTATTGTCCTCACCATGCACCTCTTGTTCAGGCTTCAGGTTCTCAGCCAGCTCTTCCAGCTCCAACACTAGCTCCTGGGGACACACCCCAGGCTTTGAGGAGTAGCACCATAGTGGGTCGAGCTATAATGAGAGGTGTTGCTCGTGGTGGCCCATAGGCTACTAGTTGGAGTAGTGTTTATTATGCTATTCCAAATAATGCCAAGGCAGAGGCATTAGATACGGTTATCACATATATTGTTCCAGTGTGCGATTGCTCTGCTTAAGTTTTATTTTACCTAGGTTGTACTTATTCCTGTGTGTTAGCATAGTTTGCTTCTAATATTGATATTATGTGTGATTCTCTTGCCGATCCTATTTGCGTTTCCACCCTTGTAGGTTAATCACTAGTGGTAAATTAAGTACATCGAGGTCTTACTGTGACTTTTATGGGTAGATATAGTACGGCAGACATGATATTGTTGGATTTGGTTAATTTTTATATGATATTAGGCATGGATAGCCTGTCACCTTATCATGCTATTTTTGACTACCATGCAAAGTCTGAGACCTTATCTTGCCTCAACTTGCCTCAGTTGGTGTGGAATGGAGCACCTAGAACCTATCCTAAGGGTGTTATTTCTTATATGCATGCTTGTTGGTTGATGGGTAAGGGATACTTGCATATTTGGCTCATGTTCGAGCCTATTCTCAAGAGCCACAAACATTATACTACCAGGGTTGCTAGGGAGTTAACTGATGTATTACTGACTAACTTACCATGTGTTCCTCCAGACCGTGATATTGACTTTGCTATTGATATGGAGCCGGGGACTAAGGCCATATCTGTTGTTCTTTATCAAATGGCCCCAACTAAATTGAAGGAGTTGAAGGAACAATTGAAAGATTTTTTGAAGAAAGGATTTATTCGTCCGAGTGTATCTCCCTGAGGTGTTCCTGTATTATTTGTGAAGAAGAAGGATGACACTATGCATATGTGTATTTTCTATAACCAGTTAAACAAAGTGAATATAAAGAACAAATATCCTTTGCATTGATTTAATGATCATTTTTACAAGTTATAAGGTGCCACTTCTCCAAGATTGATTTAAGGTCCAGCTATCATCCTTTGAGAGTTCGGGAGTCTGATATCCTAAGGAAAGTATTCCAAACTTGTTATGGGTATTATGAGTTAGTGTAAATGTCGTTTGGGTTGACTAATACCCTGACTGCTTTTATGGAGTTGATGAAACGAGTGGTCAAGCCCTACTTAGACATCTTTGTGACTGTATTTATAGATGATACCCTGGTTTATTCCAATAGTGAGGCTGATCATATTAAGCACTTGAGGACCGTACTTCAGAGATTGAGAGAAGAGAAGTTGTATGTAAAGTTCTCAAAGTGCGAGTTCTGGCTTGAGTGTGTTGCATTTCTTTGGCATGTATTGTCAAAAGAGTTTATTATGGTTGATCCAACCAAAGTGGCAGTTGTTCGTGAGTGGGCTAGAACTACTTCTGTGACTGAGATTTGGAGTTTCATTGGGTTGGTGGGATATTATTTAAGGTTTGTTCAAGGATTCTCCTTTATAGCGACGTCGTTGACTAGATTGACTCAGAAGAGTGTGGCATTTTAGTGGTCTAAGAACTGTGAAGCGAGCTTCTAAAAGCTCAACGATTTGTTGATTTCTGCATTGATGCTTTCTTTATTTGAGGAGGAAGTGCCATTTATGGTATATTCTGATGCTTCTGGCATGGGTTTGGGTGGTGTATTGATACAAAGGGGAAGGTGATAGCCTATGCTTCTAGACAACTTAAGGTGCATGAGAAAAACTAGCCTACCCATGACTTGGAGTTGGTTGTTGCTATGTTTGTGTTGAAGTAGAATTGAGAATTTTTTTATAGGGTGCATTGTGAGATATTTACTGATCACCTAGAGTCTCAAATATACATATTTTCTTTACCTAATCTGAACATGTGACAGCAAATATAGTTGGAGTTGCTTAAGGACTATGATATAACTATTTTATATCGCCTCTGGAAGGCAAATTTAGTAGCAAATGCTTTGAGTTTGAAGTCTACTAGTATAGGAAGTTTTGCATTCTTGAGGGTTGAGGAGAGACCCTTTGCTTTGTAGGTTTAGTCGGCTTCTAGACGGATAGTTCGTATAGATACTTTCCCTCCTCAAAGTATATTGCCTATGTTTAGGCTAGATCTTGTTTGCTTGATCACGTATGTGCTCATCAGTTTGAGGACCCCAGATTGTGCTTGATTTGTGACAAAATGTTAAATGGTGAAGCCAAGGTGGCTATTATTGATTCTGAGGGCATATTGAGGATAAATACTAAAGTTTGTGTGCCTAAGGTAGGAGATTAGGTGAGATTGATGTTTTTAAAGTGATTTAAGCCTAATATATTGAATTGTGTTGATATTATGAAGATTTGATTATGCATGTCCCATTAAATGTTGGATTTTTAAGCATGCATAATTTAAAGAATCATTTAGATGCGAATTTACTTATGGATTTACATGGATTTCATATTATATTGTTGATTTAAGTATGAATCTCTATTGCCCAAGCTATTCACTCATCATTCATGGCATATGCATATATGAGATTGGTTTTCATGAAGATTATGAAGTGGGTTATGACCCAATTATGTTGATGTATATGATTTTGATGACAATATGGGTATGACATGACATGTGCTCACATAATCTCTATGATATTGCTCTTTTAGCAAATATTGGGTGTTTACACCAATATGGTATATGTGAATGAGCCAGTCCTACGCATGAAAGTATGAATTTAAGTATGATTTGGCTCTTTAGCCCAAGTATGTACGATTATAAAGAATATTTGGCTTTTAAGCCTAAGTATGCATTGAAATGATTTAAAATACTTATGCTTCTTTTGGAAGCATGTATGTATATATGTATTCTTATAGGATAATGACATAGCACCGAGTGGACTTGTGGAAATGGGGCTATGTCCAAGGCTCCAATACCCAAGTCCTATAACTGAGTGCGAAACATAGGTATATGTTTATGGTGACCTTAACCGAAATGGGAGGCCCGTAAGGTATGGTTACAAATATGTTATGATGAATGAATAATCCTTTTTGAAATGGGAGTGCCTATAAGGTACGGTTACTTCTTCAAAATGGGAGGCCCATAAGGACAAGTATGGTCTACTTTGCCAAGTAGATCACCTCTTATTCAGTGTGGGGAAGACAACAAAATTCTATGTAATAGGTCACATGATCTATATGTCAGTTGAGGTCTGATTCCAATATGTTGAATTATTATGGCGTTTCATACATCATGGATTTCATGGCATATTGATATATTATTTTTTTCTTGTATATCTACTACTTTCTATATGTGTGCCCTTGTCATCTAAAATTGAATTCAGGTTTAATGAGTTCATATGCATTGCATGCCCACATACTTAGTTCATTCAAACATACTAATGCATACTCTTTGCCCGCATGATGTAACCATGTAGGGACCAGAGACTACCTTCATCCACCTCTTGATGGTTAGCGTGGATTGAGAAAGTTGTTGTGGTGAGTCCTATTATACAAGTACAATCCACCTTCCATCTAGCTATTATATTGTTACCACTTATGTTTTAGTTACTTTGAGGGTGAGCCTAAGGCATGTCTTGGCCCCCATCCTATTCTATGACTTAGAGGCATTGTTAGCCAACATGTAAACTCTTGTATGGATTTGTACTATGTCATGATATTTGTTTATGGAGATTTTGATTAAGGCTATCTATTGAAAATTGATGAGCTGATATTCTTGATGAGATGTGAAAATGTAGAAAGTCCTAAGTCCAATTCTATCCCCATAGCGTGAGTCATACTTACCCGCCCCTTAGTTCTTATGTGTGATGTGCTATGTGAATCCATGCAAATCTCTATCCCTATGACATCCCCATAGTGTGATCATATTTTTCCATCCCTTAGAACTATGTGTTATTACTTTTTAAAGCATTTTTGAACTGATGATGTATATATCGATGCTATGAGGCCTATTTCTGGATGCTCGAGTTCCCATTCACCAAGTCACTCCTAAGCCCAAGGTTCGGATCGTGACAATCTTGGTATCAGAAAACTAGGTTTATAAATGATTCTCGGAGTGCGACATGCCACGTCGAGTAGAGTCCTATTAATAGTTGAGAAGTGTACCATACCTATGAGTGGGAGGCTATGACGGAGTTCTAGAAATCGTCTCACTTCATCATGTCTTATGTCATTTGGACCTTGTCTTGTAACTTCCTAACTTTGACAATTTCCTTGATGCCTTACAGAAGATGCCTCTAAGAATAGCTCTTCTACCAAGGCGAGCCCCGATTAATGAAGACCAAGTCCCTCAAGAGCCTGTGAAAGAGTCGGTTACTCAAGATGAAATATGGACTGCCTTTGCCATGCCTGACTAATAAGGCTAGGTAGGCTACTCCTCCACCGAATGCTCCTACACTGGCTGTTAGAATTAGAGATTTTACTGGGATAAATCCTCCTATGTGTTGAAAGCTGATGAGGATGCTCAAGACTATTAATGAAATCTCAAATATATTGACTATTATGGGGCTGAGTTCAGAGAAGGCTGAGTTATCTGCTATCAGTTGAAGGATGTGGCTCAAGGGTGGTACATCCCATGGTTGATGGAGAGATTGGTAATGATGGGGTTAGTTGGGAAGAGTTCAAGTTTTCCTTTCTAGACCATTTCATTCGTCTTGAGCTTAAGGAGGCTAAAATGAAAAAATTTATCAACCTCAAGCAGTGCGGTATGAGTGTAAGGGAATATTCCCTCAAGTTCACAAAGCTCTCAAAATATGCTCCTATGTTAGTGGCTGACCCCCGTGCAAGAATGCACAAGTTTATTTCTAGGATCTTTGATTTGGTTGTAAAAGAATGTCGCATGGCTATGCTTATTCAGCATATGAACATCTGCTGGTTCATGGATTATAATGAACAGATCGATGGGGAAAATCTAACAGAGAAGAGGGTGAATGATTCTAAGAGAGCTTGCTATGATGGTGGATACTCCAACTCAAGGAGTGGTGGTGGATATGTTAGCTTCCAACAAGGCTAGGTTTTGAATGCTGAGGTTACCAATGCTCGAGAGCCTCCTCCCAAAACACAAGTTGAAGGTTGGCCAATTCTCCCTCAATGTGTTAAATGTGGGAAGAATCACTCGGGATGAGTGCTTTATGAGGCAAGGTGCTTGTTTTGGGTGTGGTGATAGGGGTCACAAGGTTGTTGATTGTCCTAAATGTTCCAAGAAGGGCCAGGGTCAAGTTGCCCAAAGCGATCAAGGCCAGCAAAAGGCTTAACAAGTGATTTCCCATGAAACAACTATTTCTATGCTTTGCATGCTCAATAGGAAGTAGAGGAAACTCTGGATGTAGTAACTGGTATGTTAAAAGTTCTTGATTTTGATGCTTATGCTTTTCTTGACTAGGGTGCAAATGTAACTTGTATGACTTCTCTTTTGGCTGTTAAGTTTTTCTTGAGTCCTGAAATTCTAAGGGAGCTCTTTTCAATTTATACTCCTGGGGGTGAGTCTATTGCTGCCCAAAGAGCCTATCGGTGTTGCCCATTGATGTTCCCCAAGTTACACCTCCTTTTTAGAGGATAAAGCAGTTGCTGTCAAAATATAGAACCTAACCAAGGTTATGATCGATTCCAAAGGGAATATGTAGACTAATGAAAATTCACAGATTTGCAATCTGAGTAATTAACCAACTTACTTCCCCAAAGGAGGGGTTTACAGTAATCAATGAGAAAAGTAAACTAACTAACCATCGCAAGATAGAAGTGAATAACGGACAGCAACTAAGGTATTATGTTCACCATGATTCCCAACGCGGTATCACAAGATAACCTAATTCATTTCTAGTGTTTAGCATGCAAGATGGTAAGTTCACCAAGCCCTTTGATCAAAGGTGTGAGGTCAATTTCACTATGTGATTTGACCCATTTCCATAGTATACATTGCTTACCATTACCTATTAGTCCCATTACAACCTCTCCTTGGCCTAGTTGGGTTGATTAAACGAGAACACATCAATTAAATCCTGTTAATTAATCTCTTCTCCTATTCATTACTACCTTGGTCCAGTCAGTAATAGTAGACAAGTTCTAATGTTGACCACTACTAAAAAAACATGCAAAATGAAGAGAGTTAATTAATACATATATATACACCTTCCGAGAATTATAAATTATACCATTTTAGTTTGTTAGTTCTTCATGGTTCCCACAACCCTAGTTGTGGATTTAGCTACTCATACTATGTGTAGATGCAAAAATCATGAATTGAGAAGATATAACTAAACACTTACACAAAATAATTAAGAACAAGCAATCCAATTGCAATAAGAATCACAAGCTTTAAGATCAAATTCAACCACAATTGTTTTCAAAGACTGTTAATATTTTCTCTCACAAAATATAGAGTTCTCTGAGTACTAGGCAAAAACTTCTGAAGAATATCCTAAAAGATTTATTCATAATAACTAAATTAAAATGCTAAGCAAAATAGAAGAACTTGTCGGCACGCCATACAAAAGCTCTTTATGGCCAGCATTGAAGTTTATGGCCCGTAATTAGGCTCTCGTACTTAACTATTGAAATTTCAAACTTCAACTCTATGACACTCCTCTACAACCCGTAAAGTTGTTTTACGATCTGTAAAGGGTGTTTCGTCTGATGACATTCCTACAAGTCCACTTCTCTGATCCTCAGGGCATGAATCCTCTTCTATGAGTCATCTGCATGCTCATAAAATGAACTTTAGAAATTGGCCCCTCATTGGGAATCTTCACGAAACCTCCATACGGCCTATAGAATGGTCTACGACCCATAGAGGGTCTCGTATAATAGCAAATCTGTAGCAACTTCTGTAGCTTTCCCAAAAATCTTGACAATCTGTAATACTACAAATATAAGTAGAAGTACACATAAAACCAACTAAAATCGCATTGAGACCACACAAAATTCCATGTTTTAAGCATCAAAAGTTGTATTTTGGCAGCACATCAACAGCTCAACTTAAAATTGTTGCTTTTCCTCAAGCGACAGACTTAATCAATATAGACAATACAGTAGCACAAAGACCTCAACTCAGTGGCATACATCATATAAGCTTAGACTGTATACCCACACAAACTTTTCAAAACAAGATTAGATAGTCTATTTAGTAAACCAAAGCAATTTGGTGCATGTAACAGCACAACAATGACAAGCAAGGTAGTCGCAATAGACCTCAATCACTGAACAAGTCTAGTGCTAACAATGCAATGCAAGCACCCTCACAGAAGGACATCCCACACTTGACAATTGTTTCCATGTTTAACATTGGGACTGTGCACAATCACTCACTCTCACAACAAATATTCATGCATAATGGATAATGTCATAGGCTTGCCTCTATACTCATGACTCATACCTTCAACTCACTGGACTAGAATCACTTTAAGACTTTATATAGGTTTGTAACATAACGCTCAGGGGGTTTTGCCATGATATTATGGTAAAACAGTGACTAAATGCCCTCCTTGACACTACATTTTTCTACACTTTTGCCCAACCAGCTTTGCCATTTTCACCTTATTCTCCTTTTTTCCTATTTCAAGCTTTCTTGGGTGCTTTCTTTTCATTTTTCAACTTTTTTCCATGTTTTTACACTTCATTTTAGTTTTTAGCTTACAGCTAAGGCATCACTAATTTTTTCTTGCACCCAGCACATGAGTTTTTCTTTTTCTAGGTATTCCTAGCTCACCCCCTTATTTTTGTGTTTCACCCTTACATCAGCCACCCTCAACTTAGGCTTTTGGCCTGTGTTGAGATGCACAATATCCATCCAACAAACCAGGGCCACTTTTGGTAGCTACCCTCAACTTAGGCTTTTTGCCTCAGTCAAGGTACACAATGTTCAAGGAAAGACCAGGGCCAACCTCAGGATTTTACAGCTAACAAGGCTAGGTTAATCAGGTGCTTTCAAAGAATAGGTACACGTTGGGCTCAAAATTAGGAACAAGGAATATATCATCGATTTGGTTGGTCATTATTAGGCTAAAGTGGAGTTATTTAAGAACAATGACCTAAGATCCTTTCCTAATCCAATAAATCTACAATGTAACTTAGAGTAATAAAACAAGTTCTGAATTAGCATAAAACAAATGAAGTTATCAAATTATGCTCATACTCATATGGCACTGCATACATTATCAACAAAAGACTTATAGATCATGCATTTTATCTCAATGTACCCTCACTTATCAAAACAAATATTGTCACATACCTACACATGTATGGTTGCTATCTAGCTACAAATCAAAATTTTAGGTGGGTATCATTTTTCAAACAAAACATAAAAGCATGTTATATGCTACAAGTGTTGGTATTATATGCTATAAATACTATCTAAATATCCCAAACATGTCGGTTCAACAGAAAGTAAAGATCTATAGGGAAATAGAACTCATGCAAGAAACCCCAGGATCAAAACATTGGGGGTAGTTATGGACCCAAGCTACTCAGACTTCACTGAGGCCCATACCTACCCAAACCCCATCCAAAAAAGATGTGCATTGTCCTCAACGCACAAAAGAAAAACAAAATAGAACATAAGGGGTAAAAACACACACTTAGGTGCCTAAGCGTCAGTGTGTGGCTGAGTCTGGCAACCCTCCTCCTGCGCGGTAGTCTATTTAGCAGTGGTACTCTGTACAGAGGGGCCAACACCCCTCACCTGCTCCGTCTCTCAAACTCATCATCCTATGTCACCCTTGCACGTACATGTTTCTCATATGGCTCAACATCCTTGCATGTACATGTCCGTAAAGCTAACAGATCTAAAGGCCAGGCCTCGCCCAATTGCTCTTGAAGCCTCTCCTCAAAGTCGTCGATGCGAACATCCATGATAGAGATATAATACTGAACAGTAGCAACCGCAAATGCCTGACTCTGACCCATGGGCTAATATGTCGAACAAGCTGAGTCAACTGGGACTCAGCATGTGATAACCTCTGTGCCAAGGCCTGTATAGAATTGGTGGACACGTAGATCATGCCCGCGATAGTAGGTTGTAAAGTAGTGGCCTGTGGTGCAGGAACCACAATAGTGGGGCTTCTCTCCTCAGCTACCTCTGGTTGCGGGTCCTCTCCTTAGTAGCAGCAGTAGTAGTGGTGGTGGAAGTCTCAGAACCCTGAGCTGTGGTGCACTAGGTTGAACATCGCAGGCATAGGTAGAGGTTATGCTCGCTAGAGTGCCACCAAATTCTCTTTATCCTTAATCAGGCTAGGATCCAATGTACGTTGGGCCTAAATCATCTATTCCAGCTAATATAGTATCTCAACTCTTGACTCTAGACAAAACATGAATATCAAATGTGGGAACGGGATGGAGGTGGGCCTCTTTAATGCAGCCTCATAAATCTTCTTCGAAATGAGGCGGTCCTAGTCAATCTCATAGCATCCTAAGATGTTGGCAACCAAAACTGCATGCTCCATGTCAGAGTATTATCAACAATTGTCGGCAGGATACATGAAAGAACAATCGCACACAAAAAGTTGGCGGGGAAACTGAGCAAAGCCTTGACGATAGGCTCCGACTGAGTGGCGACCAAAGTAGGTTCCAAACCCTACTGAGCAATGTACCTAGCCACCTATCTCATCATAGTGGCTCTCCTCTAGATCTTTTATCACAAGTGGGTCCCTTATTTTTCTCATCCTGTAGTTGAACTCTGTGGTGGATATGGGGGAAGGAAACTCAGGAACAAATAACATATGGTGGATGGTGGCCTCAAATATATCCACCCGCTGGCCCCTCACTCTCTTCTTGGTTAGTCTGGGTTGAGAGAGGGGCTTCTTCCCCTTGGGAAGAGTAAGCTAGATAATGGCTGCTTAGGAGGTATTGAACTCCATCACAATGGTCAGGGAGTATTTTCCAAGAGATCTGGTCTGCCACTGAAGCCTGTATCTAATCATCTTGCCTTGGAGGTCGGGGACACAGTTGAGTCTGTCGGTAATGACACTGGGCTACTCATAAATGGAGCACACCGGCTTACCCCACTATGTCTGTTGTGTGCCCTCTACATGTATGTCTTGCATGCCCTTGACAGACCACAGATTAGTGATAGCATCCGGTGTAAATGATGATGATTGGGGTGTGGCGGAGGGACTCTACCTCTGATCTGTTGTCAAAGCCTCCCTCAGAGCTAGAATCCTCTCCATATAGAGTCATCTTTGCTAAAATACTCTCCTTTCTGCCTCCCTCCTCAGACTAGGGAGTACGAGTAACAAGATTCTAAGTAAACCAGCTCTGGTAGTGTCTCTGGTCTGACATCCAGCACCTCGAGTGAGCCACATAGGTGAGTGGTCTTCTCATCATTTGAAGGCTAATTCATGAGCCACCTCTTCATAGTTTGAATCTCATAACATTTAGCTTTTAGGGACATAGTACCTTAAAACATAAACATATACGCACTCTGGTTATCCCCAAGAAGTCAAAATTTGAATGGAAAAAATTATTTGAGTTGAGTTGCAGAACGGCTTTACGATATCACCTTTATGTGCCATAGTTTATACTACAAGCTATAAAGAGCCTTCATAATCCAGTGGTTCAAGTAATCGTTGTTACTTGAAAAGTCTACGAGACCAGGTACGACTCGAAAAATGGTTTACGAGTCGTAGACTGGGTTATAGAGATTTCTTGTGAGTAAACAATTCCAGGCAGGGGCCTATGGAACATATTTACCAGTTGTAAAGTGATCTACCACTCGTAGAAGGTCTTATCTGATGGAAACATAGAAATATAAAGTTTCTGGAATTATGCATCAGGGGCAATTATGTGTAAAGACCTGGCCCAACACTGTGAAGTACTGTCCGCTTTGGGCTTACCCCAAAAGGAGCCTCACAAGTTGGATACCAGACCCTCAACATATAGCCCAGGAACTCCCCCTCATTTTTTGATGTGGGATTCGCCTAAGTGAGCTACAGGCGTTACGTATCGTCGTCCCTGCACTCACCCCCCATAGGGACTCAGCGTCCTCACTGAGGTTTGCCCCACCACCGTACTAGCAGAGAGTCGGCTCTGATACCATCTGTAAAGACCTG
>JAPFFP010000002.1:7214389-7225920 GCA_026153255.1 Solanum medicagineum
GTGCAATGCCATAGACTTTGTTGGTTGCTCACCTCCTACTGTTGGGGGTTTTGATTCCAGTTAGGTAGTGGTAGATTGGTTGACCAAGTTTGCTCACTTCATTCTGGTCAAAGTGAGGTATACAAGTGAAAGGTTGGCGTAACTCTATATTAGTCAGCTTGAGAGGCTTTATGAAGTCTCGATTTCTATCATGCCATATCATGGTTCGTTGTTTACTTCACACATTTAGAGGGCCTTGCATTATGTGTTTGGTACCTGTTTGGATTTGAGTACAGTTTTTCAACCCCAGATCAATGGCAAGTCCGAGAGGACCATTCAGGTGCTAAAGGATAAGCATCGAACCTGTGTGATTGATTTTTTGCTAGATGGGACCAAAACTTGGCCTTGGTGGAGTTAACATACAACAGCAGTTAGTATTCCAGCATCCACATGGCTCGTTTTGAGGCCTTATATGGCCAAAGATGTAGATCTCCCATCAGATGGGTTGGCACAGTAGTGGTGGAAAACATGGGTATTGATATTTTAAGAGATGACTTAGAGCGAGTATTGTTGATTCAGAGGCACATTTATGACAACCCAGAGTCACCGAAATGGATATGCAAATAGGCGAATTTGACCATTCAAGTTCATGGTTGGTGACATGGTTTGGTTGAAGGTCTCACCCTTGAAGGGTGTTATGAGATTTTGGAAGAAGGGAAAGCTCATCTATGGTTCATTTTTCCTTTTGAGACTCTAGAAAGAGTAGGAGAGGTGACTTATAGACTTGCTTTGCCATGTGTTCCATGTTTCTATGCTGCGGTGTTATATTCTGGATGAGTCTCATGTGATTTCCATGGATTCAGTTGAGTTGAGCCCTAATTTGACATATGAAGAGCAGCTGGTGGCTATTTTGCATACGCGGGTGAGGATTTTCAAGACTAAAGAGATCGCCTCAATAAAGGTCTAGTGGAGCCATAGTCCCGAGACTGAGGCTACATGAGTGATAGAGTCAGATATGCATGCCCAATACCCTCATTGGTTCGAGCCATCAAGTATATCCCTTATCTCATATTCGAGTACTAACATTGTTTTTAGTAGTGGATGATGTATGACCTCAAAGGTCATCTTTGGCATTTCCGACCAAATTATAATTTTTCCCTTCCCAAAAGTTGCCTTAGTCTTTTTTTGTCAGATCTAAAATAGAAATTTCGTTAACCTTATAAAAAGTTTGAGTTTTGCTAAAGAAAGAGTTTTAAAAGGCTTAAAGTTGAAAATTTTGAGTTTTGGGGTCATTTTGAATTTCAAGTGTCAAATTGTAATTTTGTCGATTCCGTCAACTCCGGAATGATGAATAATGTTTAAGAGAACTTGCAGAACTGAATTTTGAGTTAAAATGGAGATTTTAGGCTCAAAGTTGCATTTTTAGTTCATTTTGGATCACAAGTTTGACTTTGGTCAACATTCCAATTACGGAGGCTCGGGTCGAAATTCCGGCATTTCCACGGTTCCAGATGGTGAAACTGACGCTAGAAATGGCTTCAGTGAAAATTTTAGAGCTTTTGAGAGTATGTTGAGATTTTGAGTCTAAAACTAGTTTAAAGAATCTTTCTCGGGTTCTATGCTAAGGTCTCAAATATGAATTTTGATGGTTCCATTTAGTATGGAATGTCATTTCTGGTAGGGATCTATGTTTGGTTTGTGTTCATGGGGTTTTGAACGAATCTCGAGAATCATATTCATGATTGTTCTATTGTGTAAAGTTGTTGATTTTGCTGGTTTCTGGTGCAATTAGGTTACTTCTTCGCATTTGTATGGACTCGTCTACGTCCGCGGAGTGTGATGGCACTTGGACTTCATGTTTGCAAAGCTGGGACCCATATTCACAGAGTACAGGCAGCCATAACTTTGTGTTCATAGATGAACAGTCCGTGTTAGTGGATTGTCCCTGAGTCTTCACCTTCGCATATATGGCTCCGCATTCGCGAAGTACATTAAATACCTTAAATAGTAGCTTGTTTAAAGGAATGGATTTTATTTTATTTCACCATTTCAACACTCCAAGCTTCATTTTCAAGAGATTCTTCAATGTTTTTCGAGGTAAATCGATTGGATAACTATTTCCTAACCTATTTCATTAATTTCCATTGATTAATTTGTGTTTTTAGCTTGTAAATTTGGGATTGTAATGGTGAAATTTAGAAAATTTTTGGTCTCTGATTCCTAGTACTTATTTGATGATTTCTACTCATCTTAACTCCATTTTCGAAATGCGTTTCACTCTTGAACTCCTTGTTACTTAGGAAACATTTTAATTTATTAATTTTTAGATTCCAACTACTTTTTCTTGCATGGAATTTCTGATCATTTTTTCCTTTTCATCCGAATTGATTGATTTAGTGTCATTGGATTCGTTTTATGATTGTGGTGCTATATTTGAATAGATTTTTGTGATTTGGAGTATCATAGAAAGGGGAAAACTTTGGATTTGACTTGATTCAAGACTTTATCTAAGGCAAGTGGACCTCTAACCTTTTGTTAAGTAAGCAAGTGGACCTCTAACCTTTTGTTAAGTATGACTGAACCTTGTATGCTTCCATATTAATGGAATCGAGTATTTTTAAGAACAAATTGGGGATAGATTTGAACCATTGTACGCTTTGATTATTGAGTTTTGGTTTGAGCATTTGCGGATGTTGCAAATTCTTATACTTGCGCCTTATTTGTTGGGATTGTAAACTAATTGTTGTTGATCTTAAGGTTTTGATGAGGTTGGTAGTATATTATGAATACTTGTGCACTTGATAATTACTCGATTTCTGTTGTTGAAATATGTGATGTATATGGACATCTTGCATATTTTATTCGATGAACATGACTATTGTGCCATTATTATATGCTTGGTTGATGACCCATTGATGATGAAAAGTTGAAGAAAAATAGTTCCAGCTAGAGAAAAGGAAAAGAAATGAAAAATCGAAGAGAAATTGTTTCATCTAGATATAAAAGTAAATGCCTAAGGGAAATCATTCTAGTGGATAAATGGTCCATGTGTGGCCTGTATGGGTTCCAATCTGAGGTTATCAATGGATGTATCACAATTATTCGATATTGCAACGCATTGGTACATCTCATGACGTTCATTCCATCTCATATCATTTCATTTTGACATAATCCTATGTATGGCTTACGTGACAGTATGTCTACTGCTCTTTGCGACTTATGTATTAGTTGGATATTCTAAGATTTGATGCTTATCTGTATTATATTATCGTGATTCATTTATATTGTATATATACTATGCTGGGGCATTTTTGAGTACAGGGTTGTAGTTCGATGGTATGTGGTTGGGAGTTAAGGAGTTATGTTCTTCATTACTTTATTCTAGGTTAGTTCCATTACCTAAGTACCCTGTTGTGAGTCTGGTCCTCTTTGCTAGCTTTTTTATATACAGGATCAAGCTTTGGATCTTCGAGAGGTTGCTGTTTGTCCTTTCGACAACCTTTCGTAGATTCTTACTTTTATGTTTTGTTATATGGACTAGACATTTTGACATGTGCTTCATTTGAGTATTCTGTATGTAGAGGCTTGTACATGTGACACCAGTTTTAGGAAGGTTGTAGTTTTGATTTCCTATGCTTATTTATCTTATTAGACAGTCTATTATCCACTTTTATCATTAAGTTGAGTTGTTTTGGGTTGGGCTGACTTGCCTTGGTGTGTTAGGTGAGTGCCATCACATCAATTTTTGATCATGAAAAAAACACATAAATGATTTGGAGGGTCATCACAACATCCATTGTTATAGGAACTTTTGCTCGTGCTCGAGCAAACATTAAAGCTCATTTCAAAAAATATTCAAAAGAGGAATGCTGCCATTTTGGGTGATACAAACTATTTAAGACATGAAACAATACGCAACATCTAGTATATTTTCCGATCATTATGCAAGATATTCAACAAAAATAAACCTCTAACATTCTAGCCTCAAAGACGGACTTTAACTCATTAAATTAAGTTTTCTCACCTACTCCATCAAATAAAGTTAATAAAATCACCTATATATCATGAAACAAGTGCCCTCACAAGAAGAAATAGTCCATACACTCAATTTAAAGAATTGAATATATATTAAGGACAAGGCATCAAAGAACAATTCTCACACTCACAAAAGAATTCACATGTATGTACAAAGAACCATAGGTCTGCCATTATGTACATCTCCACTAATAAGCATGATGAGATAGAACCAAATAGGATTTTAATGGGTTGTAATATTACCTAGGGGAGGGGTAAGAAATTATATCATAGTGATTTAAACTTCCTTAGACACTTCGCACACCTCCTTTTTATTTTCTTTTAGACATCATCTTGTTTGTTTTAGCCCTCTCTTAAATTATTTTCACAAGTAACTCTCATCATATCAACAATACTTCAATCAATTTTTTTTCCATATCCCATTATGTTTTCTTTTCTTTGCAATAGCCACCCCCAACTTAGCATTTTGCTTGAGTTGAGATGCACAATGTCCTATGATGAACCAGGGCCACTTATAGTAGCCATCCTCAAATTAGGTGTTTTGCCTATGTCGAGGTACATGATGAAAAAAGGAGGGACAAGGAACAAAGTGAGAATTACAAAAATAGTGGGAAGGTGAATGTGGATAATACAATGAAAGGGTCTATTTTAGGCTCAAAAGGGTTACTAGTACTATAATATCTGAAAAAGCTAAATTTTACCAGACAAATAAAAGAAAGCCTACTATCATGTTCTAAACAAGCAATAGCTTTTTATTTCACTTCAATAATATGCCGGGCAAGTCCTAGACTAAGATCCAAAACATAAAATATATACAAATAACCTCACCACATAAGACACAAGTCTCAATCAAGATGGATCAATTCTACTTTTATGATAGATAGGGTCAAAGCAAACTTATAAAATAAAAATAAGTTATATAAAAAGTAACAACTATGAGCCTAGGTGTCAAAAAATTTATTTTTATTTTATGCTCAAGCACTCAAAGGAAAATACTAATCAAAATCATGCTTAAATTATTTGTATCAACAAAGTTGAAAAGGTATTTTCTTTTCTCTCCAATAAAATAAAGTAAAATACTAAAAAGAAAAGCTAGTTCTTTTACAAAAATTCGGTTCAATGGGCTACCCCTCAGAAAAGAATTGAAAAGAAAAACTAAGGGGTGGGTGAAGTATGCTCTAATAAAAACTAAAAGACTAAGAATCATAGAAAGAAAAAAAAAACTATTTTACTCTGGAAAAAATCTTTTTGTATTTTTGGACTTCTTTATTTTTTTATTTTTTAAAAAAATTAAAAATAAATAATTAAATAAAATCCTGTAGCATACATCACATCCTCTTTCAGATATGAATGTATCTGATTCAGAAGGGAAGAACTTGCATCACTATCTCAATTTCAATTCAAACATGGGTTTGATTCACAGTACATGTTTTGAGAAAGATTTGTCATCCGAAAAGAGGAAAAATGGAGTCTTTGTCTAAAGAAATGGATTGAGAAAGGGTAGATGTTTAGAACCTTTCAACGAGATAGTGCTTTGTCAACTCTCTCAAAATAGAATCTATTCCAAACATATATGCCATGGTTCCTTACTTCGACAGGGTACAAATATCTAAATTTGATATTTTTAGATACTTTTTCAGACCTATTGCCAATACTAAGTAGCAGTCAAAAATTTGTACCCATTTTTCCTGATATTATGCATGGGTCAGGTATATCAGGGCAAATTTTTCAGAAAAAATTGTGTCTTCCACAGTAGAATCTGATAAGTGAGATCTCGAGTAAGTTTTTACATAATCTTCTTCTGTCTGAAGAAATGATTCATCAAAATAATGAGTCATCATTGAAATCGACACATCTGAGACCGCCAAATGCTCGGGAGTTCCTCTATTCAATCTTTTTCCTTCTTCTTGTTGCTGGATATCTCATTCGTACACATCTTCTCTTTGTTTCCCGGGCCTCTAGTGAGTTACAAAAATACTGGAAGATATTCCACCCCACACTTAAAATCATGTTTTGTTTCCCAAAGCTATTTGTAGGAAAGAGATGAAACAGAAAAGTAAGAAATGCTCCCTGGGACCCTTTAAGGTCTAGCTAGCAATATGTTTCTACAATATTTATCAAGGGTCGCGTGCACACCATACTTAAGCTCAAAAAAAACGTGTTCCTTGGCTTCTTGAGAACTCACACTTCCCCTAAATCTGCAAAATAAAATTGACACACCAAAAAACCAAAAATACTCCTATAAAAAAATACAAAGTTACACTACTAGTTGGAGGCGTTCCACTTTTTCTTCCATCTTGAACTTATGAATTGTACTCCTAATTTCTTTTTCAATTTTCTATTATAATCAAAGGGTGGTGATATAAAAATAAGGGAAACAAACAATAGAGATCACATGTTGTACTTTTAGGCCTTTAAATGAGGAATGTAATTCTATAATTTGTGTCCAATAAATTCAAGAACATAAACATATTTTTCCTCCTCCTTACATTCTTCCATATGCTCAGATGATTCAATTAATATCTCATCATCTAAACATAATGTAGAAAAATGATTCGAATGAGGTCCAATACATCCTAATTCATGAATTATATTATTATTTACACCCTCATGTTTACACACACTAGAGATTTTAAAAATAATATTATCTACTTCTTCACATAACTCTCGTGTATTTTTTTCAACAGTGACAACATCAATAATAGTATGATCAACTAGTTGATCCTCCAATTTTAGCTCTTCAAGTTGGCCAATAAGCATTTTTTCCTTCCTCATACAAGTCATAACTAGCTTGTTGAGCATCAAATATATCAATATGCTCAACTTAACACTTAAAATATGAATATCCAAGTCAAACTAATAAACATCGGACAAAAGTATTAGTTGTCTAAGTCGAGATTTCCTAATATTTTCAAGAAGCACACATTGTGATTCAAAAACTTATCTACAACCCCTCTCATCCCAATGCTCCAATCGTTCAATATTTCTTCAACAGAAAGCGTCATATTAAAAAAAAAAGGGAAAGTAATTAATAATAAAAATAAAGTTATGGACTACAAGCGACAATAAATACTAAAGATAATATTTTAATCATATTCCCCGGCAACGGAGCCATTTTTTGGTAACGTCCAAAATATACTTCTCAAAAGAAATATACATGGTCGTTTGAAATATATTTACCCAACTTGTGAGTTGGGATAGGGAATATGGGAAAATATTGTCAACAGTAAAAAATTTAACTTGATAGTCGCTATAAAAATTGAGGGGGTTTTAACTTAAGAGAAAAGAAAACAATAATAAAAACAATAATAGCTTGCAATTTAATATTTATTTGTATCAAGATAAATAAAAGTAACTAGGAATGTGTTTCCATGATTTTATAACTTAGGAAGAATAATATGTTAGTAATCTATTTCAATATTTAGCATGCAGAACGGTAAGTTAAGTTCACCGAACCCTTTGGTCAAAGGCGAGAGGCGAATTTTACTGTGACTTGGTCAATCTCCACTGTGTGTATTACTAACCGGTAACGACCCAAAAAAAAGTGCTTCAAAATGTGCCTCGGAAGTACCCAAACTTCGTGATTTTCATATATCTAAAAATTCATTTGTTATTTCAAAAATTTGACTTCATATTCTTGTTCAGAAGGTCAAATTTAGTGAGAAATAGGTCTAACCCAAATTTTAGAGCAACTGCATCAAAATCCATAAATTTCAAAAACGCTATATAGGAGGGTCAACTTTGAAGGGGCATATCTCTTCAAACACAAAGAATTGAGTTGCCCACGACCTACTATATTAAAGCCTTTGAATTATCTTTCCAACACACTTGGTTTCACCTCGTTCCAAGTTCGGATGAAGGATTTATGCCCATTTTCGTAGAACTCATTTGTGTAGAAAATGCAGATCACAGTGGGGTTTTTGCGTCGCCTCCGCGATGCGCCCCTGTTGTTTTTGGTTCCTATTTTAGTTTTTTCTATCCAAGACTTATAAGTCTTGGGCCTAAGGATTCCCACATTTGAAAATACATATATTTAGCCTAATTTCACGCTCATATCATCCTTAACATTCCCTAATATCCTCTTAGACACTTAAACTCATATTTCACCGGTCCCAAACATATGACCAATCTTAAGGATTTCATCAAGGATCTCATTCAAGCTTCAAGTCAAGCTTCAAGTCTCCATCTTCAATCTCTTTCAAGGGTTCTCCAAAGCTAAGGTATGTGGTGTTGAACCATTGGGTCCTTTCACCCTTGCTGCCTAAGCATCCTTTTTACTAATATTACATGATTTAAAGTTGATTTTTCATGTAGGTCTTGTACATTGAGAAATTTTTTGCACAGTGATTTTAGTTGATGAAAGTATGGTTGTTTTAGCTTATTTTGAGCTCTAAATCTTTGATCTAATGTTGGTGTCGATGAGGGGTTTTGATGTGAATGTCTTGGGGAGTGTTGCAAGTTATTGATTGATGGTTTTACTACAAATTTTCTTGCATGATTTCATCTCTAAATTGCATGGTCTTTTACCCCCATCACCTATCTCCCAAGTGTTTGATAAAATGTCTGGCTAGGGTTTCTTGAGGAATTGAAGGTTCAATGCATGTCTTATGAGTTGAGTAGTATTATGATGATTATATGATGATGAAATGATGATGGAATGATGATGAAACAGTAGTATGCATATGATATATAATGATGAGAGGAAATGTAGTTATATGATGACTTTATGATGATTAAAGTATGTTTTACATATGTTGAATTCATGAAAAATATCTATGATGTTGCAAGTTGGTTACATTGTTTAGGGGGTACCATGTCTCAATCATCTTGTTGAGAGGGTGCCAAGTCTCAATCACCTTGACGAGGGGGTGCCAAGCCTCAGTTTCCTTGTTGAGGGGGTTCCAAGCCTCAATTTCTTGTTGAGAGAGTTCCAAGTCTCAATCACCTTGTTAAGAGGGTGCCATGTGTCAATCTCCTTGACGATGGGGTGTCAAGCACCAATTACCATTCAAGGAATAGTGTGCCTTGGAGTTGGGAAGTAGTTATCTTGGTCTATCCTTTACAAATGACATCCTATATGAGCATGAGTCACTTAAGTATGTTTTACTTATGCATTGATCATACATGTCATATTGCTATATCATGCCTATTGTCTATTGTTGTGCATGTTGATTATAAAGCTTATCTCTTGTTGCATTGCATCCCACATACTTAACATTCAAACGTACCAACACATACTCTTGCCTACATGATATCACTATATAGGAACCTGAGCTCCATTTGATCATTATCCTCCTCCACGTGGCTGGTGATATCTAATCAACCTAATTGGTTAGTCCTCCATTCCGGGGACAATGACTATTCTCTTATACTATGTTCTAGGGCTATCTTTGTTTTATGTATTTATTATCTATGAGGGTGAGCCCGGTTGCTTGTCTTGGCCCCCGCTCTTATCTATGTAGTAGAGGTGTTGTTGGACATGTTATGTTTATATTTGAGCTTTGACTCACTTATGATATCCAAGATATTGAAATATAATTCTCGCTCCCTTACTCCCAATTTCCGCTTGTTCATGTTTCTTATGTTATTATGTCTTGCTTCCACGACCAAGGATGTGTGATGATATCCTATGCGGCTTGTTTGGGGTTCCTTCGGGTTCCCTATTCGCTGGTCACTTCTAGGCCCTACGCTTGGGTCGTGACAATGATGGTATCAGAGCACTAGGTTGATTGATCCTCGACGTCAACACACCGCGTCGATTAGAGTCCTATTCATGATTGTCTTTTGCACTACAACTTTGAGTAGGAAGCTATGAGACATTTTAGGAAATGTTTCCCCTCTTCATGGTCTATGTCGTGCTTTAAAAGTGAGATAGAGCTTTTCCCTCTAATGAATGTTCTTTGCTCTTTTAGTTGATCATGCCGCTTTAAGGAAGAAGGCGAAGGAAGGTAATTAGAAGGTTTTGATTTTGATGGAAACGAGTTTCACTAGTTCTTTTCTATTCTTTTAGTTGATAGTGGGGCTTCTTGTGTGCCTAAGTGGTTGTGTGGATCTTTGGTGTCTATACTCTTGGTTGGATATATTGTTGCTAGAAAGTTCATAGGTGTTGATCCAGGTTTGTATTGCATTAGGTCTTGTTTCATGGCTTGTTGGAGTTGGTATGGTAAATTCTGATGTCATTTTAGGGATGGAACGGTTACATGCATGTTGTGTTTTCATGGATGGTGGGACTCATAGACCTAGATCCCGAATCCCTAATGAGCCTGTCTTTGAGTGGGAGATTGTTAAGTGGTAGCAAGGGAGATAGGTCCATTTCTTGTCTTAAGGTACAATTGATTTCTAAGGGGTTGCAGTTGTCATCTTATGAGAAACGGAGGTGTTGAACCTAAGTTGTTTTGTCCATAGAATTATTGTTAGTGGTAGATGAGGGTTTGAATGTCCTTTCCGATATTTTGAATTTTGGGGTAGTGTCCTTGGGTTTGACTAGTACACCGGTCATGCCTATAAGTTTCATGAGTAAGATCTTTAGACCCCACTCTAATAAGCTTATGGTGGTTTTGGAGATGATAATATGGTTCGTTCCCTAATGGGGTAGTGCATGTGAATCATTTGAGGGTAGTACATGTCCAAGGAAGAAGGTTGGATGCTAAGTAGAAGAGATGGGAATCTTGGTGATAAGAAATTGCCTTCCTAGGATGTGTGGTGCCGGGTGATGGTATTAAGGTGGACCTTATTAAGATGAAGGTGATTAGAGATTAGCCTAGTCCTTAGACTTCATCAGATTATTAGGAGCCTCTTCGGTTAGTGGGCTATTACCAGAGGTTGTGAGTAGGGTGATTTGATAGTTCCGAGATTTTCTATTTCTAGTGTTATTCCTTGGTGGTAGTAGGATTCATGTGTATGTGGGTTGATCCTTGGTTCCTTCCAATCAAGGAGACCCAAAATTATTTTCAAGTAAACCTACATGGATTTTACTTATTTTAATTTGGGATTTGAATATTATGATTCCTAAAATTCTATTTATACATTAGTAATGTTTATTTGATGATTTTAATGTGATTTGAGCCTTTATATGAGGATTTACTTTGGGTTTATGAAGTTATAAGTATGCATGTTCCTCCTTTTTAAGTGATTTATGCATGAGGGATTACACTATAGATTTAAATATGGAATTAACTATGTTTTTACTTCAACTTCATAATATAAATGTTGATTTTAAATGTAGTCTTAATTACCCATGTCATTTCCTCATTGTTCATAGCATATGCATTTATGTACACGGATATGGGTAAGCCCAATTTCGTTTTATGGTATGATTTTTGCAAAAGGTTGGTTATGACAATATTGTGATCGCATATATGTCTTTGATTTTGGATCTTTAAGCATTTTGGGTGCTTGCACCATTTTGTGTATGAATGGGCTATTCCTATGCATGAGTATTATGACTGTGAAATTATGATTTTGGCATTTGAGCCTAAGTATGAATTATTATGAAGTGTGTTTGGCTTTTAAGCCCA
>JAPFFP010000002.1:7229207-7239352 GCA_026153255.1 Solanum medicagineum
AATGATTCTAAAAATTCCTATAATTAAGGAAAAATCCCTATAATTAAGGAATCCCTATAATTAAGGATTCTAACACTTTCATAATCTCGTAACACTCTTTTCTCAGATAAGCTAATAATTTATCTGTGTTAGTTTCATTTTTTCGTGAATCATGGGAAGGCAATACATAGTGCTCCTTTACTATCACAAATAAGATTCTCATCAGTTCTTTCCCTTCAAATTCAATTCTTGAAGAAGGTTCTTTGACCACATAAAGCTCACATGTCGCTAAGACCATAGCACAACATTTACATCCACGCTTTACCTTGTTTAAATGAGGGAGATCACTACCATTTCACATCAAATAACCAACAATCTTCACATGTGCCATGCTGTATAGAAGAATCCTTGTTTCATGATCCATCGATACCCTTATGAAGTGGATAATAACATTTTCAATAAGAGTCAATGTGGCATAAGGAGCTAAGGAGTAAAAGACATATATAGGTGATATCTACAAGTAGGAAATAGTATTTAGTCTTGTTAGAGAACTTCTAATATTGTGACTACTACCATTATGCATTTTAATTTTTAATTTATTTTCCACTGTTTTTTAATTTGGTATTGATGATAAACATAACTTTAACTTAAATGGAAAGAGAATTGATATAGCTAACCCCAACTTGTTTAGGATTGAGGCATAGTAGTAGCAGCAGCAGCACAGCTTGGAGAATTAGGTTATCCACACAAATAGTAAATGAGATGCTGCACCATTAAGATTTCTGCAATAATGAGTTTGCTCAATAGTCTCTGATATTTCTTTTATGACAAGGGAAACTCGCAACCGCTATCATTTGAGTGCACACAGGGTAAAATTCCCCTTCTTATGCAATAGCTCACAAACCATATCGGGAAAAAAGTCTCTAATATCAACATAGGTATTTTAGAGGCTCATGTTAAGAATATTGTGTGGAAATCTTAGAACCATGTAAAATGGTTGACAATAATTGGAATCAATTCAGGATCTTTTTTATTGTCCATGATCCAAAATGTCCTAACTTGGATGTGAATCGGGTCGTTAATTGGCCCATATTAGTGGATAAAATGGATTGTTCTCTCCTTCATATGGTCTTCAACAATCCTCACCTTATGAGCTGGCTTTTAGGGTTGAGTTATTATTGTCCTTTGTATTTATACCTAAGCCTGCAAGAGAAACACTCTTCCATCTTAAATGATGATAAGCTAAAATCGAAGAGATGTCTACTCTAGATGCCACGATTTTTCTTTTTGATCAAGTAAAAGCATTCTCATCCATAAACATGGTTGAACTGGCCATATACAAGGAGTATATCAAAAGGTAGAGTATCTACAAAAAGATGTGATTCTTTACATACTCCACCCAATCATCTATACAACAAGGAACACTTTGTGTGCAACAAAAGAAAATAAGGAACCAAAGATTACTCCTCAAATGAGAGAAACTCAACTGTACCCCTTCAAAAGCTCTCCTAATGTAATGACCTCCAGGTCATTTCTGCGTTTCTACATCTTTTGCATTGGTTAGACCATTCCTACAGCGAACGCAAGTCATTTGTGATTTGCTGGCACTAGTAGTTCGGTCGCCAGGTCATTTGTCTGAAAGTTATGCAGTTTTCCATCTTAAAGGTCCGGTTAAAGTGAAAGAATGAGTTTGGCAGTAAAGTCCAAGTACACAGCCTCAGAATGAAATTCTGACAATTCCATCCGTTCCGGAATGGCCAAACTAGGATAGAATCTTGGCCGGTTAAAGTATCGAAGTTTTCAGTATTAGCTTATATTGAGTTCTGCATTTTAGCCTTCAGAATAGGCCAATAGCTGACTTTAGACAACATTCTTGGAAAACGTGCTTGAATGGCAATTTGATAGTGCAGTTAGCTCCAGAACGTTAAGTTTGGTCTAGAACAACTTTCGTTTAGTTCCCGAGGCTTCCGGGTGTGTTTTGGGTGCCTCAGTGGAAGTTGAGTAATTATGGAATTTGGGAGTTGGACCCACATTTGGTCGTAACAACCTCGTAAGGGAATTCTGACTACGCCATTGGATCCAAAACGTCGAATTTGGTATAGTTACATAGTTTGTTTGCGTAAACCGAATTCCGACCGAGCCCCGAGCACCTTGTCAAAGAAAATGAGAACTGTTGACGCAAGACCCAACTCTTCGTATTTGCGGAGGGCTAGCAATTATCCTCCGCGTTCATGGAGCTTTGGCAGCTTGTGGTCCGAGTTCGTAGGCTACATCCGCGTTCGTGGAGGTCCGTAGGAGGCGGTGCAAATGTATAAAAGTTCCAGATTCGCAAAGGAAGAAAGTATAAATATTAAATTAAGATATCAATGTCATCCTGAACCCGAATTCAGTGATTCAAAAGGCTAACTTGTGGTAATTTTTAGAGAGGAATGTCGTGGAAGTGTCGGAAATTGTGTTTGGCACGCTATTCGAGTTAAATTTTACTGTTTTGCTGCTGTATATTGGTGTTACTTGTCGAAAACTTCGGATAGTGATTTCTGTGTCATTTTGAATCGGATTTCAGTGAAATTTGAGTATATTCTGTGTGTTTTCTCGAGGCACATGATGTAGTATTCTTGGAATTTGTCGACTGAGCTGTGTTTGAGGTAAATCAGCTGCTGAACCTGCTGTCTACATTGTTACTTAAATAAAGAAATGTTCTGCGTTCTTGGGCTGTTTTGTATCATTTTAAGTATCGTTTGAGCCCGAATTTGAGATACAGGCTCGGATAAGTATAAGGATTGTTATACAGGCTTTGTTTCGGAATTCTGGTGTGAGCCCGCTTTCCTGCTTTTTAGCCTCGAGATTGGCTTATGTCCATTTTCTGTGATTTTGGTGTCAAAATGACCGTATTGACGAGGTGACCCTATTTCTAACAACTTGGCAGTTCCCGAGATTATTGGAATGGTAAAGCGCCAGCAGAGAAATCAGGGACGCGCGTGATCGACATACAGATAGGCTACGCCCTTCTCCTCTCCTAGACTGAGTTTGAATGGGTAAATCCTATTTGGGTTGAATGAGTCAGGAGCAGAGGGATAGGTTATAGGCCATACATGTTGAGTATGACTATACTAGCAAATATTTGTGACTGCATGGGTATCTGTTGGCATGTTAAGGACACTTGTGACTGGTATACTATTTCTAGTGGTATCTATGATTGTCTGGGACTAATAGAGTGGCTATTTGACCCGCTGAGGATCCTGTGGTACTCACATACTTATTGTCTGTTCTATGTCCGATTATCTATTGTTCTTCTGATTGTCTGGTGATTGTTAGGCCTTAGTCTAGGTTAGGCAAGTGATGCCCTAGACCTGTGTTGATCATGATCAATAGACTACTATGTGTATATCTGGTGTGACTTGAGAATCATAGATCCTTATAAACCGAATTAGCAGACCAGAGTCTATAGAGTTGAGCCTTAGATATGCCATGACTTGGCAGGACCCAATTATTTATATCATTGGCTGGTTATTTTGGAATGTACCTGTGATACAGTAACTGTTGCTTGGATATAGAGATGACCAACAATGTCATATTTGGATACAGAGTACAGCCTTATACAGTTAAATGCCTGAGAACTTTCCTGTAATTGGGCATATATCCTCCCACTAAGCAATGTGTAAACAAGGATCCACTACGTTTTGTATACCCCTAATTAGAGGCTATATACTAAAGGTTATACTAGTATAGCAGAGGCTATACCATCATAGCAGAGGCTCTTTTGTTAAAGGCGATACTGATGGTGGGCATATTTTGAACTAGTCCACGGCCTAAGGACCTAGGCAGATCACTGGCCACATCTAACCTTATCTTGGTAGAGGCCAAGGCCCAGCCTGGATTAAAGGTCAGGTATCAGCCTAGATTAGGGATCAAGCATTAGCCTGGGTTAGAGGTCTGGTCAGGGTATACAGCTTCAGTTAAAGGCCAGGATAGGATATTCTGTTGAGATCAGAGTTGCATGTGCATTGTTAGCTCACGGAATCATTCGGGACTTATCAGTGTTAGACCGTACTCCAACCTGCACCGTGACACCTGCTTATTGTGCGTGGGTGTACTTTCGGGGCCAACAGGGGCGTACAAGCACAGACAGCAGGGTCTTACACCCACATACATCATTAACCGTAGCCCAGTTCTGGTTACTTCCACCATCGCTAGCATGCAGTCTTGGATCCTGTGGTTAGGCTATGGATGTTATATTTTATCTTAGCCCTGCTTTACTTGTTCTTACTCAGTTAGTCTATGATGCCTACTGGGTATTATATCCCTGATACTCACCCATACTTTCTGCATCTACGTGATGCAGATCCTAAAACGACCTAGCGGCGTTGACTCCTCCTATTGCAGCTATCCTACTCGAAGACAAGTGGTGACCATTGGGCGTCCTTGGATCTTTCTGGTCTCCATCTGTATCAACGGTTGCCTTTTGTTGTTCGAGACTCGCTTTGTATATCTTTTTGGCTTGTATATGTATATAGAGATAGCTTATGACTCCATATACTGTGTCATGTTTATAATAGTTCTGTATAGGTGACTTCAACGTCCTGGGAGGGGGTTGTATAGTTGTTGTGCATGTATATATCTAGTATTAGTTCTATCTCTTTCTAATTAGCTTGCCAGTTGACATCTGTTGGGTTCTCTTTTGCCCTCACACCTGTTACTAGCCGTTCTGCGTCAGGGCGATGCTTGCCTATCGGGGGTTAACTTATACGCTATGGGGGGCTAATGGTCTCACATCAACACCCTGCACATCCTTACGGCCAATAGTTGAACTGACGAGTGGCTGAATAAATCAACCCCTTAACCCGTTGGAAAAGTTATAACTGGAGCTATTGCAAGTCCCCGACCATTACCCAGTCCAGATCTACTTTGGAACAAAAGGCACCATCTGACCTTTTCTGGAGTTACTCAGAGACTTTGCCGGTGCCCGTAAGGTCGCCGGAGCATTTCCAGCCCTAATACTTTTCTGGTACTAGCATCTTCCTCCTACGTCCAAGTTGGACATGCTAATGTGTCCTTGGAAGACATATTTTCTTCCTAGACTCTAGAGAGAAGTAGGAGGATCTCTCTCTAAAAGCCATATTCATAATCTCAATTAGTGTTTAAGACTATTGTTGCATATCTTCACATTATCATATACTTGTAGGAAAATGATGAACTCGGCTTCTCAAGACCCATGCTAGATGAGTACCAATTAGTAAATTCTATTGATAAATAATCCAGATTTTAATTAATCAATCGATCAAAGGTAAGCACATACCGATAATTCTTTGGAAAAATTTTCCATTAATACAACAGCTTGTGTTCTATGAACCTTTACTTGGAAGCTTGATCGCCGCAAAAACATAGTCACTGGTTCCCAGTTCTCAGAAGAATCGACCTGTTAAGCAGAACAAAAGAAATAGAAGACATTGTCCTGAGAAATCTCACATCATATTGACAACCATGATATCTAAGCAAATGATAACATAGTTGACTCGAAATAAAACACCGGACAACACATACATGAATTCCATTCTAACCAAACATTCTATGAATTAAGTATATGAAAAAAGTCTAAAACATGTTAAATTAGTTAAACCTAACAAGCTTAAGTCCTAACCAATGAATTTCTGATCTTTGTACTCATTTCTCTAATTTTTTCCGTTTGATAGGACTTATTATCCAGGTAGCTTCAGAAACATTTCCCCAATAGCCATTGATGTATTCTACAATACTAGCTTTGACAGAAAGGATACCTGGTACCTAAGGCTATTGAGTTCTGTGGAACCCATAGTTAGATCTCTAGCCCTACCCCTGATCCTCATGACCACTTTCTTGGTGATGAGAATTCATGAAGTACATTATTATACTTATTTAGTTTTGTTAACAAAAAGAATATTAATTTTAGTATGTTCTTTATCAAGGTAGGGAAAGGTCTGCATACACTTCTTTGTTTTGCATCTAATTAAACCACATGCTACCCTCCACACTATACTGGGTATGTTGTTGTTATTTGCCTGTGAAAAACCTTTTTTTTACAACGTGGTCTTCGGGTTAAATTGCACGCACCTCAACTAATTCCATTAGATACCTGCTACATCTCACTAGCAACAGGTACCAGGTAACTCTGTCTACCAGGATTAGAACAGATGAAAAGAAATCACCAAATGTTTTTGTCTATGCTGGGATTTGAACCTGAGACCACGTGGTTCTCAACTCACTTCATTGACCACTAGGTCACATTCTTGGTGTCTATCAAAAACCATTTTTAAGTACAAAGTCCCGCAAAGTTGATTCCAGAGCATTATTCTATAACACTTTGTAAAAGGAAATTTTGGAATAAACCAAAAACAGCATGTAAGTTCATGTCCATTAGCAAATAGAAATTTACATAAATCACCTACAAGCATTAGAACATTAAACGTGGCCTGGCCTTCAGAAATATGGGTATCTATCTCTGATTGCATGTCTGGGTCTGCAAATATCAAACCATTCATCAGAAGGAGTTGAAGAGGGCACATCAAGCAAGAAGAGAAAAATGTTATTGCTAAAGTGAACAATGGAATCACATATTGACAGTGAAAGCTACTTACCACATGTTATTTTGTTTTGATCATTGGCAAAAAGCCTGACAAGCTCCCCCTGACAATAACAAAAATTAGTACAAAGATCCACAAGATAATATGCAGTAAAAATTATCATATAAACACTCAAAACTAAAAATAAATAGATAGGAAACAACTAAAATCAATTATCAAGATCATCTTTGAATTAGAAATGACCAAATTGAGAGGATAATCAACAAAAGCCACAAATTCAAAAGGATAATAGCTTAATGGTTAAATATGCATGGCGTTATGTTATTATAGAACCTGGCCATATCCATTTCAGGTCTTAACCCGGTTGGTTTGTTCATTCGGGTAGAATTTTTCTAGAAGACTCTTTTCTAATGAAAAGAGTACATCAAAACCGTTTGTGTGCTCATTAAGGTACACTAAATGAAGAAAGGGTATAGCAGCATTTTCTTGGAAGGAAAATCTATCTAATTTGATATATAACTGGGAAGCTAATTCAAGAGATGGACCAAAAGTGGACAACCTCACAGGTTCAAGGCATGAGATTGAATGCAATTCAGGTGACTGTATGAACCTGGTCAGATATGGGAGTTGAGCACATAAAAGCAATTCAGGTAACAAGGAGAGTGCACTGAAATAATTTGCAATATTCGTAACGTTAACGGTCTCAGATCTGCTTTGGTGAATAACAAAGTTATCTGCCTTCGTCATTGCACATTTAGCAAGTATGTAGAACAATAAATAATTGCGAGGATAAGTAAATGATTGAGGGCGTTGTCAGTCAACAGGGCAGGGTCGTTTTCGAAGACGGAGCTAGAATATAGTTTATGTGACTCCCTATTCAGAGGACTCAAACCCAAGAGTTTTGATTAAAAATAAAAAGAGTATTTACCACTCTACCACAATCCTTGTCATTGCATCCTGTTTTCAAATAAATTCCATACTGTTCATCATGCAAATTGTTTAAATTCATTTCATTCTAAATTCCCCTAAACTATCTTCTTACATCATGCATCTCAGAAAATAGGAAAGATTGATTATTTTATACAACCAAAATGTATAGAAATAATCATTGAAAATCTACAAGGGAAAGGTTCAATTCAACATATGCTCTCAAAAGAAACATCCTTAGCATTTCATGTTTATGCTACTAGCTATAACAATTTGAACATGGAAGGCAACTGGCATAAATATTTTCGAAATGTACACTCCTTCGACGAGAGCAATTTAAAGAGTGGCATCCTTTCTTCAAAAGTGATGTGTCTTGTTAGAGCACATCTTAAGATTTTACTTGAAGGTTTTTCCTGTCTTAAGCTCGTTTTTTATATATTTTAGTACCAAAGCTCTAAGAATACTACGGCTGCATGTCTGATGTAAGGCCCGTGAAGAAGAGCCAAGCAGTCAGGAGAACCTACAACAGAAATTGCGTATGCAGATGAACATGCATTCCGTGGAGGCAATTCACATCACAAGTCCAGAAACTCTTCAAGGAAATTGAAGGTTAATTTAAAGGCAATCCAAGGGAAGCAAGTCAATTGATGGTCATGGATTGGATCAGAGATCACATTTGCAAAACAATGTTATTTATAGGATTCCAACTTCGTGGGTCATTATAAATAGACATATTAGATTTCTTTAGGAAAGAGTCAACAATTTATTTTAGTTTTAGGTTCTGTCGCATGTTTTTGGGCAAGTTCAAAGGTTTTTCTCTTTCAAGTTCTTGACCAAAGAATACCATTCTTTTTTCGAGGTTTAATAGTCAAAGTAAGTTTATGAATTATTTATACTTACATTCTTGTTGTTTTACTTTGATTATGAGTAGCTAAATCGTCTATTGAGGTTGTGAAACCCAATACGGTAGCAAAGTTCATAAGGTTCTCGTGTGTTGCATGATATTGGAGTTGCAAGATATCAAACTTCTCGTTCTTAATTAATTGGTTGGGGGTTGCAAACATTAACCTATGCCATAATATCTTAATCTTGCTTGAGAAAACTGATAAGGATTTGGTAGAAGAAGTTCCGCATGAACTCGAGGTACTAACACTCTTTTGATAAATGCTCATAAGGGATAACAGAATTTACTTGTCATAATCGGTCATGCTTATTTAAATAACTCATATAGTTATGGGAACTTCATGTGGAGATAAACCGTTCAACTGTCGAGAAAAATTGGGTAATCGTGCAGGGTCTAAGCGCACATCCAGAACCCAAATATATATAAATGCATGAAAACTAAGGAACAAAGTTTCCATTATGAGGAACCAACCTTAGTGTTTTAATATCATAAGTGTTAGAATAGGAATAGGTAAATACAATCCTACTTAGAATAGGAATAAGTAAATACAATCCTACTTAGAATAGGAATAGGAATAACAATAGTATATAGAATCCTACTTTGAAAAGGATTGTATTATAGTATCCTAGTTGGAAAAAGAGTAATATAGTATCTGTAAATAGGGTCTCAATGTAATAATGTAAACACAATTCAATAATATTCTTCTCCAAAATTTCTCACATGGTATCAAAGCTTTTACAGTCCTTATAGAAAATCAAAGAGTTTCCACTGCCAACGGACAGCTATGACCCATATATGCCGCCCGTCTGGCCAATGATTATGTTAGCAAAAAAAGATTAGGTCACTGTGTGTCAATTTTCGGTGACTTTCTAGGGTTGTTTTGTGTCAACCCCACATCTATCAGTGTTTGTGTAGCACTGTGCCATCATTCCGGTGACTACTTTTTATATCTAATTTGTGTAGCACCGTGTCATCTTTTCGGTGACTACTTTTTCATATTTATCATGTGTAGCACCATGCCATCTTTCCAGTGACTACTTTCTCATACTCGATTTGTGTAGCACCATGCATCTCTCCGGACTACTTCTCATATTCAATTTCTGTAGTGCCGTGAATTTTTCGAACTACTTTCTCATATTTGAGTTGCATAGCACGATGTGTCTTTTTGGTGGCTCAGATTTTATTTGCGTAGTTCCATGCGTCTTTTCGGTGACTAATCAAATCTAATTTGTGTAGGGTCGTGCCATCATTCTAACCCTACCATATAATTTTACATATTAGTAGGGTTGTGTCGTCGTTCCGACTCTAGCCATATGATTCTCTTTCACAGTAAGGTCGTGTCATCATTCCGACCCCATCCATATAATTTTATTTCTCAATTTATGACCACGTTCAGCCATCAACTTTAATAATTTGGCCCATGAGCAAGTTCCGACCAATTTTAAAGTGACTTTCTTGGAGCGGTTTCGAGATGATCCATATATTTTCTATCAGATTTCGAGCACTTTCTGCTTCAAATTTTCTTTTGCCAAAATAGGAAAAAAGTTGGACATTAAGAATGTGTTTTTCTATGTCAAGGAAGAAGTATGTATGAAGCAACCACCTGATTTTGTTGCTCAGGGGGAGTTTGGTAGCCTTGTATATCGCTTATGTAAGTCACTCTATGGTATGAAAGTTCTCTGAGCTTGGTTTGGGAAGTTCAACTGTAGAGAAAAATAAAGAAAAAAGAACACAAATGATTTACGAGGTTCGGCAAGTGGTGCCTACGTCCTCGGGCT
>JAPFFP010000002.1:7240345-7270637 GCA_026153255.1 Solanum medicagineum
CGATGCCAATCAGATATTCTGTAAATATTCAGCTACCTTGTATAGAGCCCCAAGCTCCTGTATATATTGACCTAATGCCATACCTCTCAAAATACAGTAGAGAGTTTAGCCTGAGGACGTAAGCACCACTTGCCGAACCTCGTAAATCATTTGTGTTCTTTTTTCTTTATTTTTCTCTACAGTAAGGGCAGCAAGTCAATCAACGGTTGTGGATTGGGTCGCTGATCACGTCGGCTGACCAATTTGTCATTATTAGGATTCCAACTTCTTGGGCCATTATAAATAGACATATTAGGTGTCTTTTGAAAAGAGCCAATGATTTATTTTAATTTTAGTTTCTCTCGCATGTTTTTTTAATTTGATAGCAAGCGAAACCCCGCAGCTGCTCTCTTTGGTGCGCACACGATAAAACTTCGCTCCTATGCAATAACTCGGAAAACACACAAGAGAGGTAACCAGCATTAGGTAAGTCTAGCAAGCTCAACTCAAAAAGCAAATTCCTTGCTTTCGCTGGCAAGGGATTTCGAACTTCAGACCTCCAACATGGAAGTCCCAAGCCCAAACTACTGAGCCACCCAGAAGGGTAGTTTCTACCGGTGGTTTTAATAAGCTGCTACCAACAATCACTTTCAGATTCCCAGTAGCAATCTGTTTTCTCACTATTCCCTATGGGATTCGACCCCAACCTAGTTTGGGTTACTGTATTTGAATACAACGGTGTTACATCATCTAAAAGTGTAACTTCAGCTAATCAAAAACATCCCACATTAATACTGCACAATGGAATCACAGCTCTTTGCTATTATAAGTATACCGGCATACGGTAGATCAGATATTCTTGTAAACTAAATACTGAAAAGTTGAAAATCATTTAGAAGGCCACAATCCAATGAAAGCGTGCTAGAATAGACACATAAGATGCAGCCCAAGATTTTGGCTAAATAGCTTTGTGAAAAGTAACTAATTTCAAATTCAAAGTGACTAGAAATCTGTCGACCACGCAGTTTCTACAGTCAAGTATTTTCTAGAGAGAGATATATTATAGCAAAGAGGTTGTATGATTTCTCCACTTCAAGTTGGCAGCAATTTGTTTTTAGGATAAATCAAAGTATAGAAGAATTGAAGGACAGGAAGAGCAAGATCAACTACCTGATGTCCCTGATCATCCATTGGTATGCATTCGACAGCTATAAGCTTATCAACATCATCAGCAGTAACTACATATTCAGGATTTGTGGCACCTGAAGATTATGAAAGATGACAGTCAAAAGTAGATGTTGAAGTCAAACAAGGGTGGCGTTTAAGCAAATCTCTTTAATGTTGTACAATAAAACGCATAAAATAAATAATGAAAAGGAAACATGAGAACCTCTGCATAAAGTTTTAGACTTACCCTCAATATACTGCCTTGTACCATCAGGATAATGACGGACCCACTGACATTTGGAACCAAAAGATTGGAAATATATACTTCAGATATCAATGGGTTCCTTTTAGGAATTAAATTGCATACTGACTAGCATTTAGACTTTCTACCTGGAACATGCAAAGAGAAGTTCCACGGACAGGAAACCCACAACCCAAAAGTTTACATCCAGGTTTAGCTTCTCCGATTATTTGAAATACTTCTATTCCAGGACTTTCCCCTGTGATAGGATTTGCCATTAGGATCCCTACAAGTTTATGTACCTATTTTTAAAAACAGATAATATATTACCTTCTGAACTAAAAGAACCACCAATCTCACTTCCCAATGTAGGAGGATTATGACGGTTTTCATTGTTGCTCTCTTCAAATCTCTCATTCACCCCATTTCTATCAAACAAGTTACCTTTAGTGGCACCTGGAACATCCCTGCAGTCTCAAACTGTCAGAGTGAGAAATAATTGTTGAACTGCAGTAATAGCAAATACTCAGTGACAAACTCATCACATTCGCTTAACCATTGGTCAACTAAAGTTCATCCCAGCTTGTCACATCAACCATAGACTAAAATAGGGAGATTGTCTACATACTATTTAGGTCGGGTTGAGAGAACTGGTACATGGATACCTCTAGATTCACATGCCGGTTTCTTTGGTCCAACCAGTTATTGAGAAATGCAGCACAGAGTTATCACTTGCAAGAATGGGGTATATAAGAAAGTTCAATTGGCAATGAAAGAACAAACTCTTCTTTTTCTTCTTATAATTTTTACAGAGCAGACTCTCTTAGGGTGCCTATATGGAGTTGCAAGGAAGGGATAGCATTCTTTCGAGAATTATCTGCTTCCTCGTAGATGATAGCAGAAAAAAATAGAATTTAGGAAACACCAATGTTAGATGTGCAGGCAACCAGGGTTTACAAAAATACTCATGATCGAAAATTGACCAAGTGACTTCATTCTTTCCATTGCTTTATTTCCTTGATTTAAAACTGGGGGAATACTATTGTTTTGCAGCATGGAGCAGTTAGTTTTTCATGTGATGACTAGAACTGCACTACCAGTTATCCATTAAAAATGAGTCACAATTTCGAGAGGAATGGCCTGGAACTGGAAAGTGATCACCATGGTAAACCAAATAATTAGTTATCCTATTATTTATTTATTCACTTCCTTCCATCGGGAAACAGCCTCTCTATCTCTACGAGGTAGTCGTAAGGTCTGCGTACATTTCACCCTCCCTAGACCTGACTTGTTGGATTTCACTGGGTATTATGTTGTTGTTGTCACTTTCTTCCAGGTTCTTGTAGGAGATCATATGAGGATGAGAAGGAAAACCAACAAAAATTGTTGTTTAATGCGCTCATTTGCGGAAACTTTTAGCACCTCATGCACCTACGGAAAAAAAGCTGTTGAACCATACTTGATTTGCGAAGAGTGATGTTAATTGAATATGCATAAAACAATAGAAGTTATTGACAAGGTGGTTTCCTTTAGTAGGCAAAATGGCCAGAAGTTTTGGACATTTAATTTTAATGCCTCTTACCAGCATGTGACGTGAAGGAAAATGAATACGAAAGGACCCTTTAAGGGGATATATATGACATACTTTTATCAAATTTTATGGAAGAACACATGTCATGGTCTTAAAAATGCTCTCTTTGATACTGTACATGTTTTTTGCATTAAGAGAACCATGATTACTCACGTAAAAACAGATTCCCTTGTCCTTGTAAAAGAATGTAGATGGTGATTGCCTTAGAAGGCGGATGTATGTGGTTTCATTCTTAGTTGGATCCATATTTATCTATGAGTTTTTGGGCTCTTATATTTAGCGCAGAGTAGAACAGTTTGGAACCTCAGAAGGCTCATCACCTTGAGTTCATGAATTCAAATCCTCTCCAACATCATGTTCTATTTCGTTGCATATGAATCTTATAGTACAAACTAAGACGAAAACTGAAGTATCTCGAAAGGAGAAAAACTTTAGACTTCTCCAAGTAAACGAAGACCCGTCCTTCCAGATTCAAAGATATGTCATTGTACCACTCACAGTGACCAGTTTTTATCCCAGTAAGATATCCAAAATATTATGCTCTGTCCATCCCATTCATGTGAAGGTATTAGATTGGGCACCTAAAAAAGAGTTCTTATGCTACATCTGCGGCTTTAGTCCCTAATAAAGCTGGTACAGTGTAGAGTTGAGGGATTTCAAACCCGTAAGTCTCAGACTCTTCAAATATGCCCCCTGGGGCATGTCAGATCTTCCAAATGTAATGCATATTTGGAGGATCTGACATGGGCGAGACAACATTTTTGGAGTGTTCAAACAACAACAAAAGCACAGGCAGTGTGTACAAAGATTATTTCCAAGGAGCTGATAGAGAGACTGAAGAAGGTAATACACAAGCTGCTAGACACCCAACATACGGCCTTTATAAAAGTGATCAACATCCATGGTGCCATACATACATTAAAGCTCGATGGGCTTCAATGGGAAATTAAGTAGAAGCTTGTCGTGGAAGAAGAGTACAAGAATAAATCCGAGAATTGTAGCTAAGAATCAGCTAAGTGCTACACGTATTTGATGGTCCAAGTCAAGAAGAGGAAGATTGGTGCCACATGGAGCCCAGGTTGAGAGGCCCACATGGAAAGACCCAAGAGGAGCCCAAAAAGGAACACATACATGTGAGAATCAACCCCAAGAAGGGCTGAATAATACGCCCATAAAAGGGATGAAAACATGCCAAAAATTGGCGTGTAATTTTGGTTGCAAATTTGCCAATTCTCCTCATATTCTTGTTAGGTAGTTTTTGGCATTAACTTCTACTTGTTTTCCTAGTTTGAGTTTTCCTAGTTTAAAAGTTTCCGATATGATTTTAGTATTTATTATTTCTGTAGAAGTAGGATTTGAGACTCATGTTATTTGGGAAAGATTGGATTTTGATATTTTTAATCACAGAATACTATGAATTTTCTTTTTTGAAACTCAGAATATTATGAATATTATTTGAGAGGTTTCTCTTCTTTACACCTTTGTATGCAGTGCCTATACATTTATCTTGAAACCTTACAAGAAACATTCTCTAGGAGGTGAGATTAATTTTTACCGTGATATCTTTCGTTTCTATTTAAGTAAACTAAAGAAGGTAATTAATCTTATACTAATTATTGTCTCTAATTTCTTCAAAATAGTGGTCTAGATCACATTTGATCTAGGTTCTTGAATTGACTCTATTACTATCATAATTAGCTTAATTTGCATATTTTGAATACCAAGATTAATTGGTTCTTAGGTAATGTTGAAAGTTGGGGATTTTATTCTAAAATTTTGCATATCTTTAAATTCTACCTTTAATTGTCGTATTTTCGTTTCTGCTTTTATTGTTGTGGCGTGGGGGTGGGGGGGTCTCCTTTCCAAGTAACTTGATTCATATCGAGTGATATGAGAGTAACTCTACAAGGTTCTATTCTAACTAATCTTCAAAGGTTCTTGACCTCAATAAAAATATTAGTGTAGTAGCTTAAAAAGTAAGGCACAATGAGGAAAAACAAAAATGAGGAAAAACATTTTCAATTTCTTCAGAATTACGGTATTTTCAAGAAAATTTGAGTTTGATTTGATTCTTGGTTACATATATCAAAGAGGAAAACCAAGAAGCTGGAGAAATTGGGAAAATTTTCTTCTTACACAAATTACTCTCTTTCATCAACTCATCAAAACAAATTCATCTAGGTGTTGGAAAATCCTTTCTTTATACATCTTACTTCTAAAAGTTTGGTACTAGTAGGATTTATATATAAATCTTAAAAGATCAACCCACGGATAGTAATTTGAGTGGAAACAGACAAGAAAGTGAGATCAATAGGAAAAAAAAAAAGAGGCAAAACAGAGAGATCCTCATTTTATTGATTTTTTCTGTGATGTCTCAAAAAGGTAGTGGCATAGTGCTAATGAACAGAGACTCGTCAGGAGGCTTAATTAAGAGACCAAAGTGATACCAACTTAGCTAAAGTGTTATGTATGATAACCACATGATTGGAGGATATGCATGTCATCGTAGCTAATCTAAGGAGGGAAAATATTTTTCATACAAGACGTGGGATAAATGGTAAAATTTGCTGAATTATTGATAATGGAAGTGGCGCTAATGTAGTGAGTTCATATGTGAATGGGAAGTTAGAACGTACATGCATGAGCTTAAGGTGAGTAAGCAATGCATGATTTCTTTCACTATCGGAAGGTATTCCCATAATGTTCTTTGTGATATAATTCTCATGTGAGATTGCCATATCATGCTTGGGCGTCTACGGTAGTTTATTAGGAATGCAATTGATGATAGGAGAAGGAATAGAATTTCTCTTAAGCTAAATAGAAGAAATTATATATTTGTAGCTTTAACTCCATTCAAGTATTTGAAAATGAAAAACATGTGAGGGAAACAAAAAAATTTTGAGAGAGAAAAGAATGAAAGGAGTAAAGGGTACAGTTGACATCCCTAGATTCAAATTCAAGGATGATCTGTTTCAAGAAGGGAAAGATCGCATCCACGGTGGCATACATCCATTATAAGTTGACAGGGAAAATTAAGAAGATGATTATCACAAAATACAAGTACAAGAATGAGTACAAGAACCATCGCAAAGAGAGCAAGCTTACTGTTATACATATTTCATGGTCCAAGTGAAAAACCAAGAAGAGAAATATCGGGGCCACATAGAGCCCATGGTGAGGAGCCCACATGGAAGGGCCCAAGAGAAGTTGAAAAAAAGATGACTTACACATAAGAATCAAACCCAAAAAGTGCTGAATCGTGCACCCAAAAAGGAGCTGGAAACATGCCAAAAATTTGTGCGTAATTGCAAATATGTCACCACTTCTCTAATTCTAGTGAGATGGTTTTCGACATTAATTTATGTTTGTTTCCTACTTTAAAGTTTCCTAGTTTGACTTTAGTATTTATTATTTCCATAAAAGTAGCATTAGAAACCCATGATATTTGGGATAGATTTCCCCTATATATAAGGGTGGATTTTGTTATTTAATTACAGAATATTATGAATATTACTTGAGAGATTTCTCTGAGTAACGTGATGTCTTTGATTTCTATTAAAGTAAATTAAAGAACGTAATTAGTCTTATACTAATTATTGTCTCTAATTTCTTCAAAATGGAGTCTAAATTACCTTTTCATCTAGGTTCTGGAATTGACTCTACTTTTTTATCATAGTTTTAATACACTAATTCTGAATATAAGATCAATTAGGGTTCAGATCTATGCTAATTAGTACGTCCACTTTCACTTTTTATACATGTTTTACTTTGTTTAATTACCTTGAATTTTATACATATTCATAATATTCTTGATAATTAGTTAATAAATGTGATTAGATGCATTTTAAGTAAAAAAAGAAAAGTGGGAAATGCACCCAAAAAGAGCTAAGAAGTCGCGAAGTCAAAATTTAGGATCAAAGTTGGGAATCTACACAGACCACCTTGGGACTATGGCTCACACGACGCCTCAGGCCCAAAATTTCACAGAATATCACTGCCTTGGTGCACTGAGTGGAGCCCTGCGCGACCGAGCAAACCTCAAAGGCAAAACCCACACTGTTGGCTCACTAACTGGCACGGCGTGCCAAGTGCTACACGGGGTGGAATTTTTAGCAAGCCCAAGTTCAAGCCCGACAAGGATTGAGGGTTATTTCCCACTACTATAAATATAATTCTTAGGCATATTTGAAGGGTTGTTGATCACTTTGAGAAAAGAATACGCGGAAGGGACATTCTATCCTTAGGATTCTCTTTTACTTAATTCTATTAGCAATTTTTTTATATGAACAAATACATTATCCTGAAGTTTTAATTAGAGCATGAGGGGCTACCCGCCCTTGTTCCAAGATTACGACCATAGTATGATTGTTTAGTGAAAGATTTAGTAAGCTGAAAGATTTAGTAAGCAAAGTTACTTATCAATATTAGTTGTTCTTATAATCTTGTGTTTATTTTAATGCTTAATTGCCATTAAAATATATGGATAATCTCTTTGTGAATGCAGAAGACAAAATAATTGAGATAGAATGAATAATATAGGAAGTAGGTCTTTACTTTAGTAAAATAAAGAATTGAATTGCGTCTAGGATAGCCTTATACCTAGAAAGGCCCTACATGGTTACAAAATAGGAAGATAGCTATATATGTCCATGTTGGGTTATCACATCCCCGCTCAACAATGTTGTTATGAGGTCAATATGGATAGACGATTAGAAGCTAAGAAGACCGTGATCATATTTTTAACCTCATAAATCAGCCACCAGATAAATAAACGAAGTCTATGAAATCGAATACTATACATGAATGCTTAACAAAGTCATAACCTTGAACTTACTCACAATGAGTGATATCAACCAATTTTCCTTATTTTCAATCGTTTAACTAAAAAAGTTATAATTAATGAACATACTCTTTTTGATTACCTAAGCACTTGCGTAAATCCACCGTCATAGAACAGTTAGATTATTGCTAAATCACAAGTCCCTGTGGATTAATATCCGCCTCTTTTGAACCTATATTTTCCTTGTACAACCATATACACTTGCAAGTCTGTTGGAAGCAAACAGACTTAGCACTTAATCTTGAAATTTGGTAGATCTTATTCTCAAATTCCTCATATCTTTAAATTCCGTCTTTTAGTCTTGGTATTTCGCTTCTGCACTATTTTCTTATTTCTTTCAAGTAACCCGATTCTTATCAAAAAAAAGAGGCAGATCACGGATGTTGCTTTGACAGAAAATGAATGCATTGACTCCAGAATTAAAGGA
Organism: Solanum medicagineum; assembly: GCA_026153255.1. NCBI lineage: Eukaryota > Viridiplantae > Streptophyta > Magnoliopsida > Solanales > Solanaceae > Solanum > Solanum medicagineum. The sequence continues at coordinate 7,248,591 of JAPFFP010000002.1, forward strand.
GTATCACGTGGATTTTATGCAAATTGATAGTGAAAAGACTTACGATCATCTTTTTTGTAAAAGTACTCAAGGACAAGGGGTTTGGAAGCAAGGCGTCGAAGTGGATATTGTTTTGTATCAACCATGAAGTTTTCTATTCTAGTCAATGGTTATTGAGAGGGATTCTTTCCATCACGAAACAGGCCCACAGCAAGGTGATTCCCTCTTACATTACCTTTTTATTATTGCAATGCAAGGGTTGAATGATCAAGGAGGCAAACCAGGAGGGATGGATAAGGGAGTTTAGAGTGCTTAATAATGATAGTTGCAATTTGAAGTCAAACATCATCTATATTTTCATGATTCATAGATATTTTGTGATGCTAAAATACGCCAGACTAGACTCCTGAGCTTGTTTCTGATTGTTCTTAAGCTATCTCTGGTCTTTATTTCAATAGGAGAAAGTCTTTACAATGGATGAAGTTCCAAACCTCTAAGAGTTTGACTGCGTTTTTAGGCTACGAGATGGGAAGGTTGCTAACTAAATATCTGGGTTACACTGAGAGTTAAAAACAAGCACAAAAGATATGGAATGGGGTTCTGGAGAGATGTGAAAAGAAATTATCCAAGTGGAAAAGAAGTCACCTATCTTCGGGTGAGAGGATTATTCTGGTGACTAGTGTTTTAGACATTCCCTACTTACATGATGTTATTTTTCTCTCTACCAGTGAAAACTGAGAAAAGGTTGGATGCTCTACAGAGAAACTTTATCTGGCAAGGAACAAGGAGAATTGTTTCCATCTGGTAAAATGGAAAACTCTGATAAGTAGCAAGAATGAAAGGGGCTTGGGAATCAGAAATTTGGGACAGCTAAATAAAAGTTCGCTCATGTTGTGGCTATGGAGATTCAACCTGCATGAGCAAGCTCTGTGGACAAGGGTAGTCAGTGAAAAGTATGGCGTTAAGGAACAGTGGTGTATGAACAAAGTCAATAATATCTCATTGGCCAACCTTTATTAGTAACACCAGCATTTCAGTAGGTAATGGTGTCAAGACTTCCTTCTGGAGTGATGAATGGATTGGTAATGGACCTTTTACCCTCAGTTTGGATGGTGGTTTGTCATGGTTTCATAATGTATGGTATGGTATGGTATAGTATGGTACGATATGGTATGGTATGGTACGGTACTGTACAATGTTTGTATACCCTGTAGGGGTTGCTACTATTTAATGATAATTTGTTGTTTGATTTGACTGTATGATACTGTATCGTAACTTACAAATTTACAAAAATGTTCTTAATTATTACAAATATTAAATTTATCAATATTTTTTAAATAAATACATAGAATCAAGTAGAGAAATATACAAGCTAATATGTCTCGAGTCCATACAAATAACACAAGAAAATAAAAAAGCAAGAAATTTTAAAAAATCGAACCTCAAAAAATAAACTAAAGCTTGAAAGAAAAGACCAGAGGCGGAGAAGTTTCAAAAGTACACGAAGGGAAATAAGAAATACAAAAGCAGTAGATATATTAGGGAAAAATTTAATAAAGAATAAAGGATAAATTAGAATTATTTAAATTTAAGTAAGGATATTATTGGAAAACAAATCAGAGAACCATGGGATACCACACCAAATTGGTGGTTTCAGAAAGTGCGGTTTTCATGGTTACAAAACCATGGAACCAAACCACACCATACCATACCATATAATTAATGAAACAATCAAAACAAACGTGGATTTCTTACTAACCATACCATACCATACCACCAAAAACCACCATCCAAACATGCTCTTAAAGAACTTTGTCGAGATATTTACAGTTTGGTGCAACAACCTCAAGGATCTATGGCTAAGACTTGAAGTCAACAAGGCTGGAATTTGAAATTCTGAAGATTTCTAAACAGCTGGGAGGTTACCAGAGTAACTGAGTTTTACAAACCTTTGGATGGCTTCAGAGGCACTGTTAAGCAAGAGGACAGACATATATGGAAAGAGACGAGCAGAAGATTTTTTTTTTGTAAAATCTACATATGGTGAAGGGGAGCCTTGGAGTAACTGGTAAAGTTGCTGCCATGTGACCAGGGGGTCATGAAGCCTTAGAAACAGCCTCTTGCATAAATGCAACGTAAGGCTGCGTACAATAGACCCTTGTGGTCGGGCCCTTCCCCGGACCCTACGCATAGCGGGAGCTTTAGTGCACTGGGCTTGCCCTTTTTTAAAAAAAAATCTACATATGGTATACTGAACAGGTCTTGACCACAACACAACACTCTGGAACATGGCACCGGAAGCACTTATGCAAAAATGCCGATGGGTGTGTCGGATCGTCAAAATCCTGATGCAAGAGAAACATACAATTTAAAGTGGCATGTTTTTTGTTGGCTTGTGGTGAAAGAGGCTATCTTAACATATGACAGTCTGATGAAATAGGGGCACAACTATCCTCAAGATGTTTATCGTGTGGGTAAGAGAACGAACAATAGTCATTTGCTTCTTCATTGCAAAGTTAACACTACTCGCTGGCAGCTTTTTATGAGTATGAAAGGACTGACATGGACACTGCCTAGGAAAACTGCTGAAATGTTAGCATGTTGGAATGATCAAGGAAATATTATGAGGCAGAAGAGATGGTGGAGAATTATCCTTCCATGCATTTTGTGGTCAATATGGAGGAAAAAATTTAAGGTGTTCGGAAGATTTAGCAAACTCCCCACAAAAAAAAAAAAAAAAAAAAAAAAGATTTAGCTAACTATGGTACAGAAGATCAAAATGAATTGTATATTTGTATCATTTTTGGTGTAAAGAGGCACTGGTGGAAGATGTAGATTCAGTAGTTGACATCATTGGGTCATTGTTAATATTAGAGAACTAGGCTCTTCCTTTTAGGGGTTCCTGTAACTTTGTCTATCTAAGCACAGTTTTTGTGCTAAGGGTTACTAATGTGATAATTTATATAAAATCTATTACTTTCTTAAATGATAGAAATTCCGAAGGCTAGGGGGTTTTCTTTGGGGCTCGAGAGATGGAATAGATAGGGCCTAACAAGTTTGAAATTCGCCGCTGGGGAATTCACATGAAAGGGAATGAGGAATTCTCAATGAAAAAAGTGCCTCTATCCGTAGACTACGTTGAATGTACACAAATGGCTGTAACAGAGTTCCTCTTATTCGTCGTATTAACAGCTACTCTAGCGGGGATGCTTTCCTGCAATGCTGGCAATTTAATAACTACCTTTGTAGCCCCAAAATGTTTCAATTTATGCTCCTACCTATTATCTAGATATACCAAGAAAGGTGTATGGTCTAATAAGGCTATGAAATATATACACATGGGTGGGCCAAGCTCATCTCTTCTGGTTCATGGTTACTCTTGGCTATATGGTCAATCTCGGGGAGAGATTGAGCTTCAAAGAAAGACTTATAATATTTTTGTCAAATAAGTCATCAACATTTGTCAGTTGTCTGACTTTCAATCATCTCATTAGGGGTAAAATGGAAAGTCAAAGTTGAATCAATTCTAAATATTGTAAAACACTGTTCTTTTCGGGAATTAAAATGGAAAGAGCATCACATAAATTTGGACACTTCATACACTGCTGAGAGAATTTTCTGAAGCAGAGACATCAACAACACACCCCAGTGTAATCTCGCAAGTAGGGTCTAGAGAAGATAGGAAGTATGCAAACCTTGCACTTAAATGAAAATACGATTGACAGTCATGCAATTAGGTCTTACAGAACCAAGCATTTTAGCAGCAAAAGATATAACAAAATAGAAATTTGTTCTTAAATTTCTGTAACAATATGCATCAACCAAATTCATGTTCAGAAAAGAAATGCTTTCCTAGTTACAAGAATTAGCGTGGTGCTCTACACTCCATTGTTTGGTTTAAACAGTTTATAATTCTCAAATTAGTAGTTATATTGTATCACTTATAAAACTTGTGTTGACATCCGAAATATTTCTCTAATGTCAAGGGATTAGAGAAGGAAATCAAGGGGGAATATTAGAATACTCAAAACACAAGAAGCAATTATATAATGTGAAGTTGCATAATGCCAGTCAATAGTGTAGCAGATACACTGGCAATGTATCACGTCAAATATTTCAGAGCATAAGAACTAACAGGAGAGTTAAAAGGCACTCCTTCCGTCCCATTTTAAGTGCCGGTGTTACTATTTGGGGAGTCAAAAAATTTTCTTTAACTATATTTTTCTCAAATTCTTTTCAATATTTTGCATCAATAGCTATGTTACTTGTAGTACTTTTTGTGTAGTTTTCAATTATACAAAATTTATTCTAAAATTGATAAATAAATGGATTTTACGCCTAACACCACCCCCAAAGCTAACTCAAGAGGTAAGGATTGTCCTTAAAGCTAGATTTTGAGGTTGACTTAGGCCCGAACTCCATTTAACAATATTGACCTTCATACTCCATACCCCTCCACATAAACTGGTGTAGAGGGAGTAGAAGATTACATGCATTGTAGAAACACATTTTTAATGGCTTTTTGCCTAAAGTGAAATGAAAAAGCATAGAACTTATCAAAAGAGAGAGAGATAGAGAGAGGGAGAGAGGAGCATAGTCTTGAAAGGTAATAAAAAAGTGGTGGCTAGAGACTCAATTCTTTCTAAAACTATATGAAATATAATTTCAATAAAATAGAGCAGAAATTTTGTGTTCAGTCACAAGCCCAGATCTACTGGTCCTACATCCCCAACTCATATCATGGATGTCCTCACTCGAGGCATGACATGCTATCCTCCTACCTTTCCACACCAAGAAGGTCAGAAGACTACCCACCTTAAACTAATAATAGCAGAATAGTTGATAACAGCAGGTAAAATATTTCCCTTCATACAAGAAATGCCTCCAACTTAAACCAAAGGATATTGAAAAGACGTAAATTTTCAGATCAGATATCTTATGATAAATTTTAATATGTTACCCTTGGAGTATCAAAATTCCACAAATAAGTTGGAAAGCTTTTTTCTTTATCTGAGAATTTACATCCTAGCAGTAGGATTGGCAAACATTCTGTTTTAGTTCATACATAGAGAAGCGAATTTCCACATATATAGGGCCATGGAAAGCAACATGACACAACCATAAAAAGGTTCATCAACTGCAGCCTGACCTATCAGTATTAGATGAGATTGCCAAATGACTCCCAATATTTGCTTGCTGATGCATCTCACGATTGACCAGCAAACTTTCAGCTGCCAAATGCTTACTGGCTTGCACATCTCCTGATCCAGTAGCAACTGCTTCATTATGTTGTCCATCAATGTACTGTTTAAAGGCTGGATATTCATTCATACCCTGAAAGAAGAACAAAACATAATTTTTTTACCAAGAGGATAGAAAAATAAGTGCTGCTTATTATTGGAATAAAAAGCAAATCCGAGCATCGAAAAGATGAAACAGATTGTCAACAATACCATAGAACCACTTGGAAGTTGATTGTTTATGGAACTAGAATGAGGTGACTCCATATCAAAAGATCGACCTCCAGCATGATTTGTCACAATGGAATTTAGTTGTGCAATTTTCGCCTGTTAACCAACATTGGCTCCTTGTCATTGTACTTGAAAATAGAATCTCCAACATGTAAGTTTTAAACTTCATAACAGAAAAACAGAGTTGATAACCAAAGCAAGCCTTTTAGGAAAGTATTACAGCAGTAAGGCATCCTACCAAAAACTTAACAGAATAAAGCTCCCCCATCTTCAAGAGCAGCATTTTTAAGTGCTAGATCCAAAAATTTATGGTATTTATCAGATGGTGGTCTTAGACTTCAAAAGTTCAGTGTGGCTTCCTGTGTATGGCCCATAAGAAAAAGGATCTCCGCCAAATATGAAGGTGTATGTTGAAGACCTAATTAAACTTGTAATAAATCCCATATGGAAACATCTCTCTTGTATAGAGAAAGGATAACACCAGACTATCTGTTATAGATAGCAAATGGGAGGTAACACAAAAGATCAGTCATTTACTGGTAAGGGACGACACATCAATACACCAAACCATCTGTCATAGATAACTAATGGAAGGTAAACACAGAAAGTCACTCCCTTTATCAGGAAAAGACGTCATGTCAGTGCAACAAACTATCTCTGTTACATATTACTGCTTAGTGCATTCTGTTTTGGCAAAAGAAGGAAGCCGTGGATCACCTTTTATGTGTTCCCAATGCAAGGTATCACAAAAGATCAGTCATTTTACGGGGATGGGACCACATAAATACACCAAACCATCTGTCATAGATAGCTAATGGAAGGTAAAAACAAAAAGTCACTCCTTTTATGAGGAAAAGACATCATGTCAACGCAACAAAACTATCTCTGTCCCATATTGCTGCTTAGTGCATTCTGTTTTGGCAAAAGAAGGAAGCTGTGGATCACCTTTTATGTGTTCCCAGGTATCATAAAAGATCAGTCATTTTACCGGGAAGGGACAACATCAATACACCAAACCATCTGTCATAGATAGCTAATGGAAGGTAAACACAAAAAGTCACCCGCTTCATGTCAATGCAATGAACCATCTCTGTCATATATTGCTATGGAAGGGAAGACACAAGAGGTGATCCACAGCTTTCTTCCTTCCCGAAGCAGAATGCATTAAGCGGCAAATAGACAATGATGCTGAAATTCAATGTTTCTACGTTTACCAAAAAAAAAAAAAAAAAAGAACCTCATTAGCAGGAAGAGGAAACACAGCTTGATTATTCCCTCAAGATGTTGGGGTTTAAATAATCAAGTTTATGTATCCTAGAAAGTGAAGTAACTAAATACATTATTACAATAAAATCGCAAGGGAGTAAATTACGATATATTACATCTACGGTATTCTAATATATTCATACAGATTCTAACAAGAGGATTAAATCTGTGAGAAATGAGACAAAGAACAGATACTAGAGTGAAAACTCAGTTTGATTATTCCCTCAAGCTATTGGGTTTAAATAGCTAACACACAAGTGCTTAAATAGAAAAGACACGAGATCATCCACTTTCGCTTGCACTCTTACATATACAGCACCAATTAACATAGGTGATCCTCTTTTTCCTCATATTTTTCATTTTTAAGATCGCATCCCTTGCCACCAACCATACAAGAAACCACACCTTCCTTGGAACTCAAGGGATCCAAATAGAGTCACTGGGGAAAGTACCTTCCTCGCTCAGTAGTAACCTCTTATAGTAAGATGTAGCAGTGTGAATAAGCCATCTCCACTTTCTTGCCAGCTCCATGCATCTGATAAATTGTTAGGAGTGGTGAGCCTATACAAAAACTCGATCAGATTGTGAAATTCTTCCATGTACTAATCTTGCAGGCAGCAGGTTCATTCTGAGTATTAAGTCCCAGTGAATAACCCCTCATGAGACCTACGAATATATTGAACTGTCATCTCTCTTTGACAGGATACACGATACATATTTGGGAAGACTTCTCTCAACTCGTTCTTGCCACACCCCTTATGTGCCCGAAAACTAATCATCCTTCCGTCCCAATCTTAAAGGAAATATGTCAGCAAAAATCCTCCCAACCTTTCATAATACTCCGCCACAAACTGCACTCGTACAGAATTATAATGTTTCTAGTCCTTCATCCCCCTAACCGTAGTACAATAATTTTCCGCTACCATCCCCCTCCGAAAAGCATTCTTCTCTTCCCAAATCTCCATATCCACTTCCCTAAAAGAGCTTTATCGAACACCTTGAGATCTTCCACATCGAGTCTTCCCCATTCCTTTGGAGACGTGACAACTTGCCAGTTCACGAGATGATACTTCCTAGTGTCTTCCGTTCTGTCCCATAAAAAGTTATGCTGAAGACATTCAAACCTTTCAGTAGCTTTGCCAAGGCTGCTGCAGAAGTGACATGAAATATGTAGGAATGCTGGACAAAGACCTCTAATCAACACTTATTTGCCCTTTTTGACAAGTACCCCTTTAGCCATCTTGCTAGCCATTACTCCACTCCCTCGATCACCAGATTTCACAATGCAAGGTCTTCGCTAGAAGCACCCAAATTAGTCCCAAATAAGTAATAGGTTTAGAACCCACCTTGCCGTTCAGCACTTGCACCATGTCCTCAACATTTTCACTGCTCCCACCAAAGTGATCTCACATTTCTGAAATTGCTCTTAAGGCCTAACATAACCTGGAACCAAATAAGAGTACAATCTACTTGAGACACCTCTGCATCACAGAAAGATCAATGTGTCATCTGCAAATAAAAGATGTGTAATTGTCACATTGCCGTTGCCTCCAAAAGAAGCATCAAACTCTTTCAAACGATCTCCACTAACCGCCCTATCCATCATTTTGCTCAAAGCTTCCATTACCAAGAATGAATAATATAAGGTTCAAAAGGGTCCCCATTTCTTAAGCCCCTTGAACTCCCAAACAAGTCACATGGACTCCTGTTCAGCAATACAGGGAATCTGGCAGTAGAAATGTAAAATATAATCCATTTCCTCCACTTGTCCGCAATACCCATCTTCGACATAATGAAATTCAAGAATTCACAATTCACATGATCATAAGCTTTCTCAAGGTCCAAATTGCATAAAATACTCGGCTTACCCTTCTTTGTAGAATCAACCACTTCATTTGCCGCTAGAGCAGCATTCAATATTTGTCTTCCTTCCAGAAAAGTATTCTGAGAAGTGGACACCATCTTGTCCAGAACCTTCTTTGGTCTATTAGAAAGCACCTTAGAGATATATTCTACCTAACAGACTAATAGGTCTGAAGTCCTTCATACCTTTTTTGGGGGAAACCTAAGTTTATGCCTCTTTGAAGCAAACTATTACCGGAAACAGCCTCTCTACCTCTATGAGGTAGTGGTAACGTCTGCTTACATTCTACCCTCCCCAGACCCCACTTGTGGGACTCCACTGGGTATGTTGTTGTTGTTGTTGTTGAAGCAAGCTACTAACATCCATATACCTCTTCACATTTATGCCCCCGTACTATTAAAATTTGTGCCCTAAAGTTAGCGCCCACCCTATATGTTATACCAACAGGGTATCAATAACTAGCAGGGTATCACAGAGGATTAAGCTCAGTACTATATTATACCGATATGGTATCAATATACCGACAGAGTATCACAAAAGGTAAAATTTTCAACTAATTTAGAATTTAATAAATAACTTTGTGACTTTAATAATTTTCTCTTAATTATTTTCTTTATTAGAAAAATAGCCCAAAATTATATGATACGGATAGGATATCAATATACCGATGGAGTATCACAATGAATTATGTTCAGTCCTATATGATAATGATATGGTATCAATATACCGACAGAGTATCACAAGAATATATTTTCTACTAATTTAGAGTTTAACAAATAAGTTTGTGACTTTAATAATTTTCTCTTAATTGTTCTATGTCTTAAAAAAAAAGAGTCCAAAACTATATGATACCGATAGGGTATCAATAAACCGATGGAATATCACACAGAATTAAGCTCCAGTCCTATATGTATATACGGTATCAATATACCGACAGAGTATCACAAAAAATATATTTTCTACTAATTTAGAGTTTAACAATTTTTTTTAATTGTTTCTTATTTATTTCTTAAAAAAAGAGCATACTCCTATGTGATAGCAATAGGGTATCAATATACCGTCAAAGAATCACAGAGGATTAAGCTCATCTGATATGATACTTGTATGGTATATATATACCGCTGGAGTATCACAGAGGATTATTTCATAGCAGTCATACTGACATCATGCTGATGTCATGTTGAAGCCATGGCAAAATTAAAAAAGGAAAATAGGGTAAGAGGGTAAATAGTTTGGGTTGGGTCCAATTTGAGTAAATAATTTCACATTGAGTCTGTTTTGTGTAGTTTTGCCCTTTTTTAAGAAACAGGTACCATTATATTCACAAAATTCTATCATCCAAACAATGATGAGAGTGAACACTTACATTCCATGGGGTAAAAAATATATGAGGCCATAAGAACTAGTCTATGGAGCTTTACAATTTTTCCCTATAAAATCGACAAAAAGTTTTATATCCCTCACCATATCTTGTTTACACAAGAAATATAGAAGACTAAGGCAATTTATTCTGATTTTTTGAATGTTGTTGCTTTTATCTTCAAAGCCTCCTGCATTTCTTTCTTTCCACAATGTCCACTAGATGCTTGCAGGGATCAATTCCCACCGGTCCTCTTCTGACTCTCGTCTTCTCATCTTTTCCAGCAGTCCATCATACTTTTAGTAGTTTTGGGAACCACCTAACTCACTCCAAGTATACACAAGAACATGTTCCATAGATTTGTCACTATTTTACAGTGTAGAAATAGATGGCTATTTATGTCAGCATCCTAGTCACACATAAAACATCTTGAGCAAATCTATCTACCTATTCTCTATAGTACTTCATAAGTCAAACAAGCTTTTCTACAAACTAACCACACAAAACAAGAAACTTTCAAGGGGACTTTGGCTTTCCATATTAGCTTCCAAGGCCAATTCCTAATTTGTAGTTCGCCAGTATTTCTTCTCTAGTTGCATGACTTCACAGTGAATGCACCCTTATTGTGAAGTTTCCACACTGCTTTGTCAGGTGTATTGGTAATTCCAAATCAGTTATCACCAAAAGCAAATTTACAACTCTTTGAACCTCCCAATCATTTAAGGCCCTTCTAAAGTTGAAATTCCAACCTTGTATGCTCCAGATCTGACCAATAATGGCCCTAGTTTGTTGACTGAGGAGGAATAGATCAAAGAAGAGAGATTTCAAGCTCCTTTTACCTATGCAAAGTTCATTCCAGAACTCAATCTTCAGAACATTACCCACCTTGAAGTTGAATATTTTCTTGAAACTGGGGCCAGAGTCTCTGAATTGTCTTCCTCGCACTACAACGAAAAATTCCAAGGACATCTTCAGTGATCCAGTGACTTTGAAGTGCATATTTCTCAACGATGATTCTTTTCCATAAAGGCATATCCTCGGCACAGATTCTCCATAACCATTTTTGCAAAAGACAACATTTGGAGACTGAGTTTCTTAATACCTAATCTCCCATTTTACAAGGTTGTAACCTTTCTGCTCCTTGTTTCCGTTCAACAAAAAAGTTCTTCGGAGGAAATTTATTCTCGTCACAATAATCCTTGGTATAGGAAATAGGCTCATCATATAGGAAGGAAGGGAATCTGTCACAGATTTGACAAGTGTTAATCTCCCTCCTGAGGACAATTATTGACTCTTCCATCTTGACAATCTCTTGTCACATCACTCTAGCACTTCTCCCCAAACCTCCATCTCTTTGTTCTTTGGGGGCATCCCTAAGTACTTTGTGGATAAGGCAGCTACCTGGCATCCAAGATTACTTGCTAATATCTCCATATTATAAACTCTGTTCACTAGGTAAAGACAACTTTTTTGCCAATTAACATGAAGACCAGAAATGTCTTCAAAAATAGTGAGGATAGCCCTAATATGTCTGCTCTATGATACTTCAACCCCACAAAATACTAGCGAGTCATCAGCATAGAGCAGATGTGTGACCCCGACCCCCCCCCCCCAAACATCTCTATGTCCTTGAACCTGAGCTTGGAAACCCTTTAACCAACCACTTGCCCTCCTGATCATGTGGTTAAGCCCCTCCATAGCTAAGATAAATAAAAAAAGGTGATATAGGATCACCCCGCCTCAACCCCCTCTCATTAGCAAAGCAGCCTTCATTATTGCCATTTATAATCACATAGAACTTTACATTAGAGATGTAAAAACATATCCAGTTGACCCATTTTTTATCAAAACCCATGTCTTCAAGCACGTTAGGTAGAAACTTCCGGTTAACATGGTCATATGCCTTCTCTAGGGCAAGTTTGCATAAGATTCCTGGAACTTTTTGTTTCACTTTGGAATCCACTAATTCATTTGCTAAGAGAGCCACATCCATAATCTGCCTGCCTTTTAGAAAAGCCATTTGGTGTTCATTTACTAGTTTCCCATAACTGACTTCAATCTTTCAATAATAAGCTTGGAAAGTATCTTGTAGAAACTTCTTATTAGAATGATAAGTCTGAAATCCTTAAGTTCCTCAGCTCCAGCTTTCATCGGTATTAAGGCTATGAAGGTGGCATTGAACGACCTTTATACTTGTCGCTCCTTCCTTCTTAGGCACAATAGTAATAAGACAAGCATTAAAACTTCATCTTGAGTGCTTTGTTGTGAACCTTCAAGTGCCTAGTTCCCAATCCCCATATTTCTTTCCAAAGGTAAGAGATTTCCAATTGACTAAAATGAAAACCCTCATTGTTTTGTTACCTTGCCACAAAAATGCTCTCCTAATACTATCCAACCTATTGATGACCCATGATGGAATTGGGAACAAAGAGATATCATATATGTTGGAAAATATTTTATTTAGGAAACCAAGTCCCTTAAAAATCAAGAAAAATTTTCCTTATCTGATGGAAGTGGGGCAAACAAGTCTCATGCATTCCATGCTGATTGTTTCCTCTCACCCTCAACACTCACCCATCTTATGGGCACCCCTCACCTAGCACTCTGATCCTCCTCTCCCAACTCAACCCCATCCCCACCCACCCCACCTGCATCCTCATAGTATTTGTCTAATTATATATAAATACTTTTGGGACGATATTCCAATTTTCTTATCGAACACCCAAAAAAAGTAAGAAACCTACTTATTTTCCACAAAAACATTATTTGTTCATACCAAAGACACCCTTTGTTTGCATATGTTCTAGTAGTATCCAAGGACTTGTAAGAAATAAATTTTAATTCTCTCGTTGTGCACTTCCCAGAGACTTGTTGAATTTAGCATATTTTTTCCTCATTAATTGTTAGTGTTTACCATTTTGCTTGGTGAGTATCCAACTTCAGCTTTCATTGTTACTTTCTTTCTTCTCTTCTCTCTAGTAACTATTCACACTACCATGTACTATCCTGGAAACTATTTTAGTGATGCTGCTTTTTCTTGGCACTTCTTATTTTTTGTTCACAATGTTAGTATAAGTTGTGCGGACTCTTTACTTTTGATGTCGCGCCCTTGTCGGTGTAATACTCCAAAAGTTGGAAAGTCAGAATTAGAAAAGAAAGTGCAGGAAAAGTGATCTGGTACAATTCCACGAGACCTGCTTATAGGTCATAGATGATTCTACGGGCCGTAGATAGGGATCATAGAAGTGCCCTAGAAGTTGGGAAATACTGGGATAATTAAGTCAGGGTTTACGAGCAAAATCTACGGCTCATACATGGTTCTACGGGTCGTAGAAGATTTTTTTTTTTTGGAGAAAGGTAACTTTTCTTTATATATATCCACAGGTATACTACTAAAAAGTAGTCCCCCCCCCCCCAAAGAAAAAATTACATCAGAGAGTACTCTATCTGAACTTTTTTGTCACAGATAGTCAATTACATTAAAAAGATCTTCTACCTGTCCTAAAATTTCCTATTTACACCAAAAGTAATAAAGAGCTAAACAATTCATTTTAAAAGTCTGAATGTTGCTTTTTTTTGTCCTCAAAACACCTCTGATTCCTTTCTTTCCAAACGGTCCACCATATGCAAGCTGGGACAATCTTCTATCTCTCCTCCTTTGTTGTAGCATTTCCCACATTAATCCAACAACGGAGTAATTGTTCAATATCTTTTGGTTTTACCCAATTGATTTGCCTGAGGCTGTTGAAAATTCTCCATAACTGATTTGCCCATTTACAATGCAGAAAGAGGTGGTTGACTGTCTCAAGCTGTTCCTCACACATATAGCATCTTAAACTCATCTGAAACTTCCTCTTTTTCAGGTTTTCTTGTGTCAAAACCACCTCCCTTGCCAGCAACCATGTGAAAAAATTCACCTTGTAAGGAATTCTTGTTGTCGAGATAATCTTCCAAGGCCAAAACTTCAAACTGTTTCTAGAATGGTTGAGGCTGCTGTAGGCAAATTTGACACTGAAAAGTTCTTTGTTACCAACTTGCCAAATAACTCTATCTTCATCTACAGTCATGTTAAAATCTGTCATTGTGTTGTGAAAAACTTCTATATCTGCCAACTCCCAATCATTTAAATTCCTGGGATTGGCTTTGGGCCTTTCCTGCGCAGCTTAGGTGGAAGGCGAAGAAGGCCTCCTTCCGGGCTTCTGAGATTCAGGTTTCATCCTTGACCAGTGCATAGGTCAGAAACAGTGGCTTTTGGCTGTAAGCACAGACTGAACAACTCTGGAACAGCTATTTTAGAGGTCTCCGTGTAATCCATTTATCTTCCCAAAAAAGCATCTTCATTCCATTGCCCACTTTGAATCTGACTCTAGACAACATCAAAGGCCAGAGATTTCTAACTAATCTCCATATTCCACATCCATAGGGGGTTGAAACCATCTTTGTCATCAAGCTACTCTCCATTTCATATTTTGCCCTGATCACCTCCTTCCACAGCATATTGTCTCCTGACTAAATTTCCAAAGCCATTTAAGTATCAGACTTTTGTTTTGTTTTTTCATGTTTCTTACCCCCATGGCCCCTTCTTTTCTGCTTTTCAAAACGTATTCCCATTTGATTAGATGAAATTTCCTTTTGTCCTCTGAACCTTGCCAAAGGAAATTTCTTCTTAGAGCATCTATCTTCTGAATGACATTATCTGGAGCTGGGAAGTCAGACATCATGTAAGTGGGGATAGCATCCAAAATACTGTTGATTAGTGTAAGTCTGCCCCCTCTTGGACAAATATTGGCTCTTCCAATTGGTCAACTTCTTTTCACACTTTTCTATCACTCTACTCCATATCTCCTTGGACTTGCTCTTTGCACCCAAAGGCATGCCTAGATATAGAGTAGGTAAGGTGCCAATTCTCCCACCTAAGGTTGTAGCTAGGTTGTACACATCTGACACTTCATTTATTGGATAAATGAAGCTCTTACTCCAGTTGATTTTCAAACCAGATACCGCCTCAAAAATGATGAAAATAGCTCTGAGACATAACAGTTGTTCCCTTTCTGCTTCACAAAAAATGAGAGTATCATCTGCGCATTGCAGATGAGTAATCTCCAGCTCTTGTGTATTAGTATTGTCCACCTGAAAACCTCTTACCCAACCCCTTAGTCTAGTTTTCTGCATTAGATTGTTCAAACCTTCCATTGCCATAATAAATAGAAAAGGAGATAGAGGATCTCCCTGTCTCGGTCCTCTTTGGGAAGGGAAAAAATCACAAGGACTTCTATTGACTAATACTGAAAATTTAACAGTGTTGATCCAAATTCTCGCCAGCTGACCCACTTAGCTCCAAAGCCCATCTTTTTTAGCATTGCCAAAAGAAAGTCCTAGTTTAGGTTGTCATAGGCCTTCTGGATATCAAGCTTGCACAAAATTCCAGGTAGCTTGCTCCTCTGTCTAGATTCTACACATTCATTTGCAATCAGAACTGCATCCATTATTTGTCTTTCTTTGAGGAATGCCATTTGTTGTCTGTCTACCAGCCTGTTTATAACCTTCTTTACTCTTTCTGCCAACATTTTTGCCATAATCTTGTATACCCCTCCTATGAGACTGAATTCTGAAATCTGTAAGCTCCATAGCTCCTGCTTTCTTGGGAATTAAAGCTACAAAGCTGGCATTAAGACTCTTCTCAAAAGTTCTTGACCTGCGGAAATACTAAATAGTTTCCAGTAAGTCCAACTTTATGATTTCCTAGCATTGGCTAAAGAAAGCCATAGTGTAGCCATGCGGCCCTGGTGCCTTATCAGCTACACAGGTTTTAATGTTGTTCAAGATCTCCTCTTGCTCAAACTGTGCCTGGAGAAGGTTGTTCTCATCTTCAGAAATCACAGGACAATTATGCATTTCCAGTAGTGGCCTCCATTCTTCAGGTTCATAATAAAGCTTCTCATAGTATGCTACTATCTCATGTTGTACATTTCATGTTCAAACAGCTCTTCCCCTCCCACCTTCAGTTTGGATATTGTATTCACCTTTCTATGAGCATTTGCAGTTTTGTGGAAGAATGCAGTGTTTCTGTCCCCCTGCTTCAGCCAAATAGCTTTGGATCTTTGTCCCCAAGCAATTTCTTCTTTTTTAGCAATGTCTTCAAACTCCATGTTGAGCATCATTCTGGATGCAATCTCTCCCGATTCTAGTTCCCTTTGTTCTTGTATCTCCTCTATATCAGCTAACTGTTGCAACACATTCTGCTTCTGCATTCCCAGATTCCCTTGTGAAGTTTTACACCATTCCTTGAGTTTGTCTGAGCTTTGAGTTTTGCTACCAGCACATAGCCTGGTTTTCCCCTGAAATTGAATGAATCCCACCATTCTCTGACTTTGTCATAGAAGCGCTCCATACCTAGCCACCAATTTTCGAATTGAAAATAAGATCTAGTACTTTCCCATACCCCACATTGCAGCATAACAGGGAAATGATCAGAGGTCACTCTATGCAAAACAGTTTGTCTTACGTTTCTAAAATTTGCTTCCCATTCTTCAGAGTAGAGGAACCTGTCAAGTCTAGCAGTTGTTGTGTGCCTGTCACCCTTTTTCCATGTGTAATTACCCCCACAAAGATCAGGATCCAGCAACTCCATACCCTCTTTAAATACTGAGAATTCAGGCATACTTCTATTGATTCTGCTGCAGTTTTTCTTTTCCGAGGGGTACCTCACTGTGTTAAAATCCCCACAAAGTACCCAAGGACCTGAAAACAGACCCCTAGCAGCCCCTATCTCCCACCATGTTTCAACTCTTTCATCCCTACTGTTAGGAGCATAAGTGTTGGTTATATGCCAATTAAAGTCTTTATACAGTCCCTTAAGAGAGCAAGTGACAGAGTATTTCCCCACCTAGCAGATTTCTCCTTTTCTGGGTTCGCCTCTGAAATAATGATTGCATTACCACCTTTTCTATCTCCTCATCTTCTCGTTCGCTAGACTAAGAACTTGTTTCGCATACCGCTGCTCCCACTCTATTTTCCTCTCTTTTGAAGTTGATGTGTGAAAATTGGCTTGTATTTCTAAGCTCATCAGATCCACCCGCTGGGCCTCCTCCTTCTGGGCTTTGTTAGTTGGAAATACATTACTTACCCTCCTTATTGGGCCGCTTGAATTTCTATCTTCAAACCGGCCCACTCGAGAATGGCCTTTTCCTCTTTGTTCTCTCTCACGTACTTTCGCACGTGTCTCCAAGTTTAAAAGACCCCCTTCAATCACGGTGCCCACGTGATTGAAGTCACTACCCACTGGGTTTTTCATTGTGTTACAAGGCAAAGGGTTTTTACCCCTCGAGTCGAACTCTTCTTCCTCACTCAACTTTTCCGGCGTACTGACCGTCACCGGAATCTCACACCAAATCAGTATGATATAGCAAAAACCATCGTAGGATATCTTCACCTTTGTCGGAACCTTCGTGCCATCCCCCTTGACCTTTATACGAGCCCACTGAAGAGGATTCTTAAGGCAGGTCTCTTCCTCCGTCTCAATAAAGCCCCCAATCGATCTCCGATTTCAGTGAATATATCTTATGATCATAGACTCAAAGGAAGTCCCATGGCTCTTACCCACACTCTTTCCTCAGATCAGCTAGCTAGCATCCCGTGGTGGGTGACTACTATTCGAAGGAAACTACCATCTTTTTCCAGCCCATCTCCCCGTCATCATGTGCTCTGCCGCTTATCTTGTCGTATGTTCAAAAGGGAATAAATTATCATTCATGGCGAACACATTTACCCCTGATGCAGGTTTTTTCAGGTGTTGCATGCCCACCTTCTGACATCGTTTAGAGTTGGGCTTTCTTGTTGTGGGTTTTGGAACCTTCCGACCAGACATCTCCTCAGCAGATCCGGCTTTCCACCAGTTGTTCCCTTTGTGACTTCAATATGGTTTTCAACTCCATGCACTTCTGTTCTGTTCACTTTCTCCATTGACCATCTACTACTGTGCACCGCCTCCTTATAGGACATGTTCTCTTTTCTCTCCCCATATTTCTTCTGTTCTGGCCTTCTGTTCGGCTCGTAAATGAAGCCAACAATTTTGTGAGTGATATTACTCCATCCCCCTCCCTGCGAAGGCTCTGGTATGATAATGATCGATCTATTCTTTCCCTGGATGGCAATGAAGCTGACATATCGTCCACTCTCGTTGTATTTCAGAGTGCCATAAAATTGCTCCTACTCTTTGATGCTTCAATTAATACCAATACCAACCACTTTAAGACTAATCTGCACCTTTCTTATTAAATATTTGTTGTATTCTATCCATTCGAACCATGATTCTAATCCTGCTATTCTAGTAATCTTGTAAGAGTTGAAACCTACGTTGTAGTAAATGTTGTTGTCGCAACGTGGTGTAAAACCGGCCATTGCCGGAATTGCACCTAAAATGGAAATTTTTTCAAAATAACTGACGAAAAAGTGATTTCTCAAAAAACGTGCTTGAGAGCACTAAATTCCCTTGATGTAGAAGGTTATCCGTAACAAAGATTTAGAGACTTTGGAAATTGGACCAGAGACAAGACGAAAGGGAGTCTACAGGTCGTAGATTGCTCTATAGTCCATAGTGGGCAGTTCGTAGATAAGATTCAGAGAATCAAGAATTGTACTAAGGTATGTCGGAATTTCATCCATGGATTTTCCTCCATCCAAGTAGTCCTAATTCAAACTCAATTTCATAAGTTTTGATCATGATCCAAGTTAGAGTTTCAATGATTTCCTATGGGTTCTATTTGATTGCATTCAATTCTTCTAAACTGATCCTCTAATGCGTGATTTAAGTACGAATTGATGATTTTAAAGATGAATTTCATGAACCCGTACCGCACAAGTATTTTATGATTATGAATTCAACTATGTCAACATGCATGAACTATTATTTGAAGAGAACTATGAATTTAAGATTCTTTTAAGCAAATATCAACATGTTCTCATGAAATTTAGGTTTGCTTCCGATTGAAGCATTCTCATCGTGATTTACATGCTTAGACTACTTCGAATTGAAGTAACCCTTACATGATATTATGATTTGATTACTTAAGATTGAAATATCCCACAATATGACATTATGAAGTCTTCTCACCATGAATTGATGCTTTTGATTATCTTATATTAGCATGTTAAGAGATCGTGACATAATTCAAGAGTTATTCTTATGATTTGAGACTTTCACAAAAACATGGATATTACTAGATTTTCTCTTCTTTTAAAAGCAGCTATGAATTATGATTTATGCATAACTATTCTTGTTGAGGAGTATTACCGAGCACCGAGTAGAATTAGCGGTGATTACCCAGGTCCCGGAACTACGTGTCATTATAAGATGTCCCAATTGGAGAAAATAGCTAGTGGATCCACCTAAGCGCATGATATAGGTCCTTACCTTGGCAAGTTGGACAGTCTTTCTAGAGTGGAGAAGAACTGGACTCCATGTTATAGCTCACATGGTTCATGTCGGTTAACAGTATCTCTAACTCAGTTTATGATATGATCTTCAAACATGTGCATTGAATTGTATCAGTTATTACAGTTAATTCAGTTATCTCAAATATCAGTTTCATGCTATCTTTATTTGGTCATTGCATTATTAGTTTTCAGACTAATCATGATTAAAATATTATTACATATTCCTCCAACTAAGTACATTCCACAGCATTGACCGCATACTGCTTTTGCTTATATGGTTTCATAATATGGGTACAAACGCTCCTTATCCAGCTCGCGGTTAGTATTGGATCCTATCGACGTTACCTAACTTGGTGAGTCCTCATGATCCGAGGGTGAAGCCACATGATGATCTTCTCTTGCTTTACTTCATTTTGGTTTTAGACTTAAATTTCAGACTATCCGAGTAAGATACGGTCTATCCTAGTAACTCTTATATGTTTTAGTAGAGGCTTTTCAAACTTTGGTTGGCTATTTAGTCTTATGTTATTTTCGCACACTTTGCTTTTATATCATGATGTTGTTTAGACAATTCAAGCTTATTTCCACTTCTTTATGCTCTCTCCTATTTTAGCATGCTTTTATGTATGCCATGTGGTTAGCTTGGGGTCCTTCGAGATTCTAAGTATCGTATTACGGCTAGAGGGTAGCTTCGAGTCATGATAGTTGGATTCTCCAAAATTACACTACTTTTGGAAAATCCGACACGCACCCATTGACATTTTCGAAGAGTCCAAGCAACATAGATGTTAATGTAAGAAAACTCTAAAAATGGCAAGAATCTTGAAATATCTAAAGATTTAGATAATACTGTTTGAGAAGTTAATGTAAGAAAATTCTAAAAATGGCAAGAATCTTGAAATATCTAAAGACTTAGATAATACTGTTTGAGAAATAAGAATTACTTTATTTTTCTTTTTTCTTAGTACTAGTAGACATTATTTAAACTCCAACATGCTTGAGGGACGATTCAAGTAATTTTTGCCCATATCTCATTCAACTCTTATTCTTCACATGTTATCCGAGCCAAAGTATTAGTGTCTCCTCTAAATTGCTTAACTTTTCCCTCCTCAAGATCCTTCTATTTATGTCCCCAATAAAAGTCTAAATGAAGGCAAAAAAATTGCACAGGCCAAAACATAGGGTTTCAATTTGCCTCCAACTCCCCTCCACTACAAGTCTACTCCAAAGATGTTTGACCAAATCTCTTGCTTGTTAATTAGTTATTTCTGGCCATGCACCCGAATTACTTTGTATTTCCTTTCTATGCATATTCATAGACATCTCACCTCAGGAACTGAGTACATAAAATGGTTCCTCAAACCTGAACTCATGATGCTTTTCATTCTTTGCATTTTTAGAATTCTGAATTTCATATGAAGTACACATAGAGCAATTGCAAAAGCAACTGCATAATGCCTTTTTCCCATTTATATTAATCTGATAACCTACTGAAGAAAACATTGCGCAATTTGGCCAAAAAGAAACAGTATAAAAGTGATCCCGATATATAAAGTCGTAAATAAATGATTCAGACAATGTCAAAACCTTACATGTGAAGTTCTGATCTTCATCTCCAATTGATCGTGTAAGTGCTGCAAAAGATTAAGGAGAAAAAAGTTGTATGAGAAGTGATTCTCTAGGAAGGAAGTCTACGATGCAACATCATCAATGCTATAAGATTAGATCCGAAGTGGAAGTAAAAGGAGAAATTTGTTTAATTCAGTCTAACAATGATGGTCATTTGAATGTTGAGACACAAACAACAACAACAAAATACCCGGTGGAATCCCACAAGTGGGGTCTGGGGAGGGTAGAATGTACGCAGACCTTAACACTACCTCATAGAAGTAGAGAGGTGGTTTCCTGGGAACCCTCGTCTCAAAAACACATAAGCAGAATAAACTAGAAATGACAAAAAGGAAAAAAAAGGAAAGGGAACAGAAAGAGCGACTAATCATGTTGAGACACAAAGGATTCATAAAATTTCCTCAACGTCTAACTATGATGATCCTCTGAATATTGATAATAGCACAATGACTACAAAGGATAAAGGTTTCCTCAATTAGTTGGGACTAAGAAAAGTTGATTGACTGATACATCTGTAGATTTTGCAACAACCAGACCTCCGTAGTATAATAATGTCATTTAGCAGGAAAAATTTCTATTAACACCAAACTCTGAACCAGGCAGAGTCTAATAGCACAGATGTCAAAATATTACGAATGATGCAAGTCTAGTTTTCCTCAAAACATGGAAAAGCAAACTGAGAGTACAACATTCTGCCAGACCATTAGATCAGTCAGGCAAAATAAGACCTCAAGCAATGACCATCAACACATAGAAGTACTACTAGCATGCCAAGCAAGATTTACAGCAAAAAGAATAGATAATTAAGTTTTACAGAATGCCTTTGGTATTAGACATGTTTTAGCATTTTTTTTCATGCACAACTTAAAATTAATCTTTCAGGATTAGAAAAAAGGTAACATTTTTTTGGGTAGCAATCTTGCCAAACCAATGTTTTTCCGACCTGAGCAATATGTCCAATGCAAGTTGTTATTTGTATAGAAGTAGGAAATATATCCCACATTGGTTAAACTAAACATCATACTCTTTCTTCTAGCCTATAT
>JAPFFP010000002.1:7280404-7296218 GCA_026153255.1 Solanum medicagineum
AGTTGTCAACAAGTCAAAGCCGAACATCAAAGGCCGGGTGGCCTAACCCAAGACATAGAGATTCCTACTTGGAAGTGAGAGGTAGTTAATATGGATTTTGTGGTTGAGTTGCCCAAGACTAGAAAAGGTTTTGATTTCATATGGGTTGTGGTTGATAGGGTGACGAAATTAGCTCACTTTCTACTGGTCAAGACTTCATATGGAGCTGAAGAGCTTGCAAGGTTGTACATCCATGAGTTGGTGAGGTTGCGTGGGGTTCCCTTATGCATTATATCGGATCGTGGTGCACAATTTACTTCACACTTTTGGAGATCTTTTCAAAGGGATCTTAGAACCAAAGTTTACCTTAGTATGACCTTCCACCCTCAAACAGATGGCCAAGCCGAGAAGACAATTCAAACACTTGAGGATATGCTTAAGGCTTGTGTCTGGGAACGTAAAGGTAGTTGAGATGACCATTTTCCATTAATTGAGTTTGCCCACAACAATAGCTATCACTCTAGCATCGGTATGGCTCCTTTTGAAGCTCTTTATGGGAGATATTGTAGATCACTGGTAGGTTGGTTTGAGGTTGAAGAGGTGGCCTTATTGGGGATGGATCTAGTTATGAATGTTCTTAAGAAGGTTAAGATGATTAGGGAAAAGTTGAGGGCAGCCCAAAGTCATCAAAAATCCTATGTCGATGTAAGGAGAAGAGACCTAGAATTCTAAGTGGGGGATTGGGTTTATTTGAAAGTTTCTCCAATGAAAGGTGTGGTCCATTTTGGTAAGAAGGGGAAGTTGAGTCCAAGATATGCTGGTCTTTACAAGGTGATAAAGAGGGTCGGCAAGGTAGCTTATGAGTTGAAGTTGCCTAGCGAAATGAATTTGGTTCATCTGGTATTCCATGTTTCTATGTTGAGAAAGTATGTTGGTAATCCTAATGCCATTGTGCCTTTTGATGTTGTGGGTGTTGTTAAGGATAACTTGACTTATGAGGAGTTTCTGGTTCAAATCATGGATAGGCAAGTAAAGAGATTGAGGAACAAAGAGGTGGCATCCGTTAAGGTCCTTTGGAGGAACCAACAAGTCGAGAGTGCTACTTGGGAGGACGAAGCAGACATGCAAAAGTGGTACCTTTATATTTTCCACTCCACTCAAGCCTAAGGTGCTAATTCTAAGTCCCCTAAGTGACTTTAAGTCTTACATTTCAGCCCTATGTCATTCATGTGCATTCATGCTTAAGTTGGCAATTTATGATGATTTCACACTTATAATGGGATTTTGAAAGTGATGTTTAAAATGTAATGTTGCATTCATATTGGGGCTAATTTGTTCATGATGATTCTTGTCTTGTGCATCTCTTCTACATTCCGGGATGAATGTTCCCAAAGGGGGAGATATTGAAACGACCCCAAAAAGTTTCGAAAAACGTGCCTCGGAAGTGGCCGGAATCTTGTTTTTGGTATATCTAAAAGTCCACTTGGAATTTTGTAAATTCAACTTCATATTCTTGTTCAGGGGGTCCAAATTAGGGTGGCAAGGGTCTAACCTCGAATTTAAAGCAAAGGAATCGAATTATGAAATTTCGCTTGGTGCAATTTCTAGTGAGGGTCCGCGACCTCTCCGCGGTGTATTTCCTGCACTGTCTTTTCCTAGTTCGCCAAGATTTATCTAAGTGTTGGACCCAAGTTTTCCCAAACATATTTTCACCTATACTTAGCCTTATTTCACTCTTATATCAGCCAAAAACATTACCTAATATTTCCCCAAACACTTAGACTCATTTCTAACCCTAAATTCATGTCCCAAACTCAAGGCCAATCTCAAGAATTTCTTCAAGGATCTCACCCAAGCTTCAATTGGCTAAATTGGGGGTTAGGTTGGATGAAGTTGATAATGGTGTAGTAGTAGTTGTTGATGGTTCTAAATCTTCTTTTATTGAGGAGGTAAAGGCAAAATAAGATCTTGACCCTGCATTGTTAGAGTTGAAGGCCTTGGTGAAAGATGGTAAAGTGGAGGTTTTCTCCCAAGGGGGAGATGGTGCCCTTAGGTACCAAGGTAGTTTGTGTGTGCCAAATGTGGATGACTTGAAAGAATTGATATTGAAGGAGGCCCATAATTCATCCTATTACATTCACCACGATTGTACAAAGATGTATAGAGACTTGAGGGAGGTGTATTGGTGGAGTGGTATGAAGAGACATATCGCCAAGTTCATATGCGGATATCACAATTGCCAACAAGTCAAAGCCGAACACAAAGGTCAGGTGGCCTAGCCCAAGACATTGAGATTACTACATAGAAGTGGGAAGACATCAACATGCATTTTGTGGTTGGGTTGCCTAAGACTAGGAAACATTTGGCTCTACTTGGATTGTTGCGGATAAAATGACAAAGTCGGCTCACTTCCTACTGGTCAAAACTACTTTTGGTGCCAAAGATTATGCTAATTTGTATATACTTGAGTTGATTAGATTTCATGGGGTGCCCTTGTCTATCATTTTGGATCATGATGCTCAATTCACTTCTCACTTTTTGAGGTCCTTCCAAAGAGGTCCTGGTACCAAGGTTAAGATTAGCATGACTTTTCATCCTCAAATGGATGGTCAAGCCGAGAGGACTATCCAAACTCTTGAGGATATGCTTAGAGCTTGTGTTTAGAGTTTAAGGGTAGTTAGGATGATAAGGGTAGTTAGGATGAACATCTTCCACTTATTGAATTTGCTTATAACAATAGCTACCGTTCAAGCATTGCTATGGATCCTTTTGAAGCTCTTTATGATAGGCGTTGTAGATCCCAGGTTAGGTGGTTTGAAGTGGGGGAAATTCCTTTGCTAGGTCTGAATTTTGTTATGGAAGCCTTTTAGAAGGTGAGGTTTATAAGGGAGAGATTGAAAGCAGCCCAAAATAGACAAAAGTCCTACTTCAATGTGTGGAGAAGAGATCTTGAGTTTAAGGTTTGTGACTGGGTTTACTAAAAAGTCTCACCCACGAAGGGTGTGGTCCGGTTTGGCAAGAAAGGGAAATTAATCCCAATGTTTGTGGGTCCATATGAAGTTTTGAGTAGAGTGGGTAAGGTTGCATATGAAATGGAGTTGCCCATGGCGATGAATATGGTTCATCCAGTCTTCCATGTATCCATGTTGACAAAGTGTGTGGGTGACCCAAGTGATATAATGCCCTTGGATGTTGTGAGTGTCGTAGAAGATAATTTGACCTATGAGGAGGTCACAGTGGATATTTTGGATAGACAAGTTGTCACGACCCAAGCCTATGGCTTAGACATGCCACAACGAATGGGAACCTTAAGGGACCCCAAAAAAGCCTCTTAGCATATCATACACACATCCTTGGTTGTGGAAGCAAGCTCAACAACAACAAGAGATAGTAAAGAGGAAAAACGGGACTACGGGAAGTCTTTGATAACATAAAACATATAAGAGTCAAAGATGAGGCATAATTACATCATTTATTCCAACAAACACCTCTAACAAAGATTTGAGTGGGGGCCAAGACACTTTCTGGG
Source organism: Solanum medicagineum (assembly GCA_026153255.1). Lineage (NCBI taxonomy): Eukaryota > Viridiplantae > Streptophyta > Magnoliopsida > Solanales > Solanaceae > Solanum > Solanum medicagineum. The sequence continues at coordinate 7,283,913 of JAPFFP010000002.1, forward strand.
CTCACCCTCATAGTATCAAGAGTTCAACATGAAAAGGAAATAAGTGACAAGAGTAAGATAACTACTATCCCTGAACTTGAGGACTCACCAAAACTCTTCTTCCAAAATGCCAAGACTAGCCACGGGGAGGATGATCAAGAGGGGCTTCGATTCCTACATGGTATCATCATGTAGGCATAGAGTTTGAGTTAGTACGTTTGAATGTACTAATTATGTAGGATGCAATGCAACAAGTGATAGGCAACATAAGCAAAATGCATAAGCATAAGCAATGGATAAGTACAATAACAAAATGACATGCATGACCAATGCTTCAAGTAAAACATGCTTGTAAGTCATATAACTTGAGAATATAGATTACATGTGTAGGAGGAGGCCATCATCATAAACCAAGCAAACTAATACTTGGAATACAAGGCATATCACCCCCTTGGAAGGTGATTGAGGTATCTACCCCTCAATTGGTAGATGGACATAGTACTCCCAATCAAATTGGTTAAGGCATATACCCCTCAACATGGTAGATGGGCATAACACCCCCCATCATAGTGGTTTAGGTATATACCCCTCAACATGGTAGATGGGCATAACACCCCCATCCAAGGTATATACCCCTCAACATGGTAGATGGGCATAGTATCCCCCATCCAAGTGGTTGAGGCATATCACCCCCTCAACAAGGTGTGGTCAACTTGCAACACTATAGACACTTTTCATGAATTCAATATATATACACAATCCCTTCATCATCATGGAGTCATTTAACTCATAAGCCATGCAATAGACCATCAATAACTCAAGAATCCTTAACAAGACATTTTATCCAACACTTGGCGTGTATGTAATGCTAGTTCAAAATCATGCAATTCAAGAGTGAAATTATGTGAGAAAACTCAATGTAAATCAACCCACCAACACTTGGTAATACTCTCATGCAAGATAGATTGAAACCCCTAATCAAATCTCATAATAGATCGTAGATTCATAGCTCAAAACATGCTTAAACAGTCAACATTTTATGAAACCCCAACATAGTTTTATAATCAACTTCATAATAAGATATACTCATAGATAATACAACTTGAAAACATGCCATTTACATAAAAATGAAGGTCGGTCACCATGGGTGAAAGGATCCAATGGTTGAAATCCACATACCTCAAACTTGGGGATTTCCTTGATGAAGATTTGAATGAGAACTTGAAGCTTGAATGAAGTTCTTGAGATCTAGAATGAGTTTGGGAACTTGAATTTGGATGGAATATTTGGCTAAGTGTTAGAGAGGGTTTTGAGAATGTCTCGAATGATATAAAGTTGAAAAATGGCTAATTGTAGGTGTTTTTACGCATAGGTTAGGCCGAGATGAAAAAAATGAAGGAAAAACTAACACTGTTCCGCAACAGGTTTGCATCACAGAGCCATCGCGCAGGACAAAGATACACTGCTACGCGCCCCGTCCTCGTCGTGGTCTGGTCGCAGTTGCACACTGGATAAAGAAATTTCTGGAAAATGATTTTTTGCTACGATTGCTCTAAAATGGGGTTATACCCATTTCCCTATTAATTTTACCCCCTCACGAATATGAAGTCAGATTTTTGATATCATGTATGAATTTTGAGATATATGAATATTATGATTATAGGCATTTCTGAGGCACATTTTCGGGCATTTCAATATCTCCTCCTTGGGAACATTCATCCTCGAATGTCAAAGAAACGTACATAAGAGAGGTAATCATGATGATTTCAGCCCAACATATGAATGCAACAAATGCATTTAAACGTCGTTTCAAAAATCTCAACATAAGTGTCAAAAATCACCATAAACTTGTAAACATAAACATGAATGCATGCAAATGACATAAGGGATGAAACTTAAGACTTGAAATCATATAGGGGACTTAAATTAGTATCTTAGGCTTGAGTAAATTGGAAGAGATAGGGATATCGCTTTTGCATGTCCACCTTGCTTCCCATGTGGCACTTTCAACTTGTTGGTTCCTCCATAGGACCTTGACGGAAACTACATCGTTGTTTCTCAATCTCTTCACTTGTCTATCCAAAGTTTCTACTAGAACCTTTTCATATGTCAAATTATCTTCTACCACATCCACAACATCCAAAGGTACAGTAGCACTGGGATCACCCACACACTTTATCAAAATAGATACATGGAAGAGCGGATGAACCATATTCATATCATTGGGCAACTCCAACTAATAGGCCACCTTACCAATCCTCCTCAAAACTCTATAAAGACCCACAGATCTTGGGTTCAATTTACCCTTCTTGCCAAAACGAACCATACGTTTCATGGGTAAGACCTTCAAATAGACCTAATCACCAACTTTGAATTCAATATCCCTTCTCCTCACACCGGCATAGGACTTGTCGACTTTTGGTTGTTTTCAATCTTTCCCTTATCAACCTCACCTTCTCCATGGCCTCTATGACCAAATTCAAAACTAACAAAACCATCTCCCACACCTCAAACCATCCAATAGGGATGTACAACTTCTACCATAAAGGGCCTGAAAAGGAGCCGTACCAATGCTTGAATCATGACTATTACTGTAAGCAAACTCAATGAGTGGAAGATGTTCATCCCAACTACCCTTAAACTCCAAAACACAAGCTCTACGAATATCCTCAAGATTTTGTATAGTTCTTTTGGCTTGGCCATCTATTTGAGGGTGAAAGGCCGTGCTAAGCTTTACGTTGGTACCAAGACCTCTTTGGAAAGACCTCCAAAAGTGAGAAGTGAATTGAGCACCACGATCCGAGTTGATAGACAAAGGCACCCCCATGCAATCTAACCAACTCATGAATGTACAACTTAGCATAATCTTCGGCACCATTAGTAGTTTTGACTGGTAGGAAATGAGCCGACTTTGTCATCCTATAAACCACAACCCAAATAGAGTCAAAATGATTTCTAGTCTTAGGCAACCCAGCCACAAAATTCATGTTGATTTCCTCCCACTTCCAAGTCGGAATATCTATATCTTGGGCTAGGCCACCCAACTTTCGATGCTCGGCTTTAACTTGTTGGCAATTATGAAAACTGGATACAAACTTAGAGAGACTACCCCACCAAAACACTTCCCTCAAATCTCTATACATCTTTGTAGAACCGGGGTAAATAGAATAGGAAGAATTATGAGCCTCATCCAAAATCTTCTTTCTCAAATCATCAACACTAGGCACATACAATCTACCTTGGTACTTAGGGGTACCATATCCCCCTTGGGAGAAAAATTCCACCATACCATCTCTCACTAAGGCCTTCAATTCTAGCAAGGCGGGGTCAAGATCTTGTTTTGCCTTTACCTCCTCAATCAATTAAGATATAGAACCATCAACAACCACTACCCTACCATTGTCAACCTCCTCCAACCTAACTCCCAATTAGCCAATCGATGAACCTCTCTAGCCACCTCTTTGCCACCATCAACAACATGTGCTAGGCTACCCATAGACACCCTACTTAGAGCATCGGACACAACATTAGCCTTACTGGGGTGATAATGCACACTCATATCATTATCTTTAAGAAGCTCTAAACACCTTCTTTTCTTCAAGTTGAGATCTCTTTGGGTGAACAGATATTGGAGACTCTTATGATTGGTAAACACATCAACATGGACCCCATACAAGTAATGACGCCAAATTTTCAATACAAATACCACAATGGCCAATTCAAGATCATGGTAGGATAATTCATTTCATGCACCATAAGTTGTCTAGAGGCATAAGCTATCACCTTACCATTTTGCATCAAAACACAACCCAAACCAACTCTTGAGACATCACAATACATAACAAACCCTTCCGGTAGATACAAGATAGTAGCGGAGACGAGCTTATTTTTCAAAGTTTGGAAACTCTTTTCACACTCATCGATCCACACAAATTTTGCCTTATTTTTGTGTCAACTTAGTCATGGGAGAAGCAATAGAAGAGAAGCCATTTACAAACCTTCGGTAATAACTCGCTAACCCCAATAAAATTCTAATGTTTGATGGATTCAAAGGTCTAGGCCAATTTCTAATCACCTTCGTTTTCTTAGGATGCACCTTAATGCTATCACCCGACACCACATGCCCTTGAAAAGCAACCTCTTTCAACCAAAACTCACATTTTTCATACTTGGCGTACAACTTCTCCTCCCTTCAGATTTGCAACACCACCTTCAAGTGGTTCACATGCTCCTCCTACTATGGGAATAGATCAAGATATCATCAATAAAAACTACCACAAACAAATCAAGGTAGGGTTTAAAGAGCCTATTCATGTGATCCATGTAGTCGGTGCATTGGTCAACCCAAAGGACATAACCACAAACTCATAATGGCCAAACCTAGTCCAGAAGGCCATCTTGGGAATGTCACTCCCTCACTTTCACTTGGTGATACCCGAATCAAAGATCAATCTTAGAGAAGTGACTAGCCCCTTGAAGTTGGTCAAAAAGATCATCAATCCTTGGTAGAGGCTACTTATTCTTTATGGTGACCCTGTTAAGTTGACGGTAATCAATGCACATCCTAAGAGTACCATCCTTCTTCACCATAAATAACACCGGTACATGCCAAGGTGATTGGCTTGGCCTAATAAAACCCTTTTCCAACAAATCCCTTAATTGTTTGTTCAATTCCTTCAACTCCGGTGGGGCCATATAGAAAGGGGGTATAGAAATGGGTTGAGTATTGGGAGGGAGGTCTATGCCAAAATCTATTTTCCTTTCTGGAGGAACACCCGGAAGCTCATTGAGAATGACATCAAGGAACTCATTAACCACCGGAACTAACTATATAGGAAGGACTTTGGACACAACATCCCTAACCCTCACAAAATGACAGAGACACCCCTTAGAAATCAACTTTGGGGTTTTAATGCAAGAAATCAATCTATCGTTGACCAACACATCATGACTCTCTCACTCAAGGATGGGTTCAGTAGGGAATTCGAACTTGACCCTATGGGTTCTACAATCAATAGAAGCATAATTTGCATGAAACCAATCCATCTAAGAATGACATCAAAATCCACCATATCTAATTCAACAAAATCAGAAGGTAAGATTTTATGCAAAATGGAAACGGGACAATTCTATAGACTCTTCTAGCAACAATGGATGCACCAACTGGAGTAGATACTTTATAAGGGTCACACAATAATTTTGATTTAACATGGAGTTTTTTGGCAACAAATGGAGTAACAAAAGAAAGAGTGGCACCCAGGTTTACCAATGCATACATATCAAATTTAAAAACTTTTAACATACCAGTGATGACATCGGGCACCTCATCCACCCCTTTCCTCCCTTAAAGAGCATAGAACCATTGTGCCTTGGAGTACCACCTTGTTGACCTCCTCTTCCCTAAGGACCCGCATTTGCACCTTGGCCTTGTGGACGACCATCTCTACCCTTGTTGCGATTACGAGGACAGTCAATCACCTTATGACCCACTTCACCACAACCATAACAAGCATTAGTGTCCTTCAAACATGGGCCATTATGGCCTCTACCACATCTTGGGCACATAGCATTAGGCACCACGCCACCACCACCTTGGACCCTTGGGTTGTCATTAGAAAGCCTTCCAGTAGGAGCATTGGAAGATCCTTGACCTTGGTGGCCACCCTTGGGACTTTGGAATCTACCTTCAAAACGAGCCCTCTTGGCTTCATCAATCCTCCTTTTTCTAAGCTTTCCTCCCTCCAATTGTTTGGAATAGGTAATGAGGCAGGACAAGTTCATATCACTTATCAACATGGCGGCACGACACTCCTCATTAACAAAGTCATACACACTCATCATAAATTTGTTCATCCTAGACCTCGGCTCGGCCACCAATTGGGGAGCGTACTTGGAGAGTTGATTGAACTTGAAGGCTTACTCCCTCACACTCATAGATCCCTGCTTTAGATTCATAAATTCCATCATTTTGGCCTCCTTTAGCTCAAGAGGGAAGAACCGGTTGAGAAATGTAGCCTTGAACTCTTCCCAAATGATGACATTGTTATTCCTCTTCTCCATCTTCTATTAGGTAAACCAAATTTGAGCAACCCCCTTGAGTTGGTAACCCACCAACTCTACTTTCTCCTTCGATCTAACCCCTATAATATACAACACTTTTTACAGTTCATTAGTAAATTATTGAGGATCCTCTTTCACTTTACACCAGTGGAACTCCGGTGGGTTCATTTTTGTAAAATCCCTCACCCTAGATACTGGAGTAGAAGCATGAGGGGCTTGGGCCCCTTGGTTGATTTGATTAGTCATGGCATGGGCCAACATGTTTATAGCATTCGGGAACTCTTCATGGGACACTCTCCCATCTTGAGAAGGTTGAGGAGCAGGAGCGGCTGGTTGCTCCTCGGGTGAATGGGCTCTTCTCTCTCTTGGAATAGGCATTATCTAGAATAGCAAAGAACATTCATTAGAGGAAGAACCTCATAAAGAAGGGAAACATTTCCTAAAACACCTCATAGCCTCTTTACTCATAGTTGTGGTGCACTTCACAACCATGAATAAGACTCTAATTGACATGGTGTGTTGGATTATGAGGATCATTAACAATCTAGTGCTCTGATATCAAGTTTGTCATGACCCAAGCCTAGGGCCTAGACGTGACACAGCGAATGGGAATTCGAAGGGACCCCAAACAAGCCTCTTAGCATATCATACACACATACTTGGTCGCGAAAGCAAATTCAATAAGACCAAGAGATAGTAAAGAGGGAAAACGGGACTAGGGAAGTCTTTGATAGCATAAAACATAGAAGAGTCAAAGCTCAAGGCATAATTATATGATTTATTCCAACAACACCTCTAAACAAAGATTGGAGCGGGGGCCAAGACAATTTTCGGGCTTACCCTCATAGTATCAAGAGTTCAACATGAAAAGGAAATAAGTGACAAGAGTAAGAATACTAATGTCGCTGTGTCACATCTAGGCCCTAGGCTTGGGTTGTGACAAGTAACTAATTCAGTAATTGTGGAAATATAATTTAGCAATTGCTAAAACTGTTGCCCGTGCTCTAGTTGTTGTTTTAACGATTGCTGAATACTGTTCAACAATTGTCGAAACACATTGAGTAACTCATTCAACAATTGTTGAAATATATTCAACAATTACTAAATCCGTTGCACGTACTCTAGCTGTTGTTTTAACAATTGCTAAATAATGTTCAATAATTGTTGAAACACATTGAGTAACTCATTCAAAAATTGTTGAAATGCATTCAACAATTGCTATAAAACCGCTGCACGTGCTCTAACTATTGTTTTAGCAATTACTGAATATTTCAACAATTGTTGAAATACATTCAGTAACTGATAAAACAATCGTTGAAATATATTCAACAATTGCTAAAATCGTTGCACCTGCTCTAGCTGCTGTTTTAACAATTGTTGAACATTTCAATAATTGTTGAAACATATTCATCAACTCATATAACAATTGTTAAAATATATTTAACAATTGTTAAAATATATTTAACAATTGTTAAAATAATTGCACGTGCTTTAGCTGCTGTTTTAGCAATTGCTGAATATATTTTAACACTTATTGCATGAGTCACTGAGTGTGTTTAAATAATTATTGAAAAATATTCAACAACTGCTGCATCAACTGTAGGCAGAATCAAAACAAAAGTCATGATTAGTTTTCTTTTAAATCATAATATAGGTATAAACGTCCATACTATCAATGGGAGATAAAATAACAGTAGGAGTGGATTGTAATGGTGAATGAGTTGAGTCCAACAATCGTTATATTTAGTGTTGGAAAAAAAAGAAATGTTAGACACAATAGCAATAATGGTGGAGCGAGATGTCACATATGAAGATTTTACAAATACAATCATTTCCTATTGCGAACTAGATTGTGAATTGAAAGATCTTGCCATCACCTACTTGCATATGTTTGGTGAGAAGCAAAGGAACACTCCATTTAGAATAAAAGATCAAATAAGTTTGCATACTTATATAGAAGACGCAATGCATTCCCCTATCTCCCCTGTATCGTCCCACACAGAAAGAAAGAGCGCAGAGCCCTCAGACCCATTCAATGGAATATGTGGTTGAAAGATTGATTGAAAATTGTCAAAACCAACAAATACTAAATGATGAACATGATTCGGCAGACATGGACATTCTAGACAAAGAAAGCGCTGGTGTACAAAATAATCCTCAGATTCCTACTCCTACTCCTACTCCTGAAGGTTCCATCAATACACTAGGAACCAGAGTCTTGTCATGCTAAGGATGATGAAAATGATTTTTATATTGGTATGTCATTCAAAAATAAGAAAGAGTTAGATATTTCCTTGAAAATTGCTTGTGTGAAGAAAGATTTTCGAATAAAGAAGGTGATCAATTCGCGTGCTGTGTATTGTGTGAAATGTGTACATCTTGAATGTAAGTGCTGCTTGAGAGCTGTAAAACTCTGGAGTTCTAATAGGTTTTCTATTAAAAAGTATGAAAAAGTCCATACATGTGGTTTAGAAAATCTCACGAGCCATAATCCCCATCCCACGACAAAAGTCGTTGGTGCATACTTCAAAGATAGGTTCCCAAAATGTAAAGGTCCCTTCACAAGTGATATTGAGAATTCAATCCATATCAGGTTAGCTATTAGAAGGGAAGTGAGATCGAAAAAACTTCGGTAAGAGGGACATATGAGTACGATTATGCAGTGTTTGACGCTTACCGTTATATGCTTACGATGGTAAATCCAAAAAGTAAGATAGATTTGCAGCTTGATGAAAATGGTAGGTTCAAGTATTGTTTAGTTTCCTATAGAGCTTGCATTCATGGTTTTCAACATATTCGAAATGTCCTAGCTGTAGACGAAACATTTTTGAATAGTAAATATAGAGGATTGTTGTTGTATACAGTAGCACAAGATGTAGAAGATCATATTTTTCTGGTGGAATTTCGTGTAGCTAACACTGAGTGTGATGCCTCCTATCGATACTTTTTCAAGCATATGAGCAGTTTTGTGGATGATACTCCTGAATTATACATTATTTCTGACAGATATCCAAGTATTAGAAAGATGGTTGAGATTGTGTTTCCTTCAGCTCATTATAGTTTTTGAATGAGGCACCTTAGAGAAAATATCTGAAATATCTTTCACAATGGAAAAATCATCTTTCACTTTTATAAAGCAACAAAAGCATATAATGTAGATGAATTTAATTATCACTTCAACCAAATAAGAGATATGGTTCCAGGAGCTGCCGCCCACTTGGAACATGTTGAATTTCACAGATGGATTAGGGCATTATTTTTGGAAAACAGGTAAATCTTATGTGTTGAATTATTTTGCATATTTTTCTTTAATAGTTGTGTGTTAAAATTGCAGTAATTACAACAACTGTTGCATATATTTCAGTTTCTGTTATATCAGATACATGAAAGTGCAATAGTTATTGATATAAATGCAATAGTTGTTAAAATTGCTGCTTCTGTAATATTTTTTAGTAATATTGATAGTTTTACTTATTTTTTATAGGTACAAAATCATGACATCAAATATTGCTGAGTTGATTAACGCAATGCTTCTTGATAAAAGAGAATATCCAATTGCTGCTATTTTTAATGAAATAAATCGGATATATAGAGAAAAGTGTCATAAGAGGCGCAATATGTTCATCAATGCATCAACCATCTTTGTTCCAAATATAGAAAAAAAATCACCACAAAAGTCAATTTAGGGAATAAGCTATTGGTTCATCAAACTGCCAACTACGAGTATCTTATCACTGGTCATAATGCAGTTGTAACAGTTAATTTGCAATGTAAATCTTGCACTTGTAGATCTTTGACCTTGAAAAAGTACCGTGTTCACATGCTATGGCAGAGCTTCGATGTCAATATGGTGATGATTATGGAAGGCGCATTTATGAATACTCATCTTCATATTACAAGGTAAAGACGTATCTTTTGCATACTTAGAAGAAACTAAATCTCTATCACTTGAAGATACTTGGGAAATTCCTAAGGAATTTTTAGAGAGAAAAATACATCCTCCGCATGTTGAGCTAGGCAAGGTGGGAAGCAGCGCTAAGAAGAGATGAAAAGGAATTGGAGAATCATTTCCAACAAGGAAAAATAAATGTTTTATATGTAAAAGGAGTGGACATAAAAGAACAACATGCTCGGAGAAAAGTGCTCCATAGGTGTAGATTTAGATTACTATTTGTTGTTTGTAAATGTTTGTTAATTTTTTTTTTGTTGAACAAATATTATTGCTGAATGCTTCAGTTCTCAAGAAAGAAATTGGCAGTATTAATGTTGACAGTCACTTCAACAATTGTTTAATATGCTGAAATATTTTCTCAGCATGTCGCTGTAGTTTCAACAATTGTTGTATCTTGCTGAGAAAAATTTCAATAAGTAAGGTAGTCTCCTTTATCAATTGTTGAAATTATAGATAAATCTTTTAGCGAATGAGTTGGCTGATTTAACAATTGTTGAGAAAATTCTTAGCAAGTGAATTGTCTGATTTAGTAATTGTTGAGAAAATGTTTTAGCGAGTCGTCTGATTTAGCAATTGTTGAAATTGTTGAGAAATGTATTTGCCAATAAACTCAAGTCTAAGTACCATTATACTTATAAATTACTTTATTTATCAATTAATATGATTTATATAATGATTAACAATCAAATTGCTTGATTAAGGTTGATTACTCATTCAATTACTCGATTGATTGTCCGTTGTGAATAAATTACCATGTAATTGCATGAAATAGCCAATAAACTCAAGTCTAAGTACTATAATATGTATAAATTACTTTATTTATCAATTAAATATGATTTATATAATGATGAACAATTAAATTATTCAATAATTCGCTAAAACATTTCTCAACAATTGTTTAGATATCACGACCAAACCTGGGGCCTAGGTGTGACATGGCGAATGGGAACCTGAGAGTACCCGGACAAGCCTCATACATCCATTCACACATCATCAGTTTTGAAGCGCGTATAGAAAAAAAACACATAATTCTAAGGGATGGGAAAGTAGACTCACGCTATGGGGATGCCATACGGGATAGGGAGAGACATGAGTTCACATAGCACATAGCACATAAGACTAAGGGGTGGGTAAGTATGACTCACTCTATGGGGGAATTACGGGACTTAGGATCTTTCGCATCATAATACGAATCCATAATATAACTTCACAATCAAATCATAATAACATAACCAAATCCATAACATAATCCTTCGCGTATAACACTTAACACATAAACGTAAAGAGGTCTACAAGATGTCCAACAACGACTCTAATCATAAGATAGGACGGGGCCAAGACATGACTTGGGCTCACCCTCAAAGTAAATAAAATAGGTAAAAACACCATAGGTAGAGGAAATGGTGGTTTGTCCTCAGAAGATAGGACTCACCACAACAACAAAACTTGTGATCAAAGGTAGAAGTCGTATGGTGGATGAACGTACTCCTCGGTCCCTACATCATTTGATCATGTAGGCAAAAGTATGCATTAATATGTTTGAATGTATTAAGTGTGAAGGTTTTCCAGTGCATATGATTTATCAAACCTGCACTCAATGTTAGATGACAAGGGCACATATATAGAAAGGATCATATAGCAAGAGAATACTATATCAATATTTCATGAGGAGCATGATGCATGAATGCAAAAATACTTCTTATATATATATTGAGGATGGGACCATAACCGACACGAGACCAAGTGAGCTACACCCTGGAACCCCGATGTCTTCCCCACAACAAATAAGAGGTGAACTACTTGCCAAAGGTAGGTCCTTAACATTCTTTCCACTTGGGGCTTAATCATATACCTATGTTAGGCACATAGTCCAAGGAAAAGAGTATGGACGCTTGGGGATAGTCCATGTTGATTCCAATCCGTCGGTGCTAGATCATCATCCCACTAGAAGATATATATATATATATACACACATACACACACATATATGCTTGTAAAAGATGTCTAAGACTTTCAAATCCTTTATATGCATTCTTAGGCCTAAAGGCCAAATCATATTCTTCATAATCATGCATAATAGGATAAAAGGCAAAATGTTCTTCATGCAATACTTTTCATGCATAGTATTAGCTCCTCAATCATAATGGTGTAATCACTCATACTTTCTTAAAGAGCCATTGTCATGACCCAAACCTAGGGCCTAGACGTGACACAGTGAATGGAAAACTCAGAGGGACCCTGTAACAGCCCGGACCCACACGTGCATATATTGTCCGCTTTGCCAGCCATGGGTCGCCCATACGCCCATGCACCAG
>JAPFFP010000002.1:7320352-7339433 GCA_026153255.1 Solanum medicagineum
TTTAAAGTACACCATATTCGCCGTAACTTTTCCAATAAAATGATTAACTTTGACTAATTAATTTACGGGGTCTAACAATATGAATGAATGAATGTGATGAGGCCAAGTGGTTCGCTTGGGGACTAGTAATAGTCTCTGGGTGCCGCCCACGTCTTGGGTCCCCTACCGGGGCGTGACAAGCTTAGTATCAGAGAATGAGTTCAAGTGTCCTAGGGAGTCTATGAAGTCGTGTCTAGCAGAGTCTTATTTATAGGTATGTTTGGGACCACATTTGATAAACAAGGGGCTATAGAACATTAGGAATTGTTTCCCTTCATTCTTGTTCTAAATCGTGCTGTGGAGTTATACCCTATGAAAGTTCTATTCTAATTCATGCTTTGCGCGTTGCTGAATTGTGATCATGCCACCTAGAAGAGCTGTCAGAGGTAGATGACGTCCCGCAAAATGTCAATCCACCTGAGCCTCAAGAACATGAGGTGCCCGTGGAATAAGGTGTCCCTGTTGCACAGCCCCCGCAAGATGAGGTCTCCAATGCTGAGCTTCTCCAGGCTATCCAAACTCTAGCCCAGGCCGTCATAGCACCTGCTACGAGATAAGGAGTGGATCGACAGGATGCCCTTGACACTCTTAGAGTCTGGGAATTCTTAAGGATGAATCTGCCTGAGTTCACAGGGTCTGCATTCACTGAGGATAGTGAGAACTATGTGGAGGAGCTTTAGAAAGTGTCTGAGTGATGCATGTGGCTGATGCTGATAGAGTGAAACTAGCTTCTTATCAACTAAAGGGAGTGGCTAAACTATGGTATGACCAGTAGAAGAAGGGTAGAGGGGAGAATGCCCCGGTGATAACTTGGACTATGTCCGAGGAAGCTTTCTTAGGGCATTTCTTCCCAACGGAGAGGAGAGAGGCGAAGGTAAGAGAGTCCTTAAACTTGAAACAGGGCTCTATGACTATACAGAAGTATGGACTGAAGTTCACACAGTTGTTTAGCTATGCTTCGGACATGGTTGCTGATATAAGGGGGAAGATAGGGATGTATGTTGATGGGTTAAATAGAGGGATAAAGAGAGATGGGAGGGGAGCAATGCTCGTGAGTGATATGGATATTGGGAGATTGATGACCTTTGTGCAACAAGCTGTAAAGAGAGGCAACATGACAGAGTGAAGTTTAGAAGCAAGAAGGCTATAATATTCAGCCATGACGTTGGGAAGAAAGGCAATGGAAATCGATTTACGGCACCATCATCTGCTATGCACCTGTGCCTAAAGTCAGATGCGAAAAGAGGTCCCAGAATGTTGGAGCCCATGGGTCTCAGTCACAAGCTAGTGTGGCTCAAGGTTCACGAGGAAAGCCACCATGCAGTACATGCGACAAGCTACACCTGGGTAAGTATCGTGAGGGGACTGATGTGTGCTTCTGGTGTGGTAAGGTAGGGCATTATCAGAGAGACTTTCCAAAGTGAGCTGATCGGGCTCAATCTTCTACACCAGCTCTGCCAGCTAAGGGAAATCAGAGAGGTAAAACTTCAGGCGCAAGTAGAGCTACAAACCATCTATATGCCATAGGTAGTCGACATGATCAGGAGAATTCCCCAGATGTTGTGACGGGTATGATTCCAGTCTTTTCTATTGATTTTTATGTGTTGATGGATCCTGGTCCCACATTATATTTTGTAACTCCTTATGTGGCCAGTAAATTTGATAGAACCCTTGAGAGTCTTCTCGAACCTTTTGATGTTTCTACTGCCGTGGTTGAGTCCATTCGAGCTGAGAGAGTCTATAAAGCTTGCGTAGTGTCTATCTATCATAGGGATACTATCATTGATCTGATTGAGCTAGATATGAATGATTTTGATTTGATCCTTGGCATTGATTGGCTCCACACCTGTTATGTCGTTATTATAGAGCCTGAACCATTAAGTTCCAATTTCCTAATGAACCGGTCCTAGAGTGGAAGCGTGATTCTGTAGAACCTAAAGGAAAAATATCTTAGAGCCATAAACATGATTGCTAAGGGGTGTATCTACCATCTTGTGAGAGTCAAATGTGCTGAGGTTGAGTACCCAACTCTTGAGTCAGTTCTGATCGTGAATGAGTTTCCGGAAGTGTTTCCTCAGGATCTGCTCCGAGTCTTTCCTAATAGGGAGATTGAATTCGAGATTAATGTTCTTCCTGATACCTAGCCTATCTCAATTCCACCTTATAGGATGGCCTACGCTGAACTAAAGGAATTGAAGGAACAATTGAAAGATTTGTTAGAGAAGGGCTTTATAACCGAGTGTTTCTCCGTGGGGTGCCCCTGTCCTATTCATGCAAAAGAAAGATGGGTCTCTCAGAATGTGTATTAACTATAGGCAACTGAACAAGGTCACTATAAAGAACAAGTACCCAAAGATAGATGACTTATTTGACCAACTTCAGGGTGCTTTTTGTTTCTCCAAGATAGACCTATGATTGGGTTACCATCAGTTGAAAGTGAGGGAATATGACATTCTAAAGACAGCCTTTAGGACTATATATGGCCATTTTGAGTTCTTGGTCATGTCCTTTGGGTTGACGAATGCACCTGCAACCTTTATGAACTTGATGAATAGGGTGTTTAGACAGTATCTGGATATGTTTGTGATTGTGTTTATTGATGATATTCTGGTTTATTTAAGAAATGAAGAGGAGCATGCAAACTACCTCAAAATTATCCTTCAATCTCTTAAGGACCATGAGTTCTATGAAAAGTTTATGAAATGTGAATTCTGGCTTAAATTTGTGGCTTTCATAGGCCATATTATCTCTGGTGATGGTATTCGGGTGGATGTTCAAAAGATTGAAGCGGTTAAGAATTGGCCCAAACCAACCTCTCCAACAGACATAAGAAGTTTCTTGGGGTTGGCAGGCTACTACCGCCGATTTGTTGTGGAATTTTCTTTCTTATCTGCACCATTGACAAAGTTAACTCAAAAGAAGGTCAAGTTTTAGTGGTTCGATGAGTGTGAGAAAAGCTTTCAAGAATTAAAGACTATACTGACTACTGTACTAGTTAACCTTGCCTGATGGGATGAAAGATTTTGTAATCTATTGTGATGCTTTAAGAGTTGGATTGGGATGCGGGCTAATGCAGAGAGCGAAGGTGATAACCTATGCTTCCAGACAACTCAAGACTCATGAGAGGAATTATCCAACTCATGATCTTGAGTTGGTGGCAGTGGTGTTCGCACTCAAAATCTGGCACCACTACTTGTATGGAGTGCATGTGGATGTGTTCACAGACCACAAGAGCTTGCAGTATATCTTCAGTCAGAAAGAGCTCAACTTGCGACAGAGAAGATGGTTAGAGTTGCTCAAAGATTATGACATGAGTATTCCCTATCATCCAGGTAAAGCTAACATTGTTGCTGACACTCTTAGCAGGTTGTTAATGGGTAGCACAACCTATGTGGAAGAAGGAAAGAAGGAGCTAGCTAAAGAAGTGCATCGATTAACTCGATTACGAGTCCAACATGAGGATAATGATGAGGAAGAAGTTAGCATCCAGAATGGGTCTGCTTCATCCTTGGTGGCAGAGGTGAAAGAAAATCAAGATCGAGATCCTGTCCTACTCCAATTGAAGGAGGTTGTCCACAAACGGAAAGTGATGGTCTTCCCAAAAGGGGAGATAGGATGTTGAGCTACCAAAGTAGATTGTGCGTTCTAGATGTTGATGGTATATGAGATAGAATCATGGCCGAATCTCATAGCACTAGGTATATCATTCATCTTAGCTCTACCAAAATGTACCACGACTTGAGAGAAGTCTATTGGTGGAGTGGAATGAAGCGTGATATTGCTAAATTTGTTTCTAAGTGCCTGGACTGTCAGCACATGAAAGTCGAGCACCAAAGGCCATGTGGATTAGCTCAAACCTTTGAGATTCTAAAATGGAAGTTGGAGATGATCAATATGGACTTCATTATGGTCTACCGAGGTCTCGAAAGCAATATGATTCGATATGGGCGATTGTGGATAGGATGACTAAATCGGCTTACTTCTTAGCATTTAAGACAACTAACACTATGGAGGAGTACGCCAAGATGGACATTCAAGATATTGTGAGGTTATATGGGGTCCCCTTGTCCATCATCTCAGATAGAGGAGCTCAATTCACTTTTCAATTTTAGAGATCGTTTCAGAAAAGATTAGGTACGAAGGTAAATTTGAGTACAACTTTCCATCCACAGACCGCTGGCTAGGTAGAGTGTACAATTCAGACGTTAAAGGATATGTTTAGAGCCAATGTCCTTGATTTCAAGGGAAATTGGGATAAGGACCTACCATTGATTGAGTTTGCATATAACAATAGTTACCATTCAAGCATTCAGATAGCTCCCTATGAAGCTTTATATGGAAGGAGATGTAGATCACCAATTGGGTATTCGAGGTTGTAGAAGCGAAGTTGATTGGGCCTGACCTTTCCCATCAAGAAACGAAGAAGGTTAAGATCATTAGAGAGCGATTGAAGGTTGCGAAAAGTCGCCAGAAATCCTACACCGATATGAGGAGGAGAGATTTGGAGTTCGAAGTGAATGACTAGGTATATTTGAAGGTGTCACCTATGAAGGGTGTCATGAGATTTAGGAAGAAGGGTAAGTTGAGTCCACATTGTATTGGATCCTATCAAATTATAAAGAGGATTGGGAAGGTAGCCTACGAATTAGAGTTGCCTTCTAAATTAGATGGTATTCATCTGGTGTTCCACGTGTCAATGTTGAATAAATGCTTGGGAGATCCTAACTTGGTAATCCCTGTGGAGAGCATCAAAGTGAAGGACAATTTGACCTACGAAGAAATTCCAGTCCAAATCCTTAATCATCAAACTCGCTGATTGAGAACCAAAGAGATAGCCTTAGTCAAAGTCCTGTGGAGGAATCGATTCGTTGAGGAGGCCACATGGGAAGCTGAGGAAGAGATGAAAGCAAAATTTCCGCACCTATTCATGCCAATGGATGAGAATGTTGAAGCTAAAATTCCTTACCCTTGACCAAGTTGATTGTCTTTTCTTGTTGATTGTCAATTCTTGCGTCCAGATTGAGATTATTGATAGAAATGAGGAGTCAAAGGATAGATTGATAGATTGAATGTTGAGGGGAGTATTTGAGTATTTTTTGCCTTGATATCCACCCTTACTTATCATTCAAGGACGAATGATCCCAAGGGGGAGACGATGTAACACCCGGTAAAATTATCAAAATACCCCTAGAGCAGAGGCGTGCGCGTAACGCGTCTTCCAAACTCCGATAGGAAATTCAAATTGTACTTGCGATTAGCATGAAAAATTGAGTCAGAAAATGATCTCGACCCGATTTAAGAGCAACCTGGTCGAAAAATAATTTTTTCGCAATTTGACCAAAAACAGTAAGGGTACGCAACAGGGCCACGACGCAGATCAATCGCGGAGCCACACTTATATTTTTCTTCAATTTCTCGACGTGATAGAATTTTTGAAATTTCACAGGTGCGTGATAGGTCCGCGTTGCGGACCTTTTATCCCAACTTGTTCCACCAAAGTTTAAGATTTTAAATCTTTTGAGGGGCATTTTGAACTTTTCCCAAACCCTCCTAAACTTGAACCATGACTCATTTAGGTCATTTTGATGAGTAGATAGGGTCAAAAACCTCATTCTAAGTCCTTTACAATACTTGAAAGTTAAGGTTTGAGAGAGATGAAAGAAGAATGTGGGATTGGAGAATTCTTGACGGGTGACTTGAAGAACTTCATTTCAGGTATGTAAGGCTAAACGAAAACCTGAGATTGTTCTTTCATGTTTCCCATAGATGGTCATAGATGAGTTGAGAGTCCATGAGTCCCTATATATATTTCTTGAAATACTTTCTTGATTATTTTCTTGAAAAATTGTTTCATATGTTGATCATCATAAATTTGTTTCCTCGAATTGAATACTTTTCATGAGATATGGTATAAACCCTATATGTTAACTTTTGAAAACATGCATAAATGATGGAGTCTAGAGCCTTAACGTGAGTATGTTGATGGAAATATCGATATGAGTATGAGGTTGATTTATTTGAGTTTGATGATCCTATGAGTCTTCATAATTGAGTTCTTGATGTTATGTCTAAATGACTTTTTCTAATTAATAATCTGAGTCCTTGAGTTCTTAAATGAGAATTGAGTTCATTGAGATGAGTTAAAGTCCCCGAAATAATAGAGGACCCTTGAGTTTGAGTTAATGAGATGATGAGAGTCTCCATGAGACTAATTGAGATGATGAGTGTCTCCATGAGACCAATTGAGATGATGAGTGCCTCCATGAGGCTACTTGAGATGATGAGAAGGAGTCTTATGAGCATTGTATCTTGGGAGGAGTATTGAGCACCAAAATGAGTAAGAGTGAGTCTCACTTGCACTCATTACCTACGCCGGCCCAGCGTAGGAGAAAATTGAACTATTACATCTCATGGTTCCCTCTCGAGTTTATATCCTTGAAATCAATAGAGGATGGCTGAGTTCAGATTCCTTATGGATCATATTCGTTCCTTACCTGGCAAGTAGGGGACTGCTGTGGCAACATCAGCATGTTGTACAACCCCTACCTCATAAGTTGTTGTTGTTGGTTAAGAGAAACTCCCAGAAAGTTCCTAAACTGAGTAATCTGAGATGAGATGAGATGAGACGAGATGAAATGAGTTGAGATGAGACCCTCTAAGTCGAGATGAGATGAGATGAGTTGAGTTGAGTTCCTTTGAGATGAGTCCCTCTGAGATGAGTCTAATTTGATCGATGAGTTGATTGATTGATGGGTCACTTGTCTACTCTTTATTCATGTTTTAGATAGATATTTGACATGTTGATTTTTACTATGCTTGATGTTAATTGTTGTTTCTATATTATTCTACCTATTTCGATTTCACTCAGCTATTTTACATACCAGTACATTCCAAGTACTGACGACCCCTTTGGACTGCATTGTATTATGATGTAGATACTCTAGATAGAGGTCATCAGTAGGCGAATCGCTGAGGATCTTCGAGCGTTCAGAAAATTGGTGAGCCTCTCCTACTTCGTAGTATTCATTACCTCATTTTCATCATGCTTTAGAGTTAGATTTGCTTATCTTTTATTTGAACTGAGGTAGCCATTGGTCTGTCGTTGGCACCACCTGATAATGATAGAGGCTTCATAGACTAGAGTGGGATGTTGATGATTGGAACTTGTGAGCTAGTTTCATTCTACTAGCATTTCATTATATTATTATTTTGAGACTGGATGATGAGATGTGCCCATTATTTCTTTATGTCTTCCGCTGACTAGTACAATGTATGAATGAATGAATGTGATGAGGCCAAGTGGTTTGCTTGGGGACTAGTAATAGTCTCTGGGTGCCGGTCACGTCTTGGGTCCCCTCCCGGGGCGTGACAGCTAGTATAATTCAATTTGATATGATTAGTTTACTTTTGTTAATTCATCATCCATGCTAGACTAATTCAATTTGTTACCATTAATTTACTTTTTTTTTAATTCATCATCCAAGCTAGATTAATTCAATTTGATACAATTAATTTACTTTACTTAATTCAGCATCTACGCTAGTTTAATTCAATTTGTTACGATTAGTTTACTTTTTTTAAATTTACATCCACACTACGTTACTCTTTTTTAATTCATCATCCACACTAGACTAATTCATTTTGTTACGATTAATTTATTTTTTTTAAATTCATCATCCACGCTAATTTAATTCAATTTGATATGATTAGTTTACTTTTTTTTAATTCATCATCCATGCAATTTTAATTCAATTTTTATATGATTAGTTTACTTTTTTTTAAATTCATCATCCACGCTAGTGTAATTCAATTTCTTACGGTTAATTTACTTTTTTTTTTAATTTATCATCCACGCTAGGGTAGTTTATTTTGATACGATTAATTTACTTGTTTTTAATTCATCATTCACGCTAGACTAATTCAATTTGTTACGATTAATTTACTTTTTTTTTAAATTCATCATCCACGCCAGATTAATTCAATTTGATAAGATTAATTTACTTTACTTAATTGATCATCCACGTTAGACTAATTCAATATGATACAATTAATTTACTTTTTTAAAATTCATCATCTACGCTAGTTTAATTCAATTTTGTATGATTAGTTTACTTTTTTTAATTCATCATCCATGTTTGTTTAATTCAATTTACTACGATTAGTTTACTTTTTTTTTAATTCATCATCCATGCTAGTTTAGTTCAATTTGCTACAATTAGTTTACTTTTTTAAATTCATCATCTACGCTAGTTTAATTCAATTTTATATCATCAATTTACTTTTTTTTTAATTCATTATCCATGCTTGTTTAATTCAATTTGTTACGATAAATTTACTTTTTTTTAATTCATCATCCATGCTAGTTTCATCATTCATCTAACTTCTCTTTTGCTTATATCTCTTTTGTTTTTGAATAGGTTAGGGAGACAAATGAATATGTGTACACAATACTTGATAGTATTACATGATTCACAGTATATCTTCAACAACTCACATGCACTTGTGGGAGATTTCAATTGGATGAGTTGTAATGTCTACATGCTTTAAACAAGCATGGATGATGAAAACTGTTGCTCTGATTATTATACAAGAGGGAATTTGTTGTTAACATATCAATTCACTTGGATTCCAGATGAAAGCACTTGGAATATATGAACATACAATTCTTGATGAGGTTGTACTTCCACCACTTGGAAAGCGACCTCTTGGATGACCAAAGAATAAAAGACCTAAGCAATTGAGAAAAGATGGGTTCAAAAAATAAAAAATAACCTGCGGCAACTATGGAGAAGAAGGTCATAACAAGAAAACTTGCAAAAATGTTAGGCCTTATGACAAATAAGAAAGAATAACATGTAGAATAAAGAATTGAAGTATGTTTTAGCATTTTGGAGTTTACTACAAAGAATTTTATTCATTTCTAATACATGTCTGGAGTTATATATTATTTTTGTACTACACACGTTAATTCAATACACTGCAAAATGAATTAACCATGAATAAAGATTGAACAAAAGTTGAAGTAAAATAGTATGGATGATGAATTTTTA
Source organism: Solanum medicagineum (assembly GCA_026153255.1). Lineage (NCBI taxonomy): Eukaryota > Viridiplantae > Streptophyta > Magnoliopsida > Solanales > Solanaceae > Solanum > Solanum medicagineum. The sequence continues at coordinate 7,329,442 of JAPFFP010000002.1, forward strand.
AAAAATAAAGTAAATTAATCGTAACAAATTGAATTAAACTAGTGTGGATGATAAATTAAGTAATATACAATTAATAATTTGAGCCAAGTTGAATTAAAATCTTACCTTGTTGAGCTTGATCTCAATGTCTTGAATTGAAAGTGTTTCAGAATGAAATGTCTTTTCAGTGCACTGGTAATAATATATTTATTCTTATAGACTTGATCTTTCTAAAATATAGATTGATTGGGGTTAGTAATAATGCCTGGTTGTAGTTCTTCTAGCTCATCAACTTCTTCTGATGATCCAAAGCCAACTAACCCCATGGCATCATCAATACCACTAAATGTATTAGAAAATTATGAATTGTGTATAACTCTCATATCTTCTGAAGTGTCTGAACATAAAATTGGAATTTCAGTGGAAGTACTTTTCAAAATGACTGATTCAGTTGTTGTGACATACAAAGGATACCTTTCCATATCTTTGTGTTCCTTTTTGGTTTCAGTATGCACTTTTACCCCCATATCATTATGAATTTGAATTGGAGGAGACCTTTCATTAATCTTGTATTTAATTTCAACTTTATATATCGATGTGTCTATTGACAATTGAGCAGCAATAACAGAAATGAGACTAGCAAACGTTGATTAATATTTATCAATATACCATCTGCTAGGTAGTTAATATATTTGTTACTACAATCCCATCTACCATTGAAGTAAAGCAGTACAGCCAGATAGTCATATTTGATTTTTTTCCTGCACAATTTTTACAGGCATATAAAAGTTGAATTAGATAAACTGCAAAATGAATTACAGACATATAAAAGTTGAATTAGATAAACTGCAAAATGAATTACAGACATATAAAAGTTGAATTAGATAAACTACAAAATGAATTTGATCTAAACAACACAAAAAACTGCTAATTTTAGCCAATAACTCGCTCTTTTACAGAAAAAAATAATTTCTAACATACCTTCACTATCTAGAAATATCAACTCAGTTGAAACTTCAGAAAGTTACTCCTACTAAATCAATAATACAAATTGAATTAGATCTAAATGACACGGAAGATTGCTAATTTTAGACAATAACTATTCACAGGAAAACACAATTTTCAGCAGACCTTCAATATCTAGGAACATCAACTCAATTGAAACTTCATAAAGTTACTCCTGCTAAATCAATAAACTGTAATATGAATTATATCTGAACGACACATAAGATTGCTAATTTTAGCCAATAATTGGCTCATTCACAAAAAATAAAATTCCATCAGACCTTCACTATTTAGAAACATCAACTCAATTGAAACTTTAGGAAATTACTCCTATTAAATTAGTAAACTGCAAAACAAATCAATAGCTAGATTAATTTACTCAAATTCTTAGACCTTCAAAATTTCAAAATTTTGAATCTCTGTGTATGAAATTGCATAAGAAGTTCTTCGATTTCACTCACCAAAATTAGTATGCGTCGCTTATGTCATCGTCAATGCAAAATTTTTGGAGAAAATAGTGCTAAGATGTAATTGAGAGAGGGAGATGTGGAGAGAATTGAGTAGAAATTGGAGAAAAAATGGGTAGTGAGAAGCATAAGTTTGAGAGTGAGAAGCTTATATATGTGTGATTTAAAATTTAGATTGAATTAATTTGTTAAATATGATAAAAAATATAATGTTGCTATAAGGGGTAAATATTTTTTAACAATCGAATATTTATATGATTTGCCTTATGAAAAATTGGGATAATTACACCCACAAACCACTGAGAAAAATTATTTACACAAAAAGTAGCTCACTTTTTTTTAATTATGAAAAGTAGCCATTAGGCTGACCTTTGGCTATTAGTTACACTTTTGGGCATTCAGCCCTCGTTGTACAGACATATATAGTCAGTGTATATTTGTGTATCATGATGTATTTAGTGTATAGTGCATGTATAAGTAATATACATTGTATAGTAGTGTATACTTTGTATAACTTTGACAAACTATATTGTATAGTCATGTATAGTTTCCCTGATTTTGGGCTATTTTTAATTTAAGTAAAACATGGGCTAGTTTTTTTTTTGTAAACTTTTTATTTTTTTTGTATATATATGTAATTTCCCCTAAATTATTTTGACTAAATGATGTAAGGGAACTTTATGAACCGCACTATAGTGTAAATATGTAAAACAATTATTCTTGATATTTATTTGATATATCCTATTATTAACATGTGAATCATTTCCTAATTAAGAGGTTTGAAAGAAACATGCTTTGAAAAAAATGTCTGTGTTGTCTTGTGATAATTAAAATGGTGTGAATAAATTTGGAACAAAAAGCCCCCAGCCACATAAACAAAATAAGGCGAAACTCATCACAACATACAAATGTTAGACACTTGCCAACTTTTTAGTTGAGAAATTAATGGACATCAAGAAAATCCTTGTCCTTTTTTTATCCTCATACATTCTAAACATGGATAAACTAGCAAAAACAAAAACAAAGAGACTTGATAATTGTTAAAAAGAAGAAGAAGATAAAAGTAGAAGCAATGGTACTAGAAAAAAGTCTACCAATGACTGCAGGAGATTCAGAATTCAGTTATGCCAATAACTCAATCCTTCAGGTCTCCTTTATACAATTTCAACTCTTCACACAAATTCAACAAACGTAAAAAGGTGTATCAATTAAAATTTGAATGTTAATCTTTCCTGATTTTTAATTGATTTATCCTATATACAATAGAGTCCGGCCAATCGTTCAAAAAGGTAATTTATATTATAGTTTAATATGCATCGTTACAAAAGGAGTGGTGATATCTTATCTTCCTTTTTAATCCGTTTAAGAAAATGTCTTCTTGGTAATTCCTGGATTCCAATTTTCCCACACATCACGTTTAAGATCACATAATCAAAGTACATTTAGATGCCTTCAACATAATTTTAACTAAAACCCATAAGATTTGCTTTCTTAACGTTGTGCAATCAGAAAGTAGTGTTAATTTATTAGCTGACTCTTTTGAGGTCACAACAATTTGAAGTCATACTATTATAATCAGAGAGCCTCATACCGCGTGTTTAACCAAACTCACTAGCCACTAGCTTTTATTTAAATAGTAGTATATTTGTGTTTCAAAGATTATTAGATTTGGAACTCAATTAGTATCACTCAAAATGGTTTGTGGTGTTTGAATTTTCAGAGAACAGTGATAGTAAAGTCAAAACCTGTATTAGAAGCAAGTGTAAAAAAAATGTTGAAGAATGGTATTTTTCCCAAGTGTTTCACAGTGGCAGATTTGGGTTGTTCTTCAGGACCAAATACTCTATTATCCATCAGCAATGTCATTGATATGGTTCATAATTTGTGCAAAGAGAATAAGTCTGAACCACCAGAATTTCAAGTGTATTTGAATGATCTGCCAGATAATGATTTCAATAGTGTCTTCAAATCAATTCCATCATTTCTAGAAAAGATGAAATATGGGGATTGTTTCATAGCAGGAGTTGCTGGCTCTTTTTATCGAAGGCTTTTTCCTAGAAACAGTTTGAACTTTGTTCACTCTTCTTATAGTCTCCATTGGCTTTCTCAGGTACTTTAATTTTATGAGCATATGAATAAATGACAATCATCAAAGATATTACTATGTCATATCATTTTTAAGAGGTGGGATATGCAGGTTCCAAAAGGGTTGGAGTGTAACAAGGGAAATATATTTATATCGGAATCAAGTCCTCCACAAGTAGTGGAAGCATATTTCAAGCAATTCGACAAGGATTTTTCAAGCTTTCTATACTTCCGTTCTCAGGAAGTAATGAGTGGAGGGCATATGGTTCTTGTCTGTGTTGGTAGGAGCAATCCAGATCCAAGAACCTATGATTCTTGTTGTTTGATGGATTTGCTAACAAACTCATTACTTCATTTAGCCGCCGAGGTTGTTCATTATATTTCTTAACTAATAGTTATAAGCTTCTTTATTTTACTTTTCTTTTAAAAAGAAAAAAATTGACTTGTTGAGATAATAACAATTAGTCGAATATTTTCCTGGGAGAATTAGTATTATATTGTCCACTTTGGGTGAAGCCCTCACGGATTTGTTTTTGGGAACCTCCCAAAAAGTCTCATACTAATGAGTTGGGTTGAATCTATTTAAATAGATTTATTTTCCTCTCTTCCACCAATATGGGAGGAGTTGCATACCCAACAAATGGTACCAATGTGTTTGTCCAAAAACCTATTCTATTTGATAGTATTATTATAAATATGTATTATGTTTTTCTTCTAAGAAATTATCCACCCAACAGTCAAATACCAAATAATATATTTCAGAAAAAAATATCATTTTTCATAGAAAATGACTTGTGTCGTACCAAACACACAAATGATACAAGTTTAACATATATTTTTGTTTAAATGGAAGCAGGGCAAGATCAAAGAAGATGAAATTGATTCATTTAACATGCCTTCTTATACACCATATGAAGAAGAGATAAAGAAGATCGTACAAATGGAAGGATCATTTACTCTTGAAAGACTTGAAGCATTTGAAAGCGATATGACTGCCATTGTGAAACCTAATGGCAAACATTTTGAGGATAGTGCCAAGTTAGTAGTAAAGACTATACGAGCTGTTACTGAGGTTATGTTGGCTTCACATTTTGGAAACTCCATAATTGATCATCTATTCGAGATATATATAAAGCATGTCACGGAATATCTATCGATGGGCAACTCGATAAAGTTCTATAATATTAGTCTATGCTTGCAAAAAAAATGAGGGGTTTTTTGTTGCATGTACTCAAAGAGCATAGTTAAAAATGTAGTCTGTACGAGATGGTTCCTATAAATAAATAAAATTAGAATGAGATGGTGTTTAGTACAAGTAATATCAATCCTATAAATGTCAAAATAGTATTTCAATTTATTTGTCTCACTTCTAAGCTAAACTTATTTTGAATAATGCTTCTTTTTTTTTTTTAAAGTGTTTAAACTTAGAGGGGAGAAGCCACAGTACAGCCACCAAGAGCAAGAAATTATTAAGATAACAACTCAACGAATACATCTCATGACTTGTACTAATATTTTAGGTGCATAAAGGTTGAAAATTCATACTTGCTAGGCCACTGCTAGTGTTGTTTTAGTAGACCCTATAAACACTTGACTATCAGCCTTACCACCTTATGTGGCTCATTCCTCTTTGCCTGAAACCACACAACTACTCTCAATCCATACATCGTACACGCATGCAACAAGCCCAGTAACTTCATTGCCTTTTGTATGAGTTTTTGCCCACTCTAGTTCCTTTCTCCATGTCAAAACTTGTTTGCCCACACCTTGTCAATGAAGAAGCTTGGACCATACAATATTAGCATAAGAACATTTGATGAAAAGATGATCCATGTTCTCAGTTTGATCATTGCATAGGGGATATGTTTGGTCATCAATCTATCATTTGAATGCAATCTCCCCAAAGAAAACTAGACTTAGAGCTAAGATCCAATTTGCAAAAGGCATGTTATTACTAATAATATTCCACCATTCTATCAGCTGCACATACTTGATGTCTTCAATGGAGAAATATTCTAGCTAGAGCAGGTAGTTTCATTTTTATTATATTAATTGATGTCATCCAATCTACATCCTTTTTATGGAATTTAGTCGATTGAAGCAAAATACAACAACCCAACTAGGTTGAGGTCGAATCCCATAGAAAGCATACTAGAGTTTGCTTTTTACTAGTAATGAAGATAAACTAGAATTACAATTCTTAGATATCGACACTCTAATAAATGCTTTATTATACATTTAATCAGATTTTTCACAATACAAATCTGACAAATCTATAAGTTTCCTAAAGCCTCTCGACCCAATTAAGAGAATACCATCCTAAGTCTTTCCTTAGGACTTGAGTATCATATTAATTTGTTCATCTATCACAAACCTCAAGTTAACTATCTCCTCTCAGTCTCAAGTTATTAAATGGTGGTTGATAGAATCAAATCCTTATTAATGAGCACTTTTCCTAATTTGTACCTCTATGGTCAAGAAGGTCAGAATACAGGTGAGTTTATTTATCAATGGTTGTAAATCATCTTTGAAGAAAGCGCTAAGTATGAAAGGAACTTAATAACCAATAGTCACCCTTTTATGAAAGCATATTTTATTATAGAGCATTGTAATACCCCAAAGTTGTGTAATGACCCTAAAGGTCATTGACAACATTCAAACACACCTCTGGAAAGAAGTATGGATCATCGTTAAAAATATATTTACCCAACTATGAGTTGGGGTTGAACCCACAGGGATTGAAAGTTGTTTAATTCTAACCTTGAAGTGATTAATCGAACTAATTAATTGTAGTCATTTTAAAATTGATTGGAACAAACTAAAATCATGACAAAGTTCACTTTGTATGAATTGACTAGAACAAATGGATGGAGACATGTCAGGGATGTGCATAATTGAATGTAATTTTAATACATGGGTCTCTTATATTGAATCCTATGGCTAATTCACTTGTGGGTAGGCTAGAAATCTTATAACCATAACTACGATTAAGTCAATTATAGCATATCAATAAGAATCAGTTAAGACTTCATACGTGAGTCATACAAGAGCCAAAGAAACTTGCACAGACTTGTAGCTAAATAATCTAATACGTAGTCGATTGAACTCTACTATGGAATCCAATCCCAACACGCGATACCTAAGACTAATGTACAATTCTTCCATTTCAAATACTCATTCTCATGCAATATTCAAAAATCTAAATATGAATTTGAGTTTGCAACCATAGATTTACAAGTATAGGTAAAGGAAAATACAAACCCGCATCAAATTAGCATATAAAAAACTCAATTAAATCCGAAATCCATAGTAAGAAATTAACATTCAGCTACTAAGCATATTCCAAACATAGGGTTTTTAGCCACTCATGTTCAAAGCAAAATCAAAGTTACCAAAAAAATTATCCATGACAATGTGTTCTGAAATTTAAAGGAAAATTAATTGCAAATCCTCTTCTCCTCTTCAATTTTTCACCCTCAAGTCAAGTAGAAACTCTCTTTTCCAAGCCAAAAGTTTTTTTTTAATGAATGTACCTTTTTTCGCTCTAGTATTTGTAATTACAGTACCAAGGATCTCATGTGTACCTGTAACACCTCCCAATGCGACTCGAAAAGACCCTATTAAGTATTTCTTGAATATCTTAAAATCTGTGTTTTATTTCATAATCTGACTTTATATTATTTTTTAGGAGGCAAAGTTTTGTAGGAAAAGGGTCCCCTTCAATTTATAGATTACCCGCATCAAAAAAATAATTTTACATGAAATTGTGCAAACTAGAAGACTGCGTGACAAGTCCTCATCGCCCACTTATACCCCCCATAGTACAAAAGTGTCCTAAACATAATCCTAGGCAAAAATAGGAAAAAAATTGAAGTTCATAAAAAATGACACAGTAGGGGACCAAGGGCGCGACGCGCTAGTGCTCCTGTAGTGTGTAAACTTTTTCGAACTTCTTCCGAATTAAGTGAGGACAGGTGGGACTTAACCCCACACCTTTATATCCGTAAATTTGCCCTAAATGATCTCACTCTAAAAACTCTCAAATCCTCCCAAAACGTCTCTAGAATTCATCTATGAGATTCCTCCAATTCCTTAAGGTTCAAGACTCCTCCATTGGAGGCAAGGCTTCTAAAGGGTTTCTCAAGGTTCTTCAAGCTCTTTCTCATTAAAGATACAAGGCTTAAAGGTATGCGGGCCTTTCATCCATGGATTTCCACTCATGGAATCCCAAAACCTATTTTACTAAATTCCTCATGTTTCAATTATTAATTTCTCATAGCTACTTTGTATTACTACTATTAAACAGGAATTATATTGAGAATCTTTATCTATTGCATGAATTAATGTCAAGAGTTTTCTGCTATGACCTATTTTATGAAATTGAATGTTGTGAATGATATGAAACCATGAGTTATTATGGAATTGATGATTTTATGAGATGAATTCCATGATTCTAAGTCAGTTTGAAAAGATAATATGTATGATTGTGGTGGGTTGGTCAAGAATGATTTAAATTGATGATTTTCATTACAATGATGCAAAGTCCTCTTGAGTTACATGACTTAAAGTTTACATGCATTATCCCACCCAATTTTCATATCGAGTTTTCTGGTGATGGATGATTTCCAATGATAAGGGATCAATTACTATAGTTTATGAAAGATACGATGTTTGAATCCCTCTTATGAATATTAAAGATGGTGAAAGGACCATGTCGGCCCCTGCTGTAGGACTCTCAGCGCGACCGGATCTATCCAAGAACCACCTGTACCCTTGGCACGGCTACAAAAGCAGCTAGGGGAGCTAGAGCCTCTGGCTGTGGTGGAGCTGGGGCCTCTAACATCTGCTCTTCGGCCTCGGGTGGTTGTTCCTTATCCAGGATTAATGATGCAGTGCCTACCTCAACCTTGCCTCCGACCTCTGTCTAGTCCTTCATGCCCCATGAATGTGAAAAGGAACAAGGTCAGATTCTCAGAAATCGATAGACCATTTGACAAGACACACAACAAGAATCAACAACACAAGAAGGCCTAAAGATCATGTAGCCTCTTGGAATAAGCCACAAACGTCTCCACACTTATCCATAACACTCTACTAGACGGTTACTTTATACAGCTGATACAAATGAACCTTAGGCTCTGATACCGACTTGTCACGATCCAGTTCTAGTCATGATGTTGCTTGCTAGGTCCCACTTACAGGCAAATCAAAAATCCAACCCAAGGGTACTTGTCCTAGCATCTAATCAAGTCCACATCAACATAGTAATAACATATAATAAAATTTTCACGACCCAAGCCTAGGGCCTAGATGTGACATGATGAATGAGAACCCGAAGGAACCCAAACAAACCTCTTAGCATATTAATTACATATCCTTGGTCACGAAAGCAAAGCAAACAACAACAAGAGATATAATAAAAAGGGAAACGGGACTAAGGGAAGTCTTTGATAATCATTAATGCATTAAAGAGTCAAACTCAAGAATAAGCACATCAAAATATCCAATAACACCTCTAACATGGAATGGAGTAGGGACCAAGACACTTTCCGGGCTCACCCTCATAGTAGCAAATGTTCATCATAAAGAAGTCTCAAAATAACACGATTGATAAAAATAGTGTCCTTGGACTTGAGGACTCATCAAAGCTTTCTTCAAAGGATCTTACTAGCCACGTGGAGGATGATCAAATAGTGCTCCGGTCCCTACATGGCAATATCATGAAGGCATAGAGTATGCATTAGTACATTTGAATGTACTAAGTAGGTAGGATGCAATACAACAAGACATGAGCCAATATAGTCAAAACGCATAATAATAAGCAATAGATAAGTGAAATCTCAATATGACATGCATGATCAATGTTTCAATAAAAACATGATTGTTGTCACGCCCCAAATCCCGTTAGGGCTAGCTGGCACCCGTTGCCGATAAGGACCAGGAGAACCAACCTGTATCTATACGCTTTCTATACATATTATGAAGGATTTCTATGTTTGACATGTCTTTAAGAAAATAAACGGTTATAACAAGCCAAAAGGAAATGCATTTGACTAGGTCGGTGGGGCCACGACGTCTAAAGTACGACAAATGACTACACTTTAACTTACATAGTCTACAAAGCCTCTAAACAAATAAAAACATCTGATAAGGGTCGGGACAGGCCTCGCCTCAACAAATTGTACAAACAGATAAGCTCTAGACATACACAAAGCCCCGAAGCAACCTGGAGCTTGGTAACCGCAGCTGAATGTCCTGTACTCCTACTAGGGAGATCTACTAGCACCTGTACCTGCAGCATGAAATGCAGGCCCCCCTAAGGGACATCAATACGAGATAATGTACTAAATAAGTAAGGCAGGAAACATTGTATATGAGTGTAACAACTCAAGTGAGACTGTGCTCTGGTGTACCATAAGAGACCACCTGTAGTTATACTGTGGGATCATGTACTTT
>JAPFFP010000002.1:7339533-7351551 GCA_026153255.1 Solanum medicagineum
CAAGGTTAGAAACCCAGTTTGATGCCGTTTGGGTGTCTTATCGGCACCAGTCACGGTTCCTGGAACGGGTCGTGACAGTTTTCTCAGACAATCCCAATAATCCTTGTAATCTATTCAGAAATATTTCTATTCCAATCGCATAGGATGTCTCTCCCATATCTTTCATTTCAAAGTTGTCAAAGAGATATTTCTTGATACTGTGCAATAAACCAAGATCATTAGTTGCAAACAAGATGTCATCAACATACTGAACTAAGATAATAAACTTACTCCCACTGATCTTTAGATATATACACCGATCAATGGTGTTTTCCTCAAATCCAAAGGTAACAATAGTTTCATTAAACTTAAGATACCATTGTCGGGAAGCTTGTTTAAGTCCGTATATTGACTTCTTAAGTTTGTACACCATGTGTTCCTTTCCTTTGACAGAAAACCCTCCAAGTTGATTCATATAAATTTCTTCCTCCAAATTCCCATTCAGAAAGACAGTTTTCATATTCATTTGATGTAGCTCTAAGTCATAATGAGCTACTACCATCATTATAATTTTAAGTGAATCTTTTTTAGAGACAAGTGAAAAGGTTTTCCTATAATCGATGCCATCTTTCTGAGTGAAACTTTTGGCTAAAAGTCTGACCTTCTTACCTTCAATGTTACCAGTTGAGTCTCATTTGGTCTTAAAGACCCATTTACACCTATCTCTTTTGCAACCTTCAGGTAATTCAACAAGATCCCAAACATCATTATGTTTCATAGACTTCAACTCATCTTTTATGACTTCTATCCATTTATCAAAATTCTCACTTTCAATGGCTTGTGAAAATGAGACAGTATCATTATCAATTTTCAAGTCAATTTCTGACTCATGTAGATATAAAAAATAATCATAAAAAATAGCAGATCTCTTTTGTCTTTGAGATCTCCTTAATGCTACTTCTTGTGATTCATCTACTGTTTGTTCATCAATTATGGCTTCATCATGATTAGTAGGAGCATCAATTTATTGTTCTTGTTGACTATTAGATTGTACAACAACTTCAGGAACAACAACTTTAGAAGAAGTATAAGGTAGATAAATTTGAACCTCAATTTCTTTAATTTTCACATTATGTGGTTTCTCACTCCCACTAACTTCATAATTTTCAATGAACCTAGCATTTTTCAGTTTAAATAATTCTCATACTATGATTAGGACAGTAAAATCTATACCCCTTTGATTTTTCTAGATAACCAGTGAAGACACCACTGATTATTCTTGAATCCAGTTTCTTTTCTTGTCGATTATAAATTTCAATTTCTGTTGGGCAACCCCAAACATGCAAGTGCCTCAAACTAAGTTTCCTACCAGTCCACAGTTTCAAAAGGTATCTTTGGAACTGCTTTACTAGGAACCTTATTTAATAAGTAAACGATAGTCTTTAAAGCATACATCCACAAAGAAAGAGGTAGAGATGAATTACTCAACATACTCCTAACCATATCCATTAATGTACGATTACGCCTTTCTGTCACACCATTTTGTTATGGTGTGTCTGGCATAGTGTGTTGAGCACATATACCATGCTTTTCTAGGAATTTAGCAAATGGACTAGGGTGTTGTCCAGTTTCATCATATCTTCCATTAGGGGTGTGCAAAAATCGACCCGACTGATAAATCGAATTGATAAATATATTATTAGCTTATTGTTATTGGGTTATTAGGTTATTGGATTTTTAATGATTTTTGAAAAAAATTATTGGGTTAACGATTTGATATCGATTTGTCTATTGGGTTATTGGGTAAATCGATAATCCAATAAGATTATATAAATTTACTATTTTACTCCTTCATAAATATTAATATTAGTAATTTAATTGTAATAGGAGATGATAGTAGTACTTTAACTATTCTAATCTGTAGACTAGTTACCCAATTTAGTATTTTAGTTTGTAATTAACTAATTATGACTTTTGCAAGTTAGTAAATATAGTCTTCATACTCCATTTTCTTTTATTAATACAAATTCTCATGAATATTCATTCTTATTGGGTCAATCGAAAACCGAACCTTTAAGGACTTAAAATTGATAAATCAAAAACTGAGAAAAAGTATTGTATTGGTTTGTTATTGATTTTGCATATTTAAAAATCAAAAATCGATAAACCAAATTGATAATGCGTAAAATCGAATCGAATCGACTAATGCACACCCTTATCTTCCATAAAACTCACCACCTCTATCTGATCTAATTATTTTCACTTTTCTGTCTAGTTGTCTTTCAATCTCAATAATAAGTACCTCTAAGGCATTAATTGTTTGAGAATTTCATGCAAGAAATAGAAATATCCATAGCGTGAAAAATCATCAATAAAGGTGATAAAGTATTTTTCCTTACCGAAAGATGTAATTCAAAAGGACTACATATATCAGTGTGTGTAATTTCAAGAAGCTGTGAGCTTCTTGTGGCTCCTTTCTTTATGTGTGTTTGCTTTCCCTTAATACAATCCACACAACTATTAAGGTCAGTAAAATCCAAATCTGGAAGGATTTCATTCTTAACTAATATTTTCAATCTTTATATGGATATGTGACCCAAACGTTTATGCCACAAGTAAGCAGATTGTTCATTCACCAAATTTCGTTTGGTACTAATATTGTGATACAAAGTTAAGAGTGATTCGGCAAATAAATTATCAAGATTTAGTTTGTATAAGTTATCACAAAGAGTACTAGTACCAATGAGACAATTATGCTTAAACAAACTAAAACATCCATTACCGAAATTAAAAGAGTATCCAGTTTTATCTAACTTAAATCAAGAAATAAACTTCTCGAAAGAGAAGGTACATAAAAAATTTCTAACAAATCTAAGTGATGTCTAGTATCGAGAATCAAACGGTAAGTCCTGATAGGTTCAATTGGAGTCTTCAGTCTATTCCCCATGTACACAAATCTTTCATTCTCCTTTATGATCTATGTTGTAAGGAATCCCTGCAATATAGTAGAAACATGAACAGTACAATCAGAGTCAATCCACCAAGTATTATAAGGAACTTCAGTTAAGTTTGATTCGAGACATGTAAAAGCACAAGACCTACTTTCTTCTCGAACCATGCCTATCTTTCTGAAAGGGTCCAAGTTTTTCACAGAAATGACACTTATCATCCTTATGTTCCTTCTTACGTACTTGAGATGATACTCATTAACATTAACTTGTATCTGTTTTTCCTTACCATGCTTCTTTCCTTTCTTTCCAACTCCTTGATGACTTACATAGTTGATGGAGTGGGTTCCTTGATTCTTGAGCCTTATTTCCTCTTGAACCAATATTCTGTGCAATTCATGCACATTCTGTTTGTCTTTCATGGTGTTTAGTTCATTTGGAAAGGGCCATACTCAACTTGTAATGAGTTTATGATGAATTATACAAGAAAATGTTGTTCCACTTTCATCCCCAAGGACTTAAGTCTTGCTGCTATGTTTGTCATTTTAATAATATGCTAATGCATAGTGAGTGAACTATCAAACTTCATAGTGGTCAAAGTAACCATTAGTATCCCACCAAGAGACTTATCAACAGTTTGGGAGGATTCTTCCACAAGTTTCGAAAATTCACTTGCATTCTCAAGCTTGGGAAGAGTAGTCTTAATATTGCTCGCAATATTCATTCGCATGAATGTTAGGCCTAACTTGTTAGACCAATACCAGTGCTTATAATGGGATCTTTCATCAATACTATTAGTTTCAGTAATAGCAGTTGGTCTCTCAGTGTAAAGTGCAACATCCAGATCTAAAACTTCGAGATGAAATTTGATTTGTTTGCACCAATCCAAAAATTGTTAAGCCCGTTAAAGATCGTAATAGAGACAGAACGCGAATGAAGGGCAAATGCTACAAATAGGTTGTGCTCTTCAGTAATGCTTTGAGTTATACTATTAGATTCAGAGATGGTTTATTAATTCTTAAATGTATATTGATGTCCTCCTTTGGGCGAACATCAAGATACAACATTACACATAATGATGCTTAAGTATAAACATTATTTGATAATTTTGACATATCAATTAATAATATTCATTATCTTTGGATAAATAAATATCATTAACAATATATCTAAATTATCTCGTTCATATTAATGGTTATAGAACAACTAATCAACCTTTGGATGATCCATAAATGCCTTATGACCAAGAACTTTAATTTATCCATATAAGTGTTATATTAGTTATAAGCATCAAGACAATGGATAATTGAATTGAGTTATCATTATTTTGGAATTAACCATTCAGAGATTAGATTACTTTGGTGCTTAACAAATCTCACATATAATTCCGAGTTAACATAACAAAAGTATTAAAACTTCTACACATCCATTACTAACAATATTATGATTCCTAAAGTTTCATAAATAGGACTCATAAAGTTGAAGAAAATATAATCAGAATGAAAAATCACTAGTTCTTAAACCGTGCTATGATATCACATGTAAGAATTAAAAATCGGAATTCAGATTGTCAAACATAAACAATCTAACATGAAATCCTATCTTCACATTACACATCAGATCTGTCAAGAAAACATACCAGAATCGGCGATGAGATCTTGACTTGATTGCTTGTCGGAAGTCTTTTTCTTGTTTTTGACAAGATATTAGTTTTTTTTTCCTCTCTCTCTTGACCTTATACTAATTTCTTTCAGAATGACTGTTGATGAAAATTGCAGTAATCTTCAGTATTTATAGGGGGAGAGAGGACCAGTTACTCTAATCCCACTTTCCATCATCATGGGTAAGGAAAGTTATATCCATACTAACCGCCATAACTTTCCACTATCATGCCCATTTAACCTCTCACTAACATACCCACAACTTCCCACTAACATAAGTAGTGGGTGGTGGTAGGAAGTTAGGATAAGAGTGGTGGGAAGTTATAGTAGCTTCCACCAATCATAATGGAAGATGGTGGGAAGTTACAACACAGTAACTTCCACTAACATGAGTAGCGGACAATTTAATAACTTCCCTAGACATTATCCATTTGAATTTGGTTAGTAATTAAATATTAAACCAAGATGAATATTAACGTGAGCCATAAAATTAGCATACATGCGCTATAAAAGCTAACAATGTTGCCTAAATTTATCTTTTTTATTTCATACGAAAAAATTGCAAAATTCTTAATATTTCAATAAAAGTTATTTTTATTGTGCATTTTTTTTAAAAATGGATCAGTTAAAATGGGTGAAACAAGTATCCATTATATAAATTTGAAAAAATTTTATTTTTCTCTACCGTTTCAAAAAAATATCAAAAATCTTCTTCTTTTATTTTTGCTCATATCATCACTTTTACGGATACATCAATTTGAAATTGCAATACCATAATTTTTCTTTCTTTTTCCATGCCACAAATCTCTCCACAGTTACATCCATTAATCTATGTTTGAATTTTAATTTTTTTTCTCTTTTCAATTAATCAATCTTTTAAATTTCAAATCTTTTCTCTTTTCAATTAATAATTTCAAGTTATTCAAGAGGTAGATATTTTTTCATGAATGCAGTTTTCAATATTTTCATATATATATATATTTCATCTTAAAAAAATTGCTGATACATACGAATGAAGCTTGATCTTCTAGTACTAAGCTGGCCTAATTAGTCCAAAGATGATGTATCTTCGACTTTTGAATCAACTGTGGAAAAAAATAATCAAAAAAGAAAACAAAAAACATTCAAGAAAAAACATTCTAGTAAGGCCTTTAGGCCGAGATTCATGACTGACGTCACTATTGACAACACAAAGAGATAAGTGAGTTGATGCAGAGTAAACGATAAAGTGTAGGAGAATTTCTTTATCACTCTTTTTTTCTTTCAACAGATCAAATTGTTGATCTTTTTTCTGATTTTCTTTGTTCATCTTTTGTAATACATATGGGTTCAAAATTTTAATATATTTTTTTGTTTCTTCCATTAATGTATAGCGCCTTCGTTTCAACATTTTGATACATTATAATTTTATCATGCATATCGTATTCAAATATTAAATTTAATGAATAACTATAATAAGTTTTGATAAATAATACAAAAATTTTGGTCCTGAATTAGCAAAATAAGAGAAATCAAACTAAAAATGCTTAGACTCTATGAATTTACCCTTTAACTAGGCTCTATTTATGGGTATTTTCGGCTAATTCGGTGTATAAATAAGCCTAAGATCACCACCCCACACTTAGAGTTTTGTCTGTCCTCGGGCAAATTCAGAAACATGCATGAGACTCCCTAGGGCATTATGTACAATGAACATCATATGACCGAACTTTTGAACCATAACGAACACTTCTCTAGACCCCTAGCAGCATCAACTCACGCCTAGCACTCATGTATAAATGCGGACTCATGCAGCATATTTAACAGCTTGTCTAGTTGCCAACCTTTGATGATTATGTGCCTTCACCCAAAAGAATTACCCATGCACACCACTAAGAACCTCGATAAAAGATTAAAAATGGGTACACAATCAAATTGTCTCTCCCAAAAGATGTCTTATGTTGCTTCTAGTTCCCATTGGCTTGCCCTTAATGTATGACTTCAACCTAATTAAAATCTTCCTTAAAGGATCACATAGGTATTTTATTTGGTTCTAATGTAGGCTACAAGCTGGTGGGGAACTTTTATGGATATAGCTAACATGGCTTAGTTCCCAAGCGCTCATAGCTTACACTACACTTCTTCTACTCCATCACTTTCAATCCCCCCTAATTCAACACCCTTTATTTCATCTATACTATATAAAAACTTCAAACACTCTATCATATTTACAATAGAACTTTTCTTCTTTTTTTTTTTCAAAGCAGTAGCCTTGTGTGATGGATCCGCGATGCACGGGGGTCGTGGATCAGCACTGTTTTGGGCTAAAACATATTTTTTCTACTATACTACGACTTATCCTTTGGTTGTCCCTTCAAGTTCCCTCTCCTTCGACTTATCGTGTTAAAGCGCTTAGGAATTAGGATCAAACACGGTTAATCAATCAAAAAAAAAAAAGAATCAACTTCAAAATGTGACTAACCAAAGAAAAAGGCTAAAACTCAAAAGGGCTAACGAGGGATGATTTCATTAAGTGGATACAAAGCTTAACAATATTGGGCTACCAAAGAATTTCCTAGATCTTTTCCTCTAAGTCCAATTCCTACCAAGTCTAATCCACATACCGGGCAAGTTCTAGTAACTATTGCAACATAGACCCACAAATATGTTGACTTACTCTTTGCACACTCTCATCATAAGGCTAACACTAGAATCACTATCTCATTATTCACATGAATTCAAAATTAAGCATATACACATTTGTGACTTAAAAGATTCAAACATTAGATTAGTAGGAGTTCAAGCGATAGTTATTTAGGTTTGCATGCTCAACATACAATGCTTGGGTGTACAACTACTGACACTCCAAATGAGACTTAATTGACGAATGCCCTTAGGATGGTCGTCATCCATCCATCATAAGGCCCCATCACTCAACTATGACTACTACTACTATTCACAAGTATAACCACAAGACTCATGATAAAAGTAATTACCACTGCAAGAATGCATAACTAACCATTCACATAACATCCAAGCATCAACATCTCATAGTTAATAATTACAGACCCAATAAAAATAAAAATAACGGCCAACATAAAAAAACAAATCTAAGAAATAAAAGAAGTCTTAATACATGCCAAATTAACAAAAATAAAGCATATTCAACAAAATAATTCCCACCCCACACTTAGACTTAGCACTGCCCTCAGTGCTAACCATACAAAACCTGTAAAGTGGGAATCAACGTGCTTGATCCTTAGGGCCGGCCAGAATGGCTCACCCTCAACAGTGACAGGTGGCCCTCCTCTATGGCATCCTCCTTTGTGTTTGAGCCAGCACACACCTCTTTGGGGTCTGTGGGAATATCATCCTCTATTGGCTCAATAAATTGAGGCCCGATGCCCAATATCGCATTCGCGTGAGCATTAAGAGGGTGACGGGCCTCGGCCTCCTGGAGCTCCCCTGGTGTGGACCGGCATCCGCCAATCCTGTGCTGCAGTATCTCAAGCCCATACATATAGGCCATGATCAACTCATCTCGGTGGCTCCTCTGGGCGGAGGTAAGCACTAACCCTGTGGACACCTCTGACCCCTTAATGTTTGTGGCAACATAAAGGGGGGCCTCAATGCGGGGGCAATAGTCTACCTCCTCTGTGGATACATATGTAAGATGACAAAGCTCAATAATAACGCCACCAAAAGTGTACCTGCACCCTTTATGTAACTTCGCCTTCCGCGTAGCAGACCTGAAGATGGCACCGAAGTTAATCTCCATTCCTATCATCAGCGCATAAGCTAGACACTGCCTATCTCTCGTGACAGTAGTGAAGTGATATCCCTGAAATAAAGAGTAGGTCACAATTTTAGCCCAGACCTGCACTTCCCTATTCATGTGGGAAAAAAGAATGCTAGATGGTAGCCTTTATCAGCATGGTGTATCCACTTGGAAGTGGAATTCACCCCGGCTAGTGTGTGGTGGATGGTCCTATACGATGAGTGAAGCTGGAGCTCCTGGGAAGTGCCTGTGGGGATCCCATCTAAGGTGCCGAGGACCCTGTTAATAGCAAGTAGAGTGATGTTGACCTCCACCCCTCGAACGATCACCACCTGAGTCCCTGGGTCCTTACTCATATTTGGATAGAATTTTCAAACAAGACTCAGGTTATAATGCATCGACTCATCAAACAAAAAATTCAGTTGGTGCTCCAAGCAGTGTTGTAAGATGTGGGGTAAGTCCCGGGCAAAAGAGTCAGAATCCAAGGGGAAATTCGAGCAGTACTTGGATTCATTATGTGATTGACACCACCACTTGCCCTCCGAATTAACACCCTTAACCCCAAAGTGGACCAACTAGCTCCTCCTCTTTGGGGCTTTGGGCACTTCATGGATGTCCCTGGCCCTTCTTCTTGTGTTAGAGGCCCCCGCCCCACTAGTTTGGCCTGTTCTACGTGTGCGGGAAGCCATGTGAACCTGCAAACACATAAACAAGCTATCATCAACACATAAGCATAAATAGGGCCCCCAACTACACAATTAGCTATACCCACGACCCCACACTTAGATTCAGGCCACGTATTTAGAAGGTACTTAGACATTCCAACTTACGAAGGGCTACTTTAGACAACCATTCGATAACATACCCAATATTTCAAGTCAACAAGACCTTCCCAACAGTTTCAATCCACATTTACATCAGGTACATGTTCAACACGATATTCATAATAATAATTTCAGGTAATTCACCCCCTAAATAGTGTATTCAGGCACAAGTGAACCGGGGGGCACTAAATAATGCATCATTCGTCAACTAAACAACCTCACACTTGGAATTTGCAATACCCAACACAGTGACATCACATCATCAACAATTCAAGTTCAAGATTACAAAATCCCCAATTTTCCCCAAATTCACCCTCAATTTCGGCCTAGGGTTCTCACCCACCACTATCAAGTACAAAAATTCTATAATCTAAGAAATTAGGACAAAATCTTACACCCAACAATAATGAACTACTAACAATCAAGAACAATAAGTTTACCCACATGAATTCACCCCATGATGCCCCAAACTAGTCACACTCCCACAAAGAACAAGAAGAACGAGTGAGGAGTACTTTCTTGATATGAGGAATGCAAGTGAGATGATGAAAACCTTGAATAATCTTGGTGTACGATGCAGATTAATTTGATGTTAAAGCGTTTGAGGGAGAAGAATTGAGAGAAAGTTTGAAAAAGAAGGGTTTGGGATCGATTTTGGTTGAGAAAAATAGAAAGAAAACGTGTAAGGGCATATTTATAAGGGTGGGGTCGCTTGGAAAAATGCAAAAATTAATACATGTCCGCGTCCGCACTGCTTCGCGGACGTGGCGAAGACCTTACCTTATTTTTTTTCATTTTTCAGCAACTTCGAGGCACAAAAACCAGTGCTAATCCGTGATACAACCGCGCTGCAGTGTGGTCGCGAATACACACAATCCGACTTCGAAAAAATATTTTTTTGAGCTCCGGACCTTGAAAAATTCACCGAACACCTAATTATGCCGCAACACACTAAACAAGTTAATTTGAACAAAAAAGTACAACAAAAACCCAATGGTGGGGTCCATGACGCTCCACTGTCACGAACCTACACTTGTTGCAATTTTTTCATTTTGTACGGGTTTTGTCTTTTTCTCATAATGAAAATAAAAATAGAAATAAAGTACAAATAAATAATAATATTGTTACCTCACCATGAGTTGCCTCTCGTGTAGCGCCTGATTTATCATCACAGCACGACGCACCATGTGATCACTCATCATTGGCCAACTTAATGGACTCTTCAAATTTGTTCGTGTCTTCACCATAATAGTGCTTGACATGTTGGTCATTTACCAAAAATGTTTAGTTGGACCTGTCATCAGTTCCATCACTTCATGAGGTGTCAAGGATACCACCATATCTACTCTATTTAGACCTTAGCTTACCTGGAAATAGTTTCAAATGAGAATAAAAAAGCAGTACCTGTTCGCCTAGCTCAAAATTGCTCTTGATAATATGCTGATCGTGCTATCTTTTAGTCTTTTCATTATAAAGTTTTGCATTCTCGTATGCTCGGATTTGAAATTCTTCCAACTCCTTCAACTTTTCTTGCCTTTTTCTTGAAATAAGCTCTAGGTCTAGATTCAGCCTCTTAATTGCCCAATATGCTTGGTGCTTGAGCTCAACTGGGAGATGACAAACTTTATCGTACACCAACCGATACGGAGATATTCCGATTAGAGTCTTATAAGATGTTCGATATTCCCATAATGCTTCATCAAGATTTACAGCCAAATTTTTCTCGGTGGCATTCACAGACTTCTACAAGGTTTGCTTAACCTCTCGGTTTGACACCTGGACTTGTCCACTTGTCTGTGGGTGATAAGCTGTAGCTACCTTGCGTCTCACTCTATATTTATCTAGAAGATTCTTCCTTGTCTGGTTAAGGAAATGTGTGTCCCATCACTAATGATGGCTCTTGGAGTTCCAAAACGAGTTAAAATGTGCTTTTCCAGAAACTTGCTTACCATTTTGGCATCATTAGTAGGTAGAGCTACCGCTTTCACCTATTTTGACACATAGTCGACTGCTACAAAAATGTAGTGATGGCCAAAAGACGGTGGAAATGGACCCATGAAATCTATCCCCCAAACATAACAGATTTCCACCTCCAAGATATTATTCAGGGGCCTCTCATGCCTTCTGGATATGGTGCCAGTCTTTTGATAAGCATCGCAGGCCTTCACGAACTGTACAACATCTTTAAAGAGAGTGATCCAGAAGAAACCTGATTGCAACACTTTGTGAGCTGTCCGCTAACCTCCATGATGGCCCCCATAAGGAGAGGGGTGACATCGCTCTAAGATTCTGCAGCTCTGCCTTATGAACACATCTTCTTACTATTTGGTTTGCCCCTTCTTTGAAGAGATATGGCTCATCCCAAATGTAAGCCTTTGCATTATGAGCCAGCCTCTTTCTTTGCGGATATGTAGCATCCGGAGGAAACACACTACTAACCAAGTAATTCACTATATCTGTATGCCAAGGTAGTTGTTATACTTCCAGTGCCAGTAGTTGCTCATCTGGGAACTCTTTTTTTATTTGCATTTGCTCACCTATGTTAGCATCATTCTCCAACTGGGACAAGTGATCAGTAATCTGATTCTTACACCCCTTGCGATCCTTAATCTCAATATCGAACTCTTGGAGCAAAAGGACCTATCAAATCAGGTGGGGATTAGCATCCTTCTTTTTGGACAAGTATCTCACTGCAGCATGGTTTATGAACACAATAACCTTGGTGCCTACCATGTATGATCTAAACTTGTCAAACCCATATACTAGTGCCAATATCTCTTGCTCAGTAACTGTGTAGTTGTTTTGAGTTGCATCCAGAGTTTTGCTAGCATATTATATGGAGTGGAACA
>JAPFFP010000002.1:7351651-7365549 GCA_026153255.1 Solanum medicagineum
TGAGCTATGAAACTATGAACTATTATGAGCTTTTGGTGATGGATTTCAAGGTACCCTACATGAGGGTTTTACTACATGTTTGTGGGTTGGTTTGCTTGAGTTCGCTCATATTATTTCATCCTTGAATTGCATGATTTTGAACAAGTATCATGAACCCACCATGTATTTGATAAAATAACATGAGAAGAAATCTCAAGTTATTGATGATCTATTACATGATTTACAAGTCAAGTGACTTCATGATGATTAAGGGCTTTCAAGCATGTATTGATTTCATGAAAAGTATCAATGACGTTTCAAGTATCAAGTTGAGCCCTATTTCAAGATTTTTACCTCTTGTGAGCCATTCATGTTAAAGCAAGGGATCATGTATGATTATTATCTACTCTAATGTTCAAGTTAGGCTAACTAATAGAGGTCAAGCATGTTTATGAGCTACTCATGTCATGTTATCATGCTTCTTACAGGTTATTCAAGTTATTACTATTTTAAGTATTTTGTGGGATTTGAGTTAGCACCAATTGAAGCTTCAGTTGGGGGTCGACTCAAGGGGTACTTGTTGACACACAATTTTGACCAAACACTTCGAAAAATTCTTACTTTTTATGTTGATATTTTTAATTAGCTTAAAATAATTTTTGGGCGATTTTAGACTAATTTTTGATAATTGCTCATTTTTTTTAGAATAATCTTAATTAGTTGAATTTTAAATTTTAACACAGTATGATAATTCTTTTTTCTTGTTCAGATATAATTATACGCGTATGTCCAATTGGACCATAATTTAGACCCATTATCTTTCTAGCCCATTACATTTTGACATGAAATGTGTATATAATTAGGTGTGGATGAATAATATTTAGATTAGAATTTAATAATATTTAGATTTTTTCGGAGCTCTGGCAGCCCCTCTCCTTCTTTCCCTCACCTCTTCAGAAAAACCCATAATCTTCTCCACCCCGCGCACACCCTCACCCATATTTTCGACCCAAATCATCCCCAACATCACCCGTTTTCAGCCCCATACCCACCACAAAACCACCGCCATAGCAGCCACCAAATGACCCTATTTTCATCCCTATTTTTGACATCGAATAGCCACCGAACAAAACTCAAATCAGCTCCAAAATCCCCATGAAAACCCACCAAAACAGCCAACCAAAAACCCCTCTCTCCAGCAGCCCCAAACAGCAACAAAACGACCCCCAAAACCCCACGAAGCTTCACCAAAATGCAGCCCCCAAAAACCCATTTCAGCCACAAGAAACGACCCCGAAGCAGACCCAAAACAACCCATTTTCCTCACTGAAAGGTAGCCCCCCCAAGCCCCAAAAACCCACCTGAAAATGTAGACAAAACAGCCCAAAACACCATCCCAAACCGCACCAAAAATCAATCCAAAATCCCGACGAAATACCACTGTAAATGTCACTGGAAAATCCCTCCAAAAACACAACAAAAACCAGTCACAAAAACACCTAAAACAGCCTCCAGACCACCATTTTGTCGAACACTTGGTCTGCACCCTATTACCCAAGCTTGATTGACCATCAACTTCCTCCTCGCTCTCAGTTCTCGAGAAACCATGTTGGGTCTTTAAAGCATAATTTTCCAAGTTCTATTGATTCAATGAAAATTTTGAGTAAAAGTTAAGATGTGAGGGAAGGAAAGCATTAGGACTTGCAGAAGATGGAGATGTAAAGAAGACGAATGAGAAATGGTAAATTTTATTCTCTCTAATCAATTATATTGATATTTTCCATAGTATTATTTCACTATTGTTGATTCATCACTGTTAGTTTTGTTCTTAGTTCTCACAGTGCTTATGTTTTCATTTTTGTTTAAACAAAAGATCAGTAGTTAAGGAATTCATTTACTTACTTTAACATAATATTTATAGTTTGTTAGGGTAATTATATTCTTGTAGTTTATTTTCTATATATTTTGTCCAGTGTTTTCTTTAAATTATTACTTGCTATGCTACTAGAGTTTTGAATCTCAAATAAGTTTTTGTTGACTGCCTCGTTATGTATTGGTTAATTTCTGCATTTAAATTTCTTTATTATTTTTCCTTAAAATAGTTTTGTTAATTCTTTATGTTGTTATTGTAATCAATTTTTAGTTTGTTAAATCTAGCCAATGACGAATCTATCCGTCGAATTTTGAGTTCTCCACATTCAAAAAGACGAAAAATTTTAGTTTAGATTGATATTTGTTATATTTTTAAATTCGAAAGCTTTAGTTTAAGTTCATTATTTGATAAACTTGGCCAATGACGAATCTATGCATCTGATTTTGAGGCCTCCCATTTCAAAAAGACGAAAATTTTTAGTTTAGATTGATATTTGATATATTTTAAAATTCGAAAGCTTTAGTTTAAGTTCATTATTTTATAAACTTGGCCAATGACGAATCTATCCATCGGATTTTGAGGTCTCCCCACTCAAAAAGATGAAAATTTTAGTTTAGATTGATATTTGATATATTTTAAAATTCGAAAGCTTTAGTTTAAGTTTGTTATTTGTTAAACTTGGCCAATGACGAATTTATCCATCGGATTTTGAGGCCTCCCCATTGAAAAAGACAAAAATTTTTAGTTTAGATTGATATTTGTTATATTTTAAAATTAAAAAGCTTTAGTTTAAGTTCGTTATTTGTTAAACTTTGCCAATGACGAATCTATCCATCGGATTTTGAGGCTTCCCCATTCAAAAAGACGAAAATTTTTAGTTTAGATTGATATTTGTTATATTTTTAAATTCGAAAGCTTTAGTTTAAGTTCATTATTTGACAAACTTGGCCAATGACGAATCTATGCATCTGATTTTGAGGCCTCCCATTTCAAAAAGACGAAAATTTTTAGTTTAGATTGATATTTGATATATTTTAAAATTCGAAAGCTTTAGTTTAAGTTCATTATTTGATAAACTTGGCCAATGACGAATCTATCCATCGGATTTTGAGGTCTCCCCATTCAAAAAGATAAAATTTTTAGTTTAGATTGATATTTGATATATTTTAAAATTCGAAAGCTTTAATTTAAGTTCGTTATTTGTTAAACTTGGCCAATGACGAATCTATCCATCGGATTTTGAGGCCTCCCCATTCAAAAAGACAAAAAGTTTTAGTTTAGATTGATACTTGTTATATTTTAAAATTAAAAAGCTTTAGTTTAAGTTCGTTATTTGTTAAACTTAGCCAATGACGAATCTATCCATCGAATTTTGAGGCTTCCCCATTCAGAAAGATGGAAAATTTTAGTTTAGATTGATATTTGTTATATTTTAAAATTCAAAAGCTTTAGTTTAAGTTCGTTATTTGTTGAACTTGGCCGATCAAGGATGTATCCGTCGGATATCGAGGCCTGCCCATAAAAAGACGGAACAATTTTAGTTTATTCTTTATTTTTTTCATTATTGTGTATATTATTTTAGTGTTTATTTCATGATTATCGTACTTGTGTTATATTGTGTATCTCCTCCTCAATTTATAAAAAATGAATTCAGTTGGCACCCACAATTGTTGATTCTGAAGGGTGCCAATACCTTCCCTTTGGAATAACTTGAATTCTTACCTGGAATTTTTTGGTTCGCAGACTATTTTTGTAAATAATTAATTTGTTTCCTAATATTCCTTAAAATTAGGTGGCGACTCCTTAATTAAATTATTTTTCAGTTAAATTCTTTTATTTAAATAACTTGTTATTGAGTTATCATGACGTTACGCCTTCAGGATGTCAACAGAATGGTGACTCCACTTGGGATATTTCGAGGTTCTAACCATTATGAGTTCATTTTTTCAAATTAAGGAGGATTCTATTTTATTTATTTATTTATTTATTTTTCTATTATATCATATGTGTATATGTTGGTATTTGTATGTCTATATTGTTTGTATTTATTCATTATTTATTTACTTATATGTACATCATCATAGTATTCATGGCATGTTTTCACTGACATTAATTTTGTGTATTTAAAAGAATGGTTTTGCAAACTCGAACCCGGTCGTTTTTATACATTTGACCTTTCTTGGAATAAGTGAAATTTATTGGTTCGTGATGCATCCAATGGTTGTTATAAGTTCCAACCCAAGTTGTACGCGTGGGCCCTAGTTTGTCAAAAGCCTGTTTTATCATTATATTGTGTTGATTATTTGTCTATTGTATTTATTTATTGATTCATTCATTATTTTTGTAATTATCTATATATTGTTATTTGTAGTCATGACATTAACTCTGTCAAATGGTAAATAGTTTGCATTAGGAATAAGGGTAGTTACGTGGTTATCCGCGACTGTCCCTTCAGAAAAACCCCTTTATATTTTTTGGAAGTGGTAAGTGAGTAGTTGGTTTGCAGTCGCCCAACGCCATTTACTATTTCATCCCGTAGTTTGTCCAACTCGGGTACCAGGTCTTTTGTAACCAACTCTTAGTAAACCTAGGCTAGAGTGAAACCAAATTTCTCATTTACGTGCATTTGTCGGTCCATTAGAACACCACCTTGCATTAAATTGAAGAATATGTATATCGGGTTGTATGTACTATTGCCCTTCTTGTTTAAGATTCTATTTTTTGTAGTTTAGTTCACTTTTATTATAAATAAATTATTCAAAATTGTATACCTGCGTGGGAATTATATTTTTGTTTGTACATCTTTTTCCCCCATTTTGTATCTCATTTATTTGTATAAATTGTACAACATTTTTGAGGGGCAATAGGACATATACACGATATACATATTCTTCAATAGTTAGATTTTTCTTTGGTTTGATTGGTCATATGTATATTAGGGTGCATTATACGTCATTTATTTGTATAAATATTACATAATTTGTTCCATTCATGTTTATTTGATCTTATACGATTACATATATTTTGTTTGAAATGTGAATTTGCCAATTATGTTTGTTTGAACTACGTTTGGCCTGATTTCCATTTTAACAGGATACTTAGGTGCCAAAATAGCTCGGTCATCTTTGCCGCAAGCTTTCACAATAAAACAGGGCAATTGTTTTTTAGAATGGCTCAAAACTAAAAAGAAAAAGGATTTTGCAAATTTTGTGTATAGTTTAATTCTTGTATACTATTTTATATTCAATAAACACATTTCACTTTGTTCATTTTACATCCTTTACACACACACACACAAAAAAAAAGAGATTTTTTGCTCGATATTTTCTTTAATCTAAATAGATTGTCCTTAAATATACTAATTGATTTTTTCATTCATGTTATTTTTCTTTCAAAACATACTTTAATTTTCTAGAAAAATATGCATTTTATACCATATCTGTCTAAACTACGAGTACCTGATTCTCAATTCTTTGAGATACGTAGGCAACCCTTCTTGGGTTCGGTGCTCCTTTTTCAATTTTCAGGAAAAAAAGGAATAAAAAAATAGAGTCAAATTGTATATATTTATACTATAACCTCACGAACTACGCGTACCTGATTCTCAATTCATGAGATACGTAGGCAATCCTTTATGGGTTCGGTGCTCCTTTTTAATTTTCAATTTTCAAAAAAAAACATAGAGTCAAATTGTATATATTTTATACTACAACCTCGCGACTACGCATACCTGATTCTCATCTCTTTGAGATACGTAGGCAGTCTTCTTGGGTTTGGTGCTCCTTTTTCAATTTTTAGGATTAAAAAAAAGAGAAAAAAGAGTCAAATCGTACATGTTTTCTATTATCTTCATGAACTACGCATACCTGATTCTCAATTCTTTGAGATACATAGGTAACCCTTCTTGTGTTCGGTATTCACTTTTTCAAAATGCAAAAAAAGAAAAATTTAAAAATTGTGTACATATTTTTAAAAGTCATATCTTCAAATCAATTGAGTCCAATAGTTAGAAGTATATAAATATTTGATGAGATGATCCAAAAATTATTTTTTGTGGTAAGTCAGAGATTTTTTTGGTACCCCTTATCATATTTTTGTGATGCTTGAAAATTCTATTTCAAGCATTCAAGACAAGAATGAAACTGACCTCATAGTTTCAAGTGCATTGTGTGGTGAGGTTTAGATCAAAATTCATTGCGTCGCGTTGTTGAT
The DNA here is from genome assembly GCA_026153255.1 of Solanum medicagineum. NCBI lineage: Eukaryota > Viridiplantae > Streptophyta > Magnoliopsida > Solanales > Solanaceae > Solanum > Solanum medicagineum. Next base: position 7,357,716 of record JAPFFP010000002.1, read on the forward strand.
CTGGAACCTAGCGTGAATGTTTGTTGAGGCAAAATCTTGAGTAATGTTTGATTTGAGAAAGGATCGTAGGCCTTCTTTGACCCGTTTGTGCCTTTCAAAGCCTACCAAATGACATTAAAATCCTTAGTTTCTCCCACTTTGATCCTGAAGCCTTTTCTTTGGACTATCATATCTTCGCTCTTATCCTTCCTAGAGCTTACATGCACGATCCCTCTCTTGGCCCACTATAACACCCCACATTTTACATGGGCTAATGTTGTATGAAATAAATCATGATATGGATTGGTCAAATTAGTGTCGATTCTTGAAAGCGCTTGATTCTCATGTTAACGGGCAATATGGGCGTCTAACGCTTTATAGGGTCGACTGTATATGTGTTTCATGTTAAATTGAGGATATCACAACCCTAAAGAAAGTAAGAGAATTATGGTATTTGTATGAATCAATAATCTAGTAGGTGAGTCACCTACTTGCTTAGCTTGAATTTGCTAGCTAAACAGAGACGAGATTCGACGTCAAATTTGTCCAAGTCCGATTATGGAAAAAATCCATTTTAAGGGTGTAATTTTAGCCATGTTTAGCACCATAAATGGACCTTATTTTAATTCCAAGAAGAATGTATGAAGGGACCAAGTGTAACACAAATCACTTGGCTATTTAGGCCAAAAATGGATTAAGAGGAAAGCTGGAAATTGGCAGCCAAGGTCCATCAGATTTGATGCCCATTTAGGCCCAATTTCGGGGAACTATCTGCTGAATTATCAGCCTAAATATATGAAGTATTAGTTGGTCAAGAGGTCAAAAGAAATTCGTCCAAGTAGCTATGTAAAAAGTGGTCAAAACAGCCCCCACAATCATTTTCCACTTACAGCTAAAAACAAAATCACCTTTACTCTTTAAGCTTTCTCTCAACGTTTCTTGACCTTGAGCAGTAGCCAAAATGATTTTTTAGGGTTCTTAAGGAGGATCGAAACTTTGAAGATAAAGGTAAGTGATTATAGTTGTGTATTTAGTGTAGTTTCTTCATGAAATACAAGAAGTATATGCTAGTATGTTATGCTGGAAATTCTGGACAGCATGTGTATAGAAAGTTGCTGCACACTTGCCTTTTATTTTAGCGACTTCTATATGGTTTGTGGGCTGTATTATGAAGAGAATTTGATGTTCTTCACATGGTTTGAGTTATAGATATTAATCTAAGGTTGCTACCCTGATTTTGGTTTCATTTAACAAAATAGTTTTATTGTACTATCTTCGGTGTAATGTTGATCGAAATTTGTGGGCTGTTGGATGTAAAGCTATTGGATCATGTCCTTAATGACTTCTTGGGTGTTGTTATAAGACTATATTAGCACTATTTGTATGTTTAGATGTTGTTGGAACAGTTTGGTTGGAGTTGGAAAAGGTTTGGAATTGTCAACGTCGAAATGTAGCAAAGGGGGGGGGGGTAACATTATGCTGTCCATTTGTAGGTTGTGTAGAATTGTAATATGTTATTCCACGACCTTCCCCTATTTTAGGACTATTTCTGGACTATATTAAGACTGGTTATAGGTGGTAAAAATGTTGAAAACAATTTAGGTAAAGTTAAAACAGATTCGGGATTATTGACGTCGAAGTGTGGAGAAAGGATGTAACGTTGTGCCACTTGTTTGTATGTTGTGAAGAATTGTTATATGTTATGTTTTGTGGGCTTTTGCAAGACTGTTAAGGGTATAAAATGAGTTTTATATGATGTGTGCATAAGAATGGTTGCAAGAAAATATGATTATAAGTGAAAATGTTGAAGGAATGCCTTTGCGTCACTAATTAAAAGCTTGTTGTCCGGGTGGTCGTTTTTATGATATTGGGCTGTCTAGAAGTGTTTCTTTGCTGCTAATACTAGTATTATTTCCTAATATACTGTAGATAAATATTTGAGGCAAAAGCAGTCACTCCAAGGTAGTAACGAGGTCATACAACGAGGTATGTAAGCTTACTTGATTTCGTATCATTTGGCATGAAACATAGATCCCTCGGTTAGTAAAGACATTTATCTACTCCTACATGATAAGCAGCCATATCTCCACTCATTCACATATTCATATGCTCCTATACATATAGTCACCTTCAAATGTACATACATACGTGGATACCAAGTACATGAGTTTTTGTTGCTAAACAAAGTTCATGAGTTGTTTCATTTCATACGCATTTTATTGCTTATGTAACATACTCTCTTCATTGCCATATTCTCTTGCATGATTACTTACATGTCACATGCTGCCTACACAGCCTTATAGCTTCAATATTTTTACCACTGAAAGAATCATCTCAAAAGTAATTGAAAGATAAAATATATAGTTTTTGATGGGTGGTAGCCCGAGGGGTGGAAGCATCACCTAGCAAGGGACGATCCTATCACGGCTGGTAGTCCGAGGGATTAAGGAAGCCAGGGATGTTTCCGATACAGTTTACCACTGATCAGCTGGTCATTGACAGTACATGATGTGCACAGATTATAAAGTAAAGGTAAAGTAATATAAAGAACATAAAGTATACGATCCCAAAGTATATCCAAAGGTGGTCTCTTATTCCACACCAATGCATAGTTTCATTTGAAGTTGTTACTTCATACATAGTATTTCATGCCTTACATACTCAGTGCATTATCTTGTACTGACGTCCCTTACAGGGGACCTGCATTTCACGCTGCAGGTACAGGTGCTAGTAGATCTCCCCAGTAGAGTCCAGGACAACCAGCTGTTGTTACAAGCTCCAGGTTGTTCCGAAGCTTTGTGTCTGTCTAAGGCTTATATATTTGTATTATATGGTTAATTAAGGCAGGGCCTGTCTTGACCCTTATTCGATATTTTCTCTTAACTAGAGGCTTTGTAGACTATATAAATTAAAGTATGGTCATGTGTCGTACTTTCGACACCGTGGCCCCAACGGCCTAGTCATATGCATTTCTCTTTGCCTATATCACTGTTTACTTGAATAAAGGCATGCTAAATTTTAGGAATCTATTATAAAATGTATAGAAAGTGCATAGATATAGGTTGGTTCTCCCGAGCCTTATCGGCAATGGGTGCCGGTCCACCCTAATGGGACTTGGGGCGTGACACCCATCCTTCTTGAACGTACAAAAAATATGCAAATAATAAAATGAAGATGCAAGCTTAAAATTGTCAAAGATGAAAAACACAAAGTCTCAAAATCAAGAATTCAAAAACGACTTCTAGAGACAGAGAAAGACAAAAAAAAAAAAAAAGAAAAAGAACGAAAAAAATAGAAGAAATATAGCAAGGAAAAAATAACCCTTGCAAAGTCAAATAAAGACAAGAAGAAATTGCTCTAACAAAAGTAAAAAGAGGGGGTAAAATGAAAAGATTTTCAACGAGTAAAATCTCAAGTCTTTATGAAGTCGAAACAATAATGAAGAGACAAAAAAATGATCAAGCGCCAAATGTGTATCAATTGTTAAAAACACAAATTGATTGGCTCAAGAAGGGATTAAGTCACTATTATCCTAAATAAATATCCTATCCAGTCCTTAAGCCTGCGTTATAAGCCAATAACAAGTCCTACATGATCTCATTTCAAACATTCTTACATTAGCAAGATTTACATGAAGTCCAAGCATATGGTATCACAATTGCATGCATTGAATATCCTTCTGAGTGCGAGAGTATTTTACACAATGTCCATAAATCAAATATTTTTCATGCATGTGTGAGATGAAACTTTCTTTCTTGTGAGGGCACTTGACGCAAGAGGATTGGTACTATTCAAATCTTTGTTTGAAGTAAGATGAACAAATCTTTTTGATACTTAAATATGTATGAGGTACCACTTGAATATATAGGAATTAGTTCAAATCTAATTTCAGTTGAAAAAAAGGAAGAAGAAATGAAATAAATTTAATGCATTTCTAACTGTGGGTATCAATTGCGGTCAAGATTTGACTATTTCTTCACATTCTACATTTTGAAAAAAAAAAGTAAGCATCATGTTTTTTTAATACCTTTCAAAACGTTTATAGATTTCTTTTTTCATTTTGATATTCTATAATTATCAGATGTTTATCTTACTTCATTGAATCATTCTTAAAGCAAAAAAGAAATTTTTATGTATTCCTAACTGTCAGTATCATTCTGATCAAGATTTGACTATTTTCTTTAAATTTTTTATTTTTTGAAGGGGAAAAAAAAGAAAAAAAGAAAAAAAGGGAAAAGGGAGCATCGTTTGGGTTCGGTCATGCTTGCTAGGATTTTTGTTCCTCTTTACAAGAATGCTAGGAAGGAATCTCAAAAAACTGGACAAATGCATAAGAAGGATGTCATCCTCAGTAAGTCAAGATTGGAGATTATGCAAATAGATGCAACTGAGACAAAATTTTTGAGAGAAAGTCTCAAAAATTCTACAATAATATGAGACTCCTCCATCAGCTATTCGAGATCTGCCAAAATCTAACTGGGACAGAATTTTTGAGGAAGACCTCAAAAATTCTATCAGGTATTGTCAGAAACTCGATGGTCAGCTTCAAATGATTTCAACCATGGTAAGAAGTTCAAAATTGACTTCAAAATTTCCAACATCGCTAAAAGAAAGTATTGTCATCATACCAATGAAAGGACATTATTTTCATTTTGCATTGCTACAGCCAGTAGTCCTCATACATATTTTATCCATTCTTTTTTACTGCATTCATTTTACATCACATTATCGGAGGTGATAGTGTCATTTGCATGCATTCATTTTACATCACACTATCGGAGGTGGTAGTGTCATTTGCATTTAGTTTACATCACACTATCGGAGGTGATAGTATCATTTGAATTCATTTTTACATCGCACAATCGGAGGTGGTAGTGTCATTTGCATTTATTTTACATCGCACTATTGGAGGTGGTAGTGTCATTTGCATTCATATTACATCGCACTATCTGAGGTGGTAGTGCCATTTACATTCATTTTTACATAGCACTATCGAAGATGGTAGTGTTATTTGCATTCATTTTACATTGCACTATCAGAGGTTGTAGTGTCATTTGTATTCATTTTTACATCGCACAATCGGAGTTGGTAGTGTTATTGCCATTCATTCTGCATATTCATTCATATTGCATTGCAGATAGGGCCATTTCATTCTGCGTATTCATTCATATTGCATCTACGAGAGGACCATTTATTCATTTTTGCATATTCATTCATATTGCATTGCCAAGAGGGCCATTTATTCATTTGCATTGCCGAGAGGTTCATTCTACATATTCATTCATATTGCATCACCAAGATGGCCATTCATTCATTTTGCATATTCAATCATATTGCATTGCCAAGAGGAACATTCATTCATTTTGCATATTCATTCATATTGTATTGCCAAGAGGGCCATTAATTCTGCATATTCATTCATATTGTATCGCCGAGGGTGTCATTCATTCATTCTACATATTCATTCATACTGCATCGCCGAGAGGGCCATTCATTCATCTTGCATATTCATTTATATTGCATTGCCGAGAGGGCCATTCATTTTGAATATTTATTCATATTGTATTGCCAAGAGGGTCATTCATTCCGCATATTCATTCATATTGCATCACTGAGAGGGCCATTCATTCATTCTACATATTCATCATATTGCATCACTTAGAGGGCCATTCATTCACATTGCATTGTCGAGAGGGTCATTCATTCATTCATATTACATTGCCGAGAGGGCCATTCATTCATTTGCATTGCCGAGAGGGCCATTCATTCATTGCATTGCCGAGAAGGCAATTAATTCTGCATATTCATTCATATTGCATCACCGAGAGGGCCATTCATTTACATTGCATCGTTGAGAGTGTCACTCATAGTGATGCCACTTTTTCCATTAATTTTGACTCTACTAATAAAGTTTTGTGTTAAATTTTTTTTTCTTTTGAGAGCACACAAGAGGATGCATTTTCAATTAAACCACATGTGCTTACCAGGTCAACCAAAATGCAACAATGTGGAACTTTTGGAATTAAGGAGCAACTTTCGCCGCAGTCAACAATGGTCATATTGAAGGTCATATGTTTGGTCAAATTTGGGTTTGTCAAGTTTCTTTGTGCACGATCACTTACATCGATCATATCCAAAGAAAGGGACAGCTGTTGACACCCAATTTTGGCCCAACACTTCGAAAAATTCTTACTTTTTATGTTGATATTTTTAATTAGCTTAAAATAATTTTTAAGTGATTTTAGATTAACTTTTGATAAGTTCTCTTTTTTTAAAAATATTATAATTTTAATTAGTTGAATTTTAAATTTTAACGCAGTATGATAATTCTTTTTTCTTGTTCAGAAATAATTATATGGGTATGTCAAATTGGGCCATAATTTGGACCTATTATCTATCTAGCCCATTAGGTTTTCACATGAAATGTGTATATAATTATGTGTGGATGAATAATATTTAGATTAGAATTAAATAATTTTTATATTTTTTTTGGTTTCACTATTCATCTTCTTCTCCGGCGAAGAGTTCGTCGGAGCTCCGACAGCCCCTCTCCTTCTTTCCCTCACCTTGCCGGAAAACCCCGCATCATCTTCTCCACCCCCCGCGCACCCTCACCCCATGTTTTCGACCCAAATCAGCCCCAACATCGCCTGTTTTCAGCCCCGTACCCACCACAAAACAACCGCCATAGTAGCTCCCAAATGACCTTATTTCAACCCCATTTTTTCACCGAACAGCCACCAAACGACACTCAAATCAGCTCCAAAATCCCCATGAAAAACCACTAAAACTACCAACCAAAAACCCCTCTCTCTAGCATCCCAAAACAGCAACAAAATTACCCCGAAAACTCCACGAAACATCACCAAAACTCAGCCCCCAAAACCCCCATTTCAGCCATAATAAACGACCCCGAAGCAGCCCCAAAACAACCCATTTTCCTCACTGAAAAGTAGCCCCCCAAAGCTCCAAAAATCCACCCGAAAATGCAGACAAAACAGCCCAAAACACCATCCCAAACCACACCAAAATCGACCCAAAACCCCGACGAAACACTACTGTAAATGTCACCCGAAAAGTCCTCCAGAACACAACAAAAACCAGTCACAAAATCACCTGAAACTGCCTCCAGATCACCATTTTTCTGAACACTTTGTCTGCACCCACTACCCAAGCTCGATTGACCATTAGCTTCCTCCTCGATCTCAGTTCTCGAGAAACCATTTTGGGTCTTTAAAGCACAATATTTCCAAACTCTGTTGATTGAATGAAAATTTTGAGTAAAAGTTAAGATGTGAGGAAAGAAAAGCATTAGGACTTGCAGAAAATGGAGATGTAAAGAAGATGAATGACCAAGGGTAAATTTTATTCTCTCTAATCAATTATATTGATATTTTGCATAGTATTATTTCACTATTGTTGATTCATCACTGTTAGTTTTTGTTCTTAGTTCTCACAGTGCTTATGTTTTCATTTTTGTTTAAACAAAAGATCAGTAGTTAAGGAATTTATTTACTTACTTTAACATAATATTTGCAGTTTGTTAGTGTAATTATAGTTCTTATAGTTTATTTTCTATATATTTTGTCCAGTGTTTTCTTTAAATTAGTACTTGCTATGCTACCAGAGTTTTGAATCTCAAATAAGTTTTTGTTCACTGTCTCGTTATGTATTGGTTAATTTCTGTCTTTAAATTTCTTTATTATTTTTCCTTAAAATAGTTTTGTTAATTCTTTATGTTGTTATTGTAATCAATTTTAAATTTGTTAACTCTGGCAAATGACGAATCTATCCGTCGGATTTTGAGGTCTCCCCATTCAAAAAGACAGAAAATTTTAGATTAGATTGATATTTG
>JAPFFP010000002.1:7368198-7386504 GCA_026153255.1 Solanum medicagineum
TAAGAGAAAACAACCAACTAGTGCTGCAAATTTAGCTGGAAGAAAAAATTCAACAACTATGGGATTTGGTGTATACACAGATACACAATCCGGAAGACAAGTGATTAATATAAGTATATTCTATCATGATTCTTTTATATCTTTATTTATCTATCTTGTTAAATTATATAAACTTATAATGTAGCTTAGAAGAGCAAGTGAAAGAGTGATCTCAAGTGGATCATTAAAGGATGCATCACAAACAAATGTTGACCTTGGATTTAAACCACCTGGATTGAAATGAAAAGGAAAGAATTCTATGACTAGAAACCAACTTCAACTAATATCGCAGCGAAAAAAATTACAAACCAAATCCAAGTAGGTTCTATAAGATTCTAAAAGTGTTGATTATGCGTTTTCATGGTGAAAAACAAGACAAAAATAATGATGTTGATAAATGATTTATGTATTTTTAATTGCTTGCACAATTGCTTTGATGCTATTATGGTACTTAAACTATGTTAAGCTGATAGTTTTTGAAGTGATGTTGATCCATGTATAGCATATGTGCAAACGGTTTTGTGATATATATGCTTATTGAAGTGTGACAAACTTGTTCAAAATTAAAGCTAAACATTTGTTAAGTTAAATTGATTTGCATTATTTTACAAGAGATAAAAGTAGTCATCCCGCAAAAATAACTACATAACAATCAAAATAATTTCGAAAAGTAAAGTAATTTCGAAAATTAACATACAAACAACTACTACATAAAGAACTCTCTATAAATCAAACATAGTATCACAATGGTCAACAAAACTCGATAGTTCCTTCTTATCTTTTTCTTTTCTTCATTATGTTTCTTTAGTCTTTTCTGTAATCCCGAAATCACAATTCTAGCATGTTTAGTATAATTCATTTCGCACCACCTAAAAAATTTACATCCAACTTATTTACAAACAACAAAATAACCATAAAAATTGAATCTTGAATATTAAAATTTAAACAAAAAAATTGTTATATCATACTCGACCATCTTCACATCCAAGAAACCAAAGATCTGGATTATTTACGGACCAAGAAATCTTCATTATAGCTCTTTTTCAACAATGACAAAAAATATTTGAATTCATTATTTATCAAAAAAGGCAAAAAATGTGTAAAAAATGGAGAGACAAATGTTTGTATATTTTTAATAAAAAGAAGAAGAAGAAAATGTAACTTAATTTGAAAATAAATAGTGTATATATAGAGACATGTAGTAGGGGTAAAAGGGTCAAATTATACTTTTTTTTCCCTTTGAAACATTCACAAACGCCGCACATACGTACCTCATTTATGTGTTAGACACATGTTGTGCCAGGTCAGCGAGTTGTATTTCAATGTTCAGAAATGGGCAAGTTGGAGTGCCTATTTGTGCACCTTGAAAGTTTGAGTTTCAACTTAAAATTTCACTTCAAGTTTAGGGTCAAATTTGTATATTATGCCTTCTTTAAAATACAGTCAAATTAACAAAATCCAAATATACCAGGATGTAGGTCTCGAAAAGGTAGTATAATTTAGACCTAAATGTCACTTAAGTCTGATGAGACACGACCGAGATATCACAACTTGAAGAAATTTTCTGAAGTTTCTAACATAAACGACAACTATATTAATATTTTCACACTAAACAAAGCTCTATCAATTAATTTTGACATTACCACAACGTGCGCCTTGCAAAAACACACAGAATAAACCCAAACTTTACCAAAATCGGATCCAAAACGGATAAGAAATCACGTATCAAAATTTTTAAAAATTAAACATCAATTTTTACCTCAAAAGACATTCAAAATCAAATTCTGAAGCTCCCATGGTGTTCCTCTCAGAAAAATATACAAATTAAGCTTTTGAATCGCCCAAATCAGATCAATATTGCATTCTGGAATCCAGATAAATACGTCTATTTCCCTTTTTTAAAAAAATATATTTTGAACTGCCTGCGACATGACAGTTGTTCACTAGGCCACGTCAGTGCCGCTTTAACTTATTCAACAACAGCTCAAACTTAATTTCGATGCTCTGTTCTCATCCGAGTCCAAAAAGTACAATCCATACATGAAATCTAATTGGAAACAGCATCCCGAACTCAACGGTGTAGTCAAAATTCCCAATGGAGGTTGTTTTGTCCTAATATGGTTCCCGTTTCCTAAATCGAAGTCTACCAAAGGGACCAAAATACACTCGGAACCCCGAGAATTAAATGAAAGGTCCTCCTAGACCAACCTCGACGTTCTGAATCCAAGGGTATGGTCAAAATTTTCATTCAGGTACACTTCCCAAGGACATCAACCACAATCAACTATGGAGTCATTCCAATGCCTAAATTTGCAAAACTTGATATAATTGCACCAAACATAATCCTAACCTAAATTCGTCATTCCGGAGCTGATAAAACAATCAAAATTCTGCTCTAAGGTCATTTACTAGGACTTTACCAGAAAATTTATTTTATAGTCATAGTCTCTTATTTAACTCGAAAATCTATATAATTGTCAAATAATTCACCCAACGGTCAAACAATTAGTGTCAATAAGTCATAACTAGCCTACAATCACTACAAAAATGCTCAAATTAATAAAATATGATCACAGAAATGACTTGAAGAGTCATTACAACATAAGGAATACATCCCAAAATCAAGTTCTTTTTTCTTGACCTCGATATACAACTTCATTCCCATGTCATTATGAATTTTTATTGGGGATGAATTTTCTTCTACGACATACCTGACCATTATCTTTTTTATTTTGTTTGTCAACCTCCAATTCAACAGCAATTACGGATTTCATATTAACAAAAAAATTTATCACCAACAACAATTTTCATCACTTTTTTAACGTTTGTACTCGACATCATTTTCTCAGATTCCTGAATGCCTTAACATGATTGATAAATTCATGTCTCAGGGTTCTTTCTTTTTTTTTTTCACCAATACGCCTTACAAAAGTTTTCTTCAGAAGAATTTTTGAAATTTCAAAATATCAATATATTAAACATACTTAGGCATTTAACAGATTGAGGAAACGTTATAGCATAAATTTTGATCATTGATTTTACCTCGTTATTTCCTAATTTAGCACACCAGCTTCATAATGCCCCTAAAATTTTGATTTGTATCAACTATAAAGACTATGTATTGACGATGCCCAAAAAAGAGATTTTTTTGTAATTTTAGAAACTATTACTATTTATTGACATTTTCGTCTTAAAAGTATGAGATTTAGATAATGTACCCTAAATATTAAGGACAAGTTAGATGGATTGTGTATGTGTTTGGCCCAATTAGATAATTTATGTGAATTTTTTATTCTTAAATAAAATTTTAGAATTGTTCAATTAGACTAGAATGTTTTTTTGACTCCAATAGACCAAGTCTCTCAGGCGAAAAGTGATGGTATTGATGGTGGCAAGAGATAAAGAAGAAAGAAAATACAATTTTCTTTTTAAAAAATTATATTTTCTTTATTTTCAGTCTCTTAGAGAAGTATGATGCACACACTATCTGCCACATCACTTATTTGTGTTTAAATTGCATATTTTTAATGATATTGAAGTGTTTACTTGGAACAAATCATATTTAAGGTGAATAAAAAATTGTCGCAACTTTAATGGTCTGTTTGACCAAATTCTCACAAGCTTTTAAAATGATTGGCATCATATAACCAAATTATTCCATCGATTGTCCTTTCATATGTATTGTCATGGCATGAACTAATTTCTTAGCTTCAATAAAATAGGTATGATGGACAAGGCAACTTTGAACATACAACCTATCTCACTTTAATTATGTTATCCATCTATATGTATGGATATATCATGGATCAATTAAATTAAATTATCGTACATAAACCTAGATAAAAGTAGATTTCTATATATTGTTTATTATTATTTAAATACACAGGAGTTAAAAATTAAGTTATATTTTATTAATGTTTTGGTGTATGATTGAAGACGATGACTATTAACTATCTTTATTTATTGCTTGTTACTGGTTGTTATAGGTTGAATAAATCTTCTCATTTTTGGAGCATATTGAGGATATTTGTTAGCTTCAGTTAGTTGTAGTTAATGTGCAGATAGTTGCCTGTACTTTAGGTACAATTAATTCCTGCAATTTTGTTCAGTTAGTTGTACATTTTGTACTTAAAGACTTGCTGCCAAATTTAATAGATTTATCTTTTGACTTTCTCATCTGAATCTCTATATGGTATCAAAGCTATATAAGTTCCACTTCCATTTCATTCTTTTAAAGCTTTCTCATCTATGGCGACAGATTTTGACACCCAATTTTGTCCCTCCTTTCTTTTAATTAATTTTTATGAGCTTCTATATTGTTGGTTCTATTGCAAGTTTGCATATGCTTGATTTGGCAATGTTTGTCTAGATGAAGAGAGGGCAAGATAGATGCTTGAAGCATGACATGTGAGTCTATGTTGATTGTGTATGCAATGCCATGTGTGTGTAAGCTAATTTTGTCATGATTCATGCATTTCATACTGATTTAGAACTTGCCTTGTTACTCTAAGATTGGATTGAAGATGTGGTTGATTAGGAGAGGATCTTAGGCTATTGTTCTGTTAGTTAGTCCACTTTTACCCAAATTACCTACCAAATGTAGTGGTTTAACCCTTGTTACAAATGTTTGAGCTTTACATGTACCTGTTCTTTCTTGATACCTAGCTAGCGTAGCCTTGTTTTGTAACATACCTTGATATTGGCCTTGGTCTATCCTTGAACATATGAACCTTGATTGAGACGAAAAGTCTAAGTTAGGGATGGCTACCAAAAATGTCTTTGATTTAGGGAATGGATATTATGTACTTCACCTCAGGCTAAAAGCCTGAGTTAAGGGTGGCCTTTGTTATGGTAACATGATGAAAATGAGATGGTTAGTTGGGAAAGAAAGAAACGAGAGAAAAAACATGTGCCGAGTGAGAGAAAAAGAAAGAAAAGTTGTCTTGAATTGAAAATAATAGCAAAATGAGTTCGAAAATGAGGCACAGCTGAAAAAGGAAAAGAAAGTACCCGAAAAAGTTTAAAAATGAAGAATGAGGGAGGACATAATGAAAATGGCTGAGTTGTGGAGGTAAAATTATTGAAAAGCGTGGTCCAAGGATAGTTTTTAGTCACTATTTACCTAAAATGCCATACCAAAGCTCCCGTGAGCCTACATTACAAGCCCATTAAGTCCTAAAGTGAACTGAGTTCAACTAGTAAACAATCCAGAGTATGAGTATAGTGGAAAGCCTTTGGTGTTGGTTATCATGCATGAATTTCATTTATGAGAGTAAGGATACTTGCACAGTCCCTGAACTTAGAATGCATTTTGAGTGAGATAGAGGGACTTCTTTTCTGTGAGGGCATTTGCATGACATGATCAACATATGACTTGTTTGGTGATTGTAAATTGTTGATACTCCTTCGCTTGTCATAGGTGGATAGTCAGATGCATGATTATGCCAAGGTTTGTTTGGTGGCTATTCAATCAGGTTTTGAAAATGAGAATTGGATACCTGCGTTGGAATTTAGGATGTATATGCCACTAGGGTAGTTGTTATGTGTTTCTTATTATCTATTTAGATCGAGTCACTGCTTGAGGACAAACAACAATCTAAGTTGAGGGTTTGATGTGCTGTCAAAATACAACACATTTGATGTCTAAAACAAGGGATTTTGCAAGTTCTTAGTGCAACTTTGTGTGGTTTTTATGTGTTTTTGTGTTGTTCCTGCAGAAAGTACAAGTTGACATTATTTTGGGAGAAAATTACAGATTTTGATGAAATTCAAGACATATGAGCAACCCTATGATTCGTAGTGTACCCTCATAGCAAGAAACAGTGTCTAAAATTAGGAATTTGCAAAGTGAAGGTCAGTCATACGAGGCTAACTTATGAGTTGTAAGTCTCACTACAACTCGCAGGAGGGGGCCTCATAGCAAGAAATAGTGTGCCAAAAGTTTGGACCAAGCACTACAGCACAAGACTATGAGAACACACTACGAGTCGTAGAGCACACCACGACTCGTAGCAATGGATCGTAGCAGTCAATTTCAAAATGCCATGTGCTGACTACAAAATCTCGATTACGACTCGTATGTCACCCTATGAGTCATATCTGCGAGATGTAGCTGCTGCCACCTGTATTTTTTATTTTATTTTTAGGGTCTTTTTGTAAAAAGTATAAATAGTTTATGATAGAATTTTGAAAGGAAGATTCGACATTACACAGATTTGAAAGATACTTTGAATATTCTTAGAGAACTTTTCTAGGGTTTAGTGTAGATTTTATCTTTTCATTTTGAAGACCCATTTTGGGGGATTGAAAATCACATTGTGCTCAACTTCCATTAATACAAGCTTGTGGTTTCAATATCAAAGTGGTATTATTCTTCATTATTCTTGGGTAATCTCTCAACTATGTCTTTTATATTCATTGTTGGTGATTTTTCTTTTGTCATGAGTAGCTAAGCACCCACAATTTGGGGTTGTGGGAACCATGAGGAGTTGACTTGAAATAACCTAGATTTTGTGAATTTCTTTGATTTGATATCTGCATGTATTGTCTACTTCATTTCATTTTGAATGTTGTTAGGTGGTGGCCAACACCAAACCCCGCCTACTGTGATGATTCCGACTAAGGTAGTGACGAATAGGAAAACGAAAGTAGATGACAGAATTCGATGGATGTGTTTTTGTCTAATCACCAAACCTGACCAAGAGGAGGTTAACTGGGATAATGGGTAATGGATAGTTGGCACGCCAAGGTTGCCGACCAAGCGCCATGGTGAAATTCGACCTTTACCTTCACAAGAGAGCTGGAAGAACCTAAGTTACCATCTTGCATACAATGTATTGATTGGAGTTATGTTGTCTAGGATAATTGAGTCAACAAATCATGGGGAACATAATTCCTAAGTTGTCTCTCAATTTGATTGTCTTCTCTCGCATTTGTGGTTTTGTATTTCTATTTGTTCTTCTTTTTGAATTGCAACCCCCCTATTCTAGAGAACATAGTGATCGATGCTTGAAATAATTGTTAGTGAATCAATATAGCCAAGCAACGTATTTCTTGTGGATTCGACCCTAACCCTTGGTTAGCTTTATACTTGATTATTACCGTTTTACTGTTAGAGCGTGAACATTAGGAGTCAAGAGTCAAAGCATTCTCTTTCTTTCCCAACCAGTTGTTTCTAAAGACTGCCCTCTCTCGGTTGGATCTGCCCAACCTAACTCAGAGGAACCGAACCTGAGCTTCGGGCGTTGGGGTCAAATCCATATTCAAAAATTAGATCTACGGTCTGATGTCAGAGTTGGGTCTCAAGTTAGGTGTAACACCCCCTAATTCTTTCCACCTATTATGAGTAGATGCATAGAAGAAACTGTGAGAAAGACTAAGAAATACTATAGAAGAAGGATCCTTGAGGGTCTATCTAGGGCTTGGAGAGAGATCAACAACTCATAGAAAGGGCCTCCTAAACCCCCTGAGGACTTGGTGAAATTTTCTAAGCCTGAGCCCATGTACGAGAGTCATACAACCCGTAAAGTATATTACGGCCTGTATACTTGTTTCATGAATTGCTGGTCCAAATATCAACTTTTCAGTATCTTGAATTACGAGTTATCAAACGGCCCATAGAAGTTTTTATGACTCATAAAAGAGGTCTCGTGCCAAGTAACTCGGATTTTCAGACCCTTCATTTACGAGAGGCTGTCTACGGCTTGCAGAATGTTCTACGACCCGTAGACGAGGTCTCATGGACCTTGTCGACCATTTTTAAGAGGGGTATTTTTGTCTATTCCTATTCCCTTTTAATCAAATTTTTGGACTTTTAGACTTAATTAAAGCCCTAAAATAAAACCCTATGAGTATTTCACCATTCTTCACGCTTAAGGCTTTCTTGAGAATACTAGAGAAGGGAGAAGAGTGAGAGTTCCAAATTCTAACACAAAGACCGATTGGAGTTTGATTGTCTCTTTTATTTCCAAGTATGTAAGGCTAACCAAAACATGGATTCTATTCTTCCATATGCCCCATAACCCAAATTGATGGTGATGTGAGTAATTTGAATCTCCTGTGGATGTTTCTTGAAGGCTTTTCTAAGAATCTAATGTATAACTACATAATTTTGCATAAATTACTATTTTTATGATCTAATTACTTGAATTACATGATTTTACCTTACTACATGAACCCTAGCATTATTTCTTATTATTTTCACATATTTTACTTGCATGAGCATAATTAGAGCCTAAAGAGTCTATGGAATCCCTAAATGTTTTAATTCTCCATTTGGTCTGCTAAATACTATGAGTTAGAATGATGTATGATTAGGTCCTTATGAGTCAAGAACAGTACCTTAAAAAGATGTGATCAAAAGGTTGATAGTCGATGTGATGAATTGAGTTGATGAATGTCCAATGAGACTAGGTGAATGAGTTAACCATAGGGTTGATGTCTTATGAGCATATTGAGTCTTGGAAGAAGTATTAAGCACTGAATTGAGTAAGAGTAAGTCCAACTCGAACTCAATAACTACATAGCTGGTGTAGGAGAGGATTTAACTATAAAATTGGATGTTTTCTATTGTCCCAAAAAGAGGACTTGACGTTACTATAGGATGTCCTACACCCCCGGTAGGGTAATAGATGCATGTGGCAACAACATCACTTCGTTGTATTATCACCATCTCATAGGTGATGATTGTAGGTTAGAGAAACTCCTAAATAGGCCTTGATAGTACTCCGAGTGGATGAGACGTAGATGATAGATAAGTAGTCATTGTCTAAATTGCATTCTGACTTTAGACTTTTGACATGATGATTGATATTTCCTATTTCTCGGGTTGATTTATTTGAGATGATGTTATTCCTCCTTTATATATTTCTTTTTGACATTTTACATGCTCATACATTCCACGTACTGACGTCCATTTGGGCCTGCATCTTTCGATGATGCAGAGACATGTACTAGTGATCATCAGCAGGTGCCCCGTTGAGAACTTTTTTGCTTTAAGTTGATTGGTGAGCCCTCCCTTACATTTGGAGAATATCATATTTCTATTCTAGCTTTGAGTTTTAGACGCATTTTATTCTATTTAGAGGTAGTCATGGGTCTGTCATTGGCACCATTTAGACAGTTGTTTTAGAGGCTTCATCGACTAGATTGTTGATATGATTGGATTTTATGTTGACTAGTTTTCTTTCATACTAGTCTTGCTTAGTTATGGATGTGATGTTTGGCCTTTGGCATTTATTTTATCATTTGTCATTTCCTTCTTTTAAGCACTCTAATTCATGGATGTCTTCCGTTATTAGAATGTGATTGAACGAATGTGATGAGGCCGAGTGGTTCACTTCGGGACTAGCAATAGTCTTGGAGTGCCGACCACGACAAGGGTATTCCTCTCGGGGCTTGACAAACTTCCTATCAGAGCACAGAGTTCAAGAGTCCTACGGAGTCTATGAAGTTGTGTCTAGTATAGTTTTGTTTTTGGGTGTGTTGTGCACCACACTTCATAAGCAGGAGGCTATAGGACATTAGGAATCGTTTCATTTCCTTTTGTTCTGAGTTCGTGCGATAGAGTTAACAACTCTACAAAGTTCTTTTCTAACTCATATGTTGCGTGCTTGCAGATCATGCCTCCAAAGTATACCGTGGCCTAGAGAAATGCTTTATCCAGCAATGATGGGACTCTTACTTCAGAGATACCTACTCAAATGGAAACGAGAGGTCGAGTTCGACCAACTAGAGCCATTGATGTACCACAAACACCTACTGCTCCATCTGCCCCTACCCTAGAGGCTGACTTCTAATGAGCTATCATAATGCTCACTCAACTAGTAGTTGCTCAGAGTAGAAACCAGAGTTCACAAACTCATAGTTCTAATTCTCAAGAGCCAACATCTGCCACCAAATTGGGATATTTTCTAAGGATAAATCCACCAGGTTTTACTAGATAAAAGGTTGAGGAAGACCCCATAACTTTATTGATGAGATAAGGAATGTAGTAAAAGCTATACATGTGACTGAGACAGAAGGAGTTGAACTTGCTTCCTATCAACTCAAGGACGTGGCAAATGCTTGGTACAATCAATGGGAAAAAAGCCGAGGTGAGGATGTGAGCCTGCCATTTGGGACGACTTTGAGAGTGCCTTTGTTGATCACTTCTTTCCATGAGAGTTGAGGAAAGCGAAGGTGGAGGAGTTTGTTAACTTGAAGTAGGAAGGGATGACTGTCAAAGAATATAGCCTCAAATTCATACAACTATCCAGGTATGCTCCAGAGATGGTCCTCGATATGAGGTCTAAGATAACAAAGTTCATATCTGGCTTAGGCAAACATGTGAAAAAAGAGTGCAAAGTGACATTGTTGATTCCGGATATGGACATCTCTAGGCTTATGGTCTATCCATAACAACTTGTGGAGGATAAGAAGAGAGATAGGGAGGAGCACTAGAGCAAAAAGGCTAAGTCAGCAGGGCATGAGCCTAGCCAGCCTAAGCAAGGTAAGTGGGATAGATCCAATTTTCAGAAGAGGTCTTTGAACTATGCACTATCTTCAGCAAGTGCACTAGCTCTGAGTAACAAGTATGATTAGAAGTCTCAGGGTTATCAGAATTTCAGAGCTCAGGGTTCTTTATCCCAAGCCAGTGTGACTCAAGGTTCAAGAGGCAAACCACCATGTGGTAAGGTTAGCTCTATCTAGGTCAGTGTCGTAAGGGCACCAATGCTTTTTGTAGGTGCAGACAGACTGGACACTTCCAGAATGAGTGCCCAATGAGGAGGAGGGGTGATGGAGGTAATAAAGCTTAGTCTTCAGTAGCACCACAAAGAGGTGTCACAACTAATACGGGCGAGGGTACAAACCATCTATATGCTATGGGAAATCGATAGGATCAGAAAGTTGCACCAGATATTGTCATAGGTATGCTTCGAGTCTTTTCATATGATGTGTATATCTTGCTTGACCCAGGTGACACTTTATCATTTATAACTCCATATCTGGCTAGTAAGTTTGAGATCTTTCCTGAATATCTTCTTGAGCCCTTCAGTGTTTCTACTCCTACTGGTGAGTCCATTCTAGCTGAGAGGATATATAGAGATTGCACAGTGTCTATCTATCATAGAGATACTTTGACAGACATAGTTGAGTTAGAGATGATTGACTTTGATATGATTCTTAGCATGGAGTAGCTTTATGCCTGCTATGCTTCTGTTGATTATAGAACCTAAATGTCAAATTCAAGTTTCCAAATGAGCCTGTCATAAAGGTAAAGGGTGATTCTATACGCCTAAGGGTAAGTTTATTTCCTACCTTA
The DNA here is from genome assembly GCA_026153255.1 of Solanum medicagineum. Lineage (NCBI taxonomy): Eukaryota > Viridiplantae > Streptophyta > Magnoliopsida > Solanales > Solanaceae > Solanum > Solanum medicagineum. The sequence goes on from JAPFFP010000002.1 coordinate 7,379,540, forward strand.
GGGCCAGAAAACTAATTTCTAAAGGATATATCTATCACCACATACGAGTTAAGGCTGATGATGTAGAGTTTCCACATTTGGAGTCAGTTCTAGTTGTAAATGAGTTTCTGATGTCTCCTGATGATTTGCTTGGAGTCCCTCCTGATAGGGAGATTGACTTTGATCAAAGATCTCCTGGATACCCAGCCTATCTCTATTCCGTCATATAGAATGTCCCCCGCAGAGTTGAAAGAACTGAAAGAGCAATTGAAAGATCTTTTGGATAGGGGATTTATTAATCCGAGTGTCTCACCATGGTGTGCTCCGGTCCTTTTCATACAAATGAAAGATGGTTTCTTCAGGATGTGTATAGATTATCACAAGTTGAATAAAGTAACCATTAAGAACAAATATCCCCTTCCGAGGATGGATGACTTGTTTGACCAACTTCAGGGTGCCACTGTTTTCTCTACAATAGACCTCATTCAGGCTATTACTAGTTGAAAGTGAGAGAATGTGACATCCCGAAGATGGGTTTTTGAACCCAATATGGTCACTTTGAATTTTTGGTAATGTCCTTCAGATTGACCAATGCTCCTGTCGTTTTCATAGACTTGACTAAGAGAGTATTCAGATAGTACCTTGACATGTTTGTGATTATGTTCATTAATGATATATTGGTGTACTCTAGATATGAGGAAAGCATGCCAATCACCTCTAAATTGTTCTTTAGACCCTCAGAGATAAGGAGTTGTATGCCACATTTTCAAAATGTAAGTTCTGGCTTAAATTAGTGTCATTTTTGGTCCATGTTATCTCGGGTGATGGTATTCGAGTGGATATGCAGAAGATTAAGGTAGTTAAGAACTGGCTTAAACCCACCTCTCCAACTAACATAAGGAGTGTTTTGGGTTTGACCGGTTACTATTGCAAGTTTGTTGAGGGATTCTCTTACTTATCCTAGCCATTGACAAAGCTGACTCAAAAGAAAGCTAGTTTTAGTGGTCCGATGAGTGTGGGGAAAGTTTTCAAGAGTTAAAAAGTAGATTAACAACTGCACTGGTATTGACTCTACCAGAAGGGACTGATAATTTTGTGATATATTATGATGCTTCTAGAGTGGGATTGGGATGTGTTCTGATGCAAAGAGGCAAGGTCATAGCCTATACTTCTAGAAAACTCAAGAATCTTGAGAGGAACTATCCAATTCATGACTTAGAATTGGCTGCGATGGTGTGTGCACTCAAGATTTGATGCCACTACTTGTATAGAACACATGTGGATGTATTAACAGACCATAAGAGTCTGCAATACGTCTTCACTCAGAAAGAGCTTAACTTGTGGCAGAGGAGATGGCTTGAGTTACTCAAAGACTACGACATGAACAACCTCTACCATCTAGGTAAAGCTAATGTGGTTGTTGATACTCTTAGTAGGTTATCCATGGGGAGCACTGCCCATGTAGTAGAAGAGAAAAAGGAGTTGGCCAAACAGGTTCACGATTGGCATGATTGGAAGTTCAACTAGATGAATCGCGCGAAGCAGGAGTTCTTGTGCATAATGGGTCTATATCCTCTCTAGTAGTAGAGGTTAAGCAAAAACAAGATCAAGATCCTATTTTATTATGGTTGAAGGCAGATGTGAATAAGCAGAAGGTGATGGCTTTCGCCAAAGGGGGAGATGGAGTCTTGAGGTATCAAGGAGATTGTGTGTTCCAGATGTTGATAGTATTCGAGAGAGGATCACAATAGAGGCCCACTGTTGCAGATATTCCATCCATCCAGGGTCTACCAAGATGTACCATGATTTGAGAGAAGTCTACTGGTGGAGTGGAATGAAGAAAGACATTGTTGAGTTCGTTTTAAAGTGCCCGTATTGCCAACAAGTTAAAATTGAGCACCAAAGGCCATGTGGAGTAACTCAGAATTTTGAGATTCCAGAGTGAAAATGGAGATGATTAATATAAACTTCATCACAAGTTTACCGAGGTCCCACAGACAGCATGATTCAATTTGAGTGATAGTTGATCGGATGACAAAATCTGCACACTTCTTAGTGGTATAGTGAGTGATACTTGATCGAATGACAAAATCAGCACACTTCTTAGTGGTATAGATAATAGACATTACAGAGGATTATGCTCAGTTATACATAAGGGAGATTGTCATGTTGCATAGAGTTCCTTTGTCCATCATATTAGATAGAAGGGCTTAGTTCACTGGCCAATTCTAGAAGTCCTTTCAGAAGGCTTTGGCTCAAAGGTAAACCTTCGTACTGCTTTCAACCCACAGACTGATGGTCAGGTAGAGTGACGATACATACTTTGGAGGATATGTTGAGGGCTTGTGTCATTGACTTCAAAGGTAATTGGGATGTCCACTTGCCTCTGATTGATTTTGCCTATAACAACAGCTTTCATTCGAGCATCCAAATGGCTCCTTATGAGGCTCTCTATGGGAGGAGATGTAGATCTCCGATTGGATGGTTCGAGGTAGGTGAGGCAGGGTTAATTGGGTCAGACTTAGTATATCAGGCTATGGAGAAGGTAAAGATTATCCAAAAGAGATTGAGAATTGCATAGAGCCAACAGAAATCCTACGCTGATGTTAGAAGAAGAGACTTGGAGTTTAAGGTCAACGATCCGATGTATCTGAAAGTGTCACCTATGAAGGGTGTGATGAGATTCGGTAAGAAGGGGGAGTTGAGTCCTCAATACATTGGTCCCTATCAAATTGTGAAGAGAGTGGGAAACGTAGCTTATGAGTTAGAGCTACCACCAGAGTTAGCGGCCATCCGAAACGGAGACAAGGCCCAACGACGAATTTGTCCAAGTCCGATAATGAATAAAGTCCATATTAAGAGTGCAACTTTAGCGTGTGTTTTACCATCATAAATGGACAATAACTAAAGCCCAAGATGAATAATAAAACGTCCCAAGTACATCACAACCCACTTGACTAATTGGGCCCAAACTAAGTGTAGAGGAATTAGGAAAATGGGCAGCCAAGGCCCATCAACTTTGAGACCCATTTAGGCCCAAGTGTGAGGGCCAAGCTGCTACAGCACTAGCTTATTAATATGTGTTAATATGTGGTCAAAAGATCAAGAGAAATCCTGCCAAAGAGACCCTTTAAAAGGGCTCAAAAACAGCCCCTTAAGTCATTTCACTTTTGAACAATTTTCAGCTTTCCTAAAGACTCTGTTTTTCTCTTTACTTCACTTCACAAGGAAGCCAATACAACCCTCTAGGGTTCTTGAAGGAAACTTGAATTTAGCCCTAGGCACCATCCGATTATGGTTAATGATCGAAGATATGATGACTTATGTCACATTAGCCCTGGGGCTATTTATAACTAGCCATTTTGAAGGCTAAGGTAAGTGGAAATATCCATCTATTTGTTATACTTATCCCATGACAAACAAGAAATATATGCTAGTTATGCTTGTGAACAAAGGTCGGACAGCATGTGTTTAGAAAGTTGTTGCACACTTGCCTTTTTTTTAGTGACTTCTCTATGGTTTGTGGGCTATACTATGAAGAGAAGTTGATGTTCTTAACATGGTTTAAATTATAGATATTAATCTAAGGTTGCTACCTTGATTTTGTTTCATTTAAATGCGAGCTTTTTTGTGTTATCTTAAGTGTGATTTTGATTGGAACTTGTGGGCTGATGGATGGAACTATTGCCTCACATCCTTCATGACTGCTTTGGCACTATTTTGAGACTGTTTTAAGGCTGTTTTATGTATAGATGTGTTGAGGATAGTTTGGATAAAGTTGAAACAGGTTCGGGATTGTTGACGTCGAAATGTAGCGAGAATACGAATGTGATGCTGCCTGTTTGTGTGTTGTGCAGGATTGTTATGTCTTGTACCTTGTGAACTTTTGTAAGACTATTAAGGGTCTAAAACAAGATGTCTATGATAAGTTCATAAGAATGGTTGTTAGAGAATACGAATACAAGTGAAAAGGTTGAAGGAATGCCTTTGGGTCACTAATTATAAGCTTGCTGCCCGGGTGTTAGTCTTTATGATATTGGGCTGCCAAGAAGTGTTTCTTTACTACTAATACTAGTCTTATTTGCTATTATATTGTAGATAAATATTTGAGGGAAAAAGCGGCCACTCCAAGGTAGTAACAAGGTCATACAACAAGGCATGTAAGGCTACTTGATTTCGTATTATTTGGCATGAAACATAGATCTCTCCTTGGCACATAAAGGCACTTACCAACTCCAACACAACTATTAACCATGTCTCAACTCTTTCGCATGTTCATATGCTCCCATACATAGTCACCTTCAAATCTGCATACATACTTGGATACCAAGATAAACTAGTTCGTTCTACTAAATAAAGTTCATGTGTTGTTCTACCTCTTATGCATTTCATTATTCATGTATTCCTTTCATTGTGGTGTTGTCTTTTGTGATTATTTACATGTCATATATTGTATCTACAGTCCTACAACTCTAATATTATGACCACCAAAAGAAGCATCTCAAATGTAATTGAAAGATAAAGTATATTACCTATTGATGGGTGGTAATCCAAGGGGTGGAAGAATCACCTAGCTAGGGTCGATCCTATCACGGGGGGTAGCCCGAGTGATGAAAGGAAAAGCCTAGCCAAGGTCAATCCCGATATAGATTTACCACTGATCAGCTGGTCATTTGTATTACATGTTTTGCACAGATTATACAATAAAGTTAAAGTAATAAAAAGAACATAAAGTATATGATCCGACAGTATAACTAAAGGTGGTCTCTTATCCTTACACCAGTGTGTAGTTTCATTTGAGTTGTTACTTCATATATAGTATTTCCTGCCTTATATATTCAGTACATTATCTCGTACTGACGTCCCTTATAAGGGACCTACATTTTATGCTACAAGTACAGGTGCTAGTAGATCTCCCCAGTAAGAGTACAGGATATCCAGCTGTTGTTACCAAGCTCCAGGTTCCTTCGGAGTTTTGTGTGTCTAGAGCTTATACTTTTGTATTGTATAGATAGTCGAGGTGGGGCCTGTCCCGACCCTTATCAGATATTTTTCCTTATCTAGAGGCTTTGTAGACTATGTAAATTAAAGTGTGGTCATGTCTCCTACTTTAGACAACATGGCCCTGACGGCCTAGCCATATGCATTTCTTTTTGGCTTGTTATTACTGTTTAATCTCTTAAAGGCATGTTGAATGAAGAAATTCCTTATAATATATATATAGAAAGCGCATGGATACAAGTTGGTTCTCCCAAGCCTTATCGGCAACGAGTGTTAGTCCGCCTTAACGGAACTTTGGGCGTGACAGAAGTGGTATCAGAGCAGGTCATCCTAGGTGAGTCTACAAAGCTGTGTCTATGTAGAATCTTGTTTATCGATGTGTTGTGCACCACATTTATAAGCAGGAGGCTACATGGCCATTAGGAGTTGTTACTTTCTTTCATTCTTTAGGTCATGCCATAGAGCCAAGTGTAATAGGTGCATTATGTCTAACTCCTAAATTGTTTTGTACAGCAAGTATGCCAGAAACCAGGAAAAACAAAGGTAAAGGGAAGGGAGTAAAAGTGGTGGTTGGTATACCAAGCCAGGTGAGACAATGAAATGAGGTTCAAGATGAGTCTCTGTCATAGACATCTCCAACTCCTGCAGTTCCTGGTGACCCCGGAAGTAGTGAAATTCCCCCAGAACCTCCTATCGATGCTACCGTGCAGGATTTGATAAATGCAATCCAACTATTGACTCATATAGTCGCTGGCCAAGGTCAAAGAAATGAAGGTCCAGTTATAGGTGCAAGTGGTGTGAATAGGGAAGCTAGCACGAGGATACGTGACTTCCTTAATTTGAACCCTCCATCCTTCACTGGGTAAGATCCTAATGAAGATCCCCAAGACTTTATTGATCAGATTTAACGCACTTTAGCTGTTATGCATATGAGTGGTACAGAAGTTGTCGAGTTAGCGACATATAGGTTGAAAGGTGTGGCTATATTGTGGTATGAAGCTTTGAAGCAATCTAAGGGTATAGATGCACCCCCAACTACCTGGAAGGAGTTCAAAGAGGCATTTTTTTACCATTACTTGCCATTAGAGATCCAAGAGGCCCGTGCAGATTAGTTCTTGAACCTCCACCAAGGCAATATGAGTGTGAAGGAGTATAGCCTTCAATTTAATTCCCTTCCCAGGTATGCTCTTAATGTAATCGCTACTATGGCAGATAGAGTTCATCATTATGTGGATAGATTGGATACGTATCTGGTCAAAGACTGTACCATTGCTTCCTTAAAATCAACATTCAAAACAATTTTAAAGCAAACAATCAAAAACCTACACACACACCATAGACTAACAATTTAAAAACAAAAAATCCAAAACCTACTTAAAATAAACATTCAAAACAAAACATTTAAAAATATCCAAAATCCAACAAAAAGAAAATAATTGTCTAAAATAAGGAACAAAGTATCCATAAGTAGCAAATAAGGATGAGGGTCAAAAATATCAAACACATGGTGCTCAAGCAACGGCATCCACTTGATTTTGGGGGTCCTGGGCTCCTGGGGTCCGATCTCCTCCTTTGTAGTTTAGGCTGCAGCTGTACCTAAGCTCCCGGTTCCTCGTGCTATCTGTTGCTCCTGGTCTCTCCGTATAGCTGCCATAGCTAATGAATCTTGCACCACCACATCAGTAATTTGCTCCTCCAGTGTTTCAACCTCATCATCAGTCCTGGGTCCCTTCTGGCTCATGGCTAATTCATCACTCTCGAGGGGCCTCTTCCCGCAGCCAGGCAGCTGGTCATCAAAAATATCAAATATATCATCACCCGTCAGTGCCTCCTCCGTGTTGCTATCAGAGCCGCTAACATCTTCAATAAGTTGGCCTTGAACCTGGCCAACTTATCCTTTACAGCAACCATGTCAGCTGGTCGTGCATCCTCGAGTCTCTTCTGGACTCTATCCTCAAAGGCATTTGCTCTGGCATCCACTATTC
>JAPFFP010000002.1:7386604-7407372 GCA_026153255.1 Solanum medicagineum
ATTTCCAATTGTACTTATGTTACCTAGGGTAATTGAGTCAACAAACCATGGTGAACACAATTCCCAAGTTCTCCCTAAAGTTAAGTGTTTTCTCGCATCATAGTTTAGTGTTTATTTTACTTTATTTTTGAATCACAAAAAACCCCCCATTTAGAGATTTTAATTATTTATGCTTGAAATGATTAGTTGTGGATCTTATACTCAAGCACCGTATTCCCTGTGGATTCGACCCTAACATTCGGTTAGGTTATTACTGACAGCGGCCGCTTTCTTATTGGAGCGTGACATCATCAAAACTTATGTCACCCTTGCAAGGGAATACAGCTAGGTATTGACTTGAATTCATTATTAGTTAGTTCTAGTATTGATTCCTAGAATCTCTTATATTTTACTTTTATTTTTGTTTTTGTTTTTTATTTTATTTGCAGGTGTACTAGGTTGTATTACCCAGCATAAGGAGCCAAGGTAATCCCTTAGCTCCAATCAATTTAGAGATCCATCGACTAGTGATAAGAATGGTTCAAGTGAATGAAGATATCAAGGTAGAGAAGGATATGAATATGAATGAGGATATGGGAAAAGAGGAGAATCCACAACGAAGGGGTAACAAGCCACAACTTAGGGATTTCAATGAAAACACTTATGAATGGAATCAATATCGATTGAACACTATGGCTATGGAAGTTACTGGTGCCATTATATTTCCTCCTTTACCGACAGATGCTAAATTCATAGTATCGAGTGGATTGCTCCAAATGCTCCAAAATCGCAAACTATTAACAGGCTTACCTTCGGAGGATCCCCACTATCATCTCCAAAATGTGGTGTTTATTTGTAAGAGTGTCATAGGGACACAAAATCTTTCTCTTAATGTTGTTGGTTTAAGATTGTTTCCACTGTCATTGACTGGTAATATAGCTGTATCATTGTCTGAGCTTCCTCTGGGTACTATTACAAGTTGGGCTGATCTTGAGAGAGTATTCCTTGAAAGATATTTTCCAAGATCTAAGAAGTTGAATCTCAAGGACAAAATCAATAACTTTGAGCAATTGTCAGGTGATTCTATTAGCACAACATAGGAAAGGTTTACTAAATATTTGAGGATGGTCCCTGATCACAAAATTGTTGATGATGCCTTAGTTGAGATTTTCTATCGAGCACTTGATGAGAATAGGCAAGCATGTGCCAATACAATCATGGGAGACATGTTCCTTAACCAACTTTTTGCATTGATAGCCGCAAGGATGGAGCAAGTGGTCAAAACAAATAGAGCATGGGGTCAACGAGAGAGAGGTGCGATCAAACCTTCCTGTGCGGTCAATACCCACAATGAGCAAGCAAAGGTAAACAAAGAGATCATAGAGCAACTTGCTCAACTTTGCACAATCATGGACTTGGTTTTAAAGAAAAACAAAGAAAGTGTCATGGCAGTCACCCACCAACCTCTGAAAGCTCCCATCTATGATGATCCATTCTTTGATAAAGGTGCATGTTTTGTAATCAAACAAGCGGTGGGTTTCTGGAACAACCACCAAGGGTCAAATTAGGACTATTGGAGGTAAGGGTCCGAGAATCAAGGTCGAAACTTCAACCGTGATGGTGTGTATAGAGATAATTAGGGCAGATACTATGAGAGAAAAAGTGCAAGATGCCAAGTGGAGAAGAAGAAAGGGCTACAGGAATGGTCCTTGTGTGCCACCTCATAACCGTGTGCCCAGGTAAAGTATATCCAAGATCGAAGAGATGTTTGAAAAGTTGTTGAAGAGGGCCGACCACCAAGATGAGACATTAAAGGGAATGAAAGCGGATATTTCAAGTATTAACCAAAAAATAGAGTCTCACTCGGTGGCAATTAAGCAACTTGAACAACAATTTAGACAAGATTTGTCACAAGTGAACAAAGTATAAAAGGGCACCTTACTAAGAAATACAGTTCAAAATCCTAAAAATGAAGGGCATTGCATGGCGGTTATGACTCGGAGTGGAAAAATCCCCGTAGATCACCCTATGCCGGTAATTATGGATGATGTTAATGAGAAGGATCTTGGTGGTGAAGTCGTGGTTGAGGGAGAAGATCTGAAGGTCATTGGGATGCAATAAGAAGAGGTAAGGGAGCACAAAAAATTTAAAGCAATTCTAAAATCCCCTCCTCCTTTCCCTCAAACGCTTAAGAAAAAAGAAGAGGAGGGTAAATTCAAACATTTCCTCTCGATATTAAAGAAACTCTCCAACAATGTTCCCCTTGTAGAAGCTTTGGAGAAGATGATTGGGTATGCTGAGTATATGAAGGATTTAGGGACCAAGAAGCACTTTGAGCCAAGCGTTCTCACAAACACTCCAACAATGTAGTGCAATTATGACCAAATGCCTTGTTCAAAAATGAGAGGACCCCAGTGCATTCACCATTCCTTACACCATTGGTGATGTTGAGTTTGCAAGAGCGTTGTGTGACCTAGGAGCGAGCATCAATCTAATACCTCTTGCAGTATTAAAAGATCTTGGCTTTGGCACTCCCACCCCGACAATAATGATGTTGCTCATGGTGGATCGAACCATTAAGAAGTCAGAGGGAATCCTTTTTGATGTGCTTGTTAAAGTTGATACATTCATTTTTCCTGCGGATTTTGCGATCCTTGACATCGAAGTTGATTTTGAGGGGGTGCCCATCATCTTGGGGAGACCATTTCTGGCCATTAGGAGAGCCTAATGGATATAGATTTGGGTCAACTGCAGTTTAGGGTTAATTATGCAGAGATTGTGTTCGATATTCTCCAATCCATGAAGCACTAAGATGAGTTAAAGAGTGAGGTATGGACCCTTGATGATAGTTGATGAAGGACGATGACAAAGTCAAGCATTGTTGATAATTGTTGACAAGGCACTTCTTGGGAGGCAACCCAAGCATTGTTGATAATTTTTGGTTTGTTTTAAGTGTTTTTGGTTGTTGAGATTCTTAAGTAGAAGGTGCGAGTGTGCTTTTAGTTGAAAGACATTGATGTAGTTGTAATATTTTGAAATTTTTTGTGTTTTGAGACTTGGTTTGAAAAAGTGAGAAAATGGCACTTGGAGAAACCTCTACGAGTAGGCCTACGAGTCATAGTCGTCACTACGACTCGTAGTCATGCCCGTAGAAGGAATCAGGGAGTATCAAATGTTGGCACATACACTACGAGCCAACCTTACGATTCGTATGGTCTCTTACGAATCGTAAGTGGGGTTCATTGTGCCCAGGTATGAACTTTTACAAGTGTTGGGTCTGCTACGTGGCCGAGGCTAACGAGTCGTATGACAACCTACGACTCGTAGTTAGGGTCTCGTATCCTCGACCTGCAGCTTTTTAATATCTAACCCAATTTCTTTTAAATAGGGGTCAAATAAAAATTTGACCTCTATTCTTCATTTCCCTCAACCCTAAGCAACCAAAAATCCCTAAACCCATTCTATGTTCCTCTTTTCTGACCAAAATTCTGGCCATCCACGTCATTTTTTGGCAAGGATTCCAGTGAGGTCACTATTTCCTAGGGTTTTGGCATGGTTTTTGATTCTCTTTGTGTTAAATATAGCAATCTTTTGTGGTGAACCTACTACTTAGATGAGTGCAAGGTTAATTTAACCATGTATAATTACGCCATGTGGTGATTTTTGATCTAGACATGAAATCTACGATTTATATTCTTTGAAAAGTTATGTTATGATTCAAACCTTGTTTAGAATGCTTGAGTGGGAGAATGTGCATGCAAAAATTCTTGGTTCATGGAATGTAATGCTTAATTGCTGCCGAACCATTGTGTGAATTATTTTTGAAATTGGAAATTAGGAGGTGTGTGTGTGTTTCATATGTCTTAACCTGTTGGATGATATTGAAATGGTCTAAATGGTACTTGCATCTCTATAGAATGTCATGTTGATATCAAGTGCGAGCTTGGAATTGTATTCGGTGTGCTTGATGTACTGTTAAAATGATTTTGATTCTTAGGGAGGATGGTTGTTTTAACTTTTTGTTGTCTTTATAGGATTGCTTATGTGGCAAATATTTTGTATTGTTCTTATGTGCCAAAGTATTTTGAATGGTGTGCTTTGCTTTTGCTTGCTGTGGGAAAATGATAGGCAATAATGGTGCCTTATGTTTTCTGCTACAAGGCACTCCTATGACTCGTAAACTCCCATGCGAGTTGCAGTGGTCCCTCGTAGTAAGCATCAGTCACCTGTGTTTTCTTCATATTTCCCATACGAGACTTACATACGACTCGTAATATCTATTACGACTCTTAGGGGGGGTCTTGTAATCCTAACTCAGTTCTTAAAAATGTCTTTAAAATTTGGTACGAGGCCAAATTATCACTCATAGGCTCCTCTACAAGTCATAACTGCCTCTTGTATTTGAGGTCAGATTGTGTTTTTGTAAGGCATTTTATTACTACGAGGCCTATGTACGTCTCATTGGGCATCCCACGACTCGTATCTGTACTCGTACCTGCAGACCTGCAAGTGTTTCAGTGATCTTTCTTCTATTTTATTTTGTTTCTATGCTTAAGTGTTTTCATTTCTTATTTTTCATTATGTAATTTATTGGATCAAACATCTTGAAAATTATATGTTTCTATGTGGTTGGTTTGCAGATAAAACACCCCCTAAGGACAGACGTGCAATTCAAACTTTCCAATGGATGTTGATTTTGGAATCCTCCAAGACTGAGCATTCAGAGGGCTCTGTGGAAGTCCACAGAGTCAGGATAGATCCTGAAGCCATTAGACCCAAGACTCGAGCACTTGCAGCAAAGACTACCATGGAAGTTAGATGCTCCTTCTAGTCTGTAGAGGAGGAACAACAGGGTAACGAGGACGGGTCGGACAACAGCCTACCACAGATGACCTCCTCATACTCAGAGTCAGAATTGGAGTATGAGAGCACCTCCACGACCTAGTAGGAAGAAGTCCAGTCTCAACCTCCGATCGACCGCAGATGGTGTGTCCCAAGGATGAAGGAGATATATGATCAGGGTTTAGAGCCCAAGGGCTAGGGTAAACCGATGCAGCAATTTCATAAAGAATCGAGACTGAACGACTCAAGGTTGGATAACGTGTCTGAGTTGGATGCATAGTTAGATAGACATAGGCTACGATGGACTACGTAACAGTTGGGCACGTACGTCCCCTTCGTAGTCCGTGACGCATTTGATTGGCTAGCCGACCGTCCAGATGTCTATGGGAAGAGGCCCCTTGAGCATGATTATGATCCAGATGCTGACTCAGAAGAGGCCGAAACTAAAGGAGGAGCCCATATATGAGGCGGGGCTGCAAGAGTCGCTATTGTTGGCATCTATTCAACGAGACCGAGAGCAGCACACCCCTCATGGAGAGGGTACTTTCAGTACTGCTATGGAGGAGATCGTACCCCAAGACCTCACAGATCAGCCAGAGATCAGTGCTTGATGCACCATGATGTTTGACTTCTTTTGACCCCAGTTTTAAAATTTGCCATTATGGATATTTTTTCCTCTTGTTAATACAATTTTTAGAATTATGTTGGTTTTGGATGTTTGTGTTGAATGATGTTTTGTTACTTTGATTTTGGATATTAGTTTTTAAATGTTGGTTTTTAATGTATATGTATATCTTTGTTATGTTTGCGTATTTTCGTATTCTATGTGTTTTTCTTTGAGGACAAAGTATCCTATTTTGGTGGGGTGTGGGAAGTTATGGATTAAGGTGAAGTCTGAGTAACCTCGAGTCCATAACTTCCCCTATTTTTGATTCCAAGGTTTTCTTGCCGTGATTCTTTTTCCTTGTGGATGTTTACTTTTTTAGTTGAACCGGCATGTTTAGGTAGTGTAGATAATGTGTAAATTCATAGTAGAGTTATCTGTTTGCATATACATAGTCTTTAGATGCGTTTTAAAGTTTTGATGAAAAATTGGGTACCCTCAAAATTTTTGAGATTGTGGTTGTTGATGCATTCATACATTTTTGAGTATCTGGCAATTTTTGTTCTAATATTGTGATGATAAGCTGAGGCTGAAAGCATGACCTGTGAGTCTTTACTTGTTTGTGGATGCAATGCCATGTGTGTTGTGAGCTTATATTGTTGTATTCATGTATCTTGTATGGACTCAGAACTTGCCTTAGTACTCTAAGATTGGTTTGGAGATGTGGTGGATATGGAAAGGATCTTAGGCCTTTGTTCTTTGAGTAAACCCACTTTTGGCCCAAATAACCCACCAAATGAGTGTGTGGATCCCTTCTTCCAAAATTCTGAGCTTCTCATGTACTCATTCTTTCTTGACATCATGCTAGCTTAACCTTGTTTGATGAAATACCTTGATTTTGGCCCTGGTCTATCCTTGGACATATGAACGTTAATTGAGGCTAAAAGCCTATGTTGAGGGTGGCTACAAGTTGTGGCCCTGGTTTGAGTAATAGATATTGTGTACTTCATCTCAGACTAAAAGCCTAAGTTGTGGGTGGCCCTTATTGTGGTAAAGTAATGACAATGAGGTGGTTAGTTAGGAAATAAAGAAAGAAATGAAAAATCATGAGCCAAATGAAGAAAAAGAAAAGAAAAGTGCCTTGAATTGAGAAAACATAGCAACAATTGAGTTTAGAAATAAGGCACCACTGAAAATTGAAAGAAAGCACTCGAGAAAAGTTCAAAACTGGAGAATAAGGGTGGATTTATTGAAAAGGGTTGGATTATGAAAGCAAAAAGTGTTGGTAAACATGTGTAAAGGATAGTGTTTAGTCACTACTTGCTAAAATGCCATACCAAACCCCCCTGAACCTATGTTACAAGCCCATAAGTACTAAAGTTATCCACATCCACCTTATCACCAAGCCAGAAGATGATATAGAGGCAACCTATTGTGTTAGTAAGTATGCATGAATTTCAATTGTGAGAGTGAGAATGCTTTCTCAGTCCCTGAATTCTAAATGCTTTTTGAGTGAGAATGAGGGACTTCTTTCTGGTGAGGGCATTTGCACTTTTTGAGAATCATATTATTATACTAGCGAATGTGGATGGTTGATGCTCCTTAGCTTGTCAGGTATCTCATTGTGTTCTGGTTGTACTTAATAACTTTGCAATCCTGTTTTGAAAATGGTAGTTGGGTAACTGAATCAAAGGAGTTGTTGTATATGCCTTTAGTGTAGCTACTATATATTTCTCATTTTCTACTCAGATTTAGTCGTTGCTTGATGACAAGTAACAATTCTAAGTTGAGGGTCTTGATGTGCTGTCAAAATACAACACATTTTATGCCCAAAACAAGCAATTTTATGAGTTCTTAATGCGATTTTTTATGGTTTTTATGTGTTTTTGTGTTATTCTTGCAAAAAAGTTAGGTTGGTATGATTTTGAAGAAAAGTTGCAGATTTTGCTTAATCATAGGACATACGAGCACACCTACGAGTCGTAGCCCAAGCTACAAGTTGTAGGATGTGTCGTAGCCTAAGCTACAAGTCGTAAGATGTGTCATAGCAAGAAATAGAGACCGAAATTAAGAAATCTGCTAAGTGAAGGTCACCACTACGAGTCGTAAGTCTCACCACGACTCGTATAGGTGGACTCGTAGTAGGAATCAGAGAGCCAAAATGTTGGACCATAAACTGAAGGCCAAAACTACGAGAGGAACATATGGGTTGTATCTCAAGCAAAGACTCATTCCTATGGGTCGTACCAGTTTAGTCCAAGATGCCAAGAACCTGATACGAGACCCCAACTATGACTCGTAGGTCACCCTACAAGTCATACCTGCAAGACGTAGTAGCTGCAGTTATCTTTTCTGTGTTGTTTTTTAGGGTTTATTTGTAAAAACTATTATTACGTTAAGTTAGGTTTTTATGAAGAGATTCCAGATTTTAGAAGATAGGACTTGCATTTGAATATTCTCTGAAGAATATTTTAGGGTTTTAGGGCAGTTTAATATTCTCTCTTGGAAAACCCATTGTGGCGATTGCAAATCTTGCTTTATATTCATTGTTGATCAATCAAGCTTTTGGGTTTGCAACTTGTGGTCATACGCTTCAGTGTGTTTGGTAAAACTTTCACTTATGTCTTGTATTTGATTTTTCCTTGTTTTGCCTTAGCCATGAGTAGCTAAGCACCCACAACTTGGGGTTGTGGAAATCATGGGTAGTTGGCTTGAAATAACCTAGGTTTATTGCATTTCTACGATGCATGTATTGTCTATTTCCCTTCATTATGATTGTCATTTGGTGGTAGCCAACACCAAACCCCGCCTACTATCCCTTGCCCGACTAAGTTAGTGACAAATAGGAAAAGAGAAGTAGATGACAGGATTCGATTGATGTGTTATTGTCTAATCAACCAAAATTGACCAAAGGGAGGTTGACTGGGAGAATTGGTAACGGTTAGTTGGCACGCCATGGTGGCTGACCAAGCGCCATGATGAAATTCTACCCTCACCTTTACAAGTGGGCTGGAAGAACCTAAGTTACCATCCTGCATGCAAATTTCCAATTGTAGTTATGTTACCTAGGGTAATTGAGTCAACGAACCATGGTGAAATTCTACCCTCACCTTTACAAGTGGGCTGGAAGAACCTAAGTTACCATCCTGCATGCAAATTTCCAATTGTAGTTATGTTACCTAGGGTAATTGAGTCAACGAACCATGGTGAACACAATTCCCAAGTTATCCCTAAAATTGAGTGTTTTCTCGTGTCATAGTTTAGTGTTTATTTACTTTGTTTGTGAATCACAAAAATCCCCCATTTAGATATTTTAGTTATTTATATTTGAAATGATTTATAGTGGATTCTTGTAGTCAAACCCCATATTCTCTGTGTATTCGACCCTGACCTTTGATTAGGTTAATTGTTGACAGCGATCGCTTTCTTATTGGAGCATGAACATAATCAACTCACACTTCGAACTGCTGACTAGTTGGATCAGGATCACTTTAGGACTTTATAGGATTGTAACATAGGCTCATCAGGCTTTCATAAGGTATTTTTGGGCAATTAGTGACTAAAAGTCATCCTTGAACAACGTCTTTCAACACTTCCACCTTAATAACTCAACCATTTTCACTTTGTCGTCCCTTGTTCTTCATTTGCAAGCTTTTCCGGGTACTTTCTTTTCATCTTTCAGCTTGTGCCTTATTTTTTTAACTCATTATGTTATTTTTCTCATCTTATGGCAACTTTTCTTCTTTTTCTCTCACCCGGTACATGATCTCCCGTTATTTCTTTCATTCCCAACTAATCACCTCATTTTGCTACTATGTGACAACATCAGCTACCCTCAACTTAGGCTTTTAGCCTGAGGTGAAGTACACAACGTCCATTCCCTAAACCAGGACCACTTTCGGTAGCCACCCTCAACTTAGACTTTTTGCCTCAGTCAAGGTTCACATGTTCAAGGATAGACCAGGCAATTATCAAGGTATCTAGATAATAGGGTTAGGTTAGCTAGGTATTAACAAAGAAAAAGTTCATGTAAGGCTCAAATATTTAGAAAAAGGGGTAAAATCATCCATTTGGTCGGTCATTTAGGAAAAAGTGGACTCAATTAAAGAACAATGGTCTAAGATCCTTTCCTAATCAACATAATCTCCAGTCCAACTCAGAGTAACAAGGCAAGCTCTGAATTAGTGTACAATGCATGCATACGAAAAAATTAGCTCTCACACACATAACATTGCATATATAACAAACATGGACTCACAGATCATGCTTCATGCATTTGCCTTCGCTTGAATAGAACAATTATTGACAAATCAATCACACAAGCAAGATCACAAAAATAACCAACAATCCCAGAAATTTGGTGGGTACCAATTTTTGAAACCTTCAAAAACCATCAAAAATTAAGTACATGCCAAAGTCTTAATCACCATATATCCAAAAATTATCAAAAACACCTAAACACGCATATTCAACATAAAATAAAAATCATCCACAAGGAAAAGGAAACAGAGCAAGAAAACCTTGGGATATCAAAATTAGGATTGTTATGCACTAAAGGCTAGTCAGACTTCACCCTAGTCCATAACTTCCCAAACCCCCCTAAAAGGTTGTACTTTGTCCTCAAAGTATATAATAAAAGAAAAAAGAAAAACAATGGACATACCTTAGGTTTCCTCCCGGGCAACTCCTGATTTACTGTCGCGGCATGGCGAGATGAGCTTTAGCACTCATGCCTTCTCAAGGTCCCATTTTTCCACTATCTTAATTTCCTCCATATCTCTCATGTAGAGCATTGACTCTTTGACCATTGACCTTTAAAATTCCATGACTAAAAACATGTGCTACTCGAAACGGCCCTAACCACCTAGATTTGAGCTTCCTAGGAAACCACTTCAATCTAGAATTATAGAGTAGTACCAGGTCCCTAGGTGCAAATTAATGATTCTCAATGCGGCAGTCATGTTGAGCTTTCATCCCTTGCTTGTACAATGTCGAGCTCTCGTAAGCTTTCAACCTAAACTAATCAAGTTCATCAATCTACATTAACCTAGATGTAGTTGCGTTGTTCCAATCTAGATTCAGCTTCTTCACTACACACATTACTTTATGTTCCAGTTCCACTAGCAGATGACACGCCTTCCTAAACAAGAGTTGATATGGAGATATGCCAATAGGTGTTTTTAAAGCGGTGCAATATGCCCATAATGCATCATCTAACCTCCAAGACCAATCAATGCAATTTGCATTCATAGTCTTAGAAGGGATGTGCTTAATCTCTCTATTCGATACCTCTACTTGCCCATTTGTTTGAGGATGGTACAGCTTTGAACTTGGTGTTTCACGCCACACTTTACAAGGGAAGTTTTGAATAGTCTATTGCAAAATAAGAACCTCCGTCACTGATGATAGCTTGAGGTGTTCCAAATATAGAGAAAATGTTTCATCACAGGAAAACCATGATACTGTTACCTTCATTATTTGGCAAAGGTGCAGCTTCCACCCATTTGGATACATAATCCACAGCAACTAAGATGTATTTTTTTCTATGCGAGCTAACGGAAGGACCTATGAAATTGATTCCCCAAACATCAAACAATTCAATAACCAAGATAGAGTTAAGAGGAAGTTCCTGCCTACGTGAGACTCCACCTTCTCTTTGGCATTTATCACAAGCTTTGGCATTGTCATGAGCATCTTGATGTATAGTGGGCTAATAATATCCACATTGCAACACCTTCTTGGCCGTACGAGCTCCACTGTGATGGCCACCTACTAATGAGGAGTGGCATGTCTCGAGGATGCTCATCATCTCCACTTTTGGAAAACATGTACGAATGATTCCATCAGTGCATGTGCGAAATAGTTATGGGTCATCCCAGAAAAATTCCCTCACATCATGCTTGAAGTTGTGATGTTGGTGGGTGTTTAGGTTAGGAAGCACAATATCACTTACCAAATAATTTGCATAATCTACAAACTATGGTATAAGATCATGTGAAGCTGCCAATACTCTTTCATCAGGAAAAAAGTCATCAATCTCAATGCCGCATTATAGCCCCATCTTCCAATCTTGAAAGGTGATTGACAACTTGATTTTCTGACCCTTTTCTATCAATCACATCAAGGTTGAATTCTTGTAGTAAAACTACCCATCTAATCAGTCTTGGCTTTGCATCCTTCTTGGCCATCAAATACTTGAGTGTTGCGTGGTCCTTGTGCACTATCACTCTGGCTCCCAATAAGTACGGGCGGAACATATCAAATTTAAAGACCAATGCAAGTAACTTCTATTCTGTGACCGTGTAGATTTTCTAGGCTACATTCAGGGCTTTGCTAGCATAATAAATAGGATGTAGGACTTTCTCCTTGCACTCTCCCAAGACCGCACCTAATGCAACTCCATTCGCGTCACACATTATCTCAAAAGGCTTCGACCAATCAAGAGCAACAATAATTGGTGCTGAGGTTAACCTCTTCTTCAATTCTTCAAAAGCTCGCATACAGGCATCATCAAACACAAATTTGGCATCCTTCTCCAATAGCTTGCACAACAAGTGTAACATTTTGGAGAAATCTTTTATGAAACGTCAGTATAACCCTACATGACCCAAGAAGCTCCTAACACATTTTATTAAGATGGGTGGTGGGAGTTTCTCAATTACTTCAATTTTGGCTTTATCAACCTCAATGCCTATGCCCAAAATTCTATGGCCCAACACAATACCTTATTTGACTATGAAGTGACATTTCTCCCAATTTAGCACCAAATGACATTCCACACATCTTTGCAAAACATCATGAAAGTATGCCAAACAATCCTTAAATGATTGACTGACCACACTGAAGTCATCCATGAAAACCTCAATAGTGCTCTTTACCATGTCCGAGAAAATAGACATCATGCACCTTTGAAATGTAGCCAGAGCATTACACAATCCAAGTGGCATTCTTTTAAATGTAAATGTATAGTATGGGCATGTGAAAGTGGTTTTATCTTGATCTTCTAGAGCAATGACAATTTGATTGTACCTAGAATATCCATCAAGGAAACAGTACCAACCTTTTTCTGCAAGTCTATTAAGTATCTGATCCATGAATGGCATCGAAAAGTGGTCCTTTTCTGTTGAACCATTTAGCTTTCTATAATTTATACACACCATCCATCCTGTAACTGGTTGTCTAGGAATTAATCCATTTTTAGCATTTGGGACCACTGTGATACCCCATTTTTTGGAACACACTAATCGGGGCTCACCTACTCATTGTTGGCAATAGGATAGACTACCCCTGCATCTAACCACTTGATAATTTCTTTCTGAACCACCTCTTGCAATGGAGAGTTCAACCATCTCCGATGCTCGATGCTAGGCTTATAGTCCTTGACTAGCTGAATTTTGTGAGTGCATATTCTAGGAGGGATACTAATTATATCTGCAGTAGTCCACCCAATAGCCCTTTTGAATTTTTTTAGCACTTACAAGGGACTCTGCCTGTTTTCGCTCAAGTTTGCAGCAATGATGACTGACAACGTATTATCCTCTCCTAAAAATGCATACCTCAAGTGTGGCGGGAGTGCTTTTAGTTCTAACTTCTACGCGATCTCTATAGAAGGTTTTGTGGGTGGAGTTTCCCTATTCTTCAAATCTAGCTCGAACTTTGTCTGACGCCTAGGGCCAAATGACAACCCAGAGAATTCACTATATCCTTATAATCTGGGATACTATCATCATCAAAGTATCAACTCCTAGACGTAGCTCTACCGGGACCTCTGACTCATCATCATCAATAGTTCCAATCACTGAGACTACCCTCAAATCACAGTCCTTCCTACCTTGTTGACAAACCTGAAACATGACTGCTTCTTCACCAAACCTGAATGTCAGTAGTCCCTTTTCCATATCAACCAGAGTGCGACTTGTGGCTAAGAAAGGCCCTCCAAAATAATAGGAACTTCAATATCAACTTCGCTTTTCAAGAATAACAAAAGCTGTATGAAATATAAATTTGTCTACCTTTACTAGCACACCATAAAGTATTCCCACAGGTTTCTTGATTATTTTGTCTGCCATTAATAACCACATTTTTGTGGGAATAGGAATACCAAAACCAAGATTTTTGAAGATAGTAAGTGGTATCAAATTATGTTAACAACCAGATCACAAAGTGCTTTGGCAAATGCTAGTTCTCTGGTAGTTCATGGTATGGTGAAAGCATCTGGGTCTTAACGTTTTTGAACCAATGACATGGTAGTGATGGAACTACAATGTTGAAAGCTTTGGGAAAGATCTTGACTTACCATTTGCTTCTTCTTGAATAGATCTTTCATGCACCTTTCACAACCCGACATTTTCTCTAAAGCTTCAATCAAGGGAATATTGGTCGAATTGCTTGAGTATTGCTAGAACGTGCTCCAAAATTGTTCTCTTCCTCTATTTTCTTAATTCGTTGAGGAAAAGAGGGGAAGACTGTAACACCCACACATTACATGTACTAGTCATATGCACGTGAAACATGATATGGCTTTGTCAAATTAGCGAATATTTTTAAAAAGTGCTTGAATCTCAATTTACGGGGTGATATGTACGTATAATGCTTAAGAGGGTCAAGTGTATACAAGTTTTAAGCTAAATTGAGAAGATCACGAACCTAAACAAAGTGAGAGAATTGAGGTGCTTATAGCACTTAGGAAGCTAGAAGGTGAGTCACCTACTTGCTTAGCTTAAACCTGCTAGCTAGATGGAGACGAGGTCCGACATCGAATCTGTCCAAGTCCGATTATGGATAAAGTCCATGTTAAATGTGAAACTTTAGCCCATGTTTATGCATCATATGTGGAATGTATTTTCAGCGCAAGAATAATAGAAAAAGGGTCCAAGCCTATTAAAATTCATTTGATGATTTAGGCCAACCTAACTAAAGAAAGAGGGGGGAAATGGGCAGCAAAGGCTCATCAATTTACAACCCATTAAGGCCCAAGTGAAAGGGTAAAAATGATACATTAATAACTTGATAAAATAAAGTTAAATATTCAAGAGAAAGTCGGCCAAAATTGTCTCGCTAAAAGGGCTTACAAGCAGCACCTTTAAGCCACTTCAACTTGTAAAAAAATCAGATTTTCTTAAGGCTTTCTCTCTACACTTCTTAACCTTGTAAAGCAGTCACAAGGAGACTTTTAGAGTTCTTGGAGAATCCCTACACCTTTATGGTAATGTTAAGTAAGTTTGCTTATATGTTTAGTATGGTTTTATTATGAAACACAAGAGACTATGTTGGTTAGGTATATGCTGAAACTTTTGGACAGCATGTGTTCGAAGGGTTATCGTATACATTTCATGTTTATTTGGGAGCTTTTCTCTTCTTGGTGGGCTTGATTATGAAATGATGTTGCTTCTCATAATTTTTTTCAGTTCTGTAAGGATGTATAAAGGTCGCTTCACAGTTTTGTTATACGTAAACAATCAAGGATTAACGTGTTATCCTTAATGTGTTGTTTGTAGAAATTGTGGGCTGGTTGATTGAGGACTATGGTCTCACATCCTCCACCTATTTTGATGACTATTCTTGAACTATTTTAGGACTATTTTTATGTATAAATATTGTGGGAACAGTTTGGTTGAAGTTTGTAAAGGTTTAGAATTGTTGACGTCGTAATGTAGCAAAGGGATGTAATGTTATGCTTCCTACTTGTATTGTGTATAATTGTTACGTGTTGTGTCTTGTGACCCTTTGTAAGACTTTTAAGTGTATATAAAAAGACCTATATGAAATGTACATAAGAATGGTTGCTAGAAAATACAATTATAAGTAACTATGTTGAAGGAATGCCTTTAGGTCACTAATTATAAGCTTGCTGCCCAGGTGTTAGTTTTTATGATATTGGACTACCAAGAAGTGTTCTATTGCTGCTTATACTAGTCTTATTGCCTAATATATTATAGAAAAATATTTGGAGGGAAAAGCGGTCACTCTGAGGTAATAACAAGGTCATACAACGAGGTATATAAGGCTACTCGATTTTGTATTACTTGGTATGAAATCTAGATTCTTCCTTGGCACATAAAGGCACTTACCAACTCTGACACAACTATTAACTTTGTCTTCATTCATTCATGTATTCATATGCTCCCATACATAGTTACCTTCAAATCTACATACATACGTTGATACCAAGTTACATGGGTTCTTGTTGCTAAATAAAGTTCACGAGTTGTTTCATCTTATACGCATTTCATTAGTTGTGTAATATATTCTTTTCATTGTCGTATTGCCTTGTATGATTATTTACATGTTATATGCTATATCTAGAGTCCTAACGTTCCAATATTATGACCTCCAAAAGAGTCATCTCAAAAGTAATTGAAAGATAAAGTATATTGCTTATTGATGGGTGGTAACCCGAGGGGTGGAAGAATCACCTAGCCAGGGTCGATCCTATCACGGGGGGGTAGCCCAAGGGGTGAAAGGAAAAGCCTAGCCATGTCCGATCCTGATATAGGTTACCGTTGAAAAGCTAGCCATTTGTAATACATGTTGTGCATAGATTATACAGTAAAGGTAAAGTAATAAAAAGAACATAAGGTACATAATCCCACAATGTAACAAAAGGTGGTCTCTTATCCTATACCAGTGCATAGTTTAATTTGAGTTGTTACTTCATATACAATATTTCCTGCCTTACATATTACATATTTAGTACATTATCTCGTACTGTCATCCCTTACGAGGGACCTGCATTTCATGTTGCAGGTACATGTTCTAGTAAGTCTTCCCAGTAGGAGTATAGAATATCCAGCTGTTGTTACCAAGCTTCAAGTTTCTTTGGTGATTTATGTTTCTAGAGCTTATATTTTTATATTGTATAGTTAGTCGAGTCGGGGACCGTCCTGACCCTTATCAGATACTTTTCCTTATCTAGAGGCTTTGTAGACTATGTAAACTAAAGTGTGATCATGTCTCATACTTTAGACACCCTGGCCCCAACTGACTAGCCATATGCATTTCCTTTTGGGTTGTTATTACTACTTACTATATTAAAGGCATGTTGAATATGTATAGAAAGTGCATGGATACAGGTTGGTTCCCCCGGTCCATATCGGCAACGGGTGTCAGTCCGCCTTAACGGTACTTTGGGCGTGATAAAGTGTCTCAGAGAAGGTCATCCTAGGGAGTCTACAAAGTCATGTCTATGTAGAGTCTTGTTTATCGATGTGTTTTGCACCACATTTATAAGCAGGAGGCTACGTGGCTTTTAGATGGATTGTGTCGAACCCCTAAATAATTTTGTACACCAAGTATGTAAGAAATCAGGAAAAATAAAGGTAAAGGGAAGGAAATAGAAGTGGTGGTTGGTATACCTAGTCGGGTGAGACAACGAAATGAGGCTCAAGATGAGTCTCTATCAAAGACATCTCCAACTCCTCCAGCTCCTGATGAACCAGGAAGTAGTGAAATTCCCCAAGAACCACCTATTGATGCTACCATGCAGGATCTGGGAAATGCAGTCAAACCATTGACTCGTATAGTTGTTGGCCAAGGTAAAAGACACGAAGGACAAGTTATAGGTGAAGGTGGTGCGAATAGGGTAGCTAGAACGAGGATACGTGACTTCCTTAATTAGGGCCCTCTATCCTTCACTAAATCAGATCCTAATGAAGATCCACTAGACTTTTATTGATCAGATTCAACGCACTTTAGATGTTATGCATGTGAGTGGTACAGAAGCTTTCGAGTTAGCGACAAAAAGGTTGAAGGGTGTGGTTATATTGTGGTATGAAGCTTGGAAGGAATCTAAGGGTATAGATGCACCTCCAACTACCTAAAAGGAGTTCAAAGAGCATTTCTTGACAATTACTTCCGATTAGAGATCCGAGAGGCCCGTGCAGATCAGTTCCTAAACCTCCAATTAGGGTATATGAGCGTGAGGGAGCATAGCCTTTAATTTAATTCCCTAGCAAGGTATGCTCCTAATGTAGTTGCTACTATGGTAGATAAAGTTTATCGATATGTGGATAGATTGGATACATATCTGGTAAGAAACTGTACCATTGCTTCTTTGAACAAAGACATGGATATAATGATAATGCAAGCTTTTGCACAAAAATTAGAGGATCAGAGGCAAAGGAGAAGGATACAAGAGCTTGTTAGAAAGGGCGTAGTCCAAGAGGGCCAAGTCTACGGGGCATTTTACACCACCACAAGTTGAGCTTAGGACTCGGTTATTTAATAGACCACCTAGGCCATCATCCACCTACTCTACAACCAGTGCTCCACCACAACTTCAGGGATCTAGGAGCAATCAGTTTGGTCAACGAGGTGACAGACAAGGTGCATGGACAACAGGATATTCGATAGTCCAGCAAATGACTCCTAGGAAACTTGTAAACAGTGTGGAAGAAGTTATTCAGGTATATGTCGTGTTGGGACAGAGGCTTGTTATTGGTGTGGTGCGCTAGGACATATGATAAGAGATTGGCCGAGAAGGCGTATTGTTGATATAGCACAATCTACTGGGTCAGCTATTGCATCATCATCATCAGTTTTTCCATAAGGTAGGGGTCAAGAAGCACCTATAGGTCATGGTAGAGGTGTAAGAGGGGCAGCTAGCTCTAGCGGAGTCTAGAATCACACTTATGCTCTGGGGAGTCGGCAAAATTTGGAAGCTTCATCCAATGTGGTCACAGGTACATTGTCCTTATTTTCACATAATGTATATGCATTAATTAACCCTAGTTCTATATAATCATACATTACTCCACTAGTTGCTGGGAAGCTTAAGAGAACACCCAAATTATTGAACAAACCATTTGAAGTGTCCATACCAACCGGTGAATCTATTATGGCTAGAAGGGTTTATTATGACTATGTAGTAATTATTGTGACCGTGACATATTGGCTGACCTTCTTGAGTTGGAAAAGGTGGAATTTGATGTTATAATGGGTATGGATTAGTTAGCTTCTTGCTATGCCACCGTGGATAGCCGAACTAAGAGAGTGTACTTCCACTTTCCAAATAAGGCAGTTCTTGAATGGGAAGGCAATACTGGGGCACCAAAGGGTAAGTGTATCTCTTATTTTAAGGAAAGAAAGATAATATCTAAGGGGTATATATGTCATTTAGTTAGAGTAAGGTATATAGAGGTTGAATCACCAACTCTTCAATCAGTTCTAGTAGTGATCCCATGCACGCGCACAGAAGAATAAGATGCCCCGAATGCCCTGTTTTCCAGAATTGAATGCGCTGTGGCACTTTCGGAATAGTTAATCCAATTAAGAGTAAGGGAAGGAAGGATTCATAGATGGACAGAATATTCTTAAAATAGGGCAAGAAGAAGTGAATTCGTTGATGTGTTCCCTGAAGAACTTCCAAGATTATCTCCAAAACGAGAAGTAGATTTTGGTATTGACTTACTTCTAGGCACTCAACCTATTTCCATCCCTCCACGTAGAATGGCTCCGGCAGAATTGCATGAATTACAAGAGCAGCTAAAAGACTTATTGGAGAAGGGTTTTATAAGACCTAGTGTGTCTACTTGGGGTGCACCAGTTCTATTTGTACGCAAAAAGGATGGCGCCTTGAGAATGTGTATTGACTATCGACAATAGAATAGGGTGACAATTAATAATAAATGTCCCCTCCCCAGGATTGATGATTTATTTGATCAGTTACAGGGTGCCAACTGCTTTTCAAAAATTGATTTGAGATCAGGGTATCATCAAGCGAGGGTGAAGGAGAAAAATATACCTAAGACTTCTTTCAAAACATTCTATGGTCACTTTAAATTTCTTATTATGTCATTTGGTCTAACCAATGCACCAACACTTTTTATGGATCTGATGAATAGGGTATTCAAGCCATTCTTAGATGTGTTAATGATAATATTTATAGATGACATTTTGGTATATTCAAGATCAGAAGAGGATCACATAAATAACTTACAACAAGTGTTACTGATTCTTCTTGATCGACAATTGTATGCCAAATTTTCTAAATGTGAATTTTTGCTAAAATCAGTGGCATACTTGGGTCATATTGTATCCAATGAGGGAATAAAGGTTGATTCACTAAAGATAGAGACTGTGAAAGATTGGCCAAGGCCAACGACACCCACAGAAGTTCGGAGCTTCCTAGGGCTGGCAGTTTATTAATGAAGGGTTGTTGAAGGTTTTTCTTCTATTTCTGCACCTCTAACAAAGTTGACACATAAGGCAACCAAGTTCCAATGGAATGATGCATGTGAAACGAGCTTCTAGGAGCTAAAATATAAGCTAACTTCTACACCTGTGCTAGTACTTCTAGAAGGCACTGAGGGGTATGCAGTATATTGCGATGCTTTAGGAGTTGGCTTAGGGTGTGTACTAACACAACATGGTAGGGTAATTGCTTATGCATCTAGAAAACTACCACCACATAAGAAAAACTACACAACTCATGATCTTGAGCGAGCAGCGGTTGTGTTTGCTCTGAAAATATGGCGCCACTATTTCTATGGGGTTCACGTTGACATATATACTAAACATAAGAGCTTGCAATATATCTTTAAGTAGAAAGACCTAAACTTAAGACAGTGGAGATGACTAGAGCTAATAAAGGATTATGACATTGATATACCGTACCATCCGAGGAAGGAAAATGTGGTAACCGATGCTCTGAGTCGTAAGGCAATCATGAATACTGGTGATCAGGCCATGGTAAGTCAAGGAGTGGCTAAGGATCTACATGAACTAGCTAGTTTGGGAGTTCGCTTTCTTGAAACTTTAAAGGAAGGGGTTGTTGTGCATAATTTTGCGGAGTCTTTGTTGGTAATGGAGGTGAATGAAAAATAGTTTGAGGATCCTGTTTTACAATGACTTAAAGAAAAGGTGAGTCAGGGTATGATAAAGGGCTTTGAAATTACACAAAATGGAGTACTTTATTGCCAAAATAGATTATATGTGCCTGATATTAATGGACTATGGAAGAGGATAATGGAAGAAGCTCATCATTCCAGATATTCAGTCCATCCAGGATCAATAAATATGTACCATGACCTGAAGGGAATGTTTTGGTTGGGAGGCATGAAAAAGGACCTCGCAAAATTTGTGGCTCAATGTCCAAATGACAACAAGTGAAAGTAGAACACCAAAAGTCAGGAGGTTATATGCAATATATAGAGCTTCCAACATGGAAGTGGAATATGATTAGTATGGATTATGTTACCGGGTTGCCTCTCTCATTTCATAAGCTTGACTCCGTATGGGTAATAGTTGATAGACTCACAAAGTCAGCACACTTCTTGCCGATTAGGAGTGATTATACAACTAAAGAGTATGCCAAGTTATACCTCAAAGAGATAGTCAGGCTACA
>JAPFFP010000002.1:7446598-7459625 GCA_026153255.1 Solanum medicagineum
TTTAAAAAAAAACTTAGAAGCCCTTTTTGAAAACTTCCCCAACCACCAAGTATTGGAACAAATTGCTTTTTAATTTTTTTGGACAAACAAAACCTCTTTCTTCCCCAGGGGGGCCCCCCCCCCCCCCCCCCTTTTTTTTTTAAATGGATACACTTTAAAGAAAAGGACTTCTCAAAATGAGCTTATTTTAGAAGCTTCACCGTGCTATTATTCCTTCAAGTTTTTCCTACAGAATAGAAACTTCTCAATGACATATACTATGCGATGACACAACTTATTCAAGTCAGTTTAGTTCTTTAATCTGACAGTTAGGTGGGAAGAGCAAAATGCAGGTTTAATTTGGCGAAACACTGAGTTTTTTCCATATTTCAACCAGGAAGCACGTCGAGCAGCAGAAAGGGCCTATGATGTGGCTAAGGTTGATGAGAGAGTGAACAGAGCAGTTTCAGCGGCCAACAAAGCAGCCAATGCAGCTAGAGTAGCCGCCGTGAAAGCTGTGCAAAAGCAGATGCATCATCGGAGAAACAGCGATGACCTTCCAATGTTCAACTGATGGACCTGTTTCAATTTAAGCCGTGAAGTGTTCATCCTTTTTCACCGATAGCTGCAAAGGGCGATTAGTCTCTAAAATACTCTCCTTTCAATCACCTGTGTCGATGACGACTCTTGTGATTTACCTGTTGTGCCCCATGTGGAAGCTGGTCGTTTTGTCTACTGGATTTTTGCTTCATCTAAGTTGGCCAATCTTTGAAGCTGCTGCATTACAGTTGTTCAAGGTTCAACCCCTTGCTAAGAAAATGGATGACATTACCTGCTGGCTTACGTTATTCATTCATATGTTTTGTAAATCAGCTAAGTTAGTAGAATCTGAGGTTTTGGTGTCCAGAGAGAACCTCAACCCTAGCAACCTCCTCATGTGTACTACCACTGTTGAGAATCTGTGGAAGTCATAAAAAGGAAATAGAAAGGCTCGTCTTTATTACGTCTCTGGCTAAAGTTATGTAGTTGTATAATCCTACTTGCTGTCATTTGGATGAGTCTTTTGTTGGGCGTGGATCGAGGATACAAACACATTTTAAGTAGTACCCTTTTGTTTTCTAACATATGGTTTGGCAGCCACTAGGATTGCTTCTAATTATTGAATTATATTGGAGGTTCTATAATTTTGTCTGAATTAGTTGCCCTATTAACAACTCTTTTGCGCATAATAGCCCAGATTTAGAATTACTCAGAAGACAAGACACAGTACAAGCAATTTGAGTTAAAACATGAACACATTTTTTTAAATAATAGAATGAGCAAAAACGCTGGTATCAAAATTAAGCATTCAACATCCAGATTCCAGTAAGAACTAAAAGTCGCTGTCTGCTCCCTTAACAGTGACAGCTCTTGCAGTGCTGCCAAAAAAGGGAACAAGTCATACTTAACACAAGAAAGAGAAAAAAGCAAAAGGTTGAGATGAAAATTTACTTGAGCGTATAGGCACCCCCTGCTTTAACTTTGCCACAATCTTTGCAGCCCCAAATACCAACAGCCTTCCTCTTCACGGCATACTACAATGCCAATATGTAATTAACATTATTACCAACACAATGATGAACACATGCTCTACGAAATACTTGCTCTGCCTACTGACTTCCATCTTCTTAATCTGCTTCCTCAAACTAGCTCCATAACGGGTACCTGCAACGTTATTCAAAGACATACGTTACATGTAGAATAACTAATTTACATGTACAAGAGTTGCTATTTGTGCCCATTATTAGTTAAAATCAAAATCAAATCAATTTGCTTGATTTTTAAGTTGTTAAAATCAAACAGAATATAATATATTTGGTTTCTATCAATTTTTGCTCGATTATTAACCAAACACAAAAGTAAAAGAAACAATATATTCAAGATGATGAATTCTCTTCCTATCATTTTTGAATTTTACTTATATTGTTAGTTAATCCAACGTACTAAACTACATAAACTTATTGAATAATACATAAGCTACCAATAAAAATAGGCATCATACCTCATTCCTTTTCATTAGAGTGCCACATTTTTTGTATTAAAAAATAATACATTACGTATATATAATTATAAGAAATATGTATCTAATTTGTTTGTTCAGTTCAGTTAATTCTTCAATTTTTTGAACAAAATAAAAACCAAATCAATTATTATCGATTTTTTACAAACGTAAAGCAAAACTACATCAAACCATACAAAATAATTTTTTTTTTGATTTATTTAATGATTTAATTTTTATCCAAAACATGAACACCCTATATTATTTTTTCGAATGCGCGCGAAGGCGCTGAACACCCTGTAAGTAAACATAGAGCAATAGTGCAGCGAAATAGTAGATCGATATTCCTCTAGCCATTGTTGGCGATGTAGTCGGAATAGTCGTCGTTTGCTTTCTACTTTTCGGTAAGTCTTCTAACCATTCAAACCTCACTCAAGATAGTATGGAGTAAAGAAAGAGATTTGTTCTTAGGGACCTTTAACCAGGTATACCCCTATTTATAGCTATTCTACCATCAAGAATAGTAGTGGGGAAGTTAGTGGGAAGTGGAGTAGTGGGGAAGTTGTAAAATAGTGGATCAGTGGATAATTATGTAACTTCATGGGTAGTGGACCATGCAATTTAGAGATGAGATCATGCAAGAAAATCTATTGTAAAACCATCAATCAACACCTTGCAACACCCTCAAGCAATATACAATAAAATCCCTCATCAAATCTTACAATAGATCAAAGATTTATAGCTCAAAACATAGCAAAACAGTCACAACTTTACGTAGTTTTAACATAGTTCATAGACATGTTCATACTAGTAAATCCATTTGTAAAATCAACTTTAAATCATGCAAATTGAGTAAAAAGGGGATTAGGGCACTATGGGTGGAAGGACACAATGGTTGAAACCCACATACCTTGACTTTGGAGAACCCTTGAAGAAGATTGGAAATGGAGACTTGAAGCTTGAATGAACTCCTTAAGATTGGTCTTGAGTATTGACAAATGTTTTGGATGGTATAAGGGTGAAATAAAGCTAAGTATAGGTATTTTAGTGAATGGGAACACTTAGTCCCAAGATTTAAAAGTCTTGGACTGAAGTAAAAAAAAAGGACCAAAATAACACTGCTCTGTGTCGCTTACTCACTGCAATTTGGATTTCTACACGTACGAGTTCTACAAAAATGGGCATAATACTTCATCCGAACTCAAGATGAGGTGAAACCAATTGTGTTGAAAAGCTAATTCAAAGAGGTTCAACTTGGTAGGTCGTGGGCCACCAGTTCTTTGTGTGCTAAGAGATATGCCCCTTTAAAGTTGACCCTCCTAAATCACATTTTTGCAATTTTCGAATTTTGATACGGTTGCTCTAAAGTTCGGGTTAGACCCATCACCCACTCAATTTGACCCCCTGAACAAGAATATGAAGTCGGATTTTCGAAAGAATGAACAAACTTTTAGATATGTTGAAATTATGATTCTAGGCACTTCCGAGACACATTTTTGGGCACTTTTTTTGGGGTCGTTTCAATATCTCCCCCTTGGGAACATTCGTCCTCGAATGTCAAAGAAACGAACACGATAGACATAAACAAGATACTCTCAACCCACATAAGGATGCAACAATGCACTTAAGCTCCATTTTAAAATCTCAACATAAGTGTAAAAATCATCATGAACTTGTCAACATAAACGTGAATGTATGCAAATGACATAGGGGCTGAAACATAAGATTTGGAATCACATGAAGGACTTAATCGCTATCTTAGGCATGATTAGAGTGAATGAGGTACGAATATCACTCCCATAAGATTGCTTCAGCTTCCTTGGAGACACCTTTGACTTGATGATCCCTTCAAAGGGCCTTAATAAATATTACATCCTCATTAATCAACTTCTCCACTCACCCATCCAACACCTCCACCGGGACCTTCCCTAAGCCAACTTATACTCCATATCACCCACCATCTCCAAGAGTGCTATAGCACTAGAGTCATCAATACATCCCATCCACCTAGAAGCATAAAGAATCAGATGAACCATATCTTCATCCATAGGCAAATCCCCAAACTTATGCAACCTTACCAACCTCCCTCAACACTCTATAAGGACTCATAATCCTTAACTCAATTGTCAATCTTAAATATACCTAACCCACTTGGTACCATAACCGCCATCTCCCCTTTAGGAGACAACCTCCACTCTATCATTCTCTCACCCAAAACTTCCAACTTTAATAAGGCAGAAATCAAGGCCTTGCCTAATCTAGGCCTCTTAACCCAAGAAGATTTAAAACCATCAAGAATACTATATTGCCACCCTCAACTTCCTTCAACCTAACTCCCTATCTACCCAACCGATGGACTCACTAGTCATCTCTTACCAGCATTATTACAATGCTAGGTTACCCGTAGGCACCCTACTTAGAGAACCGACCACCACATTAGCCTTACCGGGGAAAAAGACGTACACTCATATCATAACCCTTAAGGAGTTCTAACCACCTTCTTGTTACCCTCTACTCACAACTATCATAATTAGCAAACAACCTCTTGTTTCCCAAGACTTGCAACACTACCCCCAATGGTTCACAAACTCTAACTAAATCAATGCTCCACTACTATAGACCACCACAAACATGCCAAGGTAGGGTTTTAAGACCCTATTCATGAGACCCATAAACACAACTGGTGCATAAGTCACCTAACAACTCCACTAATATTCAAAATGCTCCTTCCTAATCCGATAGGATACTTAGGGATATCACCTACCCTCATCCCACTTAGGAACAAAACTCGAACCTCAAATCAACCTTAGAGAAGTGACTAACCCATTGTAGTTGACCTAATAGATCGACCGTCTTAACCCATCATATTATAACCTTGCGGGTCCTACACTTATCAAAAGCATGCTATGCAAATAGCTAAACTACCACAAGACCACCAACCTATCAAGCTAGGGTCAACCAAGATCACAAGACAAGACTCTATGCAACAAGAACATGGGGCAACCATTATAGAACCCTACTAGACACAATAGACTCATGCAACTATCCGGGACACACACATGAATCCTACTAGGACAAAGGAATAACCTAAGAGATAGCAACTCCCAGATTTATCAAATCACCCTACTCAAAACGTCGGTCACAACATTGGCCTTACTTAGGGTCAACTAGGTCATAGGAGGAGCAATAGAAGAGAACCTACTCACAAGCTCCGATAATAGCCCACTAAACCCAAGAAGCTCCTAATAGCCAAGGAAGTCAAGGTCTAGGCTAATCTCTAATCACCTTCGTCTTACTAGGGTCCATCTTAACACCATCACCCCGGCACCACACGACCTAGGAATGCAACTTCTTACAACCAAAATCCCATTTCGCCTATTTAGCATCCAACCTTCTTCCTTAAACTTTGTAGTACCACCCTGAAAAGACTCGCATGCATTACCTCATTAGGGAACACAAACCATCATATCATCACCAAAACCACCATAAGCCTATTAGAGTAGGGACTAAAAATCTTACTCATGAGACTTATAGGCATAACCAGTGCACTAGTAAAACCAAAAGACACTACCCCAAATTCCAAAAATCGGAAAGGACATTCAAAGCCTTATCTACGACCAATAACAATTCTATAGCCAAAACAACTTAGGTTCAACACCTCCAATTCTCACAAGATGATAAGGCAACCCTTTAGAGACCAATTGTACCTTAAGAAATGAAATAGACCTACTTCCCTTGATATCACTTAACAACGTCCCACTCAAGATGGGTTCTTTAGGGAGTTGAAATCTAAATCTATGGGTCCTACCATCCACGGAGACACAACAAGCATGCAACTATTCCATCCCAAGCATAACATCAAAACCACTGCCAACTCTAACAAGTCACGGGGCAAGACCTAATGCAATATGCACATGAATCAACACTTATATGAACTTCCTAACAACTATATACTCAATAAAAGGATAGACACCAAAGGTCCACACAACAACTTGGGCACACAAGAAGCCCCACTAGCAACCAAAAAGACTAGAGAAGAAATAGTAGCACACCGGCCTAACAATGCATGCACAAAAAAGCCAAGGAAACTTCAACTTACCAATAATAGCATCGAACACCTCATCCCTTCCTAGAGCCACATGATCAACATGACAACTTCGATCTAAAGGTCGACCACCCTTACTCTTCTTTTGAACATATGGACAATCAACAATCTTGTAGTCCACCTCCCCACCACTATAGCATGCACCCATGTTCCTCAAACATGCTCCATAATGTCTCCACCCACATTTTGGGTATCTAGGATGAATCATCCCATTGTCACCCCTTTTACGCTTATGAGGACACTCATTTATCGTATGACCCATCTCCCCACAACCATAACAAGCATTAGTACCCTTCAAGCATGCGCTATCATGGCCTCTACCACACCTTGGGCACCTAGTATAAGGCACCACACCACCTCTATCTCTCCCCTTGGAACTTTGGAACTTACCCCCATTACAGGCCCTCTTGGCCTTACTACTTCCCTTCTCACCACTAGAAGCCTCAGTAGCACCCACTTGTTGTTTGAGTTGAGTTGCCAATGTTGTCACCACTTTGGCCATTACCCACAGAGCATTATGAACCTCCGCATTTGATATATCCCCATCTTGAGTAGCTTGAGACATATCCTGAAATGTAACAGTTAGGAGTTAGCAATAAGCCCTAGGGGATCTAACTCTATGCATGACATAGATCATGAATAAGTGAAACATTTCCTAATGCATCTGATAGCCTCCTACTCATAGTTGTGGTGCACAACACAACAATGAATAAGACTCTGTTCAACTTGGTGTGTGTTTGACTCTGAGGACCTATGAACCTAGTGCTCTAATACAAAGTTTGTCACGACCCAAAATAGGGCATGGACGTGACACTACAAATGAGGAACCCAAAAGAACCCCAAACAAGCCTCTTAACTTATCATTTACACATCATTGCTCGCGAAAGCATATAAAAGACATAAAAAAGTAAGAATAGGGGTAAAGGGACTAAGGGGAAAGCTTGCATAACCTCATAATCAACAGACAAGGAGTCAAAGCTCGTGTCATAGATACAGAACATGTCTAAGAAACACCTCTAATACATATATAAGAGCGGGGGCCAAGACAAAGCTACCGGGCTCACCTTCATAGTCAAATAGCTCATAAAATGGAGTGTCTCAATAAAATAAGAGAAACACAAACTAAGGTCCCTGAAGTGAAGGACTCACCAACTAGCTTGAGTAGTACCGACTAGACACATGGAGGAGAAGGATGATCAACTTGGGCTCCACTTCCTACATGATGATATCATGTAGGGAAGAGTATGTGTTAGTACGTTTGAAGGTACTAAGTATATAGGATGCAATGCAACAAGAGATAGGCATCATAATCAAAAAGCATAACAATATGACATGTATGATCAATGCATAAGTAAAACGTGGTTAAGTAACTCATGCTCATAAAGAATACAATATGTGTAGAAGAGACCAAACTTGATTCCAAAGTACAAACCCCTTGGTAGGTTGATGATGATATCACCCATCACCTTGGTGTGTGAGGTACAAACCCCTAATCTATCTCTTACTTTCGGATCATAGCAAGAAACAGTGAGCTAAAAGTTTGGACCAAGAGCTGAAAGCCTGAACTATGAAAGGAGCTTACGAGTTGTAGCTCAACCAATAACTCGTAACAGTAGATCATAACAGTCAAGTCCAAAATGCCCTAGTGTTTACTACAAGACCCCGATTACGACTCATAGGTCACCCTACGAGTTGTACCTATGAAACGTATCTACTGCTAGCTGTCTTCTATATTTAATTTTTAGGGTATTTTTGTAACTGTTATAAATAGATAATGTTAGGTTTTCTTTAGAGAGATTTGACATTCAAAGATACATGTAAATATTCTAAGAGCATTTTTAGGGTTTAGTATAGATTTTTATCTTTCAATTTGAACACCCACTTTTGGGGGATTGATAACCCACATTGTACTCATTTTCCATTAATCCAAGCTTGTGATTTTCAACTTGAAGGTGTTCTTGCTTTTCATTATTTTGGATAAGCTCTCAACTATGTCACTCTTATTCATCATTGTTGGTTTTGCCTTCGCCAAGAGTAGCTAAGCACCCGCAACTTGGGGTTGTGCGAACCATGAGTAGTTGACTTCAAATAACCTAGACTTTGTGCATTTCTTTGATTGGGGTTTTGCATGTATTATTTATTTTCCTTCATCTTGATTGCTCTTTTGTGTTCGCCAACACCAAACCTCGCCTACTATCATAATGCCTACCAAGGTAGTCACAAGTAGGAAAAGGAAAGTAAATGACAAGATTCGATTGATGTGTTCTCATCTAATCAACCAAACCTGACTAAGGGGGGGGGGTTGACTGGGACAATGGGTAATGGTTAGCTGGCACACTATCGTTGCCGACCACACGACCTAGGAATGCAACTTCTTACAACCAAAATCCCCAATTTGCCTATTTAGCATCCAACCTTCTTCCTTAAACTTTGTAGTACTACCATGAAAAGACTCGCATGCACTACCTCATTAGGGAACACAAACCATCATATCATCACCAAAACCACCATAAGCCTATTACAGTAGGGACTAAAAATCTTACTTGTGAGACTTATAGGCATAACCGGTGCACTAGTAAAACCAAAAGACACTACCCCAAATTCCAAAAATCATAAAGGACATTCAAAGCCTCATCTACGACGAATAACAATTCTATAGACAAAACAACTTAGGTTCAACACCTCAATTTCTCACAAGATGATAAATGCAACCCTTTAGAGACCAATTTGTACCGTAAGAAATAAAATGGACCTACTTCCCTTGATATCACTGAACAACCTCCAACTCAAGATGGGTTCTTTAGGGAGTCAAAATCTAACTCAACGGGTCCTACCATCCACAGAGACACAACAAGCATGCAACTATTCCATCCGAAGCATAACATCAAAACCACTGCCAAATCCAACGAGTCACGGGGCAAGACCTAATGCAATATGAACACGAATCAACACTTATGTGAACCTCCTAACAACCATATACTCAATAAAAGGATAGACACCAAAGGTCCACACAACAAATTGGGCACACAAGAAGCCCCACTAGCAACCAAAAAGAATAGAGAAGAAATAGTGGCACACTGGGCCTAACAATGCATGCACAACAAAGCCAAGGAAACTTCAACTTACCAATAATAGCATCGAACACCTCATCTCCTCCTAGAGCCACTTGATCAACATGACCACTCCGATCCAGGTCGACCACACTTACTCTTCTTTTGAACATATGGACAATCAACAATCTTGTGGTCCACCTCCCCACCACCATAACATGAACCCATGTTCCTCAAACATGCTCCATCATGTCTCCTCCCACATTTTGGGCATCTAGGATGAATCACCCCATTGTCACCCCTTTTACGCTTATGAGGACACTCATTTATCGTATGAACCATCTCCCCACAACCATAACAAGCATTAGTACCCTTCAAGCATGCGCCATCAAGGCCTCTACCACACCTTGGGCACCTAGTATAAGGCACCACACCACCTCTATCTCTCCCCTTGGAACTTTGGAACTTACCCCCATTACAGGTCCTCTTGTCCTTACTACCTCCCTTCTAACCACTAGAAGTCTCAGGAGCACCCACTTGTTGATTGAGTTGAGTTGCCAATGTTGTCACCACTTTGGCCATTACCCATAGAGCATTATGAACCTCCTCATTTGATATATCCCCATCTTGAGTAGCTTGAGACATATCGTGAAATGTAACAGTTAGGAGTTAGCAATAAGCCCTAGGGGATCTAACTCTATCGCATGACATAGATCATGAATAAGTGAAACATTTCCTAGTACATCTCATAGCCTCCTACTCATAGTTTTGGTTCACAACACAACAATGAATAAGACTCTATTCGACGTGGTGTGTTTGACTCTGAGGACCTATCAACCTAGTGCTCTGATACAAAGTTTGTCACGATCCAAAATAGGGCACGGATGTGACACTACAAATGAGGAACCCAAAAGAACCCCAAACAAGCCTCTTAACTTATCATTACACATCATTGGTCGTCAAAGCTTATAAAAGACATAAAAGAGTAAGAGTAGGGGTAAAGGGACTAAGGGGAAAGCTTACATAACATCATAATCAATAGACAAGGAGTCAAAGCTCGTATCGTAGATACATAATATATTTAAGAAACACCTTTAATACATAGATAAGAGCGGGGGCCAAGACAAAGCTACCGGGCTCACCCTCATAGTCAAAATAGCTCATAAAATGGAGTGACTCAATAAAATAAGAGAAACACAAACTAAGGTCCCCGAACTGAAGGACTCACCAACTAGCTTGAGTAGTATCGACTAGACACGTGGAGGAGAAGGATGATCAACTTGGGCTCCACTTCCTACATGGTGATATCATGTAGGCAAGAGTATGAGTTAGTACGTTTGAATGTACTAAGTATATAGGATGCAATGCAACAAGAGATAGGCATCATAATCAAAAAGCATAACAATATGGCATGTATGATTACTGCAGAAGTAAAACATGCTTAAGTAACTCATGCGCATGAAGAATATCATATGTGTAGAAGAGACCAAACTAGATTTCCAAAGTACAAACCCCTTGGTAGGTTGATGATGATATCACCCATCACCTTGGTGTGTGAGGTACAAACCACTCATCTAGGTTAGTGATAATTGTAGCTATCACCCTGGTGTGTGAGGTACAAACCACTCATCTATCTCTTACTTTCGGATCGTAGCAAGAAACAGTGAGCTAAAAGTTTGGACCAAGAACTGAAAGCTTGGACCACGAAAGGAGCATACGAGTCGTAGCTCAACCAATGACTCATAATAGTAGATCGTAACAGTCAAGTCCAAAATGCCCTAGTGTTGACTACAAGACCCCAATTACGACTTGTAGGTCACCCTATGAGTTGTACCTATGTGACGTATATGCTGCTAACTGTCTTCTCTATTTATTTTTTAGGGTTTTTTTGTAACTGGTATAAATAGATAATGTTAGGTTTTCTTTAGAGAGATTTGACATTCAAAGATACATGTAAATATTCTAAGAGCATTTTTAGGGTTTAGTGTAGATTTTTATCTTTCAATTTGAAGACCCACTTTTGGGGGATTGAAGACCCACATTGTACTCATTTGCCATTAATCCAAGCTTGTGGTTTTCAACTTGAAGGTGTTCTTGCTTTTCATTAATTTGGGTAAGCTCTTAACTATGTCTCTCTTATTCATTATTGTTGATTTTGCCTTCACCATGAGTAGCTAAGCACTCGCAACTTGGGTTGTGCGAACCATGAGTAGTTGACTTCAAATAACCTAGACTTTGTGTGTTTCTTTGATTGGGATTTTGCATGTATTGTTTATTTTCCTTCATCTTGATTGTTCTTTTATGGTGGCCAGCACCAAACCTCGCCTACTATCATGATCTCGACCAAGGTTGTGACAAGTAGGAAAAGGAAAGTAAATGACAAGATTCAATTGATCTATTCTCATCTAATCAACCAAACCTGACTAAGGGGAGGTGGATTGGGACAATGGGTAACGGTTAGTTGGCACACTATCGTTGCCGACCACGCGTCATGGTGAAATTCGACCTTCACATATACATGAGGGTTGGAAGAACCTAAGTTACTATCCTGCATGCAATTTCCCAAATAGAGTTATTTTATCTAGGGTAACCAAGTCAACGAATCATGGGGAACTATTCCCAAGTTGTCCCTAAATTTGAATGTCTTCCTGCATAGTTAGTATAATATTTATTTTTATTCTTAAATCATATAAACACCCCCCCTCCATTTAGAGATTTTAGTAATCGATGCTTGAACCGATTGGTAGTGGATCTCTATAGTCAAGCCTCGTATTCCCTGTGGATTCGACTCTAACCTCTGGTTAAGTTACTTGCTGATAGCGATTATTTTCTTATTGGAGCGTGAACATAAAAACATTATTTGCGACGAACTTTAATATGATAAAAAGATAAATTGCAACCAGAAATAAAATATGAAGAAACATAATTTTATTGATCGACAATGTGGGTACATTTGTTTATCCCTTGATTCTCCTTTCATAAGATTTTTCTATGATTCGAGAACTATTAGTGGTGTATTTCTCGAACTAGGTGATTAGCACTTGATCTCTATTAAATAATTTTTATGGATCTTCTTGAAGTATTACATTATCAAGAAGTCTGATATATTTGATCGCTTTGTGAATATCCCAATTGTTTGTGGGATTTCTGTGATGCCTTTTCAAGGCAATATAATGTTCCTTTATAGACATGAATTGAGGTTTAGGATAGAGCAGTCTCCAAGAAACTTGATTAAAATAGGAATAATTTTGTAGAGTTCTACAAAATTACAATATCTACAAATATCCCTTGATTTAAGACTTGTTTGAGCGTACACTTGATGAAACTCAAATACGAGGATTGAAGTACTCATTTTTTTGCCTTTGCTACTTTGCGGCTTCATATTTGTAGATTTGTTTATGAGAAAAGAGATGACGGGCAAATTTTTTCCCTCTGGGTATGCCAGTTTATTTGCGACAAATTTTGATGTGATGAAAAGATAAATTGCAATCACAAATGAAATATGAAAAAAATAATTCTATTAATAAATTATGTGGATACAAATCTGTTTCTCCCTTGGTTCTTCTCTCATAAGATTTTTTCGTGATTCGAGAACCATTACTGGTATATTTCTTGAATTAGGATGATTTGGACTTGATCTCCATGAAAGAATTTGTATGGATCTTCTTGAAGTATTTGATTATCAAGAAGAGTTTAATATATTTTGATCCCTTTGTGAATATTCCAAGTATTTGCAGGATTTTTGAGATGCTTTTTCCAATGGAATATAATGCCCTTTTGTCACGACCCGACCCCGGGGCCGCGACTAATGCCGATTAGGCACTTATCCAGATAATAAAGCACAGATTACTACTT
>JAPFFP010000002.1:7466159-7479356 GCA_026153255.1 Solanum medicagineum
CCGTGCGCTGGTGCATGGGCGACCCATGGCTGGCAAAGCGGACAATATATGCACGTGTGGGGTTCGGGCTGTTACAATTTTAACTCTTAGTTTATTATTATCTCCCCCTTATGTTGGACAAACTAACATATATTTCAATCTATCTTGAAAAAAACCATCTTTTATGTATCATGGTATATTTTTTAGTTATATATCGCATATCAAAATTTTTAGATGAAAATTATATGGTCCTTGACCATAAATCAATTGAGGGGAAAATTGATCATAATGTATTGGATTGATGCATATCTTTGTCTATAATTTTTCATATTTCAAACCATGAAGCTTTGTTCTCATAACCAATGATTGACCATTTATCTAAGACATTTAGTGTCAACCAGCTTAGATATTTATCAATATTGTCAAGATGAGTGGTCTTGATTATGTATTCTGAAAGTTGTGCTCTTAACTCAATTTATCTTACACAAACAATTTTACGAACGTCAAACTTCAGGTTGACAATAAATACACATGTGATCATCTTATAGAGACATCCATTTATGATATCAAATGATGGTGAACAGACCCATATTGACCTTTTCATTGTTTAAGAATTTAGAGGATTCAGCCCCAATAATAGTTGATCCAATCAACTTATCATGAGAACAAACAATCTTGAAAAATCTTTTATGTCTTCAATATATATCTAAGGAGTAAACTTAAAGTTTACCATGCCATATGCTTTTTGCTATAGTAAATTAATTTATAATTTACTATTACACGAACAAATTTTAAATTTCTTACTCGGGGAGTAAATTTCAACTTTATTTCTTCTCAACTACTCTGCTTCTCGTAGAGGTGAGCTGTGATTCTTTTTAAATCTGTAAATGCATTTGACATTTGATTTGCAATTTTTGTATGTGAGTAATCTTTTGTACTTCTTGCTCACAAATAGAAACACATGAATCAAGATGAGACAATGATAGATTTTCCAAAAAAAATTTTCTTTTGATATCATTATCTTCTCCCCCTAATTTTGAAAAAAGTGTCTCATCAAATCGACAATCTGCATATCGAGCAGTGAACATATCTCTAGTTAATGGTTCAAGATATTGAATAATGGAGAATGATTCAAACTCAACATATATTTCTAATTGTATTTGAGATCTTATTTTTGTGCATTGTGGTGGTGCCATAGGCACATATACAACACATCCAAAAATTCTTAAATGAGATATATTAGGTTCTTGACCCAAAATCAATTGTAATGGAGAATACTTATGATAATTTATCGTTTCGAGACGAATAAGTGTTGCAACATGCAAAATTGCATATCCTCATAAAGAAGTGGGCAAGCTAGTTTTCATAAGCAATAGTCTTGCGAGCAATTGCAAGCATTTAATTAATGACTCAACAAGGCCATTTTGAGTATGAACATGAGCAATAGGATGTTCAAATCTTATCCCAATGGATAAATAATAGTCATTAATTGCTTGGAATAAAAGCCCTACAATATTATCAAGGAGAATGGACTTAATCTGATTATCAGGAAATTATGCCTGTAATCGTATTATTTGTGCAAATAATTTTATAAATGCCAAATTATAAGATGATAATAGGTACATGTGACCATCTAGATGAAGCATCTATTAGGACCATAAAATATCTAAACGTCCCATTAGGTGGGTGAATAGGTCCATAAATATCCCCATGTATATGCTCCAAAAATGCAAGGGACTGAATCCCTACTTTCGTTGATGATGGTCTCACAATCAACTTGCCTTGATAACAAGCAGTATAAGAAAATTCACCATTTAAAAGAATCTTTAAGTTCTTTAATGGATGTCCATTTGAATTTTCTATAATTCATCTCATCATTATAGATCCAGGATGTCCCAAGCGATCATGCCAAAGTACAAAAGTATTGGAATCAGTAACCTTTTGGTTTACTATAGAATGTGCCTCAATTGCATTAATTATTGTCCAATACAAACCAGATAATAAAGCAGGGAATTTTTCTATAACACATGTCTTTCCAGAGGCATTCTTGGTGATACCAAGATATTCAAGACTCATCTCATCCATTGTCTTGATATGATAATCGTTTGCACAAATATCTTTAAAACTCAATAAGTTTCTCCCAGATTGTAGAGAAAACATAGCATTATTTATGATGAGTTTAGTTCCCTTGGGAAAAATTATAATGGCTCTCCTGAAGCCCTCGATCATATTAGTACTACTGGAAATGTAGTAACATTTATTTTTCCCATATTTAAATGAGAAAAATATTTCTCATTTTTGAATATCATATTTGTCGTACCATAATCAATCAAGTAAATATCTTCACAATTAAATAATATGCTTTGGGAATTATCCATGTCTTCACATAAATAAAATAAACATCTATTAACTTTTATTCCAAAATAAAAGTAAGATAGTATAATAAACGGAAAAGGGTCAAATTTACCCTTCAAGTATATGTAAAGGGCCAAATATACCCTCCGTCAACCTTTGGGGCCAAATATGCGCTTAGATTTACCGTTCAACTTAACGGAGAGATAATTAATTTTTTAATTAATGACGCGACACATTTCTATTGGTTAATTAAAAATTTAACAAATTTAATTAAAAAAATCTGCTCCAAACAAAATAACCCAGGACCCAACCAAAATAACCCATAACCCACCCATATAACTAAATTCCTAAAACATTATATCTTTTCAACTAAGAGTTAACCTAAAGCATACAACACTTTCTTGGCAGCCATTTTTGCATCCATTTCCTTTCTCATCAGCTCGTCAAGTTTCGGATGACCAAAACGAAGGCCAAGCCAATGAAGAGCAAGGGCTTTTTTGTTGTTGTCTTTCCACTCATGTACAAATTTATTTCTTTTTTAATAGATCTAGGGTTGTGTTTTTCTTGTCGCGCTTTGTTGTTTGATGACACTTTTTATGTTGTTACGTGCGTTATATGCTTGTTTTAGTAATTTTTAGGAGATGCATGTGTATAGAAGACCAATTCATGTTTATTTCGATGTAGGGATTTTTTTTATTGTTTTCTCAGCATTTCATGATTTTCTTGTCTTTACCTAACTTGTAGTCCCTATAGATTTACCTTTAGCTGTTGTGTTGATATTAAATATTTAGATTTCATTTTGTTGTATTTTTTAATGCATTTAATGAGTCACTTTTTCTTATGTTTTTGTCAATCATGTGTCCTCCTTTAAAGAATGCTTGACAAGATCGATGTGTCTTTAATTATGGAGGAAAGTGGGTCTTGACTCCTCAGATTAATTATGTGAAAAAAATGACTCATCTGTAGAAAGACTATGATCCGGATTTGCTCTCTTATTTTGACCTCTGTTCGGAAAACACTGAAAACTTAGGTTTTAGTAAAGTGAAAGAACTGCTATGCACAGGAGCCTCTAACAGGTATTATCTAGTAGAGAATGATTTGGGAATTAAAACAATGCAATTTGTTGCGTCTACTCAGTTTAGTGTGTTTCAACTTCAATTATTTGCTATTGAGGAAGGTGAAGATAGTGTACTAGCTTGTAATATTAACGGTGTAAGTATTGATGGCATAAGTGAAGTTAACAGACTTGAACCAGTGGCAATAGAAGCAATCACTGATGGCGAAACAAGTGAGGATGATGTTTATCAACCTATATGTAGTGATCATGATAGTGATGAGTTAAAATTTTTTAGGAGGGAAAAGAACAGAGAAGTAACTGAGAAATTAGATAATTTTTCAGAGTTGGAAAAGGGCATAAGCTTCAAGAATCTTGATGAAGCTAGAAGTATTCTGAGTTATTACTCAATTGTTAATAAGAGAGGTCTTACACTTGTAAAAAGTGACTCCACTAGGCTTAGATATAGGTGTGATATTGGTTGTCCATTTGTATGTCTAACTTCAAAAGATAAGAAAGGCCATGGATTTGAAATTAAGACTTTACAAATGGAGCACATTCGTTGGGAAGCCTTTAAGAACAAAAGAGCTACTCAAGAGGTTTTAGCACATTACTTTAATAACAAGCTTCAGATAACCCCAAATACATGGTAAAAGCCATGAGACAGGATGTGGATGATCATTTTAAATTGAATATTAGTTATTCAAAGATGAAAATAGTTACGAGGCTTGTCTTAGAGAAGTTGGAGGATAGCTTTATTGATGATTTTAACAAATTAGAGGCATATGCTC
Source organism: Solanum medicagineum (assembly GCA_026153255.1). Classification (NCBI taxonomy): domain Eukaryota; kingdom Viridiplantae; phylum Streptophyta; class Magnoliopsida; order Solanales; family Solanaceae; genus Solanum; species Solanum medicagineum. The sequence continues at coordinate 7,470,339 of JAPFFP010000002.1, forward strand.
AAGAATTGAGGAACAACAATCCTGGTTCTGATGTTGTGATAAACATATCTAAGGATGTTTTAGAAATAAGTAAAAGAAGATTTGCAAAATTTTATGTATGCTTTCAAGCTTTGAAAAATGGTCGGAGAGCTAGTTTGAGGCCATTTATAGGAATGGATGAGACATTTTTGAAAGGTAAATGTAAGAGAATTCTATTGGTTTCTCTTGGACAGGATCCAATGAAGCATTTTTATCCACTTGCTTGAGCTGTGGTAGATAGAGAGTCAACTAAAACATGGAAATGGTCCATTGAGTTATTGAGATATTCATTGGAGCTAAAAGATGGTGAAGGATTAACACTCATATCAGATATGCAAAAGGTAATATCTTATCAAATTCATTATTATTTTATGTTTTTTCTGTTGTTTATGTTTTATTATGTGGTGCTGTTTTTATAATTTCAGCGGCTGTTTGTTTTTTAATTTCAGGGGCTGGTTGGTGCTGTTGGCTAGTTGCTTCCAAAAGCACACCACAGATAGTGTGTAAGGTACATTAGAAGCTACTTGGGCCAAGACTTGGAGGGGTCTTCATATGAAAAAATATTGTGGTGGTCTACTTGGAGTACCTATAAAGAAGAATTTGTAGACCAATTGAAGACAATGGGTTCTATGTATGAACAAGCTGTGAAAGATCTGTTATGGTACCCTGCTCAACACTAGTGCAGGGCTTATTTTGACATAACTTGCAAGAATAATATATGCAAAAATAATTTTACTGAGTCATTCAACAAATGGATTTTGGTAGCTAGGAACCAATAATTAAGATGTTGGAAGATATCAGAATCAAGGTATTACATATATATTTTCACAACTATTTTTATTTTACTATATTTATATATATCTGATTGTTATTTTATGTAATATATAGGTTATGAATAGGTTGAAGATCTTGAAGAGGAGGGTAAGAAATGGACAGGAGAATTCAGCCCATATGCCATGAATCTTTATAATGATTTCAAAATCATTCCACATGGTTGTTATGTTCAATCTAATGGAGACCTAGGTTTTGAGGTAACTGAGGGTATTGATAGACATGTGGTGAATCTTTTTAGGAAGAAATGCACATTAAGACATAAGATTTGACAGGAATACCATGTCCTCATGCCATTAAAGCTAAAAGAACATGATAAAAAAGAACCACTACATGAAGTGCATTGGTGGTACTCAAAAGATGCTTACATCTTGGTATACCAACATGAAATTCAACCTGTTAGGAGTGAGAAATTTTCGAAAGTGAATCCCTTCCATGCTATGGAGCCACTACCAATACTTAAAAAGATTGGTAGACCAAAAGTTAATAGAGTAGGGAGAAGGATGAAGCAAGAAAGAGAGAGGGATTGTGGTCAAAAAGTAAAAAGGGGTTAAGAATGACATGTGGCCACTGTAGTGAACCAGGTCACAACAAAAGAAAATGTCCTCTGGTAAAGTTATTTTTCCTATTCAGTCATCTTTTACATTTTTTATTTGTTGATCTAACTATTATACCCATTTTTTAGCTTCAAAGAGGAGCAAAAATTGTTGCAGATGTGCAACTGTCAGCACCACAATCAAGTCAACAATCAAGCATTGAAGCTGCTAGTGCTGAAAATACTGCTGCTGCTGAAGAAAATGGTCTAGAAGCTGCTGGTCCTTTAACTTGAAGAGGAAATCAAAGGACAAACATGTTGTAGATTCTAGAGCACTTGTTGATGAAGATGAAGATGAACTTGAAAGTGGGGATGAGACACCAATAATTAGGCCTAGATCAATATCTGAAGCTCATACTAGGCTTCAAGTGAAAAAGATGCATCAGAAACCAACAGGGTAGAGGAAGATCAGTCTCAGGGGTGATGAAAGTGGTGCAAGTTTTCCTATTGATCTACGATATTTACCAAGAAAGTTGACTTGGAAGGACAAAGCAAGTGTGACCTCAAATCAGTTGGTGATAGAAAAAGAGAAAAAAATCAAAAAACTGAAGGTAAAGAGAAACAAGAATAAGGAATAAAAACAGTGCATTGTTTTTTTGTTTTGCTATGTAACGGCACAATGAAGCTTTTTATTTTGTGTGCTTATGTTGAAAATGGTCATTTTGTGTGCTTATGTTGTGCTATTGGCCATATTTGTCAATGTACTGCATCTTTGTAAGCAGAGGTGTGTTGAATCTTATCTTTTGAAGTTTATATCTGAACAAGTGTTCTGTTGTTGCTGAGGTTTTATTTTTGGACAACATCTTTATAAGAAGACTGTCATGTTTTTTCTGAGCTTGTGATCTGAGCTTGTTTTTTTTTTTTTGGAGAAGATTGTCATGTTTTCTTCTCAGTACAATAGGTAACTGTACTGAGCTTGTGAACTGCTTTACGAGTATGCTGCTTGTCATGTTTTTTCCTGTTGCAAGCAGGTTGAAAATTTTTCTGTTAAGGTTATTTCGTTTCTAATGTAGTTCTAGTGGCTTTATTGCCTCACCGGGTTTTATTCTCATCTTTACAGATTGAGAACATGTAAAACTAAGCACCAGAGCATCTGCTATGCTTAGACTTTCCTTTTTAGTTTTTGTTTTGATCTGTCGTCGGATTCTGGGGAGTATGCGCAACTCTAATAATAAAAAGTTGCTTAAATCTGAACAAGTGTTCTATTGTTGTTGACATTCTATTGTTGGGCAACTTCTTTGTAAGCAGATTGGCAGGTTTTTGTGCGAGATTGGGAATTTGACTGTTTTAGGTTTACCAATCGTCTTTTGTAAGAATCGTTTCTTTTTCTTTATGTTCTCTTGTATATCTATTTTGCTGCCAAAGGGATTTATAACTGAAACTAGATTTCTTTGTACATGGATAGTCTTGTTTTTTACTGTTGGCATGTGTCTCCTCTGAGTAATCGTATCCGTAGAATATTTTTCTGTTATGAACTTTAGTTGATACATCTAGAAGCAAAAGGACAGAAATTTGTCTAATGGATAAAGCTTGTACTCCCTCCGTCCCAATTGATGTGACATCTTTTGGATTTCGAGATTCAAACAACTCTAATTCAAAATCCGAAATGTGTCATATAAATTGGGATGGAGAGGGTACTAACTCGTTTGAAGAAGCTATATCTAATGCTTTCGGACCTTTACTACTGTATTAGGATGCTTCATTATTATGGTGTCATTAACATTACTACTAGTGTACAATCCTCTTCAAGGATAAATTTGAGTCGTGTTACTTTCTGGGTACTAATTACCATTGATCGGTGCCTACTAACTTCAGTTTCAACTCAATTACATACCGGAGAATTAGAACTAGAGTGAAGTGTAGTACGAAGCCTGTGCGAGTGGAAACGAACTTGAATTTCAATGGCCGAGATAGTAATAATCATGAAGTGGATCGTGAAGATGATGATAGTGAGAGGGCGGACGATTTGAGAAATGTGTGGGAAGAGAATGAGTTTGTGGAGTTAGTTGGAATTGGAGGCAGGAAAGGCGCTCTACTTGGCTTCACCTTCTCTTTGTTCGGCTTTGAGATTTTGGACTATTCTCATGAAAGACTCGGAGATCCTTTATCTCTGGATGAAGCTTTTTGAAGACTTTATATAATGTTGTTCTGATGGATGTTAATGCCATTTCAATTCTTATGTCTGAGGATCACATAAAGCTTCTAGATGTGACAGATTGTGGGACTAAAGAACTGATTGGTCCAGAGCTTATAAAAATTCTTGAAAGATACAAAGAGGCAAAGATTGGATTTGGAGCTGGTTACAATGTTGAAACACCAATTCTACGAGCTATATATGAGTGCCCATTCCTTGGTTTGGGAGTAAAGGGGTCAAATGGTATCAGCTGAGCCCTTGGCCACTGTCATCCTAGGTCCCAAGTTCTTGGCTACTACTGTTTATCAGCTGAGCCCAATTGAGGTGAGAAAATCACGGTACCATAATTGAAATATATAACTAATAAGTTTTGTTATTCTGGTCATGAAAATGACCCTAAAGTGACTTCTTTCCCAAAAGTTACTATTATTTTGGAATCACCTACTGAAAGATTTTAATAGTTTATCCAAATTACAGATCTATTGGCAACATCAACTTGGAAGTTATTAAATCTTTTTATTTTCTATCTTGGTGTTAGGATTTGGCATTGGCCACTACAATAGTAAGGCCATTTTATTTATACCGCACGGGAGATGTTGCTAAGGAGATAGTTCTTTCAAGAGAAAGGTATGGATTTGTTAGGTGAATGTTCATTTTTGCAAGTGAAAATAAAGCTCTAACGCAGGAATGAATCCACCAGATGAAGTGGGGGGCTTTGACCACGTGACCATGATGTCTAAGCCCCAACAACTTTATACTACTCTTTCGAGAATTGCAACAAGTATAACTAATAACTGTTAGTTAAGAAGAATAACTGCAGGTCTGAGAATAAAATTTCAGACAATTCACATATCTGATGCATTTATATGGCCATAGAAATCCTAGTCAATTTGATGTTTCTATCATTGTCTATCAATTGTTATGTAAGCTGAAAATGTAATAGAATTATAATGGAACTGGAAAGGTGGTGGGATTTATCCAAAACCAAGAGCTATTGGAGCCTAAGAGATCTCACAAGTGGTTATAATTATGCTCAATTAGGCCAACTCGATGCAAAAAAATAATGCTCAATTCGGCAAACCATAACAACAAAACAATATTCATTTCAATAAAACAACATTCACTAAACACATCAAACACAACATTTCTAACCGGCATCACTAAACAACATTCATTAACCTGCAAATTTTATAATAACAATAAAACAACATTCATTTGACAACATCATCAAGTCACTAGCTTAACCAAACAATACTACATCATCTTGGCAGCTACAAATCCAAGAACAACAGCCCAAGAAACTACAAGGACGCTTGTTACTTGATACACTTTTATCTCCAACTTCAAAACTTTATCATCAAGTGGTCTGCTTTCTTCAAATTTGCACTTCAATAACCATCATTCGAATTCAAATTTGATAGTTTTTCCTCTTTCTCCAAGTCTGAACTTTCATTAGTAGCAGATACATCTTTCAAATATGAAATTCCAGTACAATCCATATCCTCCACAATTTTCTTCAGATGGTTTCTTTCCTTGCGAATAGAGTCTAATTCAATTTTTTGATTATGAATCATCAAAGACACATGAGGTGGGAGTTGTTCATCTAACCAATTTCAATAACTACAAGAGTTTGATCCAAGACGACAACATCTATAGAACCGACGTCCATCGTTTTTAATGGTCATTGCAGTAAATTATTTTGCACTCAGTCCATATTTACATGTACGAGACTCTAATTGTTGATGAGAAGAAATAGAAGAAGATGTCGACATTTGAAGATGAATGTTTTGGATTAGAGAAACTGGCAAAAAATAATAGGGTGTTTCACGCAGCAGGGCCTTCAACAGTTGGTGGTTCAGGGCTCGCGTTACATTATGCTAATGTGATCACATTAGTAGAGAAGTATTTGAATCCATCTGAATCCGTAGACCTTAATTCACGAGAAAATGTGTACCAAATATTGCCGGGAAACCTGAAGAAAGTAGTGAATTCGAAATTAAGCAAGAATTGACATTTGTAAGGAGATAATAATAGAAAACCTTACTTCTTCATCAATGGCGATTTTCAAATCGAGAAAAAGTCAAATTAGTACTTGAATGGAAAGACGACAACAAGAAAGCCCTAGTCTTCACTGGCTTGGCCTTCGTTTTGGTTATCCGAAACTTGACGAGCTGATGAGAAAGGAAATGGATGTAAATATGGCTGCCAAGAAAGTGTTGTATGCTTTAGGTTAAGTCTTAGAGAAATGATATAATGTTTTACGAATTTAGTTATATGGGTGGGTCATGAGTTATTTTGGTTGGGTCATGAGTTATTTTGGTCGGGGCAGATTTTTTAATTAAATTTGTTAAATTTTTAATTAACCAATAGAAATGTGGCACGTCATTAATTAAAAAATTAATTATCTCTCCGTAAAGTTGAAGGGTAAATCTAACCGCATATTTGGCCCCAAAGGTTAACGGAGAGTATATTTGGCCCTTTACATATACTTGAAGGGTAAATTTGACCTTTTTTCATATAATAATTTATTAACTATCTTCTATCGAGTAATCAATAAATAATGGATATATGCACATAGTATATCAACTTATTATAATTATGCAAATGACATATTACTTGACATTTTTTTTTCAAGTAAGAAAAATACATTAACTAGTGTACCAGAAACAGTCAATAATTCTAATATTTTTTTTTCGATACACTATTTTCAATATATTTTATATAAAAAACCATTAGAATACAAAATAATAGTAGTTGTAACATTTAACAATATATGTCTTTGTTTACTAGATCAATTTAATATCTAGTTCAATATAAACACATACAATAGATTAGAACGTTTGACTAGCAATTCTCCATATCTACACATAAAATAAAAATTTAATAAGCTGATTTTTAAATATATTGAAAAGAAGAATATATAATGAATTAATAAATTAAATTATTAGACAAAGAAGCAGTGATTATGGGGAAGGTGACACAGACGGCGATGCAGTAATTGGAACAAGTATTGTCACCTTCATTCACCCTATATTACTAATTTCCCTTTTAATTTATTTTTTTTCGTTCAAACAACAATGAGTAATAAAAAAAATTAAAAAAATCACTCAACTAAAAAATAATTTATTATTTATCAATCATAATCAAACTAAATTCAATTCAATAATGAGCTACTATAATATGACTAATTAAAACTAAGAAACATGCAAACAATATCTTTACATGATTTATTCAATAGCTAATAACTAAATAATTGAAAAAAATTGATCACTCTTCTATGGCCACAGAACCATCATCAATCAAGTGATCTATCTTTCCTTCAAATGTGCAAAGAAATCTGCTACATCCAAATGTGTGATGTCAACTTGATTTTCAGAGATAAAATTCGCTATAGGATTTTTCTCATTCTTCTTTAGTGACGCCTGATAAAGCTCAATCAAGTGTTTGGGAGTACGACGACACGTGAATGGTAGCCTTTTACACCACATCGATAAAACCCTGATTTAACTGTTCCATGCTTTGCATCATTTCTGTTTTCCTTTTTCTTTGATGAATTACTAAAACCAGGAAAAGAATTTCGTTCTTGGCCATAATCATGACCACGACCATGACCACGACCACGACCACGATCACGACCACGATCGCGACCTTTTCCACGCTTATCATGGTCAGCATACACCTCATTCATTTTAGGGGTTTCAGGAAGTGGTGTAGATGCAATTGGTCGTTTCTCATAATTCCACAACTCCTTTACAGGCTCCGTAGCAAGAAATAATGTATTCTGTTAAAGAGAGTCCTTCACGTAAATTGCTTCGAATAGGTAAATGAATCATTTGTCCTAGAGGATCCGACATTAATCCTCTCATGCCTACTAATTGATGTACTTGAGATGCATTTCCTCTCAAGCTCTCGAGAAAGACATTATATGAACTTCATTAATAAATTATTATTTTGTTTCGTCACGAGAAGATGAGAAATCAATTCAGAATACTTCGTGAAATCTTTTTCTCGATATTGATGTTGTAACGGCACATTGGAGGCCTGAAAAGTAGAGAACGTCTTTTCCATCATATCGACATCGATGATTGTTTCTCCACACAATTTCAATTGAGAAGTGATTCTGAACATAGCAGAATTATACTTGTGAATAAACTTATAGTCTTGTAGCCTCAGAAGAATCCAATCATATCGTGCCTTTGGATGTATGACCATCTTCAAGTGATTATATCTTTCTTTAAGGCTTTTCCACAAATCAAGTGGATCCTTGACTGTGAGATATTCGATTTTCATAACTTCGTCAAGATGATGATGTAAGAATATCATGGCTTTAGCACAGTCTTGTTTTGATGCTTTAATTTTGTCTTTAATGGTCTCTCCGAGACCCATAGCATCTAGGTGGATTTCAGCATCTAACACCCATGAAAGATAGTTCTTGCCAGAACTTTGAAGGGCAAAAAACTCAAGTTTTGTAAGATTAGCCATTTCAATAAAAAGAAAATAAATAAATAAATAATACCTTATTCCAGAATCTTTAAGATGGTAGAATCTCGTGCTGATGACGTGTTATGAAATTGTATAAAACGATACAAAGAAGAAAGTAGAGGAGAAGAGAGAAGATTTCTTATTGCTCTTGAATAATGTTCAGATATGTATTATAATGAAAGAAATCCTTATATTTATAGGGAAAAACCTGACTTGGTCTCCAAGTAAGAAACAAAATTGTTCTTTAAGTAGGATTTCTAACTCTTAAAGGAATCCACATAATAGACATTCACCATAAATAAAATATGTTTATAACACTTTGTTAGTTTTTGGCTAAAGAATATCCTTCTATAAAAATTTTAATGTTATTATTTAAAATATCCCTCTTCCATTAAAAATTTAATCTGAACCCATCTTCAATCAATTTTTGTCAGATTGTGAGTAGTCTAGATTTTTAATATATTAAAACAAAATTTTATTTATATATAGTTGCAACTGAATTCTCCTGAAAATGATAACTTATATTAATTGGGTTACATTGCTAACATGATAACAACAATTTCTATATAAGTTTGGTTCAAAATATTTGAAGAATTGGATCCTATTGAACTCGAGCAACTGATTGAAAGAGGAGGCCACGATTATAAAGAAAATGCATTGACGTGATAATTCATAGATTGATTTTTAGAGACGTTTGCAAGTGAAATGACAATTCTTTTTTTACATGAAAAGGCTAGTCTTAGACCTAGTATCTGAAGAGAATACCTCTTGGGTCCTTAAATGGGGTTTCACGTGGACTAATCATGTGGTGCTTTTGTCCATATAGCATAAAGGTTTTTTTTTTTTTTTTTTTTTTTTTTTTTTTTTTTTTTTTTTTATATTTAAAGGTGTGTGTTTTTTAAAAAAAAGAAAACAAAGGGGTTTTTTTTTTCTTTTTTTGATTTTTTTGGTGTTTTTT
>JAPFFP010000002.1:7491099-7520441 GCA_026153255.1 Solanum medicagineum
AATTTACCCAATAATTGTACAAATTTCCAAATTTACGTTCTACCCCACTTACTTTAATTTACGGGGTCTAACAACAACTATGAGCTTAGGTGTCAAAAAGTGTGTTTTTTTATTTTATACTCAAGCACTTACAGAAAAATACTAATTAAAATCATGCCTAAATTGTTTTGTATCAACCAAGTTACAATGGTCTTTTCTTTTCTCTCCCAAAATAAAATAAAATAAAATACTAAAAATAAAACTTACTTTATAATACATCCAGTTCAATGGGCTCCTCCGTCGGAAAAAAATTGAAAAGAAAAATCAAGTGGTGAGTGAAGTATGCTCTAATAAAAACTAAAAATCTCATAATCATAAAAAAAACTATTTCAGTCTAAAAAAGGAAAAGAAAAATCTTTTTGTATTTTTGAATTTTTAATTTTCAAAGTTCTTTTTTTAATTTAAAAATAAATAGTTAAATAAAATCCTATAGGATTCATCACCCTTAAAAATAGTGAAAGATCTGCCACTCCACACTTAAAATCATGATTTGTCCCCAAAGCAATTTATAGAAAAGAAATAAAGCAGAAGGGTAAGAAATACTCCCTAAGACCCTTTAAGGTCTAACTAGCGAAACATGTCTTTTCAATATTTATCAAGGGTTGTGCACACGCCACACTTAAACTCAAAAAATGTGTTCCTTAGCTTCAAATTTGGGTACTCACACATCCCCGAAGTCTAGCAAAATAAAACGACACAAAAAAAAAATAAATAGACAAGACAAATACTATATAGTTTTTTTTTTTTTAAAAAAAAAAGAAGTTACACTACTAGTTGGGTGTCTTCCACTTTTTCTTCCAACTTGAACTTATGAATAATACCCCTAGTTTCTTTTTTAATTTTCTGTTATGCTCAAAGGGTGGTCGTATAAAAACAAGGAAAATAAATAATAGAGAACGCATGTCATACTTTTTTGCCTTTAAATGAGGAGTGTAATTTTTTTATTCTGCTCAATAAATTCAAGAATATAAACGTATTTTTCCTCCTTACATTCTTCCATATGCTTAGATGATTCGATTAATATCTCATCATCTAAACATAATGTAGAAAAATGATTGGAATGAGGTCCAATATGTCCCAATTCATGAATTATATTATTATTTAAATCCTCATATTTACACGCACAAGAGTTTTTAAAAATATATTCTCTACTTCTTCACATAACTCCCGTGTATTATTTAAAAACAGTGACAACATCAATAATAGTATGATCAAGTAGTTGACCCTCCAATTTTAGCTCTTCAAGTTGGCCTATAAGCATTTTTTCTTCCTGACACAATTCATAACTAACTTGTTGAGCGTCAAACGTATCAACTTTTACACTCAATTTAGAACTTAAAATGTGAATATCCAAGCCAAACTGATGAACATCTGACACAATCATATAGCTATCTAAGTCGAGATTTTCTAATATTTTCAAGAAGTACATATTGCGATTGAAAAACTTATCTTCAACCCCTCTCATCCCAATACTCCAATAATTTAATATTTCTTCGACAGAGGGCATCAAATTAATAAGAAAAAAAAGAGAAAAAAATAATAGAGATACAGTTATTGTAACACCCCGTAATAATACCGAAACACCTCTAAAACGTAATTATGCGCACAATGCATCTTCCAAAGCTACGATAGAAAATTCGAGACTAGATTTGCGATCAGCGCAAAAAGTCAAGTGGGAAAATGATCTCAACCCGACTTAAGAGCAACTGGTCAAAAAATAATTTTTGCTAATTAATGCAAATACAGTGTTGATCCGCACCCAAAGCGCGACGCAGAGGGGCGTGCAGTGGCACTTGGTCTTTTTTTTTAATTTTTCAATGGGAATCTGAAATTCACGAAAATTCGAGAAATCTACTGGTCCACACCCCTGGCGCGTCACAAACCTGTGCAATTTTTCTGACCTTTTGTTTTTAATTTCGGGAAGGATATTTTGGGTATTCCCAACCTATTTTAATGCGCCAAAACGTATTTCTAAGCCTAAATTCGTACAAAAGGGTTTCACAAAACCCATTTTTCCTAAGTCCAAACAAGAGAAACTGAGAGAAGGAGAAAAGAGAAAGAGGCAGGTTTCAAAGTGCAGGGGCAAATTTGTGAATACAGTTGGGAATTCTTCAATCTCAGGTATGTAAAGGCTGCCCAAAACATGGGATTGTTCTCCCATGTGCCCTCATGATTGAATTAGGTTATAGTTGATAGGTGATGGATTTATGTTATGATTTCTTTAATACTATCTTCAGAATTTCTATTATTCCACATGTACTTTTGTAAGTAAAAGGCCATCATAACTTTAATTATGTATTCAACTAATTTATTGAGCTATTGTTTATACTATACATGTTTAATTGTTAAATAATCCATAAATGAAGCTAGGGATTGATGTCTAAATCCCGGATGTCATATCTATCCATGATTGATGTGGTCTGGGTCTTGATCTAAGTGAATACTGATGAAGCTAAAATTGATGGACTGTGAGTCCCTTAGAGTCTTTAAGAGGTCACACATGAGTTTTAAAGAAGGATCATAATATTCCTGAGTTGAGAGATGATGATATGAGATGATATCTTGTCCAAATGAGACAAAACGATGAGAAAACTTTGATGTTGATGTTTATGAGCATGTTGTGTCCTGGGAGGAATATTGAGCACTGAAAATAAGTAAGAGTGAGTGTCACTCGCACTCATTAACTACATGGCCAGCGTAGAAGAGGATTGGACCATGAGAATGGATATTTACTTAGTCCCAAAAGAGGACTTGATGTTATCATAAAGCCGCTGATTTACGCCCTTTTACCCCGGCAAGGTACTGGGTAGATGCCGCAATGACATCGCTTTGTTGTATGATCACCAACTCATATATGGTAGGTGTAGGTCCAAGAAACTCCCAGATAGGTCCTCTAATTATAGTACTCTGGTGTTGATATGATAGTACGAGTCTTGATTGAGAGATATATGATAAAGCCTTATTCCTTATCTTGAGTTGAGGTTGAGTGATTGATGAGCTAATATCATTTCATATTGTATAGCCCATATTATTTACTTCAGCTCATTTTACATATAGTACATTCTACGTATTAATGCCCCTTTGGTGTTGCATCATTTTATGATGCAGAGTCAGCAGATAGAGGACTTCAATAGCCCAATCGTTGAGGTTCAGAGCTTATTGATTTCAAATCTTGGTGAGTCCTCCCCTGCATTTGGAGGACGGTTATTTTTCTAGATTTATTTAGTTATTTTCTTTGATTCTGGTAGCCATGTCCTGTCATGGTATTGTCTTAGACAGTAGTTATAGAGGCTTCATAGACGTAGACAGATGACGTTTGATGTTGGGGCTCTTTTTTCCCCCATTTTGTCATACTTTTAAACTAAGTTTATTTCCTTAATCTTGTTTCTTATGATAGATGTTGATGATGATTTTTATAGCCAACTGATAGTTAGCATATTCTCTATTATCTTCCATAAATGAATCGATTGAACGTATGCGACGAGACTAGGTGGTTCACTTGGGGGCTAGCAATAGTCTCTGAGTGCCAGTTACGCCTAAGGTACCCTCTCGGGGTGTGACAAACTTGGTATCAGAGCATAAAGTTCGAGTGTCCTAAGGAGTCTATAAAGTTGTGTCTAGTAGAGTCTTGTTTATAGGTGTGTTTTGCACCACATTTTTTAAGTAGGAGGCTATAGGACATTAGGAAGTGTTACCCTTCTTCTATGATCTGAAAATTTGTACAATGGAGTTTAACATTTTGAAGAATCTCTGCCTAATTAGTGCGTTATGCGTATTGCAGAAAATACTGCCAATGAGAATAGCTACTCAGAGATATGCCGAAGCCCCAGCTGTTGAGAACACCCAACCTGAGCTCCCAGTTCATACAGAGTCAAGAAGACGGGGAAAACCAGCTAGGACTGGTGAGGTCCCACAAGTGCCACTCAGCCCCAACCTGCCCTCAGCACCGAGGCAGAGTTTAGGGGAGCCATCACCATGCTGACTCAGTTGATGGCCTCCCAGGGTAACATTCGAGGTCCTCAGGCTCCCAACTCTAGCTCACAGGAGGCCTTAGCTACAACCCGACTTAGAGATTTCTTAGGGATGAACCCGCTAGTGTATATGGGGTCTAAGGTTGAGGAGGACCCGCAAAACTTCATTGATGAAATATATAAGGTCCTGAAAGTGATGCTTGCAGATGCGATTGAGGGAATGAAGCTTTCTTCCTACTAATTGAAGGACGTTGCTAATGTTTGGTACAACCATTGGGAGGAGAGTATTGGTGAGAATTCAAAGCCTGCGGCATGGGAAGGGTTTGAAGCTGCCTTGCTAATTCTTTCCTCAAGAGTTGAGGGAGCCGAAGGTGGATTAGTTCGTGAACCTAAAGCAAGGAGGAATGACAATGAAAGAGTACAACCTTATGTTCATTCAGCTATCCAGGTATGCTTCGGATGTGGTCTAAGATATGATGGCCAGGATGAGGAACTTTGTATTTGGCCTGGGCAGACATATGCAAGGCAACCATATTGATCCCCAACAAGGACATCTCCAAATTTATGGTGTATGTTGGGCAGACAGAAGAGGATAAGAGAAGCTATAGGGAGGAGTACATGATCAAAAAGGCATAATCAGCTGGACATGAGCCTAGTCAGTAGAGGTAGAATAAGGGTGACAAATCCTACTTCCAGAAAAGATAATCTCATCATGCACCTTTTGTAGCGAGAGCACTAAGTTAAGCCAAACAGGTATGATTAAAAGTCTCAGGAATTACAGAATTTCAAGGCTCAGGGTGCCTAATCTCTGGCCAGTGTGACTCAAGGCCCAAAGGGAAAGCCACCTTATGGCAATTGTGGGAAGCTCCATCTGGGTAGGTTTCATTTGGGCACGAATGCTTGTTTTCTATGGGGGAAGGCGGATCACTTCCAGTATGAGTGCCCAAAGAGGAAATGAGGTGAAGAAAGCAATAGAGAACAACCGTCTGCAGCACACCTGGATGGCAATCAGTAAAGTGATAATACTGCAGGTACATGAGGCGGGATGAATCACCTTTGTGCTATGGATAATCGACAGGATTAGGAGGCTGCACTAGATGTTATTATGGGTATGCTTGGAGTATTTACCTTTGATTGATATGCATTGCTTGATCTGGGTGCCACTTTATCTTTTGTGACTCTTTCTGTGGCTAGTAAGTTTGGGATTCTTACAGAGTGTTTACTTGAACCTTTTGTTGCTTCCACTCCTACTGGTGAGTCTATCTTAGTTGAGAGAGTTTACCGAGATTGTGTAGTGTCCATTTATCATAGAGACACCATAGCTGACTTGGTAGAATTGGAGATTGTTGATTTTAATGTGATACTTGCCATGGATTGGCTTTATGCCTGTTACGCTTCTGTTGACTGTAGAACCCAAATAGTTAGGTTCCAATTTCCTAATGAGCCTATTCTAGAATGGAAATGGAGTTCTGTTGCACCTAAGGGCAAGTTTATCACTTATCTTAGGGCTAGAAAGTTGATCTCCAAGAGTTGTATTTACCACCTCGTGCAAGTTAAGTACGATGATGTTGAATTTTCCTTTCTTGATTCAATCCTAATTGTGAACGATTTCCTGAGGTGCTCCCTGATGATCTGCTCTGAGTCCCTCTTTATAGGGAGATTGACTTTGGGATTGATATTCTTCCTAAGACCGAACCCATTTCAATTCCGGCCTATAAAATGGCCCCCGCGGAGTTGAAAGAATTGAAAGAGCAACTGAAAGATTTGTTAGAGAAAGGTTTCATAAGGCCTAGCGTCTCTTGTTAGGGTGCTCCTGCCCTATTTGTGCTTAAGAAAGAAGAGTCTCTCAAAATATGCATAGACTACCGACAACTAAACAAGGTCACCATAAAGAATAAGTATCCTCTCCCGAGGTTAGATGATCTGTTTGACCAACTTCAAGGTGCTACTTGTTTCTCCAAGATAGACCTCAGATCAGGTTACCATCAGTTGAAGGTGAGAGAACGTGATATTCCAAAGACAGCCTTTAGGACACGGTATCACCATTTTGAGTTCTTGGTCATGTCCTTCAGGTTCACAAATGCACCTACAGATTTCATGGATTTGATGAACAAGGTATGCAAAATGTATCTTGATATGTTCATGATTGTGTTTATTAATGATATTCTGGTGTATTCAAAGGATGAAGAGAAGAACGGTAATCATCTTTGAGTGGTTTTGCAAATGCTTAAAAACCATGAGTTGTATGCAAAATTTTCAAAGTGTGAGTTTTGGCTCGAGTATGTGGCTTTCCTAGGTCATGTTTTCATGGGAGATGGTATTCGGGTAGATACTCAGAAAATTGAAGCAATTAGGAACTGGCCTAGAACAATTTCTGTGATGGAAATAAGAAGCTTCTTGGGTTCGGCAGGCATTGTCATAGATTTGTTGAGGGCTTCTCTTCCTTATCAACACCATTGACTAAGCTAACTCAGAAGAAGGCCAAATGTCAGTGGTTTGAGGAATGTGAAAAGAGTTTCCAAGAGTTGAAGACTAGATTGAGTAAAACACCAGTTTTGACTTCGGCAGACGGGACGGGAGACTTCATATGTAACACCCGATAAATTACCAAAATACTCCTAGAATGGAGATGTGCGCATAACGCATCTTCCCAAGCTCGGACGGGAAATCTGAGACCAAATTTGCGATCAACGTGAAAAATCAATTCAAAAAATGGTCTCGACCTGATTTAGGAGCAATCGGGTTGAAAACTAATTTTCACAAAATTGACCGAAAACAGTAAGGGTACGCAACAGGGCTGCGATGCGGACCCATCACGGACCCAAAACGGTGAGGGTACGAGACAACTCCGCTCAGCGAACCTATCACGGACCCATAGTTATATATATATTCTCAATTTTTGACAGGATTGAATTTTTGAAATTTCACAGGTGCGCTAAAGGTTAGCGTCACTGACTTATTATCCCAACCTGTTCCACCTAAGTTTAAAATTTTAAATCTTTTGAGAGGCATTCTAGACTTTTCCCAAGCTCTCCAAAACTTGAAACACGACCCCTTTTGGTCGTTCTGATGAGTAAATAGGGTCAAACCCCCATTTTAAGTCCTTCCTCACAACACGTGAAAGTTAGGGCTTGAGAGAGAAGAAGGAAGAATATAAGATTGGAGAATTCCAGGAGACTTCCTGATGGGTGATGTGAAGAGCTTCATTCTAGGTATAATATAAGATTGGAGAATTCCAGGAGACTTCCTGATGGGTGATGTGAAGAGCTTCATTCTAGGTATGTAAGGCTAAACGAAAATATGAGATTGTTCTCTCATGTGCACTATAGATGGTCATAGATGGTTGATTGAAGGTTCTTGAGTCCATATGCATGATTCTTGATTATTTTCTTGAAAAGTCATATTTTTTACATATATTCTTCATATACTGATGATCATCACAAACTTGTTTTCTTGAATTGTATGTTTTACATGAATTATTACATAAACCCTACTTATTATTTCTTAAAAATTGCATGAAAGAAGATAGGGATTGAGTCTATAGACTTGATTGAGAATGTGATTATGATTGAGATTGAGATTGAGATGTGAGAATCATGATGAGTTAATAGAACTTGATAGTCACATGAGTTTCCATAAATAAACTCTAACGATTTGTCTATTCGATTGTTCCCTAATGATTGTTCAAATCCTTGAGCTGTTGATTGAGATGTTGATTAATGAGATTATTAAATTCTCTATGAGACTGACTGAAATATTAGCCTCCAAGAGGTTGAATGAGATGGTTTGACTGGTTTGATTGAATGATCAGACCCTTTATAAGTCTGAGTTGAGATGAGTCAATTGAGATGTATTGACTGGACGGATTGTCTTATGAGCATTAAGTCATGGGAGGACTATCGAACATCGAAAGAGTAAGAGATAGTCCAACTCGCACTCGTCAAACTATGTAGCCAAGCGTAGGTGAGGATTAGAACCATTATGTCTCATTATGGTTCCCTCTAGATAGAGTACCTCAAACAATAGTGGACTTAACTTTAACAAATAGCTGGGTACTTAGTGGACTTGATTCGTCCCCTACCTGGCACGTATGGGGAGACTGTGGCAATAATGACGTCTTGTTGTAATATAATTGGCTCATATCTGATCATTGTTGGATAAGGGAAACCCCTAGAAAGTTCCTACCTTGAGTACTCTGCGTTTAGATGTGATGAGAAGAATGAGATGTGATGAGATGAGTTGAGATGAGTCCTTCTGAGACAAGTTTGATTTGATTGAAGAGTTGATGGGTCAATTGTCTACTTCTTTGTTCTTGCTTTAGATAGACATTTGACATGTTGATTGCTTTCTATGTTGAGTCGATATTTTTTCTATATTCTTCTACATGTTTCAATTTCACTCAGCTATTTTACATACCAATACATTCCAAGTACTGACGTCCCATTTTGGACTGTATCGTATAATGATGTTGATACGCAGGATCAAGGTTGTCAGTAGGCGAATAGTTGAGGATCTTCAAGCGTTCAGCAAATTGGTCAGCCTCCCCTACTTTGGAGGATTCATTACACTATTTTCATCATGCTTTAGAGTTAGAGTTGCTTATCTTTTATTTTGATTGAGGTAGCCATGGGTCTATCATTGGCACCACTTAATAGTGATAGAGGTTTTATAGACTGGAGTCGACTGTTGATTATCTAGAGTGTAAGGTAGTTCTTTTACTAGCCTTTTGCTATATTATTGTTAAGATTAGATGATGAGATCTGCCTAATTATTCTTCCATATCTTCCGCTTACTAGTAGTATTATTGATTAAATAAATGTGATGAGGCCAAGTGGTTCTCTTAGGGACTAGCAATAGTCTCTGGGTGTCGACCACGTCTTGGGTCCCCTCCCGGGGCGTGACAAACTTGGTATCAGACCACAAGTTCAAATGTCCTGCAGAGTCTATGAGACATGTCTAGTGGAGTCTTGTTTATAGGTATGTTGTCGACCACACTTGATAAATGAGAGGCTATAGGACATTAGGAATTGTTTCCCTTCATTCATGTTCTAAATCGTGCTATAGAGCTATACTCTATGAAAGTTCCATTCTAAATCGTGCTTTGCATATTGAAAAATTGTGATCATGCCTCCCATAAGAGCTGTCAGAGGTAGTGGGCGTCCCGCACGATAGAATGTCAATCCACCTGAACCGCAAGGACATGAGGTGCCTGTGGAACAAGCTGTCCCTGTTGCACAGCCCCCACAAGATGAGGTCTCCAATGCTGAGCTTCACCAGGCTATCCAAACTCTAGCCTAGGCTGTCAAGCACCTAGTGCGAGACCAGGAGCGGCCCGAAAGGATGCCTATGGCACTTCTAGAGTTCGGGAATTCTTGAGTATTAATCTACCAGAGTTCACAGGGTCTGCATCCACTGAGGATCTTAAGAACTATATGGAGGAACTCTAGAAAGTGTTCCCAGTGATGCATGTGGCTGATGGTGATAGAGTGGAGTTAGCTTCTTATCAACTAAATGGGGTGGCTAGACTGTGGTATGACCAGTGGAAGATAGGTAGAGAGGAGAATGCCCCCATGATGACTTGCACTTTGTTCGAGGAAGCATTATTGGGACGTTTCTTCCCAAGGGAGAGGTGAAGGTGAGGGAGTTTTTGAACTTGAAATAGGCTCTATGACCGTACAAGAGTATGGGTTGAAGTTCATCCAATTATCCCACTATACTCTAGATGTAGTTGCTGATATGAGGGGGAGGATGAGGATGTATATTGATGAGTTGAATAGAGGGAAAAAGAGTGATGGAAAGGGACCAATGCTCATGAGTGATACGGATATTGTGTAATTGCTAACGTTCGTGCAACAAGCTGATGAGGAGAGTCAACATGATATGGAAGATTTCAGAAGCAAGAAGGCTAATACATACTGCCATGAGGTTCGGAAGAAAGGCAATGGAAATCGGTTTCCAGCACCATCATCTGCTAGTGTACCTTCACCTGAAGTCAGAAATGATCAGAAGTCTCAGAATGTTGGAGCCCGTGGGTCTCAGTCGCAAGCTAGTGTGGCTTAAGGTTCGTGAGGTTAACCACCCTGTGGTATATGTGGCAAGTTGCATATGGTTAGATGTCGTGAAGGGAGTGATGTGTGTTTCAAATGTGGCCAAGAAGGCCATTAACATATATAGTGCCCAAGATAGGCTGATCGGACTCAATCTTCTACACCGGCCCCTCCAACTAAGGGGAATCAGAGATGCAGCACTTCAGGCACAAGCGGAGCTACAAACCGTTTATATGCCACGGGCAGTCGACATGATCAGGACAACTCCCCAGATGTTGTGACGTGTATGATTTGAGTCTTTTCTATTCATTATTATGTGTTGATTGATCCTGGTGCTACATTATCTTTTGTAACTCCTTATGTGGCTAGTAGATTTGATAGAACCCCTGAGAGTCTTCTTGAACCCTTCGGTGTTTCTACTTCAGTGGGTGAGTCTATTTGAGCTGAGAGAGTCTATAGAGCTTGTGCAGTGTCCATATATCATAGGGATATATCATTGATCTTATTGAGTTAGATATGACTGATTTCGATTTGATCCTCTACATTGATTGACTTCATGCCTCTTATGTCTCCATTGATTGTAGAACCCGAACCGTTAAGTTCCAATTTCCAAATGAACCGGTTCTAGAGTGGAAGGGTGATTCTGTTGCACCTATAAGAAAGCTTATCTCTTACCTTAGAGCAGAAAAGATGATTGCTAAGGGGTTTATTCATTTCCTTGTGAGAGTTAAGTCCGATGATGTTGAGTCCCCAACTCTTGAGTCAGTTCCAATAGTGAATGAGTTTCTAGAAGTGTTTCCTGAAGATCTGCCCAGAGTCCCTCATGATAGGGAGATTGATTTCGGGATTGATGTTCTTCCTGATTCTCAACCTATCTAAATTCCAACTAGTAAGATGGCCCCTGCTGAACTGAAAGAATTAAAGGAGCAGTTAAAAGATTTATTAGAGAAAGGCTTCAAAAGGTCGAGTGTTTCTCCTTGGGGTGCCCCTTTCCTATTCATGCGAAAGAAAGATGGGTCTATTAGAATGTGTATTGATTATAGGCAACTGAACAACGTCACCATAAAGAACAAATATCCTCTCCTAAGGATAGATGACTTGTTTGACCAATTCCGGGGTGCCTCTTCTTTCTCAAATATAGACCTCCAATCTGGTTACCATCAGTTGAAAGTGAGGGAAAATGACATTCCAAAGACAACCTTTAGGACTAGTTATGGCCATTTTGAGTTCTTGGTCATGTCCTTTGGGTTAACGAATGCACCTGCAGTCTTTATAGATTTGACGAATATAGTGTTCCGACAGTATCTGGATATGTTTGTGATTGTGCTCATTGACGATATTTGGTATATTCAAGAGATGAAGAGGAGCATGCTAATCACCTCAGAATCATCCTTCAAACTTGTAAGGACCATGAGTTGTATGGAAAGTTTTCAAAATGTGAATTCTGGATTAAATCTGTGGCTTTTCTAGGCCATATTATCTCTGGTGATGGTATCCGATTGGATGTTCAAAAGATGGAAGTAGTTAAGAACTGGCTACATAAGGAGTTTCTTGGGGTTAGCAGGCTACTACCGCCGATTTGTTGAGGGGTTTTCTTCCTTATCCGCACCATTGACAAAGTTGACTCAGAAAAAGGTCATGTTTCAGTTGTTTGATATGTGTGAGAAAAGTTTTCAACAGTTAAAGACTAGACTGACTACTGTACCAGTCCTAACCTTGCCCGATGAAACAGAAGATTTTACAATCTATTGCGATGCTTCAAGAGTTGGATTAGGATGTGTGTTGATGCAAAGACGGAAAGTGATAGCCTATGCCTCCAGACAACGTATGATTTATTAGAGGAATTATCAAATCCATGATCTTGAGTTGGCAGCAGTGGTGTTCGCACTCAAAATCTGGCATCCGTACTTGTATGGAGTGCATGTGGATTTGTTCATGGACCATAAGATCTTACAATACGTCTTCAGTCAGAAATAGCTCAACCTGCGGTAGAGAAGATAGTTGGAGTTGCTCAAGGATTATGACATGAGCGTTCTCTATCATCCAGGTAAAGCTAACATTGTTGCTGATGCCTTTATTAGGTTGTCAATGGGTAGCACGACCCATATTGAGGAGGGGAAGAAGGAGCTAGCTAAAGAAGTGCATCAGTTAGCTCATTTGGTAGTCCAACTTGAGGAGAATGATCAGGGAGGATTTAATATCCAAAATAGGTCTGCTTCATCTTTTGTGGCAGTGGTAAAGGAAAAGTAAGACCGAGATCCTGTCTTACTCCAGTTGAAGGAGGTCGTCCACAAATAGAAACTGATGGTCTTCTCCAAAGGGAGAGATGGGGTATTGAGGTACCAAAGTAGAGAATACGTCCCAGATGTTGATGGTATACGAGATAGAATCATGGCTGAAGCTCATAGCACTAGGTATGCCATTCATCCTGGCTCTACCAAAATGTACCACAAGTTGAGAGAAGTCTATTGGTGGAGTGGAATGAAACAGTATATTCCCGAATTTGTTTCCAAGTGCCTGAACTGTCAGCAAGTGAAAGTTGAGCACCGAAGGCATGTGGATTAGCTCAAAACTTTGAGATTCCGGAATCGAAGCGGGAGATGCTCAATACGGACTTCGTTACTGGTCTACCAAGGTCTTGAAAGCAATATTCTTCGATATGGGTGATTGTGGATAGGATGCTAAATTGGATCACTTCTTAGCAATTAAGATAACTAACAATGTGGAGGAGTATGCCAAGATGTACATCTAAGAGATTGTGAGGTTGCATGGGGTGTCCTTATCCATCATCTCAGACAGAGGAGCCTAATTCACCACCTAATTCTGGAGATCATTTCATAAATAATTGGGTACCAAGGTGAATTTGAGTATAACCTTTCATCCATAGAACGATGGCTAGGCAGAGCATATTATTCAGACGTTAGAAGATATGTTGAGATCTTGTGTCCTAGATTTCAAAAGGAAATTAGGATAAGCACCTACCGTTGATTAAGTTCGCATATAACAATAGTTATCATACAAGTATTCAAATGGCTCCCTATGAAACTTTATATGGGAGGAGATGTAGATCACCAATTGGGAGGTTCGAGGTCGGAGAAGTGGAGTTGATTGGGCCTGACCTTGTCCATGAAGCAATGGAGAAGGTTAAGATCATTAGAGAGTGATTGAAGACTACAAAATCGCCAGAAATCCTACACCGATGTGAGGAGGAGAGATTTGGAGTTTAAACTGGATGACTGAGTGTGAAAGTGTCGCCTATGAAAGGTGTCGTGAGATTTGGGAGGAAGGGTAGATTGAGTCCACATTATATTAGACCCTATCAGATTGTAAAGAGGATTGGGAAGGTCACCTACGAATTAGAGTTTCCTTCCGAGTTAGATGGTACTCATCCGGTGTTCCACATGTCGATGTTGAAGAAATGCTTGGGAGATCCTAATTTTGTAATCCTTGTGCAGAGTATCGGAGTGAAGGATAGTTTGACCTACGAAGAAACTCTAGTCCAAAACCTTGATCGTCAGATTCACAGATTGAGAACCAAAGTGATAGCCTCAGTCAAAGTCCTGTGGAGGAATCAATTCATTAAGGAGTCCACAATGGAAGCTGAGGAAGAGATGAAAGTAAAATATCCGCATCTATTCATGCCGATCGATGAGAATTTTGAAGGTAAATTCCTTACCTTGACCAGATTGATTGTCTTTTCTTGTTCATTGTCTATTCAAGAGTTCAAATAAAGATTGTTGATAGAAATGAGGAGTTGAAAGATAGATTGATAGATTGCATGTTGAGAGGAGTCTCGAGTCTATTTGTGCCTTGATATCCACCCTTACTCATCATTTGAGGACGAATGATCCCAAGGGGGAGATGATGTAACACCCGATATAATTACCAAAATATCCCTAGAATAGAGACGTGTGCGTAATGCATCTTCCCAAGCTCGGATGGGAAATCCGAGATTGAATTTACGATCAGCGCAAAAAATCAAGTCAGAAAATTGTCTCGACCCGATTTAGGAGCAACTAGGTTGAAAATTAATTTTCATAAAATTGACCAAAAACAGTAAGGGTAGGCGACAGGGCCGCGAAGCGGACCCATTGCGGACCCAAAACAGTGAGGGTACGCAACAACTCTGCGACACAGACCCATTGCGGACCTACACTTATATTTTTTCTCAATTTTTTTATGGGATTGAATTTTCAAAATTTCTCAGGTATGTGATAGGTCCGCGTTGTGGACCGTTATCCTAACCTATTCCACCAAAGTTTAAAAATTTTAAATCTATTGAGGGGCATTCCTAACTTTTCCCAACCCGTCCAAAACTTGAAAGACAACCCCTTTAGGTCGTTTTGATGAGTAAATAGGGTCAAAAACCCTATTCGAAGTCCTTCTTAACACACTTTAAAATGAGGGCTTGAGAGAGAAGAAGGAAGAATGTAAGATTGGAGAATTCAAGGAGAATTCTTGATGGGTGATTTGAAGTGCTTGATTCCAAGTATGTAAGGCTAAATGAAAACATGAGATTGTTCTCTCATGGACCCCATAGACGGTCTTAGATGGTTGATTCAAGGATAATGATTCCATATGCATGATTCTTGATTATTTTCTTGAAAAGTCATAATTGTTTTATGTATTTTTCATATACTGATGATCATCACAAACTTATTTTCTTGAATTGAATGTTTTACATGAATTATTGCATAAACTCTACATATTATTTCTTGAAGACTGCATGAATGAAGATAGGAATTGAGTCTAAAGCCTTGATTGAGAATGTGATTGTGATTATGATTGAGATTGAGATGTGAGAATAATGATGAGCTGATAGAACTTGATAGTCGCATGAGTTTCCATAAATGAACTCTAACGATTTGTCTATTTGATTGTTCCCTAATGATTGTTCAAATCCTTGAGCTGTTGATTGAGATGTTGATTGATGAGATGATTACAGTCTCTACGAGACTGACTAAAAGATTAGCCTCTATGAGATTGATTGAGATGGTTTGATTGGTTTGATTGAACGATGAGAGCCTTTATAAGGCTGAGTTGAGATTAGTCAATTGAGATGTATTGACTGGATGGATTGTATTATGAGCATTGAGTCATGGGAGGAGTATCGAGTACTGAAAGAGTATAAGTTAGTCTAACTCGCACTCGTCAAACTACGTAGCCAAGCATAGGTGGGGATTGGAGCCATTATGTCTCATTATGGTTCCCTTTGGATAGAGTCCCTGAAATAATAGAGGACTTAACTTTAACAAATAGCTGGGGTCCCTAGTGGGTCTGATTCGTCCCCTACTTGGAAAGTATGGGGCGGCTGTGGCAACAATGGTGACTTGTTGTACGATTACTAGCTCATATGTGATCATTGTCAGATATGAGAAACTCCTATAAATTTCCTACCTTGGGTGCTCTGACTCGAGACGTGATGAGAATAAATGAGATGTGATAAGATGAGTCCTTTTGAGATGAGTTTGATTTGTTTGACAAGTTTATGGGTCAATTGTCTACTCTTTATTCTTACTCTAGATAGACATTTGACATGTTGATTGCTTTCTATGTTGAGTTGATATTGTTTCTATATTGTTCTATGTGTTTCAGTTTTACTCGACTATTTTACATATCAGTACATTCCATGTACTGACGTCCCATTTTAGACTGCATACTATGATGTAGATAAGCAGGATAGAGGTCGTCAGCAGGTGCATCGTTACGGATCTTCGAGCGTTCAGCAGATTGGTGAGCCTCCCCTACTTCTGAGGACTCATTACACTATTTTTCATCATGCTTTAGAGTTAAAGGTGCTTATCTTTTATTTTGATTGAGGTAGCCATGGGTCTATCATTGGCACCACTTAATAGTAATAGAGGCTTCATAGACTAGAGTTGAATGTTGATGGTCCAAATTGTGAGCTAGTTCTTTTACTAGCCTTTTTTCTATATTATTGTTGAGACTAGATGATGAGATGTGCACATTTATTCTTCCTTATCTTCTGCTAACTAGTAGGATTGTTGATTGAATGAATGTGATAAGGCCAAGTGGTTCACTTGGGGACTAGCAATACTCTTTAGATGTTGCCCACATCTTGGGTCCCCTCCAAGGGCGTGACATCGTTATCTACTTTGATGCATGCAGAGTTGGACTGGGTTGTGTGTTGATGCAGAGGGGGAAGGTGATAGCTTATGCTTCCAGAAAACTTAAGATCCATGAGAAGAATTATCCGACTCATGATCTCGAGTTGGTAGTGGTGCTATTCGTGCTTAAGATATGGAGTCACTAGTTGTATGGAGTGTATGTGCACGTGTTCACTGACCACAATATCTTACAATACGAGTTCAGCTTAAAGGAGCTCAACCTGCGGCAGAGGAGATGGTAGGAGTTGCTCAACGATTATGATATGAGGATCCTCTACCACCCAGGTAATGCTAATATTGTTGCTGATGCTCTTAGCAGGTTTTCTATGGGTAGTACTTCCCATGTGGAGAAAGGGAAGAGAGAATTAACTAAGGAAGTTGGTCGATAGGCTCGATTAAGAGAGCAACTTGAGGAGAACAATGAAGCTGGCGTCACTGTTCATAATGGGTCTGCTTCATCCTTAGTGTCAGAAGAGAAGGAAAAGCAAGACTAAGACCCCGTTTTGTTCCAATTGAAAGAAGTGGTTCAGAAGCAAAAGGTGATGGTTTTCTCCAAATGGGGAGGTGGGGTATTGTGGTGCCAGGGTAAATTGTGTGTGCCCGATGTTTATAGTGTTCGAGAGAGGATCATGGCCGAAGATCATAGCTCCAGATGTTCCATCCATCCTGGTTCCACCAAGATGTACCACCATAGCTTGAGAAGAGTCTATTGGTGGAATAGAATGAAGAGGGACATTGCGAAATTCGTCTCTAAGTGTCCTAATTATCAACAGGTTAAAGTCAAACATCAGAGACTGTGTGGATTAGCATAGTACTTTGAAATTCCAGAATAAAAGTGGGAGATGATCAACATGAATTTCATCTCCGGTTTACCAAGATCATGAAAGTACCGTGATTCGTTATGGGTGATTGTGGATGGGATGACTAAATCAACCTAATTTTTGGTTGTCAAGAAAACTAATATGGCTAAAGAGTATGCCTGACTATATATTCGGGAGATTGTGAGGTTATATAGGGTCCCCTTGTCCATCATCTCAACAGAGATGCTCAATTCACCTCTCAAGATTGGGTACAATGGTACATCTTAGCACAACTTTTCACCCACACACAGAATGACAGGAAGAGCGCACCATTCAAACTTTGGAAGATATGTTGAGAGCTTGCATCATCGACTTCAAGGGTGATTGGGATGATCATTTTCCATTGATTGAATTTGCATACAACAATAGCTACCATGCCAGCATTCAGATGGCCCTTTATGAGGCATTGTATGGGAGTAGGTGTAGATCACCAATTGGATGGTTTGACGTTAGAGAGGCTGAGTTGATTGAATCTGATTTGGTCTAACAGTCCATGGAAATGGTTAAGGTCTTCAGAGTAAGGTTAAAGATAGCACAGAGTCTCCAGAAGTCTTATGCGGATGTGAGGAGAAGAGACTTGGAATTTGAGGTGGATGATTGGGTGTACTTGAATATGTCATCGATGAAGGGTGTCATGAGGTTTGGTGAAAGGGGAATTTGATTCCATGATATATCGAACCATATCATTGGGAAGGTTGCTTATGAGCTAGACATGCCTTCCGGGCTAGATGGGGTTCATCTGGTATTTCATATTTCCATGCTGAAGAAGTGTTTGGGAGGTCCTGCCTTAGCGATTCCTATTAAGAGTACGGGCATAAACGATAGCTTATCTTATGATGAAGTTGTAGTACAGATCCTTGATTGACAAGTTCAAAAGCTGAGGAATAAAGAGATAGCCTCCGTCAAAGTCATATAGAGGAACCAATTCGTTGATGAAGCTATGTGGGAAGCTGAGGAAGTGATGAAACTCAAATACCTGCACCTATTCGGGCCGAATGATGATGTTGTTGAACGTAATGTCCCTATCCTTAACGCTATTTAAAATTCCTTTCTTGAATTGATGTACTAATTCCATTCTTGAGTCTAGGATAGAGATGTAGAAGGAGATGGATAGTAGAGAGTTCCCAAGTGAGGGGTGAGATGGGTTTTGAGTCTACTAGTGCTTTATTCTACCTATACTTATCAATCGAGGACAAATGATCCCAAGGGGGGAGATGATGTAACACCTCGTAGTATTACTGAAATGCCCCTAAAGCGTAATCGTGCACACAACGCATCTTCTAAAGCTCCGATGGGAAATCCAAGACCAGTTTTTCAATCAACGCAAAAAATTGAGAGGGAAAATGGTCTCGACTCGATTTAAGAGCAATAAGATTGAAATAATTTTTGATAATTAATGCGGAAATAGTGTTGATCCGCGCCCCTAGCACAACGCGGAGGGGGCACGGAGAACACTTTGTCAGTTTTCTAATTTTTAGATGGAAATCTAAAATTTACGAAAATTTATAAAATGTACTGGTCCGCCCCCCTAGCTAGTCGTGAACCTGAATAATTTTTCTAAGTTTTTTTCTTTTAATTTTGGTAAGGGTATTTTGGGTATTCGCAACCTATTTTGATACCCCAAAACGTATTTCTAAGCCTAATTTTGTACGAAAGGGTTTCATAGAACCCATTTTTCTTAAGTCCAAACGAGAGAAACTAAGAAAAGGAGAAAAGAGAAAGAGGTGGGTTTCAAATTCCAGGGCAGAATTTGTGAAGAAAGTTGTGAATTCAACCCCACGTATGTAAAGTCTACCCAGAACATGGGATTATTCTCCTATGTGCCCCCATGATTGAATTAGGTTGATAGTTGATAGGTGATGGGTTTATGTTACGATGTCTTGAATGCTATCTTGAGAATTTCTATTATTCTAAATGTATTTTCGTAAGTAGATGACTACCATAACTTTAATTATATATTCAACTAATTTATTGAGCAATTGTATATACTATGCATGTCTAATTTTTAAGAATCCATAAATGAAGCTAGAGGTTGATGTCTAGAGCCCGGATGTCATATGTATGCATGATTGATGTGGTCTGGGTCTTGATCTAAGTGAATACTGATGATAATGTTGATGAAATTGATGTAGTGTCAGTTCCTTAGAGTTTTTAAGAGGTCACACATGAGTTTCAAGGAATGATCACAGTATTCCTGAGTTGAGAGATAAAGATATGAGATGATGTCTTGTCAAAAAGATACTAAACTATGAGAAAACTTTGATGTTGATGTTTATGAGCATGTTAGTCTTGGGAGGAGTATTGAGCACCGAAATGAGTAAGAGTGAGTCCCACTTGCACTCATTAACTACGTAGCCAGCGTAGAAGAGGATTGGACCGTGAGAACGGATGTTTCTTTAGTTCTAAAACAGGAGTTGATGTTATTATAAACCCGCTGATGTTTTCCCTTTTACCCTATCAAGGTACCAGGTGGATGCCGCAATGTCATCGCTTCGTCGTACCATCACCGGCTCATAGTTGGTGGGTGTAAGTCCGAAAACCTCCCAGATAGATCCTCTAATGATAGTACTGTGATGTTGATTTGATAGTATGAGTCTTGATTGAGGGTGATATGATAGAGCTCTAGTCCTTATCTTGAATTGAGGTTGAGTGGTTGATGAGCTGATGTCATTTCATATTGTATAGCTCGTACTGTTTACTTTAGCCCATTTTACATGTAGTACATTCCACGTACTAACGTCCTTTTGGCACTGCATAGTATTATGATGCAGATTCGGTAGACAGAGAACTTGAGCAGCCCAATCGTTGAAGTTCAGAGCTTATTGATTTCAGATCTTGGTGAGTCCTCCCTTGCATTTAGAGGATGGTAATTTCTCTAGCTTTATAGAGTTATTTTGTTTGATTGTGGTAGCCAATGCCTTTCATGGTGCCATCTTAGACAGTAACTGTAGAGGCTTCATAGACGTAGATTACTGGCGTTTGATGTTGGGGCTCCTTCCCCCACCCCCCCCCTTTGTTGTACTTTTAAACTAAGTTTGTTTCCTTAATCTAGTTTCTTATGATAGATGTTGATGATGAGTCTGATAGCCCACTGATAGTTAGAATATTCTCTATTGTCTTCCGCAAATGAATTGATTGAATGTATGAGACAAGACTAGGTGGATTACTTAGGGGTTAGCAGTAGTCTCTGAGTGTCAGTTACGCCCAGGGTACCCTCCCGGGTATGACAGTTATGAACTACAAGCAAAACTAAATACAATATTTAAATCATATTCCCTAGCAACGAATGCCAATTTTTGGTAACATCCAAAATATACTTCTCAAAAGAAATATAAATAGCCATTTGCAATATATTTACCCGACCCGTGAGTCGGGGTCGATCCCACTGGGAATATGAAAACATATTGTTAATAGTAAAAAATTTAACTTGATAGACGTTATCAAATTTGGGGGGGGGGGGGTTATTTTAAGAAAATAGAAAACAACAATAAAAATTATAAATAGCTTGCAATTTAATATTTATTTGTGTCAAGATAAATAGAAGTAACTAGGAATGTGTTCGCATGATTTTACAACTTAGCAAGAATAATGTGTTAGTGATCTATTTCAATATTTATCATGCAGAATGATAAGTTAAGTTCACCAAGCTCTTTGGTAAAAGGTGAGAGGTGAATTTCACTATGTGACGTAGCTCATCTCCATAGTATGCATTACTAACCCTTACCTATTAGTCCCAGTACAACCTCCCCTTGGCCCAGTTTGGTTGATTAGACGAGAACACATCAATCGAATCCTGTTAATTAATCTCTTTTCCTATTCATTACTACCTTGGTCCAATCAATAACACTAGGCGAATTATAATGTTGGCCACCACTAGAAAAACATGCAAAATGAGCAGAGTTAATTACTACATATATAAAATTTACTCAAGAATCAATGTTTACATTAACTTACTTTGTTAATCTATCATGGTTCCCACAATCCTAGTTATAAAATTTAGCTACTCATTATAATTGTAAAAATACAATCAAAATTTATAAAAATAAACTTACTTGTGTTAGTCATAAAAATTCAAGAACAATA
This sequence comes from Solanum medicagineum, assembly GCA_026153255.1. Taxonomy (NCBI): domain Eukaryota; kingdom Viridiplantae; phylum Streptophyta; class Magnoliopsida; order Solanales; family Solanaceae; genus Solanum; species Solanum medicagineum. The sequence goes on from JAPFFP010000002.1 coordinate 7,512,228, forward strand.
GCTAAATAATCTTTCAATAGTCAAGAATACAAATAAATAAGAAGAGATGAAAAGAATAAACCAACATTCTCCACTCTCTGCAAAATTCCAAGCTATAAAATTCTAAAATATAGATTGGGTTATTTGGGTTATTTGTGAAAGAATTATTTTTATGGATTATTTATAAATGTGGAAAAATAACCAAGTCCAAAATAAATTTGGAAATCTAAAATCGAAAGGAAATTAGATTTTTTCGTGTCCGCTTCCTTCAAATTGTTGCTCCCATCTTCCTAGTTGCCACGTGACAGTAGTAACAATTTGCAATTCAAATTGCAATTCTGCCGCCTGCTTATCTTATGATTATTTTATTAACTTTAATCCATTAAGCTGCCTACTTGATTTTTCTTCTGTAATTTTTCATTTTTAACTCGTTGTAAGCTCCAAATTTCTTCATCTTTGTATCAATTTAATCCTACAAATAAAATATACAATTTAGCACAATTCATAAAATTTATGCTCAAAAAGGATAAATAAAAGATCCAATATGAGGTAAATAATGATTAAATAAAATTATTTTTAGCCTCACATCACCTTGTCCGAAAAGATATCTTGAGAATACTGCACTTCCCCACTCTCAATTGGTGATAATTAGAATAAAGATTAGATTTAAAGAAATGGGTAGTCCTTTGCAATTGATCAAACAAGTCCCTTATTCTCGGTAGTGGGCACTTGTTCTTTATAGTAACCTTATTCAATTGTTAGTAGTCTATACACATCCAATGTGACCCATCCTTCTTCCTCACAAATAACACAAGGGAAACCCATAGAAAGGTGCTCATCCTGAGTCTCTTCCATCTATTGTTTAGCATGAACAACATAGAATCTGTTGTTTTGTTGAGCCCCACTTTGTTGAACCCTTTGTTGACCTTGACCTTCATGAGCATCATGTCCTTGATGACAGCTATCTTTACTCCTATGTGGAATATTTGGACACTCAAAAATCTTGTGACCTATCTTGCCACACCTATAACATGCACCTGAATCCCTCAAGCATCTACTCGCATGATTGTTTCCACCTCTAGCACACTTTGGAATAGTCAGCCAACCCTTACCTTGTACCTTAGGGTAAGTCACCCTATCTTTAGCAAACTTCTTTTTAACAGCATGAGATGATCCTTGGTATTCATGGAAGTGGCCACCACCACAACTCTTTGAACTCGAGGATCCACACTCAGAATGAGCTCTATTAGACTCACCTATTCCCCTTGTTTAAGCTTCTCACCTTTAATTCATCCAACTTAAGCCATGAGATATAAGATATTGAACTCCCTTAGTAGCATGGCAAAGTGACACTCTTGAAGCACCAAGTTGTACACCACTGACACGAACTTGCTCATCCTAGCATAGGGAACAACAACTAATGAAGGTGCATATCTGGATAGCTTAGTGAACTCATAGGTATATTTCCCCACACTCATACTTCCCTAATTAAGGTTGATGAACTCCATCGTTTAAGAAATGGTCAAGAAAGGTAGCTTTGAACACCTTTCAAGCCACTAGGCCATCATCCGCTTTCTCAGGCTTCCATTAGTTGTATCGCATCTAAGCCACTCCCTTGATTTGATATGTCGCCAACTCAGTCTTTTCCTTAGAAGAAACTCCCATAATGGACAACAAATTATACACCTAATCTATGAACTCTTAAGGATCGTTATTTACATTTGAACCATAGAACTATGAAGGATTCTGTAATGACTCTCTTAGGTTAATTCTATATTTCTGTGGTTGTTTGCTAATTTGAGCTTATGTGTAGTAACCTTGGACTTGTTTTTGTCTTATTGAGGCTATTGGGATGGTTATAGGGTGATTTGGTTGTAAACTTTGTGAATTAGCAAGATAACGAGGAGCTATAATGACAAAAAAAAAGATTTCTGATAAAATCCTACCAAATGACCTTGGAATGGGATTCAGATGATCCATCAATTCCAAGATGAAAAATCTAAGCAAGGAGGGTGGTTGGTCTCAGTGCAGAATGTCTCAAAAAGTAGCAAAATGAGTTCAACTGGAAGCTAAGAAGTGTACTTCTGTGAAATCCTATCTAAACATGCTCGAAATGGAAATATGATGGCATAGTCAGCTCCTAAATGTTAAAAAGGGTCTAACGTTACCCTTCGCCCGCTTATGTGGGCATCTTGTTACATTTTAACCCCCTCAATTCTTTTAGCTAAAAATTATCGCAAAAAAGTGGGACCATCATTTTTACGTAGGGTGCTCCATTGAGAATTTCGGCCGCACCATTGGGTTTGGAGCATTGAAATCCATGTGGTTGTACTATTTGTCTTTATAAAATGAACACTAAATAGCCTAGGAATGCCCTAGGGAACTTTATGTAATAGTTGGTGGAACACCTGATAATTAACCCTTAACGTTCGTAGAGGGTGAGGCACGTACACAGAGGGGCAGACAGGCGGAGCTCCAGATTCACGGAGTCATACCTACATTCTCGGGGAATGGGTCAGGCTTGAGCTTGACATTTACGAAGCATAGTCCATGTTCTCGGAGAAAATGCAGTGCCCTATATGTATAATCTTTAGCTAGGCGAAAACCTTTCCCCCAAATTTTGACCAAGCATAGAAATTGATCCAGAGCTTCATTTTTTATGATTCAAATGCCTACGTGACTCAGAGTTTTGCAAGGGAATATTTTGGTAGTGTTGGATTTGGATTTCAATGCATCTTTTAAGGTAAAATTACTATTTTAACATATTATGTTCTTGGAATGTGTAAAAACTTTGTGCTTCAATATCTCGACTAATTCTTGATGGAATTAAGTAAAATATGACTCTAAATTGTATACTTTCTGAGAGGACACTATGGTATGCTTGGATTATATTGAATATAGAAAGTTTTTGTACAATTGGACCAAGAAAATTTGAAAGAAATGTTTTCCTCGTAGAGAATTTAACTTTGTTTTGGGTCATTTCTCGATCTTCTAAGGTTCATTTTGGGATATATTTTTGGCTATTGACTCAGGGTGACATAGGGATCATTGTTGCGGATTTGTTTGTGATTTCAATTATGGACCCAATTTTTCCTCGTTGTAGGCATTATTAGCATAATTTCACTCGTTTTTCAAAACATTATAGCCAAAATGACCATGTTAACCTTGTTAATTATAATTTAACAACTGACCAACACTAGGAAATGATCAAGAGCGGAAAATCTCAGTTGGATTTATTCGAGACGCGAGACATTGACTGCCAAGTAGGTTAGGCTTTCCCTAAACCTTAGACAGAGTGGGATTATATGCATGTTGAGCTGAAAGGTGCATAAAGGTGCTTGTTCTATTCTGTATGCATATATTTTGTTCTAGGGTTGTACACCTTTGTTGGTAGCTATAATTTCTAGAGTTTCGATGCTTGTTGGTACTATTAACTATAAGGAGGCCTGGTAAAGGTTGTATATGGGCGGATGTTCTGGGGTAGGTATTTATTTTGACCTAATTCTTGTTTGAATGGGTATGTTGCCTGGTGCTATTGAGATATGCTTACTGTGAGACTATTTGTTGGATTCTCACCATACTATGACTTGACACCGGTATAGATATGACTCTAGTGTGCCTAGTTGCTATGGATACTTGTGACATAACTTAAGTTGCAATGCTTTCCCCGCATTGCCTGTGCTTGTCTAGATTGTTGCATTCATTGGGAATGTTAGACCTTATTTTACACTGATTAGTGATACGCACGCTCTTATATATTGCTGTTCGTCATTGAGTGCTATTTCTTCATGCTTGAGGTTAGGGTATCTGTTGTTATCTGAGGGAGGTGATAGTTATGTTTGTGTGGGGGCTGGATGACTTCACTTTTCTTGCACCCAGTACATGATTTTTCTCTTTATTTCCCTATTCCTAACTCACCCCCTTTTTTTTCAGTACCCTTAACTAGCAACCCTCAATGTAGGGTTTTAGCCTGTGTCGAGGTGCACAATATCCATCCTTTGAACTAGGGCCACTTTTGATAGCGACCCTAAACTTAGAATTTTTGTGTAGTCAGGTACACAATGTTTAAGGAAATACCAGGGCCAGTTTCAGAATTTTTCACTAGACAAAGCTAGGCTTATAAGGTGTTTTCAAAGAATAGGTAAATGTTAGGCTCAAACATTAGGAGCAAGGGATATATCATCAATTTGGTTGGTTATTTTTAGGCTAAAGTGGACTATTTAAGAAGAATAGCCTAAGATCCTTTCCTAATCCAATTATTCTACAATCTAACTTAGATTAACAGAGCAAGTTCTGAATTAGAACAAAATAAATGAATTTACCAAGTCATGCTCACAATCATATGGCAATATTTACATTATCAACAAAAGACTAACAAATCATACTTTTTATCTCAATACACCCTTGTTGACACCCAATTTTTACCCTCCACGGTGTCAAATTAATCATAGAGCTTTATTTGTATTTTTTAACGATTTTTAAACATTAAAAAAAAAATAAAAAATAAAAAATTTATTAGCGGGCGCGTGGCAATATCCATCTATTCCCCTTCTTTCTCTCCCATTTCAACAGACCAAAGCCAGAAAACCATAAAAACCTAAGCCATCGTCCCGTCGCCGACCCCGTCGCCGCCCCAACCCCTCTGCCATCGTTTCCTCACCCTCATCTCCCCTCCACGTTTTCCCTCTATCCTAAACCCCACAACCACTTCTCCTTCGTCAAACCCGACCAGACAACCTCGAGTTTCAAAGTCAAAAATCGACAACTCTCCAACGTTATAATCCCACGCGTGCCTCGACAACCCACCGCTTTTTCCTACGCATGCGTCTTGAACCCCTCAATCAGCGGTTGAATTTTGAGCCCGTTGCGAATTTTCAAAATCGAATTTGATTCCCCATTTTCGTGAAAAAAATCATCTCTATATAATCCCTCATCTTCTTCGTTTTAGGGGGGGAACGATTTTGAATCCAGAAAGGGGATAGCCGGGGAAACCCATGGTGCGGTCGAACAGTGAAAAACCCGAGAAAAGCTTCAAAAACCCAAAAAGATCCGAGAAAAGTTTCGAGATGTTCACAGCGTTCATAATCCCGTAGAGCCTTAGCGAAAACTCATCCGTCGATATAGGAACCAAAGCATCAAATTTTAGAGTCAAGTCAGTATACAAACTCGCAGTGGTGTAAATTCGAAGCTTCGTCAAGCTCGTCGTCCCAGTCGCTGCTCCGATCAAGGTAATATCCCAATCTCGATTTGAGTCTCATATTTTTGGATTAAATGTGACAGGTGAAGTTATATCGAAGTATTCTGCTTACATTTGTTTTGTCGACTGGAAATCTCTTTCGTGATATGTTGACGGTGTAGTGATGTTGTTTGTGAACGTTCTTGTTCTAATCTGGTTGCTGTGACTTGGTCATTTTGACCCTTGAGTTTTAAGGACAATTGTTTTTATGCAACCGAATTGAGATAACAGAAAACATTCGAATGTTGTGAATCTGTACATTCAGCTTGTAAAATTCTTGAGCTACTATAACTATGATACTGTAACTGTAATATTGCAGCTTGGATACAGTAAACTAATGATGTAGTGTTGTCTTCAAGATATTCTGGGACTCTTTTTTATGATTCAGTGGCTGTTACTTTGCTTTAGAGTAAACAATGCTAGCTATTTCATCTAGTTTTGATTTATAGTTCAAGATGTGCACGATGAATCTACAATCGTTAAATGCTGTGTTCTTACAAATCTGTTTACATCGACAATGAGCCTGTGACTCTGACTGAAATACCCTCCATGTACAGTCATGAATTCGTATTCCCATACCTGCTTTAAATTTATATCGATGTCTTGAATTGTCATTCGTTTTAGGTTCCTATCCCTGATTGCGTACATGGACTGATTGTTTGCTCGCATCTGTTATATGATCTGATAGTATGCCATCGACTTTTGAATGATGTCGTTATGTCCTGGTGTTACCTAAATGTAGTTTGTCCATCCGATAATTAGATACTTTGCCTTCCAACTGTTTGGTTCAGTCATTGTTTAAAGATCCAAGTTCAGCTGTGTGGTTCAGCCATGTTTCAATCCCTTCTAACATTCTAAGCTTTATAAGTTAAGAGTTTTGGGTATATGCTTAAGTCATTTTCTTGTAAAAATGATTCCAGATCTGTAAGAATATTTCCACATTTGCTCTATCTTAAATGATTGTTCCAATCTGTATCTAATTTGACATGCTTTGAATATTTTCATATCTGTCTCTGTCTCTGTCTCTGTCTCCCTTCTTATGAATCTGGTTTGTTGGCCTGGTTGTGATTTTAAGTTATGTTTTCATGTTGAGATGCACTGGGCATGCCTTCGTTATGATGGCTGGTCCTTTCAGCACATTTAAGGGTCAAAAGTGATTTAGTTTGATTACACATGACCGACTTATTTCTATTTTGCTGCTGCTGTGTGGTCGTTTAAGATGTTATTGAGAATTATTTCTATTATTGTTGATACTGATTTATTCTTATTTGTGCTGCTACTGCTAATGATCATTGTAAAGTACAGTGAGTGTAATTGTTGGCTAGTATTATTTTTTGAGTCGTTCACTAATCTTTATTATCATTTCTTTGCATGAACAATGCTGCGAGTCATTTTGGACTCCCCACTTTGCATTCCTTGGGCCATGGAGGCCCAAACTTCATTCCTTCATGGGTCAGCCCAAATTCCTAGGAAAGAAGCTGTTATGCGAATTTCGGAAGCGAAAAAAAGGCCAAAGTCGCCACAAAGTTTAAATGGGACAAAGGCCCGAGATCACTTCAACTCTCTTCATTTATTTTATATTTATTTATATACTTGTATTTGTTTTGGATGTTAACATTTTATTCTATTGGTTTCAGCCTAATTAAATTCCCCGTACGCCAAAACCATTCATGTTACTTTTGTTATTTTTATTGTACTTCGAAAGGGTGTTTTGCATTAAAAAAAATACAAATATATGATTTTATCATTCTAGTTAATTTCTTTTTAAGCTTAATCAATTTTTTAAGTTTAATCAATTATTTTCAAATTTTGTCAAGTCTAGTAAACTCATTTTGAAAAATTAGTAAATTTTAAAATCAGTCAACGTTTTCAAGTCAAAGTTAGTCAAATTACTTAATCGCCGGATAACTGCATTTAGCAACCACTTCAAGTGCTTAAAACCTTCTTGAAATGGAAATGTGAACCCGAACCTTGTCTCTAAATTTTTAAAAGATTTTCTGTTAGTCTTTTAAAATACTTAATCGTTTCCTAATTATCCGTAAAATTAGGTGGCGACTCTGTGTCTTCTCGAATCTCGAGAATTGATTTTACTCAAATTAATTGAGTTTTAAATCGATTTTTGATTTTCGAATTATTTTCAAAAATAAAAGCCATTTTCCGGCGTAACAACCCTCACTTACCAGGACAGATATTATCAAACACCTAAACATGCATGGTTACTATCTAACTACTTAATCAAAAGTTTTGGTGGGTATCATTTTTCAAACAAAACATTAAAACATGCTATATGCCATAAGTATGGGTACTATATGCTACAAATGTTATCTAAACATCCTAAACGTGGCAGTTCTGTCACGACCCAACCCAGGGGTCGTCATTAGTGCCGATTGGGCACCCAAACAATACCAAACCAGATTTACCATTATACTAACTAAGGAATTTATCGAAATTTCGGCAGAGTTTCCTCTATTTTACTGACTACCCAAATCCTACAAACAGAGCTCCCAGCATAACAAACATCCATATACATATATATATACATGTGCGGGCCGACAAGGTCACCGCTGCGGTACAAACGCCCAACAAGAGTATCATACGTACACAAACAAGTCACACATCATATCTAATACCCACATGTAACCACAGACCTCTATACATGCCAACAGAATCGTAAGACGGGACAGGGCCCCGCCATACCCTAGAATATACAGAAATAGTAAGTACAGAAAATAAAGAAGCATGTGAATACCAACAAACGGCTCTGGAGGCAAAGGAACACTTCAACAGTAGGTGGAGATCCTAGGAGGATGGCTCTCTAACCTTTGCGTCAGTACCTGCGGGCATGAACGCATCCTCCGAAGGAAGGGGGTCAGTACGAAATACGTATCGGGTATGTAAAGCGGAAAGTACAAAATATAAACGGAAAATAATAATTCAAATAAAATATGTAAGTCAAACCTGTATGCAAACATCAAAATATTTCTCTATTTAACACATCA
>JAPFFP010000002.1:7520541-7534752 GCA_026153255.1 Solanum medicagineum
TTAAAAATCGTTAAAAATGAAAAATAAAGTTTGTGATTAAATTGACACCGTGGAGGGTAAAAATTGGGTGTCAACAACTATGTCTGAATTAGTTATCATAAGTTGTTTTATGTTATGATTCGTAATATATCATGACAAAAAAGTACTTTTGTAGATTTTATGAATGACGAATATAATTAGTTTGATGAAAAAAATATAAATACTCAGAAGAATGATGACATAATAATATGATGAAAAAATTAAGATATATTCTAAAAGTTTGAATGTTAAATTGATGCATACGTGTGGATATATGAAAATATTGATACTTGATTATATACCATTTGTTTCTTCTTTCAAAAGACATAGGTTCAGTGCTATTGAATAATCCAGAAACTGAAACAGATTCTTTAAAAAATCTTAACTTAAATTCACAAAGTTACCGTTTAATGCAAGGTATCAAATAACTAAATTGTAAAAATAATTGATCATGTACCATTCGAAACTTGTTATTTATGTAATTAGCAAGTAAAAAACACAAAAATGTCATTTAGTAGATAGGTATCTTGTGTAAACGAGTATCAAGTATTTAAAGTATAGAATAGTTAAAGTATCAGCTATGTAACTTAGCTTTTCAATAATTGTTGTAAAAGTAATAGATCATGTACCATTCGATACTTGATATTTATGTAAGAATCTAGTAGCAAAATACAAAAATATCGCTTAGTGAACAGGTATGTTATTTAAAATAGGTATCAAGTGTGTAAGGTATAAAATAGTTCAAGTATCATGTAACAAAAGATTTGCTTAACATTTTGCAAGCAGGTATCATGAGGTAAAAAAAGTGTAAGTGCTAAAAACCATAGGACAAAACATAGTTTGAACAATTTTATGCTAACTGCAATGCCATCTGCAAAGTACAAAAAAGTATTAATTTAGCTATTTAACATAAAAAAAAAACAAAGGCAGATACAGTTTTGCCATAATAGTCTAATCAGTAGTTTCAAGAAACAGTTTTGAAATTTACAAACACTGAAATTAAGAAAAATCTATTAGTTTATCACCATCGAGCATAATAAAATAATCCATAGGCTTGGGTGGAACGTCATTTTTACTAACATAGCCGTTGCAAGCGTTGTCACTATCATATTTTCATAGCAGCATAATGTATCTCCTTCAAAGGTATTTAATATCCAGCGCATGAGTTGGGACAGGGATCCCACCACTGATGTACTTGGCGTATGCGGTAACAAATACCCCACAATCCCTGGAGTGACAGTTTGATAAAAAATTAATATGAGAGAAAAAAAATATATTAAAATGACTATAGAACTTATACATTGTCGCTCTGTTGTTGAGCAATTCCTGAATAAAATCAACTTTAAACGAAATCAATTCCTTTATTTATAATGCTTTATTATGAGTTGATACTTAGTTATATGTCTTTTTTATGAGTTGATACTTTGTTTAAAAGAATTTCTTATGAATTGATACGTGATTTACAGTGTTTTCTTATGAGTTGATACTCGATTTACAAGACTTTTTAATAAGTTGATACTTAGTTTACAAGGATTTCCTATGCGTTATTAGCATAACATACTTTTTTGATACTTGAAATTGGAAAACAACAAAATGCCTAACCCTATGAAAAGTATCAATAGCGGAATAGTGATTTACTATATCAAGAACTCATTCACAAAAAACTTTGATATGCCTAATTTTCATGATTATCAACTACATTAGCATAGAGTTATGTATCGATTCCACATATCAATCAAGTAATGATTAATTTCAAAAAATAAATCATAAGTTCCAATTTAGGTAAAAGAGTGCACCTTTGGTAGGGCCGTCTCAACTACCGAGTTGTCTTCAATGGTGTCTTCATGGGCATCGACTGTTGGATCTTCTTTCTTGGTTGAGGGTTGTCACTGACGTGGACTTCCTGTGTAAAACTAAGGCTGAAAAATGGTTTGAGCATCCATGAGAGTACTGACACTAATGAAAAATAAAAAAAAGGGAAAGTCGTTCAAACAATGGTGATGAAAAAGATAACCTCTTCCATATACAGTGAAAGTACCCAAAAAGTTGCTAAACTTTGAATGTCAAATTAATTGTGATGGAATGGTAACTGATCAGTGATTGACATTGATTAGAAAAACTTTTGCTAATGATTAGGTGTAAAAATAGTAATGGAAAAATATAAGCGGCACAATTTATTTATTTTTCCTAAGTATCTAAAGTTAAGAGAGAGAATGAAAAAATATAGGATTTTTGTAATTTATTTATATGGTAGGGAATACTAAATATTTTGATAATATATGTTGTGTAGTTCTATCATTTTTTTTGCTAATTTCATTCTTAGTTGTACATTTTTGTTAATAAAGTTTGACATTTCTTTGTAAATAAATTTTGGTGACATTTTAAGGTAATATTTTCTCTTAAATTGTATAGTATGTTCTTTTCCTTAAATAAAAGATAAAAAATATAGTATGTAAGAAACTAGTCAGACAATATCCAAATCAACAATCCCAAATCTAGTCTATAAGCCTCTATCTAAACAGTCTAGATAGTACCTAAAGGAGTTGGACTGGGCATAATTCATACACCAAAGACGAAAGGAAAAGGATTAATGACAGTCAAAGACCTTCACTGAAATATCTCAACATGTCCAGTAACAACATGATACACTTCTTTGCAATAGCTTAACAAACATTCGAGGCACATGTATAATAAATCATCATGGCAACTTTATAACTCTAATAAAAGAAACAAGGCAGAGAACTAAACAAAATAAAAAATACACTTCATCGTTTTATTTCCTTAAATGAAAGCAACAGTGAACATTAATAAACTAGAGGAGAAAGAAACTTTAATGATATAAGGATATTCACACCTTTAACAGAAACCCGGTTTGAGAGCATTCAAGAGTGCAACAGTGCTCATCTAGTGCGGTTTTGAATCACAGAGTTCGAATCAAACATATTTGTATCCAACAAACTCAAAATACACTTGAGTTCCCTACTAAGTACTACGAAATATTTCGAATAACAAAAACAAAAGGCCGCACATATAAAGTGCAATCTATCGGAACTCTACATGAGAAATCAAAGAGGAAAACAACAGCGTAGCAAGATCATTCCCAAGAATATTTAAGGCAATATGGAGAATACCTTTAAAAGAGCAATGAACAGGAATTAATGAGCTCAATAATGGAGTTTGCGCACTACAGACTTATTCTTGAAAACCTTTCGAATCCAGTCCAATCAGAGTACTATCAAGATCTATTTGGTAGTTTCTTTTATCCGACAATAATTAGTTATGAGCAAGTGATCGTACAACAATCATGTTGATGTTTCCATAATCGTTCACTACCTTGCTAGGGCAAAGAACAAATCAACCCAATCATGGATCCATCAGTCAAATCAAGTCCTATTGTTTCAGGATAATAAAAATAGGAAAACATGCTGACTTTAACGGATTCAATCCACTCCAACATTTGTCGATGTAGTTGTTGAGTTAGAGTTGGACTTACTCTCATTCAATTTGGTGCTCGATACTCCTCCCAAGACTTAATCATTACGAAATCATTTGAGTTCAGTTTTGCAGACTCTTGGGACTATCAATCATATTCACATTCACAATCATAAATTATATTTGTACATGAGTAATTATATTCTAAAATAATAAATTAATTTTAAATATTTTCACATAAATACAATAGAGAGTGACAATGGTTATGACACATAAAGGGCTCAACATTATAGTCTTAAATTATATATGTACATGAGTAATTATATTCAAAAATGATAAATTAATTTTGAGTATTTCACATAAATACAATAGAGAGTAACAACCAATTTTGAAAGCAGCTTTTCTTTTTTCATAAATTTTAAAAATAGATTAAGTAGCCACAACCAATATGAAAAGAGTATCTAATCTAATATTCATTTTAACAGTATCTAACACAAACATTAAATTATGTTGGATATAAAATATGTCACACCTAATTTAATTATATGTATTTTAAATAATATGACATATTTTATGTGATTAACATAACTATCTAATAGACGTTTGTGAACGTGCACACAATTTTTCTCTTCAATATTTGAATGAAAAATGTCTCATATGAATATCATCTATTTAGATGCTCAATCAGAACAAGTCATAGCTTGAGTGTCAAAATAAAATTTACTAACAAATTTAATGAATTATTAATATATTAAGACAAGTAGTTAAATTATTTATCAATAATACTTAAATGTTGTTTCTATCCATAACACACAACCACAGTTCTATTAATTAATTCTTTATATATCACAAAATGACAAAATATTGGATTGGCTAATTGTTTTTGACTTCTGAGCTAAAAGTTATTGTCACGCCCTGGGAGGGTAACTTAGACATGACCGACACTCAAAGACTATTACTAGTCCCCAAACGAACCACTTGGCCTCATCACATTCATGCAATTAACAATTATCATATCAGCAGAAGATTAAAGATGAATAAAGGTGTATAATCTCAAATAAAGATAATCATAACATATCAACAGGACTAGTATGAAAGAAATCAGTCTGGCAATATCCAAGTCATCAATCCAAAGCTACCCTGTGAAGCCTCTATCTAAGCTATTTAGATGGTATCATGATAGACTCATGGCTACCTTAGATCAAAATAAACAAGTATAAAAGTCTAACTCTAAAAGTAGATGAAATAATATGCATCCCCCGAAATCGAGGAGGACTCACCAATTAGCTAGAATAAGGAGAAGATCTTCAATGGAGCACCTGTTGCTAATCTCTGGTACTTATCTCTGTATCAGAAAAAGATGCAAGCCCAAATAGACGTCAGTACGTGGAGTGTACGGGTATATAAAATAGCTGAGTGAAACAGATATAGGTAGAATAACAATAACTCAAAAATGCTCAATCAAGATGTCAAATGTCTATCTAAAGCAAGAATAAAGAGTAGACAATGACCAATCGATACCATCCAAAACAATCCGATCCAATCAAGTCAGAGTACTATCAGTGTAGGACCTATCTGGGAGTTTCTCTTATCCAACAAGAATTACTTATGAGCTAGTGATTGTACAACAATCTCGCTGATGTTGCCACAACCATTCATTACTTGTCAGGGTAAAGAACGAATCAATCCATAATAGATCCTAATCAACCAAGTCCTCTATTGTTTCAGGGCCCTATCAGAAGGAACATCTGACGCAACGGTTTCAATCCTCTCCTATGTTTGGCGACGTAGTTAATGAGTTTAAGTTGGGCTTACTCTTACTCATTTCAGTGCTTGATACTCCTCCATAGACTCCATGCTCACAAGACAATCATTCTCAATAAATTAGTCTCATTTGACATTTGTCAACTCAAATCATCACATCAACTATCAAATCTTTGGTTACATTCTTTTGAGGTTCATCTCTTGACTCATAGAGACTTTTTCATTTATCATTCTAACTCATAACATTCAGGAAAACAAAAGTAGGTTTAAAGCATGTAGGGATTCCATAAGCTCTTTAGGCTCGAATCATCCTCATGCATGCTCAATTGAATGAAATTTGTAGAAATAATAAGAATTCATGATAGGGTTCATGTAGTATGGCAAAATCATCTATTTCAATTATTTGATTCATAAAGATATTTTCATGTAAGATTATGTAGAAGTATATTAGAATTTAAGAAAAACCTTGAAGAAATATTCATTAGATACTCAATTCATTGACAACTACATCAATTCGAGGTATGGGGCACATGGAAGAACATAATCCATGTTTTGGGTAGCCTTACATATCTTGTAGTTTTGAATCTTGCACCAGCTTGGAAAAACTCTCAAGGTTATCTTCCAGCCTTAGCTTTTTTCTCCTTTGGGATCTTGCTCTATGCTTGAGAGCTAGTGTTTTAGCGTAAAAGTGTTAAACTGACATGTTTAGGGCTTTATCTAGGTGTAAAAGTGTCAATCCTAGGTTTGAAAGGGTGAGAAAAGACCAAAATAAGTTTTCTTAAAGAACTGTCAAAAGTCATCTACGGGCCCATGTACGGTCCATAGGGCCCTTTCGTAAGCTTTTGGGCCAATTTTTGGGTCTCTAGATCACTTTTACAAGCCCAATCTTAGCCCGTAGATTGGTCCATAAAGTTTGGGACCGAAAATGTGGATCTTCAGTACTTCTTCCACGATTTAGCAGACGGGCCGTATTTTGTTCCATGGCCCGTATTAGGTTTCGTATAGCAACTTTGCACCTGGCAGTCTCTAATAAAATGACCATAACTTTTGACTTTAAACTCCAAATGAGGTGAAACCAGTTGCGTTGGAAGATGATTCAAAGACTTTTCATTTGGTAAGTTATGGGCCACCTAATTCATTGTGTGGTACGAGTTATGGGCCACCCATAATTGTAATTTCCTTATATTTCAAAATTAATGCGTGATATCAAAAATTCGACTTCATATACTCAATCGGGGGGAAAAATTGAGTGGAAAATGGGTATAACCCGGATTTTAGAGGACCCATAGCGAAAAATAATTTTCACTAATTTCTGATTTCCAGAGAGCATCCGCGCCCTGGCCGCGACGCGCCAAGTGCGTGGAGTAGTACAATTTTGTCCTTAGACGCGGACCAGATGCGGACCAGTACAACTTTTTCCTATGCGCCCAAGGGCATTGGGTTCATATCCCTATGCCTACTACAAAGTGAAATCACCCATACTCAACCATTTTTCAACTCTATATCTCATAAAACCCCCTCTCAAACCTCTCTTAGACTCTATCAATTCTGTCATTCAATCCTAAGGATCTCAAGATCAACTTTGGAATTCAAGGAATCATTTCAAGCTCTAAGACTACTTCAAGTTCACCTCAAAAGATTCAAGGTTTAAGGTATGTGGGTTTCATCCATTGGGTCCTTTTTAGCCATGGAGCCCGACCTTCCCTTGTCATGAAAAATTCATGTTTTTATGTTGTATTACCTATGGGTATCTTTTATTATGAATTATGAGCATGAATAATGTTGGGATTTTATGAAATAGTGATTGATAATGCATGACTATCTATTTCAAGCTTACCATGATTTGATTATGTCTATTGGAACTATGCATGTTTTGAGCTATGAAGCTATGCTTTGTCATGAGATTTTGTAACGTATTTCAAGGTACCCTACATGAGGGTTTTACTACATGTTGGTGGGTTGATTTGCATTAAGTTTGCTCATCTTATTTTACTCTTGAATTGCATGATTTTGAACAAGTATCATGAACCGACCATGTGTTTGATAAAATGTCAAGTCAAGAATTCTCAAGTTATTGATGATCTATTTCATGATTTACAAGTCAAGTGACTATATGATGATTACGGGCCTTCAAGTATGTATTGAATTCATGAAAAGCACCTATGGTTTTACAAGTATTAAGTTAAGCCCTATTTAAAGATTTTTTAACTTTTGTGGGCCATTCATATTAGAGTAACTATTCATGTATGATTATGACCTACTCACAAGTTCAAGTTAGACTCACTACTAGAGGTCAAACATGTTTCAAGAGCTACTTATGTCATGTTTCCATGTTTCATACAAGTTATAAAAGTTATGATTATTTCAAGTATTCTGTGGGATTTGACTTAGCATCGATTAAGGATTAAGATGGGGGCTCGACTCAGGGGGTCCTTACATAAAGTCTTTAGTCTCTAAAATATATGCCACCATAGGATTATAATTATTACCCTTACTATAGTAGTGGATCCATCTAGTCATGTTATCATGTTTGGTTTGCCTTAGCAAGTAGACCACACCTAGCCAGGGGTGTCATGCCTGTCCACCTTACCGAGGGGGTGTCATGCGTTGGATTCCAAGTTGTCGCTAATTGATCTATGTCGGTTGAGATTGCTTCCCACACATGTATGCTATATATATTGTATAAGATGAATGACTTACAAGCATGTTTTATTATGAGTATCAACTAAGCATGCCATATTGATATTATATATCTATTTCTTATAATTATGCAATTTGACTATGTTGGCTTATGTATCCCCCATACTTAGTACATTCAAACGTACTAACGCATACTCTATCTCTACATGATATTACCATCTAGGGATCGGAGCAACTTTTGATCGTCCTCCACGTGGCTAGTTGATACTTCGGAGATAAGCTTTGGTGAGTCCTCAAGTCCGAGGACACTATCTACATTATTCTTTTTATTTTGAGGCTTCTTTATTTTGAAATTTGTTATTATGATAGTGAGCCCGGAGAGTGTCTTGGCCCCTGCTCCATTCCATGTTAGAAGTGTTGTTGAATATTATGATGTACTTATGCTAAGAGCTTGACTCTTTATGCTTTTATGAGTACCATGATTTCTCTTAGTCTCTCTTCCCTTTTTACTATATCTCTTGTTGTTGTTTATTTTGCTTCCGCGATCAAGGATGTGTGATTGATATGCTAAGAGGCTTGTTTAGGGTCCCTTCGGTTTCCCATTTGCCGTATCATGTCTAGGCCCTAGACTTGGGTCGTGACAAACTTGGTATTAGAGCACTAGGTTGTTAATGGTCCTCAAAATCCAACATACTGCATCGATTAGAGTCTTATTCATGGCTGTGAAGCATGCCACAATGATTAATGGGAGGCTATGAGGCATTTTAGAAATTGTTTCACTTCTTTATGGTCTATATCGTGCTTTGGGTGTAACCATAAGGCTTTTTCCCCTAATGAATGCTCTTGTTTCCTTATAGATCGTGCCGATTCCAAGGGAAGACTATGGTGAGCCCGTACTCCCGAGGAGTAACTGGCCCCTCTCGCTCCTCAAGAAAGAGGGGTAGCCCAAGAAGAGTTATGAGATGCTATCACAATGTTGGCCCGTGCTATGACCAACCAAATGAACCAAGGGGCCTAAGCTCCTCATGCTCCCTCTCCGACCTCTAGGGTAAGGGATTTCACAAGAATGAACACACCAAAATTCTATGGATCCAAGCTGGAGGAGGATCCCCAAGAGTTCATTGATGAGATGTATAAAGTGCTATCTATCATGGGGGTCAAGTCAGAAGAGAGAGGGGAATTAGTGCCCTACCAACTCAAATGTGTGGCCCAAATTTGGTTCACCCAATGGAAACTGGAGATGAGAGATGATGATGCTATCCCTTGGGAGGAGTTTAAAGTCGTATTCCTCAACCAGTTCTTTTCTATCGAGCTAAGATGATGGAGTTTATGAACCTTAAGCAAGGTTCCATGAGTTTGAGGGAGTACGCCCTTAAGTTCAACAAGCTCTCCAAGTATGCTCCACAATTAGCTGCCGAACCTAGATCAAGGATGAAAATATTTGTGTCGGTACTGTCCGACTTGGTCAATGAGGAGTGTCGTACCGCCATGCTAGTAGGTGATATGGATTTGTCCCGTCTCATGACATATGCCGAACAACTAGAGGGGGAAAATCTTAGAAAAAGGAGAAGTGGTGAGTCCAAGAGGGCTCATTTTGAAGGTGGTTTCCAAGGCTCCAAGGGTGGCCTACCAAGGCTCCAAGGGTGGCCTATTTCCTCAAGGCCATAAGTTCCAAGGCTAAGGATCTTCCAGTGCTCCTAATATGTGATTTGCTAATGATAATCCAAGATTTCAAGGTGGTAATGGTGGGATGACACACCCTAAGTGCCAAAGATGTAGTAGGAACCATAGCGGCCTATGCTTGAGAGACTCTAATGCTTGCTTTGGTTGTGGTGAAGTGGGTCACAAGGTTATTGACTTTTCTCATGCTTAAAACAAAGGTAGAAATAGCCGTCCACAAGGCCAAGGTCCTAATGTGGTTCTAAGGGCAAGGGAGGCCAATAAGGGGGGTGCTCCAAGGCAAAATAGATTCTATGCTCTACAAGGAAGGCAAGGGATAGATGAGGTGCCTAATGTCGTCAGCGGTATGTTAAAGTTTTTTGTTTTGATGTGTATGCCTTGATAGATCCGGGTGCCACTCTTTCTTTCATTACTCCTTTTGTTGCCAAAAAGCTTCATGTGAGTCCAGAATTGTTGTGTGAACCTTATAAAGTGTCCACCTCTGTTGGTGAGTCTATTGTTGCTAGAAGAGTCTATAGAAATTATCCTATGTCCATATTGCATAAAGTCTTGCCTTGTGATTTCATTGAATTAGATATGGTGGATTTTGATATCATTCTTGGGATGGATTGGTTGCATGCATATTATGCTTCTATTGATTATAGAACCCATAGGGTTAAATTCCAATTCCCTAATGAGCCTGTCCTTAAGTGAGAAAGTTGTGATGTGGTGGTCAAGGGTAGATTCATTTATTATCTTAAAGACCAAAGGTTGATTTCTAAGGGTTGCCTTTATCATCTTGTGAGGGTTAGGGATGTTGAGTCCAAACTCCTTCCTATTGAGTTGGTTTCGGTGGTTAATGCTTTTCTTGATTTCTTTCTCGATGAGCTTCCCGGTGTTCCTCCCGAAAGGGAAATAGACTTTGGTATAGACCTCCTTGCAGATACTCAACCCATTCCTGTTCCCCCTTACCGTATGTGGCTCAACGGAATTAAAGGAGTTAAAGGATCAATTGAGGGATTTGTTGGAGAAGGGTTTCATATGGCCTAGTAAGTCACCTTGGGTACACCGTTGTTGTTTATGAAGAAAAAAGATGGTTCTCTTAGAATGTGCATTAATTACTGACAACTTAATAGGGTTACCATAAAGAACAAGTACCCCCTACCAAGGATTGATAACCTTTCTGATCAACTACAATAGGCTAGTAACTTTTTTTATGATTGATCTTTGGTATGGATACCACCAAGTGAAGGTGAGGGAGTGTGGAGTCGGGTGATAGCATTAAGGTGGATCCCAAGAAGACATAGATTATTAGAAATTGTCCTAAACTCTTGACTCCATTGGATATTAGGAGTTTGTTGGGTTTGGCGGGCTACTACTGGAGGTTTGTGAATGGCTTTCTTCTATTGCTTCTCCTATGACAAAGTTGACCCAAAAGAAGGAAAAATTTGTGTTGATCGATAGATGTGAAAAGAGTTTCCAAACTTTGAAAGATAAGTTTGTCTCCACTCCTAACTTGGATCTACCGGAAGGGTTTATGGTATATTTTGATGCCTCAAGAATTGGTGTGGGGTTTTTTTTGATGCAAAATGTCAAGGTGATAGCATATGCTTCTGGACAACTTAAGGTGCATGAGAAGAATTATCTCACCCATGATCTTGAATTGGCGGCCGTGGTGTTTTCTTTAAAGATTTGGCGCTATTATTTGTATGAAGATCATGTTGTTGTGTTTAGCAAACACAAGAGTCTCCAATATGTTTTCACCTAAAAAGATCTCAACTAGAGACAAAGAAGGTGGTTAGAGCTCCTCAAAGATTATGATATGAGTGTGCATTATCATCCCGACAAAGCTAATGTTGTGGCCGATGCTCTAAGTACGTAGAGCGTCCATAGGTAGTCTAGCTCATATTGATGATGGTGGCAAAGAGGTGGCTAAAGAGGTTTACTCGTTGACTAAATTGGGCGCTAGGTCGGATGAAGTTGAAACTAGTGGTGTAGTGATTGAGGATGGTTCTAAATCTTCATTGATTGAGGAGGTAAAGTCAAAACAAGATCTTGACCCTGACTTGCTAGAGTTGAAGGCCTTGGTGAAAGATGGTAAAGTGGAGGTTTTCTCTCTAGGGGAAGATGGTCCCCTTAGGTACCAAGGTAGGTTGTGTATGCCTAATGTTGATGACTTAAGCGAGTTGATCTTGAAGGAGTCCCATAATTTATCCTATTCTATTCACCCCAATTCTGCAAAGAATTATAGAGACTTGAGGGAGGTGTATTGGTGGGGTGTTATGAAGAGAGATATTGCAAGTTCATAACTGGATGTCATAATTGTCAACAAGTCAAAGCTGAACATCAAAGGTTGGATGGCTTAGCCAAAGACAAAGAGATTCCTATTTGGAAGTGTGAAGAGATCAACATGGATTTTTTGGTTAGGTTGCCTAAGACTATAAAATACTTTGACTCTATTTGGGTTGTTGTGGATAGAATGACAAAGTCGGCTCACTTCCTGCCGGTCAAACCCACTTATGGTGCCGAAGATTATGCCAAGTTGTATATACATGAGTTGCTAGATAGTATAAGGTGCCCTTATCTATCATTTTGGATCATGCTACTCAATTCACTTCTCATTTTTGGAGGTCCTTCCAAAGAGGTCTTGGTACCAAGGTTAAGCTTAGCATGACCTCTCACCCTCAAATGGATGGTCAATCTGAGAGAACTATCCAAACTCTTGAGGATATGCTTAGAGCATATGTTTTGGACTTTAAGGGTAGTTGGGATGAACATCTTCCACTTATTGAGTTTGCTTAGAACAATAGCTACCACTCGAGCATTGGTATGGCTCCATTTGAAGCTTTATGTGGTAGGCATTGTAGATTACTGGTTAGGTGGTTTGAAGTGGAGGAGATGGCTTTGCTAGATCCAGATTTGGTCAGCGAGGCAAAAACGAAGGTGAGGTTGATAAGAGAGAGATTGCAAACATCCCAAAGTACGCAAAAGTCCTACTCTGATGTGAGGAGAAGAGATCTTGAGTTTAAGGTTGGTGATTGGGTTTACTTGAAAGTCTCACCCATAAAGAGTGTGGTCCGGTTTGGCAAGAAAGGGAAATTAAGCCTAAGGTTTGTGGGTTCTTATAAAGTTTTGAGGAGAGTGGGTAAGGTTGCATATGAGTTGGAGTTGCCTATGGAGATGAATATAGTTCATCCGATCTTCTATGTGTCCATGTTGAGAAAGTGTGTGGGTGACCCAAATGCTACAGTGCCCTTGGATGTTGTGGGTGTTGTAGAAGATAATTTGAACTATGAGGAGGTCCCGATGGAAATTTTGGATAGGAAAGTAAAGAGGTTGAGAGACAAAGATGTAGCTTCCATCAAGGTCCTTTGGAGGAATCAACAAGTTGAAAGTGCCACATGGGAAACCGAGGCGGACATGAGAAAGCGATACCCATATCTCTTCCACTCTACTCAAGCTGAAGGTACTAATTTAGGTCCCTTATATGATTTCAAGTCTTAAGTTTCATCCCTTATGTCATTTTGCATGCCTTCATGTTCATGGTAGCAAGTTTATGGTAATTTTTGACGTTCATGTTGAGATTTTTGAAAAGTGATGTTTCAATACATTTGTTGCATTCATGTCAGGCTAAAATCTTCATGATTAGTTATCTTATTGTCACGGCCCAAGCCTAGGGCCTAGTCATGACCAGCGAACAGGGAACCTGAAGGAACCCCAAACAAGCCTCATAGCATATCATTACACATCCTTGGTCGCGGAAGTAGTTAAAAATGACAATAAAAGATAAGCATAACAAGGAGAATTAGGACTAAGCGAAAGAGTTAAACACTTGAATAATATAATTGAGTCAAAGCTCAAGCATAATACATAACTTGTCCAACAACAGCTCTAGACATAGAACTTAGCGGGGGCCAAGACAAGCAACTGGGCTCACCCTCATAGTCAAAATAGAACATAAAGAAAAATGTCTAAATACATAATAAGAGAAACATAGACTAAGGTCCTCGAAGTGGAGGACTCACGAAGTAGCTTGAGTAGTACCAAACAAGCCACGTGGAGGAGGCGGATGATTAACTTGGGCTTCGATTCCTACATAGTGATATCATGTAGACAAGAGTATGTGTTAGTACGTTTGTACGTACTAAGTATGTAGGATGCAATGCAACAAGAATTAGGCATCATAGTCAAAATGTGTAACAATAGGCAATAGGCATAATATAACAATCTGGAATGTATGATCAATGCATAAGTAAAACATACCTAAGTAGCTCATGCTCATATAGGATATTATATGTGTAAAAGAGACCAAGCTAGATTTTCAAGGTACAAACCCCTTGGTGGTTAATGATGGTTTCACCCCATCACCCCGGGGTGTGGTACAAACCCCTCACATCGTTGATGATAATCACACCTTATCACCACGGTGGTGAAGTACAAACCCCATGTGGATGAGTACAAACCCCTACCTCGGTAGATGAGTACAAACCTCCACCTCGGTTGATGAGTACAAACCCCCACCTCTGTCACCCGAGCTCTTATCTCCCTTCCCCCCCTCCCCCCCTTGGATTGGGTATGATCTGATGCAATACTTTATATAGAGTATATCTTATACATAAGATCATTTCATCATCATATAGTCAATCATATTATATCTCATGCTTTGGACCTTCAACTCCTCAAGAAACCACATCCGGA
>JAPFFP010000002.1:7545606-7558098 GCA_026153255.1 Solanum medicagineum
CATTCGCCATGTCACGTCTAGGCCCTAGGCTTGGGTCGTGACATTACCCTTCATTAATAAACTTCTAAAATGTTAAACTACTATAATACGAAGCAACGGTTGGGGATCTATTTTTTAAAATTAACGATGTCTTCCAAAGGGATGCCACTATTCTCACAAGAACGAATCAAAATGTCCTCATTTTAAAGACACTTATTCTTCTGGCTGCAAGAGCAATTCATGGTAACGAGGTTACGCTGAATAATGGGCTAAGCAATTCAGAGTACATACCATCGTGGTATATCCCCATAAATGAAGGGGATTAAGGCATGTCAAGACAGAATATAGGCATTAATTTTGGTGAAAGTATTGTTGATTCCCCTTTTGTTATTCATGTTTTCAAGTGCACACACAAATGACCAAGGGTTTTCCTCAAGAAAGTATCCTTCTAAGTGCCAAATGCTAAAGTTAATTTTCTATTGTTTAACAAAGAAGGCAGGAAAAGAATCGCAATGTCCTTCTGACGGTTAGAACCTGATGTTCTTGTGCTTAATATCTAAAGAGATTTGATCACGATCAACATATATTTTGATGCAAAGGTGGGATTGCTTCACCTATAATTATAGATGTTGGATTCGAATCATGAGTGTGAGAAAAATCTTATTTGGGAGCACTACCCTAGACTAATTCCTACTATGCATGAATCAAATTTCGTCAAGCCGAACTTTGGAACATGAATTTTCTTAGCATTCTTGATAAATTTAATTGGCCGCTGAATTTATACTGATTTTTGGGCAACAAATTTATGTTGGGTTTGTATAACTCATTCTCAAACAAACTGTCATATCTTAGTGGTTTAAAAGCCGAAAGATCAATAAAATACTTAATTATTGCTGTAAATTTGACTATGAATGTTAATGTCTATCTTTTTTTGTATTTATTTTTTATACCGAGTCTTGCTTTTTCACGTTTTGAACTACATAGTAAATGTCATTACTTTAAGAATATGTAAATATTTAAGATCACCTTAACTATGAAGATAGACAATATTCCAATAGATTTAAAAAAAATCAAACTAAACCCAAAGAATGTCAGAGTCAATTAATTCAAATCAACTCCAAATTATAGCTGTTTCATAGAACATATTTTGTTTAATAACAAAAAATGAAAATAAATTTAGAAATGCACGAATTAATATAAGAAAAATTTCGATAAACAAATAACCATGTAACCAAGCATATTTGTCATTTATAAAAACTTATGTATAGTATTTTTCTCCATATTCTTAATTTACTTAAAATATATTATTGATATTACTTTATAAAATTGTAATATTTCATCACTTGATATAGAGACTAGTACTATATTAAAAGCATGAAGGTCTTTATAAATGTTGTTTAGACTTTTTTACCCTTCATCAAAAGACTCTTTTAGATAATATCATCTTTTTACTATTTTTTTCAATTATTACTTCATTATATTTATTATATATATTTGATATTAATTAATACATGTACATGATTCGTTTAAATGCAATTGGGATTTTATTAATAAGAATTCATCTACAAACTCATTTAGACCTGTTGCCCAAATCTGAAAACAAAACTAAGCTAAACACATAAAAACAGTCCATGCCCACAAAAGGCCTGGTATACCCGTTTATAAATCTAAATCTACGACTAGGGTTTCATAATCTATCTTTCTTCTCCTCTTCCCCAATCTAAAATTTTTCCTCGATGGGAAAACTCTTCTCTTTGGTTCCTTCTTCTCTGGATAATCAACCTCCATTTCTTGATTGTGTTCTTGCTTTTACTATTAGCTATTCAAGCAACTATTTAAGGACGTTCATCAACTGTATCTCTTTTGTTCCTTCTTCTTCTTGCTGAGTTTGTTCTTCTTCCAGTGGCGTTAATAGGTTCACTAGGTAGTACTCGCTTCGTTTTGTGACTAAGGCTTGGTACTGGGTGTAGATCTTCCTCACTAGTATGTTTCCTTAATTTCTTTGAATATCTTATACTTGGACATGAGTCCTAAACATAGAGGAGATTCCTAAATATGGCAAAACCTGATTCTGCTCGTAACATTGAATAATTGTTTCACAGAACATATCTTAGTTTAATAACAAACAATAAAAATAAATTTAGAATTTCATGCGTTAATATAAGTAAGATTTCAATAAACAAATAACCATGTAACCAAGAATATTTGTCATTTATAAAAACTTATGTATAGTTATTTCTTTCATATTCTTAATTTACTTAAAATTTATTATTGATATTACTTTATGAATTTGTAATATTTCATCACTTGATATACACGTGCAATGCACATGTCAAGAGACTAGTACTATATTAAAAGCAGGAAGGTCCTTATAAATGTTGTTTGAACTTTTTACCCTTCATCAAAAGTCTCTTTCAGATAATATCGTCTTTTTACTATTTATTTCACTTATTACTTCATTATATTTATTATATATATTTTATATTAATTAAAACATGTACATGTTTTTTTAAATGCAATTTGGATTTTATTAATAAGAAATCGTCTACACAGTCATTTAGACCTATTGCCCAAATCTGAAAACAAAAATAAGCTAAACACATAAAAAGAGTTTAGGCCCACAAAAGGCCCGGTATATCCATTTTTACATCTAAAACTATGACTAGGATTTCTTAATCTATCTTTCTTCTCATCTTCCTCAATCAGAAATGTTCCCTCGATGGAAAAATTCTTCTCTTTTGTTCCTTCTTCTCTGGGTAATCAACCTCCATTTCTTGATTGCTTTCTTGCTTTCACTACTAGCCATCCAAGTAAGTATTTAAGGATGTTCATTAATTGTTTCTCTTTGGTTCCTTCTTCTTCTTACTGATGTTGTCCTTCTTCCAGCTGCGTTAACAGGTTCACTGGGTAGTACTCGCTTCGTTTTGTAACTAAGGCTTGGTACTGGGTGTAGATCTTCCTCATTGGTACGTTTTCTTTATTTCTCTGAATATCTTATACTTGTATATGAGTCCTAAACATAGAGGAAACTCCTAAATATAGCAAAAACCTAGTTCTGCCCGTAAGATTTAATAAAAAAACCTCTATAACATTAATTAATATCCTTTTTAGTTTATGAATCTTTTAATATTGAGTAATTTCTTTTACTGAACTTCTAAAATATATAGAAAAAATATAAATATATTAATATTTTTCCTATACTATGTAAAGTTGTTTTATCTGCAACAATGTAACAACATGATTCTAAGTTAAAATTAAATAGAGGAAGAGAAAAGATGAGGACAAAGAAAAGTAACTGGACCACAAATTTGTGCAGTAGAATTAATAAGCAATTAAACTACATGATCTTTACTCATAGAGAAATCTACAGTTGATTTTGTCCATTCAGAATAACTCTATCCTCCTCGAAGAGTCACTATTAATACTTTGATATCTTATATACCAATAGTAAAGTCTGATTTTGTTACTGTTGTGGAAACTTTGTGCTTTGTTTGCAAGTTTTAATTAATATTGTTATTAGTTGGACGAGAAAACTTGCGATGTATTTTTGATAGTTTTATTTTGTTCACTCACTTTTGCTTGTCCACTTTAAACTTTGCACGTTCCTTAAAAGATAATGACTAATATCATTATTTTGCTAAAATATTTATATTAATTGATGTATAGTCTTCGGTGTACGGAAATAATTTAGCAAATAAATCATTAATGTTGAAAAAATATACATAATTTTGTTGATTGACATGACACTCATGCAAAACACGTACGCTAGACTAGTTATTATGATAAATGAGAATGTCATGTCATAAATTTTCTTCAAATAAAATGAAAGATGAATAAGAAAAATAAAAGGAATAAAAAGAAAAAGAAAAGACAACAATTTCAACACCATCATTTTAATGTTGTCATTGCAATACCTATGATAAAGAGAAAGAAAGAGGAGGGGGAGGGGGGGGGGAAGAGTGAGAGAGAAAGTGGGGGACTAGAAAGGAAAGGTTCTAAACATTAAGAAGGAATTTGGATTATAGAATAATTAAGATTCAGATTACATGTAATGTTTTTCTAAACTTATAATTATATTCTTTTGAAAAGGTGTAAATATTACTTGAAAAAATTATGATAATTATCTTGAAACCTACCAAATGGTGTAGAAAAAATATTACACTAACAGTGTATATAATATACACTCTTTTGGTTTTCCTCCTCCTTTTTCTCATTTTCCACTATTGTTACTTAAATGGAGCTTAGGAAAGACGATTTTTGAAGCAGTTGTTTTGAGGAAATTCATTGGGGTAAGTGTCTTTGTCATTGTCAAATTATTTCCTAACATTCTCATCTTCTAAAATTATTTTAAAATCAATATTTCAAAGTGGATGTTTAGATTTGTTTCCCCAAATTTCGAAATTAGTGATTTTATGATTTCGAGGCCCTTTCTTGCTCAAGTTTAATTGATTTTTTAACCATGAGTTTCTTGAGGCCTGTAGAAACTAATTTTGCCACAAATTTTCAGATTTTGACTTTTAGAAATTTGATAAATTTTTGAACCATTTTGCTCCTGATTTAGAAAAGTTGCAATATATGGGTGTCGTTGAACTCCTTGTGAAGTGTACTTTACATTCTTTATAGTGAAAAATCAATTTGGAGTTGGAATTTAAGTGGAATTCTCCAGAGTGTTCTGATGTGGTTTCGACTAATGAGGTAGGTTTGGCTAATCCTTCTTCGGACCAAGGTTTTGTAATTGAATATTCTTACGTTATATTATATGGAATGGGATTACATCATATGTTGGTGTTGAGAATCCCTATTGTGTTTCCCATGTGAGTCTTTGTTTATTATTATGATTGTTTCTTTAACATGTTTCTAGAATTTGTTGTATTGTGCACTTGTAATAAATATATAATACTTGTGAAATGTAATGCTTGAGATGAGTTGTGAATTTATTGTGCTTGTAAGATGATATTCATGGGATGAGTCGTGAATTTATCATACTTTGATAATGAAATAATTGGAAAACTGAGATACTCGTGAAATGATTTGAGAAATGTGATATATAGTGAAATGAAATGCTCTGAGGCATTAAATGAATTGGAAAATGTGATAAATTCAGAAACAATACGCGTTGAGGCATGATGCAAATTTAGAAATGTGACATATTGTGAAATGAAATGCGCTGAGGAATGAAATGATTTGAGGAACAATATACTTGTGGAAATTGAGGTTTGTAACATAATTTGGGAACCTATGACATGTTTTCCAAAGGATAGTAGCTTGTTTTCTTTTGAAAAGTATAATTCCCATCGAATTTGACAAGGGTGTTTATCATGAAAGTTGAGTTTTGTGAACTTATTACTTTTCAAGTTGTTTTGAGTGACTGTGCTCCTCCATTTAACATTCATTCATCCTCATACATACGCATAACATGAAACAGAGGAAGTGAAATTGTGACAACCTTTTTTATGAAAAATGAAGCATCTTTTAAACCTTTGTATCTTGAGTCCCTGATCGAGCCAGTTATAAGGTAGGTTAGTAGATCCATTATGTCATGAATCGATTTCTCAAGCCATGATGGCTTAACTTAACCCCCTCCCTCGCCTCCCCTTTCGGTAGATAAACCTAACCCGTAACCTAGAACTAAGTGTAACAGGTAATAGTTGGCAACTAGTGATAAAGAAATAAGATAAATAAAAAGGAAAAGGTAAATATATACATAACAAAAATAGAGTCCCTCCCAAAAACCAAAAGTCACTAGTACAAGCTACTTGACAAAATAAACTGAGTACAAGTCCCAAAAGTGGACTTAAATAAATATAAGATAAAGCCTAGTCTCAAAATACACAAAAGATTGGCCAAAATTATAGATGGCACTAAAATGATCCAAAAACGCCTCATGCTTACCTTGGTCTCTGAAACTGGCTATTGCAAGCTGGACTAGATCACTACCAATAGCTAGTGCTCAGACATACATCATAAAGGTGATGCCGAGCATAGTATGAGCATCTTATAATATGAAAAAGGAGAATTAAAACCTAAAAAGGAGTTAGAATATACATTCTATGGAAAAGGACTCTAAGAGAAAGTCTGCTAAAACTAGCTAAGAATACTACACTAGCTATACGTGAACAGGTCGCAGGCCCAAAGAAGAGACACATGCGCAGTTTAAAGTAAAACCGACCTAATCCCCATAAGCTCGCTGAATACACAAAATTTCTAACCTATAGATGATGGGAGCTAGGGTTCTCCAAGGGTGAATGCCTTAGGGACAAGTCTGGGACTTTAACTAGAACCTATCCTATTTATCTGACAATAAATGGAGGGACTCAAACCCACCACTGGACAATGTAAATAACATAGTCAAAAATGGAGGGTTTGATATAACCAATTTTTGGTAAAAAATTATGATACCTTTAAAACTCTTGACCACAAGTTAGCTGGTAAGTAGATGAGATACTGGTATCATAAGTCCTTAGCTACAACTTGGGTGGTGAAATAGTTGATACTTTGAGATTGTGATGATGTATATGGCTTGCGAGATCCCCTCACCCTCTTAGTCACTAGAGCCTTTGCTTGATGGAGGTGTATACCATATGTTGTGTGATAGTCTTGATTCCACGCAGCATTGCATTGCATACCATTTCATTGCACTACTTGATTTTGATTTTTATATGAGGATATATGTTTATTTCACCCGTGTTGTTCTATACATATTGTGGGCACCGATGTCAGGCTGATATTTTTATGTGTAGGTGGAATATTCCTAGTTTATTTCATAGTTTATTCAATTCCTTATTCTTAGTCAGCTAAACCTGCTAGGTATATATTTGTAACAATCCATCTTTTGATAAAAGGCCTGCATCGATAAAACACAGGAGAGATGTTGGGTATATAAGTAAATAGGTTGTGACAACCCATCATAACATGAGAGGTCCCATATGGCAAAACATAGGAGAGATGTTGGGTATATAAGTAAATAGACCTTACATACTAGTGATGCATTTTAATATAGTGTTGGCTTAGGCTCAAAGCTGACAATATCACTAGTGGGCTTGGTCATTATAGATAATATTAGACTCACTCATATGTCAGCCTTGTCGGTGTGTTTTAGAGTTCAACTGAGTTTAGGAAAATCTCAATGAGACAAGGGACATCTCGGCGCTGAGTCTAGGTGAATCTCATACAGTGGGGCAAACCTCAGCGAGGATGTTAAGTCCATAGAGGAGATGTATGTAACAATCTATGTAAGATAAGAAGTCCAATGTCAATAAATCATAGGAGAGATGCTGGGTATATATATGAATAGGCCTTAGTAGTGACATGTTTTAAAGTTGTGTGGACGTAGGCCAAAAGCGGACAATATAACTAAGGCCTGGGCAGTTATACATGTTGATAGTGTAAGAGGGGGGCAGGGGGAATTGAATTTTCTTCTTTTTTTTAACTTAAACCTATATTCAGATAGTCAACTAGTATATCAGATAGTTGACTAATTTAAAGAAGAAATATAAGTGTGCAAAAAAGTAAAGTACGTAAAAGGAAATTCAACACCGAATGTTTTTATACTGGTTTGGATTCAATGTGAATCTTAGGTCCAGTCCGCTTGGGTTGCAAGAGATATCTCTTCAAGCCTTAAATGGAGTTTGAGGTTACAAGTAGTGGAAACTAAACTCAAAATAATTTTTCTCTGTTTCTTTTGTTTTTCTTTTTCTGTTGATACTGACCTCTTTTTTCAATGTTTCTTCTTTTCTCTCTCTTTTTCTTTCATAGTAAAATAAAGACTAAAGCTTACAATGATTTTCTAAAGATGAAGAGTATTGAAGAAGGCTTGAATTGCAGTAGGCTTGTATGGTGATGAGATATCCACATGCCTCCTTATATAAAAGAGATGGCATCCCAAGGGTTTTGATCCTTGGATTGAGGTAGTGATGATTCCCCATTCCAAGAATAAGGTTGAGTCTTTTAAGGAAAGGCAATCTGTCAATTATCTTGATTTTCTCCAACGCTCAAATTTGACTGTCATGCTGCTGATTCTTCATGCTTACCGGATCTTCTCAATGTGCAGAAATTCCTCGATTGTTTCCTGATTGTATTTTTATTGTAGTCTTCATTGATTTGGTCGATCTTTGATTTATTTAGAATCTTGTGTAGATCTTGTCTTGGAATCTTATCTTCTGTGATTGATTTCTTCACTTAATTTCCTCTTGGTTCCTCTTTCTGATTTGGTTCTCTATAAGGAGCTCTTTTGACTGTTTTCCATCTTTAACTAATTCTTTTTTCTTGATTTGCTTTCCTTATAGACCGGATTGTTTCCTTTTGTGGTTTTCGTGAAATTTATCAACATTCAAAATAGATTAACATTAATAATCTCCCCCTTTTTGATGATGACAAAAAAATATGTAGTTGACTTCCCTGAAGATTGGTCAAATGCTCTCTTAAATAGTTGCTTTTGTTCTCTCTCTAAGTTGGTACCTACTGGTTGACTATTACATACAAGAAATGTACATATACAACAAATAGAAGACAATACAAGCAACAACAAAAAATAAGATAAAGATAATTAATACTTCTCCCCCTTAGGCATCAACAAGAAGGGACCACAACAGACAGAAATATAATATCTCTAGTTTTGGCAAGCAGGTCCTTAGCAAAAACATAAAACAACAAAACAGAATCAACCACGAGGCCTGAGGAAGTATGTCAGAGTGTTCACAAGAGAGGTTTTCAGATTATCAATCATGGCAGTCAGAGAGGTAGATAGTTCATCTGAATTGGTCTGAATTTTCTAAGAGAACTTTGCAGCATCCTTGACAACTTGCTCCAACTTTAGGCGAATCTTTGTGACATCAATGCCAGTTTCCTTGGAAGAGGCCCTAATCTTCTCAACGAAGTAAGCAACAGAGTTGAATTTGCAATGACTGTAGAGAAGGAGATCCTAAAGGGTTTCAAACTTTTTATACATTCCAGAGACTTTTGCCAGAAGATCCTCAAGAACCTTAGCATCCAACAAATTTGGAGGGATAGGTTTAGTTAGGGAAGGATCGGAGGGAGATACAGGAGAAGCAGTATCAGATTTCAGGACCCATGAGTCATTAGAGAGAACATAGCCCATGCTGCCAAAAGCCCCTGAGTTGTTGCACTGCTTCAAGTAACATAAGGAATATCAGCAAGTCCAATGGAGTTGGCTCCATGATGCGAGATATGATCATCCCATAGGGAAGGCTAGGAGGATCAATGGTAGAGTCAATCATATAGTTTAGAATGAAAGAGGAAAGTTTGAATCTTTTCTTAGAGAAAAGATAATACGTGCAAAAGGTGTGTCAAACATACAGGGAAGAGAAGGGGAATCGGCTCTTGGGAGAAGAGTGGTTGCAACAATGTGAGCAATAACTCGAGCTTCGGAAGAGACATCATTGGGGCCAAAGACAGAGGGATAGGGACCAGAATGATTAGAGGAGAGGCCCTTTTAGCCTCTTCAAAAGTACATCAAACTCAAAAGGCCACGAATTTTTGATGGGGTAAGAAAAACAAGAGTAATGGATTTCTAGAATTTCTTCTAACATTTCATAGTCGAGAAAAATACGCTTACCAAGAACTAGGGTTCTACTTCACTTAGATTAGAGGAGCAAAAATTTTCATAGAATAATCTTATCAAGGGTTCGTACACCACCTTTGTAAGGGAGGAGAAAATCTTAGCCCATCCTTGGAATTCAAAAAACTTTTTAATGGGACAGTGAAGAGATATGAGTAGATCAAAATCAACAATGCGTCCATGAAAAATGGTCTTGGATTTCAAGGTTTGGAAGAGGGTTTCATTAGAGGAGTACCAGAAGTCAATTTTCAAATCAAGCAAAATGAAACTTGCCCCTCTTTTTTAGATCACCAGAGGGATGAGTAGGAGCAGAGCGCTTGAGAGTTGAAATGGGAGGAGAGTTGGATGAGGGAGGAGACGAGGGAGTGAAATATTTTTTAGAGTCTATGGGAACAGGGGAATGAGCAACACCCTTCCCTTTGTTTCTTGAACCCTTTTGAAGAGGCATAGAGGAATAAGGAAGGAAAAGAAGAAAAGAGATGAGAAGTAGTGTGGAAGAAAAGAAGGTGCAAAGAATAAAAGGACGGAAGTTGAAAATAAAAGAGGCGGCAGACTGAATGATGGGATGTGAAAGAAAAAGGACTGACACACGAAAAGAGTTATGGAAGAACTCAAATGCCGGTCGTCATAATTAATGCAAGGTAATCAATTAAAATCGGTACATTCAAAAACAAACAGGAACAAAATCAACAAGCAATAAATGTAGCAAATAATTTCCAATTATATGCTTAGAATAAATTATGAAAATTCCATAATATCAACAATTTTCAAAAAACAATGTTAAACCGGTTTGTAAATAATCTTTAGCAAATTTCTGAGAAAACAAAATCTTTCTTCAAGAAAGGGTTTTCTAAAAATGTTAGCCAATTGATTTTCAGTGTTGAGAAAAAGAATTTCAATGTCTCCATTTAAAACATAATCTCTAATAAAATAGTGCTTAATAACTATGTGCTTAGCTCGAGAATGATGAATAACATTTTTTGTTAAGCAAATAGCACTTGAATTATCACATAACAATTTAGCAGGCTTAGCAATTATATCAAAATCAGTTAATTGATGAATTATCCATAAAACCTAAGCATAGCATAAACCAACTGCTACATATTCAACTTCTGTTGTTGAAATTAAGACATAGTTTTGTTTCTTGATGTTCCAAGACACTAGGCAATTTTCAAGAAATTGGCAGGATCTACTAGTGCTTTTTCAATCCACTTTATCACCTACATCATCTTGTTCCAAAAATCTAAGAAGATCAAGTGCAAGGGATCTTTCATACCATAGTCCAAAAGAAGTGATTCCAACTATTTACCGAATAATTCTTTTGACAGCACTTAAATGAGATTCTTTAGGATCAAATTGGAATCTAGCACACTTACATACAATGAACATGATGTCAGGACGACTAGCAGTGACATAAAGTAGAGATCAAAGCATACCTCTATATTTTGACTCATCAATGCTTTTGCCATTAGCATCAAGGTTTAGGTTGCAAGAAGGACTCATGGGAGTGCTAATGGTTTAGCGCTTTCCATACAAAATTTTTTTACAAGTTCCAAAGCATACTTGCTTTGGAGAATGAATATCCTTTAATAATTTTGAAATATTTGAAGGCCCAATAAGAAAGTTAGCTCACCCATCATACTCATTTCGAATTCACTTTGCATAAGGTCAACAAAGTCCTTGCACAAATCAAGGTTAGTACTTCCAAAAATAATGTCATCAACATAAATTTGAATTATAATATTATCCGAGAAAGATTTTTTGATAAATAATGTAGTGTCAATGCTTCCTCGAGAAATGCCGTGGGATAAAAAAAATTTGCTTAGACACTCATACCAAGCTCTTGAGTCCATAGAGAGCTTTTGAAAGTTTAAACACATGATAAGGAAAATCTGGATTACAAAACCTGGATGTTGTTTTACAAAAACTTCATCTTCAATAAAACCATTTTAAAAAGTGTTTTTCATATCCATTTGAAAATGTTTAAAACCTTTATAGGCAGCATAAGCAAGCAGAATTTGAATGGACTCTAACCTTGCTATAGGAGCGAAAGTTTCATCATAGTCGACTCCTTCCTATTGAAAGTAACCTTGAACGACAAGTCCATCTTTATTTCTATTTCCTTCTCCAGCCTCATTCAGTTTGTTTCTAAATGCACATTTTGTTCCAATGATAGTAACATTCTCAGGTTTGGAACTAGGGTCCAGACTTGATTCCTTTCAGATTGGTCAAGTTCTTCCTTCATTGCGTTTACCCAATCATTGTCTTTCAAAGCTTCATCTACCTTTTTGGGCTTGAATTGGGATATGAGGTCTATGTTAGCACTTCTTTGGCTAGACGCGCTTGTTCTCATTCCATTACTAACATCACCAATAATGAATTTTCTAGGATATTCAGGCTCACTTCTCCATTCATTTGGAACATTTTCAACTGTTGGTTGGCTTTCTTTAGCAGTAGTCGACTGATCATTATCTTTAACTATTGTAGAGATTTTTTGGTCATTAGTAGTGGTGTTTTCATCATCAGAACTACATCTTTTCTGAAGAATGGGATTAGAATCATCAAAAACAACATGAATGGATTCTTCTACAGTAGAAGTATGTTTATTAAAAACTCGATATGCTCTACTAGTAGTAGAATAACCAAGAAAGATACCTTCGTGTTAGACCCCGTAATTCGTGAACGTAAAGAAATCTTTTAATTGGAAAAACTTTTATTGAGAATGTCGTGTAGTCAAAAACTTGAGATTTTTCTGGTGCGGGATTGGAGTATTAAGTGGATTCGATATGTATGGTTAAGTTGAAGTTGGAAGTCCTTAATGTTATTACAATAGAAAAGTTTGGGACCTAATTGGTCAATAGAAGAAGAAGAAGAAGAAGAAGAAGAAGAAGAAGAAGAAGAAGAAGAAGAAGAAGAAGAAGAGGAAGAAGAAGAAG
>JAPFFP010000002.1:7565575-7576036 GCA_026153255.1 Solanum medicagineum
GGTTCTTGTTGCTAAATAAAGTTCACGAGTTGTTTCATCTCATACGCATTTCATTATTTGTGTAACATACTCTTTTCGTTGTCATATTGTCTTGTATGATTATTTATATGTCACATGCTATATCTACAATCCTACAGCTCCAATATTATGTTCGCCAAAAGAATCATCTCAAACGTAATTGAAAGGTAAAGTATATTGCTTATTGATGGCTGGTAACCCGAGGGGTGGAAGAATCACCTAGCCAGGGTCGATTCTATCACGGGGGGTAGCCCAAGGGGTGAAAGGAAAAGCCTAGCTAGGGCCAATCCCGATATAGATTTACTACTGATCAGCTGGTCATTTATGTTACATGTTGTGCACAGATTATACAGTAAAGGTAAATTAATAAAAAGAACATAAAGTACATGATCCCACAGTATAAGTAAAGATGGTCTCTTATCCTACACCAATGCATAGTTTCATTTGAGTTGTTACTTCATATAGAGTATTTCATACCTTACATATTCAGTACATTATCTCGTACTAACATCCCTTACGGGGGACCTGCATTTCATACTGCAGGTACAGGTGCTAGTAGATCTCGCCAGTAGGAGTACAGGATATCCAGCTGCTATTACCAAGCTCCAAGTTGCTTCGGAGCTTTGTGTCTGGGGCTTATATTTTTGTATTATACAGTAGTCGAGGTGGGGCCTGTCCCAACCCTTATCAGATACTTTTATCTAGAGGATTTGTAGACTATGTAAATTAAAGTGTGGTCATGTCTCGTACTTTAGACAATGTGGCCTCAATAGCCTAATATGCATTTCCTTTTGGCTTGTTAGTACTGTTTACTTTCTTAAGAGCATGTTGAATATAGAAATCCCTTATACTATGTATAGAAAGCACATGGATACAGGTTGGTTCTCCCGAGCCTTATCGGCAACGGGTGCCAGTCTGCCTTAATGGGACTTTGGGCGTGATAGAAGTGGTATCAGAGTGGTTCATCCTAGGGAATCTACAAAGTCGTGTCTATGCAGAGTCTTGTTTATCGATGTGTTGTGCACCACATTTATAAGCAGGAGGCTACGTGGCATCTAGGAGTTGTCACTTTCTTTTCATTCTTTAGATAGTGCCATAGAACCAAGTGATATAGGAAGATTGTGTCTGACCTCTAAATTGTTTTGTACAACAAGTATGCCAAAAACCAGGAGAAACAGGTAAAGGCAAGGAAGTAGAAGTGGTAGTTGGTATACCCAGTCAAGTGAGACAACGAAATGAGGCTCAAGATGAGTCTCTGTCACAGACATCTCCAACGCTTCCAGCTCCTGATGAACCAGGAAGTAGTGAAATTCCCCCAGAATCACCTATCGATGCTACCGTGCAGGATTTGAGAAATGCAGTCCAACTATTGACTCATATAGTTGCTAGCCAAGGTCAAAGACATGAAGGTCCAGTTATAGATGAAGGTGGTGCGAATGGGGCAGCTAGCACAAGGATATATGACTTCCTTAATTTGGATCCTCCATCCTTTACTGGGTCAGATCCTAATGAAAATCCACAAGACTTTATTGATCAGATTCAATGCACTTTAGATGTTATGCATGTGAGTGGTACAGAAGCTATTGAGTTAGCGACATATAGGTTGAGGGGTGTGGCTATATTGTGGTATGAAGCTTGGAAGTAATCTAAGGGTATAGATACACCTCCAACTACCTGGAAGGAATTCAAAGAGGTATTTCTGGTCCATTACCTGCCATTAGAAATCTGAGAGGCCCATGCAGATAAGTTCTTGAATCTCTATCAAGGGAATATGAGCGTGAGGGAGTATAGCCTTCAATTTAATTCACTGGCCAGGTATGCTCCTAATGTAGTTGCTACAATGGCAGATAGAGTTCACCAATATGTGGATAGATTTGATACATATCTGGTCAGAGACTATACCATTGCTTCCTTGAATAAAGACATGGATATAAAGAGGATGCAAGCTTTTGCACATAAATTGGAGGATTAAAGGCAAAGAATAAAGACATAAGAGTTGGAAAGGGGGCAGGCCAAAAGGGCTATATCTACTGGCAGTTCACATCATCCCCAGGTGAGCTGAGGCCTCAGTTTTCTAATATACCACCTAGGTCCTCATCCTCCTACCCTTCAGTCAGTGCTACACCACAACTTCAGGGGTCTAGAATTAGTCATTTTGGTCCAAGAAGTGGAGGACAAGGTGCACAGACAACAGGATATTCAGCAGGCCAGCAAATGACTCCTAGGCAGCCTTGTAAATAGTGTGGAAGAAGTCATTCAGGTGTATCTCATGTTGGGATATACGCTTGTTATTGGTGTGGTGCACCAGGGCATAAGATGAGAGATTGCCCAAGGAGACGTATGGTGGATATAGCACAACCTACTAGATTAGCTTATTGCATCATCATAATCAGTTCCTCCCTTATGTAGGGGTCAGCAAGCACTTACAGGTTGTGGTAGAGGTGTTAGAGGGGAAGCTAGCTCTAGCAGAGTGTAGAATCGCATTAATGCTCTGGGGAGTCGGGAAAATTTGGAAGCTTCACCTGACGTGTTCACAGGTACATTGTCCATCTTTTCATATAATGTATATGCATTAATTAACCCTTGTTCTACACTATCATACATCACTCCACTAGTTGCTGGGAAGCTTAAGAGAACACCCACATTATTGAACAAACCATTTGAAGTTTCTATAACCAACCAGTGAACCTATTATGGCTAGAAGGATTTATTATGACTGTGTAGTAACTGTTTTGGACCGTGACACATTGGCTGACCGTATTGAGCTAGAAATGGTGGAATTCGATGTTATAATGGGTATGGATTGGTTAGCTTCTTACTATGCCACTGTGGATTGTCGAACTAAGAGAGTGTACTTCCACTTTCCAAATGAGGCAGTTCTTGAATGGGAAGGCAATGTTGGGGCGCCAAAAGGTAAGTTTATCTCTTATTTTAAGGCAAGAAAGATGATATCTAAGGGGTATATATGCCATTTAGTTAGAGTAAGGGATATGGAGGCAGAATCACCAACTCTTCAATCAGTTCCAGTAGTAAATGGGTTTGTTTGATGTTTTTCCTAAAGATCTTCCAGGTTTACCTCTAGAACAAGAAGTAGATTTTGGTATTGACTTACTTCCAGGAACTCAACCTATTTCCATCCCTCCATATAGAATGGCCCTGGCGGAACTGTCTGAATTAAAAGAGCAGTTAAAAGACTTATTAGAGAAGGATTTTATAATACCTAGTATGTCCCATTGGGGTACACCAGTGTTATTTGTACGTAAAAGGATGGCACCCTGAGATTGTGTATCAATTATCGACAATTGAATAGGGTGACAATTAAGAACAAATACCCCTTCCCAGGATTGATGATTTATTTGATCAGTTACAGGATGCCAAATGCTTTTTAAAAATTGATTTGAGATCACATTATCACCAAGTAAGGGTGAAGGAGAAAGATATACCCAAGACAACTTTCAGAACATGCTATAGTCACTTTGAATTTCTTGTTATGTCATTTGGGCTAACGAATGCGCTAGCAGTTTTTATAGATCTGATGAATAGGGTATTTAAGCCATTCTTGGATATGTTCGTGATAGTATTTATAGATGACATTTTGGTATATTCAAGATCAGAAGAGGACCATGCAAATCACTTACCATAGGTGTTACAAGTTCTTGTAATCAACAATTGTATGCTAAGTTTTCTTAATGTGAATTTTGGCTAAGATCAGTGGTTTTCTTGGGTCATATTGTGTCCAATGAGGGAATAAGGGTTGATTCACAAAAGATAGAGGCTGTGAAAGATGGGCCAAGGCCAGTAACACCCACGGAAGTTCAGAGCTTCCTAGGGTTGGCAGGTTATTACAGGAGGTTTTTTGAAGGTTTTTCTTCTATTTCTGCACATCTAACAAAGTTGACACATAATTCAACCAAGTTCCAATGGAATGATGCATGTGAAAGGAGCTTCCAAAAGTTAAAAAGCAGACTAACTTCTGCACCTGTGCTAATACTTCCAGAAGGCACCGAGGGGTATGTAGTATATTGCGATGCTTCAGGAGTTGGCTTAGGGTGAGTACTGACACATCATGGTAGGGTAATTGCTTATGCCTCTAGACAACTATGGCCATATGAGAAAAACTATCCAACACATGATTTTGAGCTAGCAACGGTTGTGTTTACTCTGAAAATATGGCGCCACTATTTGTATAGGGTTTACCTTGACATATATGTTGATCATAAGAATTTGCAATACATTTTTAAGTAGAAAGACCTAAATTTAAGACAATGGAGATGGCTAGAGCTAATAAAGAATTATGACGTTGATATACTATACCATCCGGGGAAGGCAAATGTGGTAGTCGATGCCCTGAGTTGTAAGACAATCATGAATACTGGTGATCAGGCCATGGTAAGTCAAGGAGTGGCTAAGGATCTATGTTAACTAGCCAGTTCGGGAGTTCGCCTTCTTGAAACTCTAAAGAAAGGGGTTATTGTACATAATGCAACAGCGTCTTCATTAGTAATGGAGGTGAAAGAAAAATAGTTCAAGGATCATGTTCTACGAAAGCTTAAGGAAAAGGTGAGTCAGGATACGATGAAGGGCTTTGAACTTACACAAAATGGAGTATTGTATTGCCAAAATAGATTATGTATGCTTGATATTAATGAGTTAAGAAATAGGATAATGGAAGAAGCCCATCAACTAAGATGTGTCATGACCTGAAGGGGATGTTTTGGTGGGGAGGCATGAAAAAGGACGTTGTAGGGTTTGTGGCTTAATGTCCAAATTGCCAATAAGTTAAGGTAGAGCACCAAAATCCAGTAGGTTATATGCAATGTATAGAGCTTCCAACATGGACGTGGGATATTATTAATATGGATTTTGTTACTGGGATGCCTTGCTCATTTCAGAATTTTGACTCCTTATAGGTAATAGTTGATAGACTCACAAAGTCAACACACTTCTTGCCAGTTAACTATGATTATACAATTGAAGAGTTTGCTAAGCTATACCTCAAAGAGATAGTCGGGCTACATGGGGTCCCAAT
Source organism: Solanum medicagineum (assembly GCA_026153255.1). Taxonomy (NCBI): domain Eukaryota; kingdom Viridiplantae; phylum Streptophyta; class Magnoliopsida; order Solanales; family Solanaceae; genus Solanum; species Solanum medicagineum. The sequence continues at coordinate 7,570,623 of JAPFFP010000002.1, forward strand.
CTCTATTATATCTGATGGGGGGCTCAATTCATCGCAAAGTTTTGGAAGTCCTTCCAAAGAAGTTTAGGGACGAAAGTGATTTGAGTACATCATTCCACCCTCAGACAGACGGTCACATTGAGCGCACTAGTCAAACACTTGAAGATATGTTGCGAGCTTGTGCATTAGACTTTAAAGATAATTGGATGAATCATTTTCTACTTATTGAATTTGCCTATAATAATAGTTACCACTTGAGTATCAAGATGGCACCTAATGAAGCTTTATATGGAAGGAAATATAGGTCACTAATTGAATGGTTAGAAGTGGGTGAGGCCACCTTGCTTGAGCCAGATCTAGTACAACAAGCCATGGAAAAAGTTAGAGTAATACAGTAGCGGCTATAAATAACCTACAGTCGTCACAAATCATATGCGGATACTAGAAGGAGAGGACTAGAATTTTCAGTAGGGTTTTGGGTATTCTTAAAGGTATCTCTAATGAAAGGGGTTATGAGATTTGGTAAGAAAGGAAAACTGAGCCCACAGTACATAGGGCTATACAAAATTATTAAAAAGTTTGGGTAGGTTGCATATGAATTAGAGCTACCTCAAGAGCTTTCAATGGTTCATCCAGTTTTTCATGTCTCAATGCTTTGAAAATGCATAGGTGACCCATCCTGTATCACTCCTATTAAAGATGTCCAGGTTACAGAAGATCTCACCTATGAAGAGGTACCTTTGCTATTCTAGATCGTCAAGTTAAGAAGCTAAGGAATAAAGAAATAGCTTCAATAAAAGTACTCTGGAGAAACTAGCAAGCAGAAAAGATAACATGGGAGGCTAATGACGAGATGAAATCAAAATAACCTTACTTATTGAAGCTAAAGAGTAAGTTCAACATGTAGAGTTGGGACACTAATAGGTATGTGTGATTGAATACTTAGTGTGTTGTCAAAAGTTTGTTTAAGTAAAGGTTAAAACTTGGTTAAGCTATCCAATTGTGCTAACATTTGAGGATGAATGTTCTTGTGAGGAAGGATATAACGCCCCATATCTTACATGTATTAGTTCTATGTGAATGAAACATGATATGGTTGGGGCAAATTAGCGCCCATTCTTTTAAAGTGCTTGAATCTCATAGAGGATCGAGTTTATACAAGTTTTAAGTCAAATTGAGAAGATCCTGGCTCTAAAAAAAGTGAGAATTGAGGTGCTTGCAGGACTTAGAAAGCTAGCAGGTGAGTCACCTACTTACTTAGCTTATACTTGCTAGCTAGACTGAGAAGAGGCCCGACACCGAATTTGTCCAAGTCTAATAATGAATAAAGTTCGGGTTAAGGGTGTTACTTGAGCCCACATTTTAGTGCTACAAATAGACAATATTTAAAGCCCAATATGAATAATAAAAAGTTCCCAAGTACATTCACAATTCACTTGTTGATTTGGGCCCAAACTAAGTGAACAAAATTAGGAAAATGGACAGTCAAGGCCCATCAATTTTGTGACCTATTTAGGCCCACATGAGAGGGCCAAGCAGCTGCATCACCACCTTGATTACTTATGTTAGTATGTAGTCAAAATAGCAATAGAAATTTGTCCAAAGATTCCCGTTAAAAGGGCTTAAAAAATCAGCCTCTTTAGGTCATTTTTTTAACTTAGGAAAAAATCGGCTTTCATAAGGTTTTCTCTCCACTCTTTCTTAGCCTTCCAAAGCAGCCACAAGGAGAATTTTAGGGTTCTTGGAGAAGCCCTACACCTGAAGCGTAAAGGAAAGTAAGAAGACTTATGTTTTTAGTATGGTTTTTTTCTGATGAAAAAAAAAGAGACTATGTTGGTTAGGTATATGCTGAAACTTTTGGACAACATGTGTTCCAAGGGTTGTTGTTACTTTTCTTGTTTATTTGGGAGATTTTCTCTTCTTGGTTAGCTTGATTATGAAAGAAGGTTGCTTTTCTTAATTTTTTTCAGTTCTGTAATGATGTATAAAGGTCGATGCACTTTTTGGTTTTATGTAAATAATCGAGGTTTAACGTGTTATCCTAAGTGTGTTGTTTGTAAAAATTGTGAGCTAGTTGATTGAGGACTATGGTCTCACATCCTCTACCTATTTTGAGGATTGTTTTTGAACTATTTTTGGACTATTTGTATGTATAAATATTGTGGAAACAGTTTGGTTGAAGTTAGTAAAGGTTTGGAATTGTTGACGTCGTAATGTAGCAAAGGGATATAATGTTATGCTTCTTACTTGTATGTTGTATATAATTGTTACATGTTGTGCCTTCTGAGTTTTTGTAAGACTATTACGGATATAAACCAAGCTCTATATTACATGTGCATAAGAATGGTTATTAGAAAATACGACTATAAATGGAAAGGTTGAAAGAATGCCTTTGGGTCGCTAAATACAAGCTTGTTGCCTGGATATTACTTTTACTAAGATTGGACTGCCAAGAAGTGTCACTTAGCTACTAATACAAGTCTTATTGCCTACTCTATTATTGATAAATATTTGAAGGAAAGGGAGGTTGTTTTGAGGTAATAGCAAGGTGGTACAATTAGGTATGTAAGGTTACTCGATTTCGTATCACTTGGCATGAAATCTAGATTCTTCCTTGGCACATAAAGACACTTACCAACTCGGACACAACTATTAACTGTGTCTCCACTCTTTCACATGTTCATATGCTCCCATACACAGTCACCTTCAAATCTGCATACACACATGGATACCAAGTTACATGGCTTCTTGTTGCTAAATAAAGTTCACGAGTTGTTTCACCTCATACGCATTTCATTATTTGTGTAACGTACTCAAGTTTGCAACCTTAGAATTATATATGAAACTTTGTAATAGATGTAAACTCACTCAGATTAACAATAATATAATAAAATTAACATGGACCTAGCATAGAAATCAATGACTCATATTATTTACACATCCTCCAACATAGGGTTTTTAGCCATTCATGCTCAAAAGTAGAGAATCAATACCAAATTCAATAGTCGAGTACATTGGTAAGATGAATAGAAAGAAAAAAGTTGATTTACTCCAACTAATCTCTACAATTTCTTCTTCCTAAAGCTTGAAATCACCAAACTTTCGTATTATTGAGCAAAAACCTTTTATTTACTCTATTATCTCTTTTCTCTCTATCTGTAAAACCTGATAATCGAATGTTATGCACAATGACCTTGTCAAAAAGCTTATATAGTCCGTGCAATTAAATAAGAGTAAGGTCAGTCATCATCGAGCACTTCAGTGATACACTGAATGTGCATTTGACCACCTTCATCTACATCTCCTAAAGGCTTAAATCTCTATAAGATTGGGCAATGGATCTATACTCCACCGATCATGTTCGTTGATCCGCTGAACATCCCTCTGTGTCGCTATTCTGTCATGAACATGGGGTCCTGAGTACTTCAACATGAGGTGGTCTCTTTGGCCTTTTGGCGATATGTTGAATATGTTGGCACTGTCAATTTAGACCACCTTACTAGCATTGACTTGGTGGCTTGGTTGCTACAATGTTAGGTGATCTCGTTAAATCTTCGGCGTTCTGCTGAATATGTCGGCGAAGCTGCTTTTTTCTACCTTTTTGATACTTTTGCCCCTTTCTCAAGATTTGTTGAGTATTGTCAACTTGTACACTTTTATCTCCATTCCTATAAAAAAACATGCATATAAATTAGCAATTGAATCATAATAACTCAACAACGACAACATTTCTTTACATTCTAAGCCCAAATCACGTCCAAGACATGGACTCATCCACCCCCACCCCTAAAATTAAGCCTTTGCTTTCCCTTAAGAAAATCAAACATCAATTAGTCCACTTCAAAGCATACAAAAAGGGCCATGGGGAGCAACACATATAGCTCCAGCTTTTTCATCCATTCTTCAAATTTTCACAAACCACTTACGTGATTTTGAAGCCCCAAGAGGTGAGTGAGGAGTACTCAAGGCATGGCTATGCTTATAATTGTTTGTGCAGTGGCTAATCATTGCCTAAAAGCATAACTGTTTGTCATCACACCAAACAAGATCTTGTATTGACAAGATTAGAACAACTTTTCCAATGATCTTTTCAATACTCACTCTCCCAATTGAGAAATAGCATGTAAGCTTTAACCCATAGGTTTTACCTTATTCTCAATCAGAGTTATTTCATTTTCATCCAGACTAGGATCCCAAAGGACTTTATTCAGGTTGTATTGGAGAGTTAAGGTTTGGTAGGATAGCATATGGATAGTAGTGGCTCATCCTTCCTTGAACTCTACACATACATTGCATGCTCATGATCCTTTATTCCTCCCTCTTTTTCCTACTGACACCCTTTTTGCTTTTGATCTCCATCGTATTGCATAATCTTTCAAGATTTAGAAGGGTCCTCTTTTTGAAGCAATTTCTTTTTCAATTCATCATTTTGAACCTTTTGAATCTTTTCTTTTTCTTCTTCTCATCATTCAAGGACTCCTTTCATTTCTTTCTTTTTCTTTTTCTTTCCTTAACTTTTACACGGGAGACATCCACTCTTATACCAACACCCCCAACTTTGGCCTTTGGCCATCACTTTGCTCTTCTGAGGTGAAGGAGGGATTGGTAGGGAACAAGAAGGAATTGTCTTTCACAAATAATGTTCAATGCTACATGGTTGCCAAAGAAAGGATAGAGGCTCAAAGGGGTTTCAAAGGATGCAATTTAATGTCATTGGAAGCTATATTGTCAAGGTGGACTCAAAAGGAACCAAAGAAGGCCTAAGGTCCTTTCCTAATTCGGAATCAACCAAATCACTCCTCAAAACAAATCGGGCAAGTTTTAGATGTTGCAAAACATGCCTTTCTACAAATTCCCTAACTCACTTTGGCAAAATAGAGTTGCATTCAAATAGTAGCAACACACACTCACAACCTACGATCATTGCATATCCAAGCTCAATACTCACAAAGTTAACTCAAGATGCACCAAATCCATTAATGGAATAATTTTTTAAGAGAAGTACTAATCGATGAGTTATTACATACTCCTCATCCATGGCACCATCTGGATCAAAGATATGGGCTATTGATACTCGAATTGCCAAGGACTAGAGGCACAATATTTGAATTTGAATGAACTTTCACATATGCACAGGGTTTGCCACAAATTAGGGACATCATTGACAATCATTCATCCATTCAACTCAAAAAAAAAGAATACTAGTAGAAAATTAAACTATCTACTAATATATTACAACCCAATATAAAATAATATTTACAAATAAAAAGTGGGGGACTGATTTAATTACCTTTCAACCATCAAAAACCAATTGTCCCAAATCAATAGGCAACACAAATTCTCACCCCCTCCTAATAAGAGATATTGCCCTCAATGTAGAAGAACAGTCAACAATAAACACAAAATAAAGGAGTGAGTTTAAGAATTCCCCTGAT
>JAPFFP010000002.1:7576136-7599255 GCA_026153255.1 Solanum medicagineum
ATCAAAAATACAAAATCCCTTTTGGGTAATAATAATAATAATAATAATAATAATAATAATAATAATAATAATAATAATAATAATAATAAAATAATTTGTAAATCAAATATGAATGCAAAATATATATATAATTTTTTGGGTAAAAACTAAAATATTAACTTACACATATAATAAAAATACAGTTTTATTTTAAATGCTTAAATAATCGAATAACATAAATAAAAAGGCTTAAGGTGGGTCAAAATTGGGTGTCAACAGTGGGCCTAACTGAAATCACCATAATAGATCCCATCGCCGTGGAATAGAACAAATTGATCGCACAACCGATGCAACCGATTATCGAGATGAAGATTAAAATGAAGAAAACCCAAGAGTTAGCAAATTTGGCTATTACTGTTAATCTTCCCGGTCCATAATATAGGAGACCTCCATTCCATATTTCTTCTCCTAATCTAGCTTACCAACACATCCCTATCTCAACAACCCACTTGTCAACCCTACTCGAAATACTCCTATCATCGACTTAACTAACCCGAACACAGGTCATTCCAATCTCTCTCCCCAAGCACCACCTCCTCTCCAAAACCCAAATATTAACAATGCCAAAGTCATTAGTTCCTCTCAAATTGCCCACACTAGTCACCCCCAGATAATCCGAAACAACCAAAAAAGTACCCGAAAATGTGCCTCAGAAGTGCCCAAAATTGTAATTTCTATATATCTCAAAATTCGTGCATTATTTTGAAAATTCGACTTCATATTCTTGTTCAGGAGGACAAATATAGGGGGTTAAGGGTCTAACCCCGATTTTAGAGCAACCATAGCGAAATCTGAAATTTTAAAGTGACGATTTACAGTGGCTACTGCGCGTTCTTAGCGCGACGCGCACTGGCTTATTTTTGTGCCAGTGGATTCATTTCGGTCCAAGACCTCTATGTCTTGGGCCTAAGCCTTCCCACATGAAAAAATACCTATACTTAGCCATTTTTCACCCTCATATCAATCAAAGCACTCCCCTATACTCACTCAAACACTCAGGCTTATATTTCTCTCAAATCTCGAGTGCCAAAACCCTCTTCGGATCCTAAGGATTTCAACCAAGCTTCAACTCTCCATCTCCACTATTCGTCCAGTTCATCTCCAAAGCTAACGTATGTGGGCTCCCGTAAGGAAGGTCACTTAATCCGAAAGGAGATGAGCTCCCGTAAGGAAGGTGACTTAATCCAAAAGGGGACGGGCTCCCATAAGGAAGGCCACTTAATCCGAAAAGGGTCGGGCTCCCGTAAGGAAGGTCACTTAATCTGAAAAGAGACGAGCTCCCATACAGAAGGTCACTTAATTCCAAAGGGGACAGGCTCCCGTAAGGAAGGCCACTTAATCCGAAAGGGGACGGGCTCCCGTAAGGAAGGTCCCTTAATCCGAAAGGGGACGGGCTCCCCTAAGGAAGGTCACTTAATCCGAAAGGGGATGGGCTCACGTAAGGAAGGCCACTTAATTCGAAAAGGGATGGGCTCCCGTAAGGAAGGTCACTTAATCCGAAAAGGAATGGGCTTCCGTAAGAAATGTCAGTTAATCCAAAAGGGGACAGGCTCCCGTAAGGAAGGTTACTTAATCCAAAAAGGGACGCGCTCCCGTAAGGTGAAGTTACTTATAAAATTCTCTCCAAAAGGGAATGGGCTCCCGTAAGGTTGCTTCTCCAAATGGTTTTATAATATGTCAGTTGAGGTTTCTTTCCACACTTATATATTATGATCTATGTAAGATGAATGATTTCAAAGGTGATTTACGTATGTGTTAGTCATGTCATATTGATATTATGATATCTATTGCTTATAATTATGCATTTCAATTATGATGCCTATCTCTTGTTGCATTACATCTCACATTCTTAGTACATTGAAATGTACTAATGCATACTCTATGCCTACATGATGTTACCATGTAGGAACCGAAGCACCGCTTGACCATCCTCCTCCTTCACGTGGCTAGTAGGATTATCTTATAATCTTGTTGGTGAGTCCTCTATTCCAAGGATGTTGCTTATCATCTTTTGCTATGTATTAAGACTATCTCTTTTAATTATGCATTAAGTATGAGGGTGAGCCCGGTTGCTTGTCTTGGCCTCGCTCTTATCTATGTAGTAGAAGTGTTGTTGTACATGTTATGTATCTATGCTATGAGCCTTGACTCTTTTGCTCTTGATGTCTATGATATGGAAGTTTACCCTTAGTCCTAATTCCCCTCATCTATTCTTATCTCTTATTATCTTTCAATTGCTTCCACGAACAAGGATATGTAATGATATACTATGAGGCTTGTTTAGGGTTCATTTGGGTTCCCCATTCGTTGGTCACGCCTAGGCCCTAGGCTTGGGTCGTGACAAAGATGTTATCAGAGCACTAGGCTGTTACATCCTCGGAGTCCAACACACTACGTTGATTAGAGTCTTATTCATGGTTATGTTGTGCACCACAACTATGAGTAGGAGGCTATGAGACATTTTAGGAGATGTTTCCCTTCTTCATGTTCTAAGTCGTGCTATAGAGTTGAAGTAAGTTTCCACCCCCCTAGCAATTGTACTTTTCCATGCTAGTTGATCATGCCTAACCCAAGAGGTGGAAGTGCCCGCGCTCCCAAGGGACAATCGGCTAATGGAGAGCTTTGGGAGGTTCTCACTTTGCTTGCACAAGTTGTGGCCAACCAAGCCAATAAAGGGGCCCAAACCCCTCATGCCCCTACACCGGCTTCTCGGGTGACAGACTTCATGAGGATGAGCCTACTGGAGTTCTATGGGTCAAGGGTGGATGAAAACACACAAGAACTTATTGATGAGACTTATAAGGTATTGGCCATCATGGATGTTAGATCAGAAGATAAGGCGAAGTTGGCGTCCTACCAACTCAAAGGGGTAGCACAAACATGGTACAATCAATGGAGGGGGGAGAAAGGAGTCAACAATGTGGTCCTATAGGAAGAGTTCAAGGTAGCCTTTCTTAATCAGTTCTTTCCACTTGAGCTTAGGGAAGCCAAATTGGTAGAATTCATGAATTTGAGACAAGTGTCAATGAGTGTGAGGGAGTATTCCTCAAGTTCTACCAACTCTCTAAGCATGCTCCTCGCTTGGTTGCCGACCCAAGGGCTAGGATGAACAAGTTCGTGATGGGTGTCTCCGACTTAGTGAATGAAGAATGTCGGTCCGCTATGTTGATTAATGATATGGATTTGTCACACTTGATGACATATGCCAAGAAATTGGAAGGGGAAAAGTTAAGGAAGAGGAGGAGTAGAGAGGCCAAGAGGGCCCATATTGATGGTGAGTTCCAAGGTCCCAAGGATGGGCGGTTCCAACAAGGCCAAGGGTCTTCCAATGCTTCTAGTGGAAGGATTGCTAATGATAACCCAAGACACCAAGGTGGTAATAATGGAGGGCCCAAGCCCAAGTGCCCTACGTGTAGGAAAAACCATGGTGGCTCGTGTTGGAGGAACTGTAGTGCTTGCTTTAGATGTGGTGAGATGGCCCACCGAGTTATTAATTACCCCCATGCTAAAATCAAAGGTAGAGATGGTCGCCCTCAAGGCCAAGGGGATGCTCCTAGGAAAAATAGGTTATATGCTCTTCAAAGAAGGAAAGGAAGGCATGAGATGCCCGATGATGCTACCGGTAAATTAGAGATTTTCTTTGATTTTTATTTTGCATGCTTTGATAGTTCCGAGAGTCGATATTTATTTCATTATTCCTTTGTTGCTGGTAAGATTTGATTATGTGGGTCTATTGGTGCTAGAAAGGCTTGTAAGGGCTGCCCTATGTTCTTACTACATAAAGTCTTGTCTTATTATCTTGGTTGAACTTGGTTTGATGGGTTGGGGGTCTTTGAGTGGTTTGGTTGCTTACACAACATGCTTCCAATGAGTGTAGAACCCATAAGGTTATACTGTGATGGTCAAGGATGGTCGAACTGTTTGGTCAACTACGACGGGTTAGTCACTTCTCTAAGATTGATATTTGGCTCGGGTTTTGTTCCCAAGTGAGGATGAGGGTAGGTGATGTCCCTAAGTGTCTTTCCGAACTAGAAGCGAGCACTTTGAGTATTTATGGAGTTGTTCGGTTGGCTCATGCACCAGCCTTGTTTAGGGGTTTCATGAATAAGGTCTTAAACCCTTACCATGACATGTTTATGGTGGTCTTTAGTGGTGGTGCATTGATTTAATTAGAGCTTGTGAATCATTTGGGATTAGTGCTGCAAGTCTTGGGGGATGAGAGGTTGTTTGCTAAACATGATAGGTGTGAATAGAAGATAACAATAAGGTGGTTAACATTCTTTAAGAATTATGATATGAGTGTGCATTATTTTTCCATGGTACGGCTAATGCTATGGTCGGTGTTTTAGGTAGCCTAGCATGTGTTGATGATGGTGACATAGATAAGTTGAGCATGGTGGTACAATATTCTTGATGGTTCCAAATTTTCCTTGGTTGGTAAGGTTTAGATTAAGCAAGGCCATGATTCCGTCTTATTAGAGTTGGAAGTTTTGGGTGAAAGATGATAGAGTGGAGGTTGTCCCCCAAAGGAGAGATCGTGGTTAATAGTAACAAGTGGACTAGGTATGATTAAGGTCGATAATGAGTTTAGGATTGTGAGCCCTTGTAGAATGTAGAGGGAGGTTAGTAAGGTTGCATAAGGATTAGAATTACCTAGGGATGTTATGGTTGTCTGATTCTTCATGCTTCCAGGTTGAAGGGATGTGGTGATGACTCTAGCGCTATAGAACCCCTGAGATTTTGGATGTTGTGGAGGATAAGTTGTTTTAAGAGAAGGTTCAGGTGGATACATTGGATGGAAGGGTGGAAGGAGTTGATCGATAAGGATGTGGTGTTCGTTAAGGCTCTTTGGAAGGTTCGTCTAGTCGAAAGCGTCTCTGGGGCAGCGAGCATGGAAAAGCAATACCATATCTCTTTCATTCTTTTCAGGCTCATGATAGCACATCAAGTCCTTTTATGATTCCAAGTCTTATGTTTTAGCCCCTACGTCATTTGCATGCATCCATGTTTGTGTTAACGAGTTCATGACAATTTTTGACACTTATGTTGAGATTTTGAAAATGGTGTTTGAAGGGTATTATCCCATTCATGTTGGGGATGATTTGTTCTTGTTTACTCTTCTTATATATGTTTCTTTGACATTCGGGGATGAATGTTCCCAAGGGGGAGATATTGAAATGACCTCAAAAAGTATCCGAAAATGTGCCTTGAATGTGCCCAAAATTATAATTTCCATATATCTTAAAATTCACATGTTATTTCGAAAATCTGACTTCATATTGTTGTTCAGGAGGTCAAATTTAGGGAGAAAGGGGTCTAACCCTGATTTTAGAGGAACCGCAACAAATCTGGAATTTTAAAGTGACGATTTTCGGTGGCTACTGCGTGTTCTTAGCGCGACTGGCACTGTCTTACTTTTGTGCCAGTGGATTCATTTCGGTCTAAGACTTTTAAGTTTGGAACTAAATCCCACACTAAAAAATACCTATACTTAGCCATTTTTCACCCTCATATCATTCAAAACATTCCCATATACTCACTCAAACACTTAGGCTTATATTTCTCTTAATGTCAAGTGCCAAAACCCTCTCCGGATCTTAAGGTTTTCAACCAAGCTTCAAGTCTCCATCTCCAATCTTCATCAAGTTCATCTCCAAAGCTAAGGTATGTGGGTTTCCTTCAAGGGTTCCTTTCACCCATGATGTCCAAGCTTCCTTTTCCTCAAAATTACATGATTTGAAGTTGATTTACTCATAGGTCTTGTTTATTATGAAAATCACTGCACACTATATTGGGGTTTATGGAATTATGACTATTTTGCGATGTACTGGGCTATGAATCTAGGATCTATTATAAGATTTGATGAAGGGCTTTGATTTCTGTTGCTTGAGGGTGTTACCAAGTATCTATTGAAGGTTTTACATTGAATTTTCTAGTAAGATTTCACTCTTGAATTACATGGTTTTACACTAGCATTACACACCCGCTAGGTGTTTGATAAAATGTCCGGTTATGATTTCTTGAGGAATTGAAGGTCCAATGCATGTCTTATGAGTTGAATGACTTTGTGATGATGATAGAAACGTGTATATGAGTCGTTTCATGAGAAAGTACCAATGGTGTTGCAAATAGATTGTTGGGTTCTTATGCTTGTTGTATTCTTGGAAAAATGAGGAGTTCTTTCTTGATGATTGAAATGTAATGGTTTGATGAACTAGTTTTATGGAATGCTTAATCCGAAAAGGGACGGGCTCCAGTAAGGAAGGTCACTTAATCCAAAAGGGGACGGTCTCCCGTAAGGATGGTCACTTAATTCGAAAGGGGACTAGCTCCCGTACGGAAGGTCACTTAATCCAAAAGGGGATGGGCTCCCATAAGGAAGGTTACTTAATACGAAAGGAGAAAGGATCCCATAAGGAAGGTCACTTAATTCGAAAAGGGACGGGCTCCCGTAAGGTGAAGTTACTCATAAAATTCTCCCCAAAAGGGGACGAGCTCCCATAAGGAAGGTTGCTTCTCCAAAAGGTCTTATGTTATGTCGGTTGAGGTTTCTTTCCACACTTATATATTATGATTTATGTAAGATGAATGATTTGCAAAGCATGATTTACTTAAGCATTAATCATACATGTCATATTGATATTATGCTATCTATTGCTTACAATTATGTATTTCGATTATGATGGCTATATCTTGTTGCATTGCATCTCACATACTTAGTATATTCTCATGTACTAACGCATACTCTATGCCTACATGATGTTACCATTTAGGAACCGGAGCACTGCTTGATCCTCCTCCTCCACGTGGCTAGTACGATTGTCTTATAAGTTTGTTGGTGAGTCCTCCATTCCGGGGACGTTGCTTATGATCTCTTGCTATGTATTAAGACTATCTCTTTTGATTATGCATTAACTATCAGTGTGAGTCCGGTTTCTTGTCTTGGTCCCCTCTCTTATCTATGTAGTAGAGGTGTTGTTGGACATGTTATGTATCTATACTATGAGCCTTGACTCTCTTGCTTTTGATGTCTATGATATGGAAGCTTACCCTTAGTCCCAATTCCCCTTGTTTATGCTTATCCCTTATTGTCTTTTAATTGTTTCTGCGATCAAGGATGTGTAATGATATGCTATCAAGCTTCTTTGGGGTTCCTTCGGGTTCCCCATTCACCGGTCATGCCTAGGTCCTAGGCTTGGGTTGTGACATAAGCCCTCCCGAAAGCCAAACTCCTGACCAATACAATCCACCTACCACTCAAATCGTGCTTCCCAAAGTCCTCTTCCATATCCTAGTCCTTGCTAAACTGCAAGCTCCCCATGCCACTTACTTCGAGATTGACCATTATGAGGAGAAGGTGAAAGAATGGAAGGCCAAGGAGGAAATGGCCAAGCTGGATATAAAGGAAGAAATTGCAAAAGCTATGAAGTAATTTCACTATGCACTAGATGTTGCAAGACTGAAGTATGAGCGTTTATGCATTCACCCTGATCTAAAGCTCCCAGAAGGATTCAAAATACCGAAGTTTGATACCTTCGACGAAAATGGAAATCCTCTGGCCCATCTGAGAGCATATTGTGATCAGCTTATATGTGTCGGGAAAAATGAAGCATTACTGATGTGACTTTTCAGTCGAAGCCTGAGCGGAGAGGCCTTGGGATGGCTTACCTCCCAAGAAATGAACCAATGGGCCAGTTGGAGTGCTATGGCCAAAGATTTTGTTGAGAGTTTTGCATATAAAGTCGAGATTGTTCTAGACCACTATTTATTGGAAAAGATAAAGTAGAAATCAACCGAGAATTATCATGAATATGCCTATAGATGGAGGAAGAGCGCCGCCAGAGTTGGTCCTCCTATGTATGAAAAGGAACTTATTGAAGTGTTTGTGCGCTCTCAAGAGCCAGAGTTTTATGAGAGAATGATGCTGCTCATTGGGGAAAAATTTGCACACATAGTCAAAATTGGTGAAAACATTGAAGATGGACTCAAGATGGGGAGGATCATCTGTATATCAAATTCATCCAGATCAATAGGATTGTTGAGGAAAAAGAAAGGAAGATATGTCAGCTACTTCTGGTATACAAGATAAGTGGAAAACCTCTAGAAGCCATCCTAGAAAGTCCACACCCCCTTAAAACCATTTTCAACCTACTTCAAGCTATTTCCCTATTTTTCATACTCAACCATGTATCAAATTTCACCCCCAAACTACCAAACCCCTTCCCCTCATTATCACTCCCCACAATATCCAAATGTCATTCCAAACTACCAACATCCATCATCAAATTGCTCTAATATCCAAACAATTTATCAAACTCCCCCTACCAGTTACTCAATCCCAAATCCCAAACCCCACCACTAAATTACCAAGCGCCACCATACCCAAGACTCCAGATCCCTGCACCCTCTCATTGAAACCCTCCAAATTACCACACAGTATCCCCACCTCCATAAAATAACTATAAGCCTCCTCGTCTGAACTCATATAAGAAACCCCCTAGGGTGTTCACTCCTCTTGCCGAAAGCCGGAAGAAACTATTTTAAATATTGTCAGCTGCAAGGTTGATCTAGCCTGCCTATCCAAGAGCCATAGGTGCTAGTTCTCGCTTCTTCAGGAGTGATCAGACTTGTGCGTACCATTATAATAATGTTAGACATGACACTGAAGATTACATAAATTTGAAGCATAAAATTCAGGACTTAATTGATCGCGACATGGTCATTCTTTAGACCGTACCTCTCAATGTCAACAACAATCCTTTGCATGATCATGGAGGGAGCACTACTGGAATGATTGAGAGAGAGGAAGATTGGAATACAACCAAGATGATAGTTCTGGATAATGCTGCTAGTCTAGAAAAGAGTGTAGCTACTTTGATTATCACTGAGTAATCAAAGATTGTGATTCCGATACCTCTTGAGGTAGTTGCTGTGGCACCAAGAGGAGTCTCAACTAAGAAGATGGTGATTAAAACTGTCGATATGAAATAGCCAATTCAGGGAGCGGGTAAAAGAGATCAAAGGCCAACAAGTGAAGCCCGAGGCAGAAGAATTTCGGAAAAGAATGCGACCTCAGGAATACTCAATTGTGAAACAGTTGGAGAAGACACCTACCCAAATTTTAGTATGGGCTTTGTTAATGAGTTCACAGTGTTATAGACAGGCCTTAATGAGAGCATTGGAGGACACTTATGTGCCCGCAGGAATAGATAGTGATAATTTGGCAGCCATGATAAGCCGAGTTACCCGAAGACACCGCATCAGTTTTGGCGATGAGGAGCTACCATTCGAGGAAGCGATGCACAATAAGGCACTTTATGTTACAATTAAGTGTCGAGACATGATTCTAAACCATGGTTTGATCAACGATGGATCTAGCTTGAATATCTGCCCTTTGTCCACTCTCAAGCAATTGAACTTCGATATGGGAAAAATCCAGCAGAGCCAAGGTAATGTAAGGGCATTTGATGGTGGCTGGAGTGATACACTGGAAGCAGTAAATCTAGGAATTCATGTGGGACCTGTTGAGTTCATCGTAGAATTTCAAGTGATGGACATCACTACCAGCTACAACATGTTGCTAGGAAGACCTTAGATCCATATGGCTGGAGTTGTGCCTTCTACCCTCCACCAAATGATGAAGTTCGTTTGGAATGAACGTGAAGTGGTTATTTACGGCAAGGGAAGTCATTCAAACGTGTATGCACCCATTGTTGATAATGTCACCAGAGGGTCTAATTTTTACACGGTTGAACTAATGAATGCTACTGAAGATGATTGGACACCCGGATCTCCTATGCCTATTGTTTACAAACTGTTATGCTGAGAAATGGGTTTGAACTTGGTTTTAGTCTAGGGAAGCATTTGCAAGGTATTACTGAGCTCATCTCGTTGCCAACAAAGCAGTCAAACTTTGGATTGGGATACACTATCTTGGAAGAAGACGACTGGGAGACGCAGAATCAAAAAGATAATCGAGCTCTGGCCCGACCAGTATCGCACCTGTATCAGTCTTTACCAGTACGGGAATGCATTAGTGGTGATGGTCTTGGGGGAGGGATTTGGGACCTATTCGAAGAAATTGATGCAGTTGATGATAATGACACAGCCGAGACATCAGGTGTTCGAGGTGCAGAATTGGAAGAATGAGAGTTGAAAAGACATCTACCCCACTGTTGATCCCCCACTTATTTTAGTAATTGCTAAATTACTTATTTTTTTAATAAAAAAATAGGTGCTAGTCCGGTGGAGGCCCGTGACCCACCTTTTACTTTGTTATTTTACTCCTGCTTGGTTTCATTTTAATTTCTCTCGTAATGTCTCACAAGGAAAATTGACCCACGATCATGTCCAAAATTTGCATTATCTTTTAAATGAGAGCCTCCATTTAGTTTGAAACTGCACTTACTATCCATCTTATCATTTTAATTAGTTTTTATCTAACTATGTTTGTTTATGATTTCAATATAAATAATTCTAAACCTGCCAATGTCATATCATGTCAAAAGCTGAATGAACAGAATGAAGCAGATGACAATGAGCTTGAGGAATAAGATGAAAGAACGGGATAAGCCTAATCTAGATGAGACTAAAACGGTGAATCTAGGAGATGAAGAATGTGTCAAGGAAACCACAATCAGTGTCCATTTGACGGATTCACAGAAAGGAAAGCTTACTAGCTTGCTCAACGAATACTTGGATGTATTTGCTTGGTCCTATGGGGATATGCCAGGTTTGAGTACAGATATTGTCTCTCACAAGTTGCCAATCAACCCAGAATTCAGTCCGGTATAGAAAAAGACTCAGAAGTTCAAGTCAGATCTAAGTTTGAAAATCAAGGAAGAAGTTACTAAGCAGATACAATCCAAGATAATAGAAGTAACGCAATATCCTACTTGGTTTGCCAATTCCGTTTTGGTGCCCAAGAAAGACGGAAAGATCAGGATCTATATTGATTATAGAGATCTCAACAAAGCCAGCTCTAAGGATGATTTTCCATTGCCGAACGTCCACATTCTCTTTGACAATTGTGCCAAGCATGAGATGCAGTCATTCATGGATTGCTTTGCAAGAGATCATCTGATTTTAATTGATGTAGAGGATGCAGAAAAGATAGCTTTTATCATACCCTGGGGTGTGTACCATTATTGAGTGATGCCATTTGGTCTCAAAAATGCTGGAGCTACATATATTAAAGCTATGACAACTTTTTTTCATGATATGATTCACAAAGAGATCGGGGTGTATGTGGATGGTGTTATCATCAAGTCTTGCAAGAGTTTGGACCATCTGACTCATTTGAAGAAATTCTTTGATTGTCTACATCAATATAGCCTGAAGTTGAATCCTGCCAAATGTGCTTTGGAGTGCCTATCGGTAAGTTATTGGGATTCATAGTCACTCGAAGAGGTATTGAGCTTGATCCTTCTAAGATAAAAGAAATTTAGGAGTTGCCTCCTCCAAGGACGAAGAAAGAAGTCATGAGTTTCTTGGGGATATTGAACTATATTAGTCGGTTCATAGCCCAATCTACATTGGTTTGTGAACCTGTCTTCAAGTTGTTGAAAAAGGATTCATTGAGGAATTGGATTGAAGAACGCCAAACTGCTTTCCATACCATCAAAAGCTATTTGTCTAATCCACCAATGCTAGTACCTCCACGAGAAGGAATTCCACTGCTATTATAATTGTTTGTCTCTGATAATGCATTCGGATGTGTGCTAGGCCAACATGATGAAACCAGGAAGAAAGGGCGGCCAATCTACTATCTGAGTAAGAAGTTCACTCCGTATGAGGGTCAATATACTTATTTGGAGAAGACTTGTTATGCTTTGACTTGGGTTGCTCAAAAGTTGAGGCACTATCTATCTTCATACACTACATACCTCATTCGAAGATGTATCTATCGAGGTATACTTTCAGAAAGCAATGCTAATAGGAAGGTTAGCCAAGTGGCAAGTTTGTTAAGCGAGTTCAACATCGTGTATGTGACTCAGAAAGCAATAAAAGGACAAGCTTTAGTTGATCCTCGTACAGAAAATCCCATTTATGATGAGTATGAACCGCTCAAGACCTACTTTCCCGATGAAGAGATATCATTTGCGGGAGAAGACATCCCCGAGGCATACCCTGGTTGGCGAATGTTCTTTGAGGGAGCCATGAATTGCCAAAGTAGTGGCATTGGATCGGTCTTGGTATCAAAATCTAGTCAACATTACCCGATGGCTGCAGAACTTCGATTTTGTTGTACTAATAACATGGCTGAGTATGAAGCTTGCATTTTGGGTATGAGGATGGCTATAGACATGAATTTTCAAGAGGTGTTGGTTATTGGAGATTCAGATCTGCTGATCCATGAAGTTCAAGGAGAATAGGCTGTAAAAAATCTGAAGATCATACCATATGTGCAACTAGTACAGAGGTTGTGTAAAAGATTTCAAAAGATCGAGTTCAAACACATGCCAAGGGTGTAGAATGAGTTCGTTGATGCCCTCACCACCATTTCCTCGATGATCCAACATTCAGACATGACATATATTAATCCTTTAGAGATAGATTTGAATAAGCAATCAGCCCATTTTTTGCATGACAAAGCAGAACCAGAAGGAGAGCCTTGGTATTTTGATATAAAGAAGTATTTGGAGACAGAAACTTATCCTGAAAATGCTACTTTCGATCAGAAGAAGGCTATACGCCAGAAGTCCAGCAACTTCTTTCCAAGTGGGGAAATCCTCTATAAGAGGACTCCAGACCTAAGTCTCCTTAGATGTGTTGATACCACAGAACCCATGAAGCTTGTTGAACAAACATATGCTAGAGTTTGCAGTACTCATATGAATGGATTGACTTTAGCAAGGAAAATCCTTCAAGCAGGTTATTTTTGGTTGACTATGGAACACGATTGTTGCAAGTTTGTGTAGAAATGTCATCAGCGTCAGATGCACGGTGATCTGATTCGAGTCCCTCCTCACGAACTCTAAGATATGAGTTCTCCCTGGCCGTTTGTAGCTTGGGGCATGGATGTCATTGGTCCAATAGAGTCGGTTGCCTCTAACGGTCACAAATTTATTTTGGTCGCCATTGATTACTTTACCAAGTGGGTAGAGGCAGTCTCCTATAAGTCTGTGATAAAGAAAGTGGTAGTTGATTTTATGCGCAATAACATGATATGCCGATTTGGGATACCAAATTCTATCATCACTGATAATTGAGCGAATATCAACAGTAATTTGATGAAAGAAATATGTGAGCAATTCAAAATTACCCACCGAAACTCAATAGCATACCGACCTCAAATGAATGGAGATGTAGAAGCTGCCAACAAGAATATTAAGAAGATCTTAAGGAAAATGATCGATAGGCACCGACAATGGCATGAAATGCTGCCTTATGCTCTATTGGGTTATCGCACGACTGTCAGAACATCAATTGGAGTAACTCCGTACTTGTTCGTGTATGGAACAGAAATGATGATACCTGCTGAAATGAAAATACCATCATTCAGAATTATTCAAGAAGCTGAGTTGAGTGATGCAGACTGAGTTCATAATCGAATTGGTTAAAGCCAAAACCAATCAATTCAAATGCTGTCAAGAGATATTATGTTTGAAGATTTAGAATTTGCCTTACTTTTTTTTTGTAATTGCATTATTCTATTTCCGCATTTATTTTAAAATTATTTTCCCCATATAATGAACTACGTTTGACCTAAATTCTTAAGAATAAAATACATAGATGGCCTATGTCGGCCTCGATCATCCCCTTATCCCTTTTTACTTTTGAATTATGTTTGACATGAATTCTCAAGAATGAGATACGTAGGTGGCCTATGTCAGCATCAATCATCCCCTTATCCCTTTTTATTATTCTTTTTTACTTCTGAACTACGTTTGACCTGAATTCTCAAGAATGAGATACGTAGGCGACCTATGTCGGCCTCGGTCATTTTCTTATTTAAATTTATATTTTGCTACCTCCCGAGAGGGGAACTTCATTTGACCTGGTTCCTGCCTCAACGGGATACATAGGTTCCACAACGGCTCGGTCATACTCCCAAAAAGAAAACTGAGATAGAATTTTTGAGAGGAACTCAAAAATTCTGAACAAGAAAGTCCATCTTCGGCAAATCAGAATTTAAAGTATGTCAGAAATTTCAACTGGGACAAGATTTTTGAGAAGATCTCATAAATTCTCAAGGTTTTTCTGACAAGCTATTGATTCCTTACGATATTTAACTGGGACAGAAAATTTTGAGGTCACCCTCAAAATTTTACCAAGCGTCGTTACAAGTCTGAAAGTTGCCTTGAAGATTTTTAGCCTGATCAGAAATTCAAAGATAACTGGGATCCATCAAGAAATCTATGTCAAAAGCCGAACGTTTTCATCTAAGCTTTACGTGACATGACAGTTGGCAATGACTTTTTCTCAAAAACCCTTTTCTAAATTTGTTGTTTCTAAAGATCTTTTTACATGTTAAATATCTTGTCAAAATATTTACTTTACCTTCTGTCTACCAAGAGGTGGGAGATCGTAGCGAGCCACCAAAGGACGAGACAAAGAATAGACAATTGAAGAATCAACACAAATCAATTCACTTTGAAACTAAGAAATTTTCTGTGGATGCAGCGTAAATATTTGTAGGTCTTATTTATGAGGGAAATACTGAGACATAAACGGTTCTGTCTCACTCAAATTCCCAACAACTCGTCCCATTTTATTTTTCAAGTTGCCGAGAGGGCCATTTTATTTTCAAGTTGCTAAGAGGGCATTTTATTTTCAAGTTGCCGAGAGGGCTATATTATTTTCAAGTTGCCAAGCGGGCCATTGCATATTCATTACCAAGAGGGCATTCTATTTTCAAGTTTCTGAGAGGGCCATTTTATTTTTCAAGTTGCCGAGAGGGTCATTGCATATTCATCGCCAAGAGGGCCATTTTATTAGTCAAGTCGCCGAGAGGACCATTGCATATTCATTGCCAAGAGGGCATTTTATTTTCAAGTTGCCGAGAGGGCCATTTTATTTTTCAATTCGCCAAGAGGGTCATTGCATATTCATAGCCAAGAGGGCATATTTTATTTTCAAGTTGCTGAGAGGGTCATTTTATTTTCAAGTTGCCGAGAGGGCCATTGCATATTCATTGCCAAGACGACATTTTATTTTCAAGTTGCCGAGAGGGCCATTTTATTTTTCAAGTTGTCGAGGGAGTTATTGCATATTAAGTTGTCGAGAGGATAATTTCATATTTATCACCAAGAGGGCCATTTTTATTTTTCAAGTCTCCAAGAGGGCCATTGCATATTCATTCCCAAGAAAGTCATTTTATTTTTTGAAGTTGCTGAGAAGGTCATTCTATTTTCATATTCAAATTGCCAAGAGGGTCATTGCATGTTCACATTGCCGAAAGGGCCATCACATTCATCATATATTCAAGAAATATATCATTATTCATTGCCGAGAGGGGCATCAACATGTTGCATCATATCGACTCATTATCTATTACGTTGAAAAGAATAATATATTGAACATGGTAAAAAATATCCACCCCTACATTTAAGTTACAGGTTTTTACTAACAATTTTTGTCCTAGTCTTATCGAGAGCATTCAAAAGGATGAATTCTCTAAACAAAATCACAGGTATTGATGTCATCAAATAGGACGCAGCACAATGTGAAACTTTTTCTTTGCAGCGAACTGGGACATAGTCTGAAGAGGAACGTCAAACTCTTCGGGCGCGAACTGAGAAGCGACTCTCACCGAAATCCAACCACACCCATGTCAGAAGGCATGTGGGTATTTCTTTGAGTTCATTAGTTTTCATTCCTGGCTTCAGGTGATCTCAACTCTCACCGGAGGTAATATTTTCAATTCGAGTGACAATGTACCATGAGTTTTGAAAATTATGTCTATGTAAATTCTTGATTATGGGTGTGATGCACGCCATATTTATGGTTAAGACGTTCCAAGCCTCTTTTTCATAATTTGATTTGTTTGTCACTCCTCCTGAACCAAAGGTTATCTTAGCATAAGATGTTTCCTTTTCAACCGATTCGAACCACAAACAGCCTAATTCCTAAGTCCAAGAATATGTAGACAGGCTCTATTTTGAAAACTCGACTATATTCTAATATTTGCTCTTAAAATCTCATTCTCAAGCATTCTAATTTCTCCATAATTCGATATTGGGATAGCTTTTGAATTATTTCAAAATCGTGTGTAAAATCAAGCGTTTTGAACTAAAAGTGGCCTGAATTCTCATGGAATCTGAGATATGTAGGAAACACAAAACTAGGGTCCGGCCATGATTTCTCAAAGTCCGTACTGAGAGCTTTTCAGAAGATGAAGATGTGGTCGGCTAAAAATTGAATTTGTCAAGGTTCTTTGTCCACGATCTCTTCCATTGATCATACTCTAAGAAAAGGACAATTGTTGACATCCAATTTTTACCCTATACAATGTGAGTTAACTATAACTTTTAATTTTGGTAATTTGAAATAATTAGCTTTCAAAAATACAAAAAAAAAATATTTTCTAAAATAACTTTCAATTTTAATTTTTTACGAGATATTATTTTGTAATTAATTTAAGTATTTCAGGTTGATTTAGAATCACTTCAATTAATTTGTATGAATTCGTCGCGTAGTCAAATTAGTCAATCGAATTCAATTTGGTTACTTTTAATTGGCTAAAATTGCAATTGAATTGGCCAATTTTTAAATCAAATACCCCTACCCCTTAGACTCATCTTCTTTCCTTACATTTTCAAACTAGTTTGTCCATTTTGGACCAAATCCATCCCAATTTTAACCATTCAACCTAGCGTAATTCTATTTCAGTCAACCTATACACGTACAACTATACACATATTCATACATGACCATACGCGTTTCCCTTTTTCCTTCTTCTTTTCTGTGTTCCCTCACTCTCCCCTTTCCCTTCTTCTTCATCGAACCAACAAGCCCAGAAACGCCAAAGCAATCAAAACACCTCAACATTCCCTTCAACAACCCGATACATATGTGTCCTCCCTTTGTCACCTTGAGTACGAATTCGTTGGCGAGAATTTCTACGTGTCTAAATCACATTCCTCCTTTTGAATCTATGGCTTAGAGCATCAATCCGTTGGGGATTCCTTTACAATGAATCGAGCTTATCCCTTATCCTATTTGGGATTTTGGTTTGAAATCCTTACATTCCGACCCCAATTTCCCAATTTACCCTGCATTTTTCCCTCCCGTTTTGCCCTAATTTGGGGCTATAAATATTCCCTTTTCCTCCATTGTTGGGGCAGTCGTTCATCATCTCGAAAATCCTAAAATTTCCACTAAAAAGAAAGCAATTTTCAGAAGAGTTTCATTTTTCTCGAAGGTTGTTAGAGCCGAAAGGGTGCAGTCCCGAAAATGGGAATTCATAGGCATGATTCCCTGGTGTGAGAGTCTTTGTTAGCTTGTTCTTCATCTCAGTTCCTTCTCCCAAATAGGTAATACTCCAACGAGTTTCATATATTATGTTTAAATGCGAGTGTTGAAGCTATATTGAAGTCCTTCATGTTTGGACTTAGCTCATTTTGAATGGAAATGATCTGTTAAGGCAAGATGACACTGTGGGTTGTTGTTGTTGATTGACTTTCGAAGTAAACATCAGGCTTCTTTCGGCTACTGTTTCAAATCGCATTATGTCATAGTTGGTCTCAAAGCTTCAAAATAGTGCATCCTTACTATTTCATGATTTGAAAACTAGTTCTTCGACATGAGTTTTAATTTTGCTGAAAACAGCTTCAAACTAGGACCATTTACTGTAAAAATTCATCTCTATTTTTGTCTCTGTTTTAGCCTTTTCTTTTGCAATCATGGTCACTTCATCTTTGATCTAGGCTTCATAATATGCATCTATTTTGAGCTCGTATTGTTGTTTCGGTGCTTCTTCTTAGTTTTCGGTCTCATCTTTGCGTCAAGATAGTTTGGGGGTGGGGGGGTATCTTGTTTGAGTCAGAGTCGAGGAATATGCCCATAAGTTACTGTATATTGGTTGAGGTTGTTGCTGTTGATTTTGTTTGTTGTTATATTGTCTGAATACCAAACTAATAGTATGAAGGTTTTAGGTTCATTGTCTGGGTGTTATCAAATGTTATAATCTTGTTACTATATGAACATAGCCTGTTAATACGTTGTTTAGGTCGTTTTACTTCTGCTTTTGCTTGTTTTTTTTTTTAGAATCTAGGTTCTTTGGTTACAAGTATTAATATATATGTCTTCATTATACTAGAAGTTGTTGAAAAATGCAGAAAGTATGTATCTGTTCTCTGTTTGCATGTTCTCTGTTTGCATTTTTTTCTATCTATTGCTGGGTCAAAAAATGCTATGTTGCCTTAAATGGTTGTAAGATGTGCCTGAGTTTCACTCTAGCATGTTAGACTATCTCTACTCTGAAACCTTGCCTTTTTTTTCTAGTGTTTTAAAAAGGGGGATTTGTTTGTCATGAAAAACTAGTTTAACTTACATTTGTGGCAACTGATTTGTTTATGTGCTTTGCTCACAGTAGGATGTCTTTTGGTTTAGTAAGTGGGGATTTGTTCGTCGTGAATCTATTTGGCTCCCTAGTTGTTTTAGTTTCATCTCATAAGTTATGTTCTGGTCTGTCAAGAATCCAGATTTCTTAGTCATAACTCATAACTCTTATTCCAGATTCTAAAATATGTTTATCTAATCTTATCTGGTCTGACCTTTGTCATTATCGTGTTGTCTTCGTTTGGTTGAATGCTCCTATGTCAAAATTAGCAAATAACTTCATTTTTAGTATGAGCATGTATAACTAAAATCCTATTGTTTCCAATTCTCTATTGCTCAAATATATGCTTTTATGTTCTGTTCTTTCTCAACTTTAGATGGCTTTGCATTTAGCAGTGGTCTATTTAAATCATGCTTCGGTTAATTCCTTTATCCCTGTACTAATGTGTTTCTTTCTCTTCTTGTATGAATTCCTTGAGTGGGAGTTTATTGGGACTCTTCCCTTCTTTTTTCATTTTCTGATGGGCCATAGAGGCCCCATATCTCTTCTCCGAGTCTGTTCCTCATCCTTTACAGGAAGAAGAAGCTGTCATAGGGGTTAAATCTAGTGATATACGGGCTGAGATATAGGAAAAGTAGGTTGTTATACATTGTTGTACACTCAGTGTATACATGCATAAATAGGGCAAAAAAACCCATTTTTTCAGTAGGCAGCGGCAACAAGGAGTTATGGGTCAGGTAGGCCCAATCCTTAGAATTAGGACAGGATTTGAATTTGGATCTGCCAAGCCCAATTGTTATTTTAATTGCTTTCTTGTGTCTTGTTATTAACTTTGAAGTATTTGTGAATTCTTACACTAACATTAATTTGTTGTTTATGTTATTTATTTGTTTAAATCTAATTATTTTCCCCATGAGTCACTATTTATGTTAGCTCTTGGATTTTCTTTTCTTTCATACTTAGCCGCTTTGAATTTCAATACTCCAAAACTTTAAAAATTGGTTAAGTCATCAGGTTGAACAAATTCTGATTAAGTCTTAAAACCCTTTTGGAATTTCTTTTAAAGCTTTTTAGTCAATTTTTATAAAGTTAGTCAATTTTTCTAAATCAGTCAATTTGCAAAGTTAGTCAAAAATGTCTTAATCGTTGGTCAACCCCATTAGTCAAAAATGTCTTAATCGTTGGTCAATCGCAAGTTAGCGGTCATTTTTGAGTGATTAATTTCTTTTCAAAAATGGAAATTGAACCCTTACCCGTCTCTTGGAAAATTTTTAGACTTTTCTGTTGAGTTTTAAAATTTAAATTAGTTTTTTCTAAATTTTTCTTAAAAAATTAAGTGGTCACTATGTTTAATTTTGAGAATTTTGGTTTTTACTTAAATTAATTAAGTAATAAATCATATTTTCAAAACCAAAGTCATTTTTTCAAATGAACATTTATATATTAATTAAAAGCATGAAGACCCTAGAAATGTTCCCTTCAATAAAATATTTTGCTTTAGACAAAATCGATTTTTCACTAATTTTCTTTATTATTATTTTATTATTTATTTATTTAGTTTCAAGATCCACTTTGCCATCGGAGTTTCTTTATATTTATAATTCACTCTTGATTTTGGACTATTCTGTATAAATAATTGTCTATGTTATGAAGGATAGAGGAAAAATATTACAAAAATTTTGATTATCAAATATTTTGTTAATAAAAGTATGTAATATAATACATTTAAAAGAAAAATATTAATTAAAATTATATTGAAACATTAAACTACTCCCTTTATATTTAGGAGTGTTTTTTAAGATTAAATTTTAATCAATTAATTATTTTACTCCTAACTATTCAACTCCAAATTATTATTTTATTTATTCATACACTATTAACATATGTGTATACTTATATATCTTTTATACTATATTAAAAGTGTGAAGACCCTTAATAATATTGTTTGAACTTTTTGCCTTTCATTAAACAATTTCGCTTTATATAAAATCGTCTTTTCACCAATTTTTTCTATTAATATATTATTATTTTAGTATTATTCAATATTGACTATAATAAGTGTACTAAAAATTAAAAGAAAAAGATTTCTTATTAAGGTTAAATTCCTACTCCGAGAATTTTTTTCAACTAAACTAGATTTAATCCAAAAAACTATTAAAAGACTTTCAAAATAATAAGCAAAATTGCCCAAAAATATAAGGCAAAAGTTAGGTAAACATTGCCTCTTTAATGTCACATTCGAAAGGACGTCAAGGAACAATCAAACTACTATCCAAGTAATTATTTAGGAGTCTTCATCCCTATCTTTTTCCCATTTAGATAGTATCTTCTTCACAATTAGCTTTTCTTTTATAGGCTCCAACCCGTAAGCATATGTCAACCTTCGTTTTAAGTTCATTGCTTCTAAATGTTGTTTTTGTTTTGACCTTAATTTAATTATGTGATTTTTTATGTGTGTTTTGTGGTATTTTGAGATTTTATTTTTAATTTTATTTGAATAGATTCATATTTTATAATTGTCTGTTTATATTTACTAGGTTGTAACTTCACCCCAGAAGATGTGACGAGACTGAAAATTTCAAGGCAAATTCTAAATTTGATCAAAAACTAACTATTGAGATATATCTTCAACCGAGTTAACGTATAATTTTATTTTATTTTTTGTTTTCAAAAATTGGTCAACATTAATCTAAGCATCGTAATTGATAAAACTACTTGTTGTTTCTTTTGTTTATTATTAGAATTATGATATCATTATTATAATAGCGTTGCATACTACATTATCTGAAATTCTTTTTACAACGAGGCTAAAAAATATTATCGGGATATATGTATATATTATTATTTCTATAAATTATTTACATGATTTTTTGCACAAGCAACTCTAATTGTCATTTAATTAACTATTATCCTAATATGAGAATTTTAAATTTATTAAAAATTGTATTTGATCTAGATAAGAAATCATAGTATTTAACAATTCTAAATTAATGAAAATTTTAATTCGTACGGAGGAATATTACTCAGCCTTAATAGTCATATTTGTAAGATCTAATTCTGAATTGTAACTCCATGAAAAATGGGAATAAAACTTTAGCTTATCCATGACATGACTTTAGATAGAATGACGTGAAAGAATAGGTTAAAAAGTTAATAAATAGTTGAATTTTGAATTAAGAAAATACTGTACAGTCGCTAAAGAAAATTTTAATTTACCATGATATATAGGACTTTTATAAATAAATAATTTATTAAAATTACTTTATTTATCTTTTCATAAATTCATAATTAAATTTAATTTTTTTGCATAATATTTGTTACTAGATGAGGTTCACGCGCTTACGCGCAAAGCACGTACAATAAAACTAGTATTAATTAAAAGCGTGAAGGTTCTTAGAAATGATGTTTGGACTTTTTGACCTTCAGACTCCACTTTCGAAAAAGTTGTATTTTCACCCTTTTTTTAATTATTATATTATTATTTTAATAATATTAAATATTAAATATTATAAATATATTTAAAACTAAATGAAGAAAGATTTTATCAAAATTCTATATAATCCTTTTCCAACTAAAATAGACTTGATTAAAAAAAATATCAAAAAGTTTAAACAATTGGCGAAAAAATAATTTAAATAAAGGGGTCCAAAAAGGATTTAAAAAATAGGCAAACAAATTTTTCCAAAAACGTTGCGAATTTACACGGAATCTGAATTCTAATCCTAATCATGTTCCAATATTAAGTCCTAATAATTCTTGAAGTTCAAAAGATTTGAGAAAACGATTTAGCAAATAAGTAATTAATAACTATGAAAACAATTGTGTATAATTTTATTGATTGACATCATACATTATTTTTCTTAATTTACTATTTTATCTTTTATATATTTAGTTTCATAATTCACTTTTCGATTAGAATGTCTTTATATTTAGAATTCTCTTTTGATTTAGGACTATTCTATATAAATAATTGTCTAGACTATGAAGGAAAGGAAAGGAAAAATACTATTATTCTGATACTTAAAACTTTGAAAATAACTAAAATTTTGACTATAAAATAATAATAATATTATGTAATATAACAAATTTAAAAATAAAAAATTAGTAAAATTATGTTGGAAACCTTAAACTACTCAGTTTATATTTAGGAGTCATTTTTTTCATTATATTTTAACCAATTAATTATTTAACTTTCAACTATTCAATTTCAAACTATTACTTTATGTATTCATAAACCGTTAACACACACACACACACACACACACATATTTCTATTATATAGAAATGTGAAAGATAAGACAAACAAGGGTAAAAGTATAATTTCACACTAACAAACATCTATCAAGAAATATAGCCAAACAAATATATATTTCTAGAAATATCTGTTAGACCCGTATATTTCAATTGGAATGAGTGTGCAGTTGGGAGAGTAACTTAAGTCAGAAGTCCTTAAATGGGTTGAAATTTTAAAGATTAGGGACCAAGGTAGGATTATTGTAAGTTGGGGACCTCATGTTACATTTAGGGAAAGTTGTTTTCTTTATATATGTATTCCCTTATTCAAGACTTAGACAT
>JAPFFP010000002.1:7606453-7617161 GCA_026153255.1 Solanum medicagineum
AACGATATCTAAGTTATTTTTAATATTTAAAATATATAATTTTAATAAAATAAATGAAATATTTGAGTTTCTTAAAATTATACTTGTAATAAGTAATGTCATATTTTTTCTTTATCATAAATAATTTATAAAAAAAATAAAATAAGGAGAAAATAATTTAGAAGAAGAAAAAGAAAGAAAGAGCAAGAAAAAGAAGAAAAAATAGGAAGAAGGAAAAAATGGAAGAAAGAAAGAGCAAAATATTTTAAAAAATGAAAGAACAAACAGGAAAAAAATAGGAGCAAAATAATATAGAAATTATAAGTAAACATTATGGATAAAAAAGTAAATTTGTTGGTCAAACATACATGACTTTTAAGCTAAAAAGAAAAAAGTAGGGAAGACCAACTTCTAACTTTTGACTTATTTTAAGTTGTTGTTAACTTATTTTAAGTTGTTATTAACTTATTTTAAGTTATTTTAGAATTTGCCAAACATTTCCAAAAGCTAAAAAAAGCTTAAAAGCAGGTTTGCGAGCTTTTAAGCTCATCCAAACACCCGCTTAGTCAAAAGGAAAATAGCAAAAAAAAGTTTCAAATAATAGGAAAAAAATCTTTGCAAAAAATATCCAATAAAAATAGGCGGAAAAAAGTTTCAAAAAGAGGTCCAAAAATACTAAAAAAAAAAGAGTCCAAAAACTTCCTTGAAAATTAATTGATTGCTTAAAAATAATTTAATTTTCATTTAAGTTCAAAATCTTAGAATAGGAGTAGAATTTATGTGAAATTAAAGATAATTTAGTTTTCTTTTAAGTGAAAATTATTTAATAGACTTAGTCAAAAGAAAAATAGTCAAAAACTTTCAAATAATTGGCAAAAAATCCTTGAAAAATGTCCCATAGAATAGGCAAAAAAGGTTTCAACAAAACATCCAAAAATACTAAAAAAGAAGGTCCAAAAATTTCCTTTAAAAAAATTTATTACCTTAAAAATAATTTAATTTTCCTTTTAAGTTCAAAATCCTAGAATTTTAGGAATATAATTTGGGTGAAATTAAAGATAATTTAGTTTTCTTTTTAAATGCAGAATTAGTAGAATTTGTGTGAAATTAAAGATAATTTAGTTTTCCTTTTAAGTAAAGAATTATTAAGTTAAATATATGGAGAATATTTTTCTAACTAAAATAGACTTAGTTAAAAGAAAAATTGTCAAAAGCTTTTCAAATAATAGGCAAAAAAATCTTTGAAAAATATCCCATAAAAATAGGGGAAAATTTTTCAAAAAAGGGTCCGTCCAAAAATAATAAAAAGAAGGTCCAAAAACTTCCTTTGGAAAATTGATTAGCTTAAAAGCCCTTCGCTATAACACTATGCTTCAGATAAAATCATTTTTTCACCAATTTTTTTTAAATTATAATTTAATTGTATTTATATATTTATAATAATAACTTCTAAAATATATGGAAAGAAGTGACAAAAATAAGGCCTTCTAACCGTGTAGTTTAACGTGATTTCGAATTAGTGATAGAATCTGTATATATAAGACCTTTATAAATAAATAATAAAAAGGTGAATAAGATTATATTGTTATTTTACATATAGTATTTTTCTTTTGAAAATTTTACCTCTATACATCTTACGTTGTTTAACTTTTTTTCATGTTATTATATTTTGTCTTTATCTATATATCTAAATCATTTATTTCTAATAACGTGATTTTAATTTTTGAAAAAAATAGAAAAAAAAGTTGACAGTGATAATTGATGATTGGTCTTGATGGTAAGTACTGCATTCATTGTTTACATCAAATTTGAATTAATAGTATTTATTATTGAAATATTTACTTTATTACAAGTAATTATTTAATTTTTAAATAACTATACTTATTTGAATTTTCTTTAAATAAATTAATTTTATGTTTCGAACTCAAAGGTCGTAAAAAAGTATCACACTCTCTACCCTCTCTCATTCACCAATTTCCTCCATCTCTCGATCTCGCTCGTTTCTCTCTTCCCTCTTCCAATCTCACTTGCCATATATTATATATATTAGTTACTCAAATATAATTATTTGACAAATATGGACATACAACTTGATAAATATACATATACAATTCGCCTGTCTCATCCCTTTTAGGTCACATAGCTGAGGTTATGCCGTGTAATTATGTAAAATATAGATATTTGACCATATTAAGTTTCAAACTTAGGCTATTCATGCAAATTTCCCTTAAAATTAATATATAGAGAAAAAAAGTAGACTTTTAGGTTTAATTATTTCTTTTATTATAATTTTCTTTGTCATATGATTTACTAGTGCCAAAAATAGAAATTGTTAGCATTAAAATTTTAAATATATTAAAATAAACAATAGTAAAATAATTTTTATCTATATATATCTATCTATCTATACTGCATTGAAAGCGAAAACCCTTAGAAATATTGTCTCAACTTTTTTCCCTTCATTTAAAGACACATCTTTAGACAAGATTGTCTTTTCCCAATTTTTAAAAAATTCTTATTTAATTATATTTATGATATTAACTTTTATATTATATGAAAATAAATGATAAAATAAAGACTTTTAGCCGTGAAAAGACTCTTAAATCTTTCTTATTTAATAGACTTCTACCTTTTTCTTATTTGAATGAAAAAAAAACATTCACTGCTATTTACCATGATATATAAGATCTTTATAGATAAATAATTTATTAAATTACTTTTGAAATAAATTATTTATCTTTTTATAAGTTCATAATTAAATTTAATTTTTCTCTGTAATGTTTGTTGTTAGATGAGGTACACACTTTAATTTTATTTCTTGATTTCTTATTTAGAGATAGAAAGACGTCAAAAAAAAAGAAGAAAATCTTAAGTAAAGTATAAAGAAATGATTCATAAAAATAATAATTTTTTTCCAGAGACCTGATTTTTCACCAAATAGCAATATGCAATAACATCTAATTTTTTAAGTTTACACTACTAAATTGGAAATACCGTGCAACCCACGTGTCGGGAGACTAATTCAAGAAAGTACGTAAAAATTAAAGATAGTTTTCAAGATTATATTCAAGATATCACAAACCAAACCCATCACGTTCACTATTGAAGCTAAATCAGTTAAGGGGGACATGGAAGAACAATCTCATGTTTTGGGTAGCCGTTACGTACCTGAGATGAAGAATTACCAACTCTTCTACAAGAACTTGGACTCAAACTTTGAAACTCTCAACTCTTTCTTCTTCTCATCTCAGAACTCTCGTTGGTAGACTTAGAAATATTATGGGTTTTTGAACCCTTTGTGTGAAATAAAGAGCTTAAAAATACGTTTTGGAGTATTAAAATAAATTGGGAATACCCAAAATACTCTTTCCGAATTTAAAAGAAAAATTTTCAAAACACGTACACTGGTCCGCGACGTGCCAGGGGCGCGGACCAGTGCATTTCGGGAATTTCCAAAACTTTCAAATTCCAAATTGAAAAATTAAAAAAAAACAAAGTGTTAGTCTACCCCCCCTCCGCGTGCGCCAAGGGCGCGGATCGACACTTTTTTTGTACCATTTTGTGAAAATTATTTTTTGACCCGGTTGCTCTAAAATCGGGTCGAGACCATTTCTCAACTCGAGTTTTCGTGCTGATCGCAAATCCAGTCTCGGATTTCCCACGGAGCTTTGGAAGATGCATGATGCGCACGATTACGTTTTAGGGGCGTTTCGATAATTTTACGAGGTATTACATAAATAAAAATGATTAGGGGTGTGCATCGGTTGGTTCGATTCGATTTTATACATTATCGATTTTTTTAAATATACTAAACCAATAAGAAACCAATAAAATCATTTTTATCGATTTTTAGTTATCGATTTTAAGTCCTTACTAATTTGATTTTTGGTTTACTCAATAAGAATGATAATGAAAATTTGTATTAATAAAGAACATATAGAATACGAGGACTATGTTTACAAACTCGTAAAAGCTATAATTAATTAATTACAAACTAAAATATTAAAATGGATAACTAATTACTTAAATACTGTAACATTAAAATG
This sequence comes from Solanum medicagineum, assembly GCA_026153255.1. Classification (NCBI taxonomy): domain Eukaryota; kingdom Viridiplantae; phylum Streptophyta; class Magnoliopsida; order Solanales; family Solanaceae; genus Solanum; species Solanum medicagineum. The sequence goes on from JAPFFP010000002.1 coordinate 7,610,479, forward strand.
GGTAAAGTATTGATATAATACCGTATAACTATTAAATTAGTAATATTTACAAAAGAGTAAATAATAAATTATTATAATTTTATTGAATTATTTAACTATTAAATCCATGATAACTTAATAACTCAATAAATATAAATTAATAACATTTTTATCAATTCAATTTATGGATCTATTTCGGCCTCTCCACAACCATCGCTAAACAAGTCGCTTAGAAACACGGGTATGCTCGGGTATTATCTACGCGGCGTTCGTAGCGTTTAACTCCGCACGGTAGTCCCAAATAAAGCAAACCTAGGGTTTCACAAACAGAAAAAAGAAAGAGTACTAATTTGTTCGTTCACGTGGATCTCCAAGCTTTTTCAGATTCTTGAAACTATGCCTCCGAAATCAACGAGAAAGACACCTACAGGATCTGGATCCAAAAGAGGTGGCCGGACACCTCGTGGAACGCCAAAGTCTCGGGGAAAGCCTGTAACTTTAGAGGAGTCCATCAAGCTAGAGGACAAAGAGGAGAATAAGGATAAGGCGGTGGAGCTCAATCCAGAATTGAAGGTGGAGGAGGTCGCTGAAGAACACCCTGACGAGAAAACCGTCCAACGACAACCTGAGGAACGCGATGAAACTGCCTTCAATGCTAAAGCTGTAGAGAACGGGGCGACTTCAGAGAAGAGTGAGTATTGATTTTGCAAGATTAGTGTTTTAAGAATTTTTTTGAAGTAATGTTTTCTATGGTTCTGTTTGTTTAGCTGGTTTTTGGATGTTCGTAACTGTTGCTACTTTGCATGTCAATTTGAATAAGTTGGGTTCTTCTAGCTTAATAAGATTAGTGATAAGAAAAATGAAAAGCTTAGAGGGTCATATAGCTATATAATAATATTATTCCAAGAGTGGAATTTCTGGAAATTTCTTGAATTAACACCTATTGTAGATCTGCTGTCAGCTGTATTTATGCTTGTAAATGTCGACAAGAGCTATGCAAACTGTAATAATCTGGGTTCTTTAGCTTAATTAAGGGAGTGTCAGAAAAGACTTATGGGTCTAAACAGAAATAGTAGAAGAACTAAGTAGTAATATTGTATCAAGAGAACGTCGTTATGAGAGGATAGTAATAATAAGGTCTTGGTTGGAAGGGCGAGTTGTGAGCATCAGTTAAATCTTATGGCCTGCTAACTTTCAATTAACGAAAAGATATGTGTGTATATGTGGTTTCAAGCTTCAATTAAAAAAAAAATATGTAAAGTGGGGCATCTTCTAGTCCAAGAGTATGTTTGAGGCATATGAGTTGCATTGAGGTATTAACCAGTTGGTCCAAGACCCACCTTTGCGGGACAAGCACTGAAATAATGAAAAAGGATGAGGCTTTTGCTGGGAACTGGGTTCTTCGATAATGGAGGAAAGGAAAGATTACAGTGCCAAATTGTGTAACTTTAAATCTTTTTCCTGAGGAGTTTGTGTGGTTCTTTTTAAATTTATGTATGGCATCTTTTGATGATCAGTTACATCTCTACAGAGTTGGACATTTTTGACAGCTTATAGGTCTTGCAAGAAATTATGTTTGGATACAAGGTTCTTATTTTCTCCATCTACTGCCTTGGGAGGCTGATTTTTTTTTTTGTGCTTGTGGCAGAGGTGGATGACGTGAAAGAGTCCGCCGGTCACTATGAAAAAGGTGAGCGATTAGATTTCGAGGATAATGACCCTGAATATGACCCTGAAGAGTATGGCACTGTTGATTATGATGAGAGAGGAATTGAAAATGATGGTATTCAGGAAGAGGGAGATGAAATAGAGGAGGAATTTGAAGAGGGAGATGTTGATGAAGAGGAAGAGGGTGATATGGTGGAAGAGGATGTTGAAGATGTTCATGAGGAAATTGAGGGTGATGAAGAAGATGAGCATGCTGGGGAGGAGCATGCTGAGATGGTTCATGCCGCCGAGGAGGAAGAACACCATGAAGTTGTTAAAGAAAGGCGTAAGCGGAAGGAAATTGAAATATTTGTTGGTGGTTTGGACAAGAATGCTACTGAGGATGATCTCAGGAAGGTCTTCAGTAAGGTTGGTGAGGTTACTGAAGTGAGGCTTATGATGAATTCTCACACAAAGAAGAATAAAGGATTTGCATTCCTGCGATTTGCCACCGTGGAACAAGCAAAACGAGCTTGTACCGAGCTGAAAAATCCAGTGGTATTTTCTTTATTTTGTAGTTTTTATGTGACATTTTAATTCTTTAGAAGGTATTTTCCTGACAATGGAATTTCCAGGTCAATGGAAAACAGTGTGGTGTCTCTCCAAGTCAAGACAATGATACTCTGTTTTTGGGTAACATATGCAAGACCTGGACAAAAGAAGCTGTAAGTAAGCTAGGCATGTCCATAACAAACATGATTCTCAGTTTTGAGGATCTTTAACTAGTCATTGATGTTTGCTTTCCCTCTCAGTTAAAAGAGAAGCTGAAGCATTATGGTGTTGACAATATTGAGGATTTGACATTGGTCGAAGACACTAATAATGAGGGAATGAATCGAGGATTTGCTTTCTTGGAGTTCTCTTCACGCTCAGAGGCCATGCATGCTTTTAAGCGGCTACAAAAGAGAGATGTTACGTTTGGAGTTGATAGACCCGCAAAGGTTTCTTTTGAGGATTCATTCATTGATCCTGGGGATGAAATCATGTCACAGGTATACTCTCTGGACCTATATCATATATATTTTAATAAAAGTGACAATGCCTCTGGTCAAGTATAGTTAGTATGTTGCCAAATGGAGGGTTTTGTTGTGATTTTTAGCTTATTTTGGAGGTACAGAACTTTTAAGAGTTAATAGTAGGTTTTCTTTAATAAGTTCATCCTTCAATGGTTGCTTTTATCTCTAATCATTTTAGTCTCTTCCGCTGCGAAGAAAAAACGAATGAATTAGGACACACTGTATTTTAATTTTTCCTTTTAATAAAATCAGATTTGTGACTAGGTTGCTAGCTGTTCAAATTGGGCCTTCCCCCATCTCATTAATTGTTGAGATGGGTAGTTTGGTTATCTCCTTTACCTGTTAGTTCTTTTCTGATGACATTGCTGCTTGTTTTGGCGTCTTTATGAGTCAATTGCTGCACATCAATTCGTTATCCGACTGTTGGTGTATTTTTTATTTATATATTGATAAAGCAAGAAATGACTGTAAGTGAATTTCTCGAGTTCAGGTCAAAACAGTGTTTATTGATGGCCTTTCTGCATCTTGGGACGAGGATCGTGTGCGGGAGCTTCTTAAAGAATATGGGAAGATTGAAAAAGTTGAGCTTGCCAGAAATATGCCTTCAGCCAAGAGAAAGGACTTCGGATTTGTCAGCTTTGTCACCCATGATGCTGCAGTTACATGTGCTAAAAGCATTAATAATGAGGAATTGGGTGAAGGAGATACCAAGGTTTGTTTTCTGTCTTGAAGTGTATCAATATATGCAACTCTTGTGTGTGGTTTCTTAAAGTTGTATATTTCAGGTTAAAGTCAGGGCCAGATTATCAAGACCCCTTGAGAGGGGCAGAGGGAAATATGGTGGACGAGGAGATTTGCGTCCTTGGCGTATGCCAGTGCATGGTCCCCGTGCCCCTTGGGGTCGTTTAGTGCCACATAGTCGTGCTATTCGAGGGACGAGAGTTAGTACACGTGTGCCTCCTGTAGTTGGTCGTGGTTTCAAACGGCCTGCATCAATGAGAGATAGACGCGTGGTGATGGCTTTGCCTCCTAGGGGAAGACCCACAGCTCCACTATCTAGCAGGTCATATGACTGGAGACCACCAGGTATGAGATGATTTCCGTCTTTTATTAAAATCTGCTAATTTTGTAAATGAACAAATAACTAATGAGTAAATTGCAGTTCCCTCATATTCAAAGAGCAGCTTGAAGAGGGAGTATGGACGGCGCGAGGAAATCCCTCCTCCCAGAAGCAGAGCAATAGCTGAGTATCCTTCAAGGGTTCATTCTGACAGACGTGCATCCTATAGGGATGAATATTCTTCCCGTGGCTCTGGTTACCCTGATTATCCTAGAGGTAGTCACCCTGCAGCAAGGAGAGCTTATGTTGATGATGGATATGGGCAACGGTTTGAAAGATCCCCTCCATCTTACCGTGAGGGACGTGGTCGTGAATATGACACTGTGTCTGGTTCAAAACGTCCATACACTGCATATGTAAGTTATCTTCACCATATACTCCATTTATGATATTTTCTTGATCTGCACATGAAGATACGAACTAATCTGTCATCTCCCACACATGCCAGGATGATGTTCATCCCCGCTATGCTGAGGCAGAAGTGCGGCATTCTCGTGCTCGTTTGGATTATGAAGTAGGCAGTGGAAGTGGCTCCCAATATGGAGATGCATATGGCGACAGGTGCCTTATAATTATTGCTAATTCAGTTTTCTTCCTTTTTTCGCAATCACTGGTACTATATTGACTTGCTGTATATACATATTAGTAGAATTGGGAGATCAAATCTTGGATATGGTGGCAGTAGGAGCTCCCTTGCTGGTGAAGATTCTCATGGGATGTATAGTAGTCGTCAGAGTATGGGTTATGGTGGAGGTACGTTCTTTTGTTCATTGGAAAATCTGGTTATTTTTCTCAACAATTGTTATTACATGTATGTTTGGAGAAAGCTGTCTTAATTTTTATTTTTGCAGGCTCCTATGGTGGAAGTGATGTAGGTGGAATGTATTCTTCCAGCTATGGTAGTGATTACATGTCTCGTGGCAGCGATGTATGCTTATACTCTGTTGATTTCTACTGGAGGCTTTAGTGTTTATCTGATGATATCTGTGCTGTTCTTCTCTGATGAATTTTCAGGTTGACTCAGTTTATTCTAGTCGTGGTATGGGTGGCAGTGGTTATATGGGAAGTGGTGGTTCTGGATCTTACTACTAAGGTATGGCTCTTATTATTACCAATCATGTGTTTCTTTTGGCAGTCGTGCCTTCAGAAATGAGTATCCTATACGTTCTCGTGTCCCCCTCCCCCCCTTCGGTGGGATGAAGCCTGGAAGATTTGCTTACTCTTTTCTCTGCAAGAGCTGTATTTGAATGTATGGAGCATTTGGTTACCCACCAGCTTATTTATGGTACAGATTGAGTTGACAAAAGAGACTGCTGTTGGATCTGTTAATGTGGAAGCCCCATGCATTGACATGCCTCTTGGAGAGATGGAGTTCATCAATTATCTGTTGCCTCTTTGTATATGTGGGACTAGAGAATTTAGCATTAGAGAGGCTGTAATGCTCTGAAGCATCTTGGATTTTAATTGGGAAACGAGACATCTGTTCGTTTCCCGATGTAAGGAAATTTGAGTTATATAGAGCAAACAGAGATCTATTTATTTCTGGTGTCTGCACACGCTATTTTTTGGTGGTTTCTTCTTTTAAGAATTTTCTGGCGAAGTGGAGGAAGTATGCTGCATGTTATTTCGAAAGAAAATGATGCCCAAAGGCTCAAGTTGCTAGTTTTCTAGTTTTGAGTCCTAGGATATACAACAATGAACGGAAGGATCCATTGGAGTTGTATATGGATGCTTTATATCTAGTTCTATTTGATATTATCATCACAAGTAACTACTGGACCAAAATCACAGAACTCAAAAGATCAGCAATAAAGAGCTTAATTTTGTTATTGAAGTGTACATTTTTACTAAGTTAGTGCATTGACCTGCATTTGGAATTATCATCCATTTGCTTCTGGATAGTGAGTGATTAAGGTTTAGATCAAGGAAGATGATTGTAATTTGATGGCTTGAGAAAAGCACTCATGAACTTCATCGGCCGAAGTTACTTACCTAATTTTTATTCTTGAGCAGAGTGATATTGGATTATTATAACTGCACCTGAAATTAGTTCACGTGAGGGGATATGAATGTAGTTTGATTCCATTGTCCGTGGATTGGCAAATAAAAGTTTTGGCTGGATAGGAAATTGTCATTAATTCCTTGCATCTTGTGAGCTGTTTCTGCCTCATGTGTAGCCTGATGCTTGATTGCTTTCATTTGGTTACATCAAGAGTATCATGCCTTTTCGACTAGCTTTAGGTAGTTTGCTTGCACAAACTCGGTTAATGTATTTCTGACAGCTTAAACTGCAGAGGAATTGAGAGAACTTGATAGTGCATAACCGTTGGTCTATCTTAAAAAAAGCATGAGGATGCACTCAATTTGGAGATTCGAACTCTGGTATTAGTTGTGTTCTTCCATTATTTGATAATACACTCTACTGTGGAAGCTTGTATATGAAAGAAAGTTATCCTTGGAATTAGTGTGCTAAATCTTGTGAGTTCATGGGAAATTTATCCTTGGAAGTGATGTGCTAAATCTTGTGAGTTTATGGGGATAAGCCACTACTGATTTGTAAATGCAGAGGGAGTCTATGAAGTTAGCACAATTACCTATAGTGAGGCATTTCATGTGTGTGTGTCACTCAGTTTGCCTCAAGTAGAACTATATTTGAAGCAATATGAACAGTTTTGGTCATTCTTCCTCTGTGTGAGTAGTTTATGATTGACTTTATAATGCATGCTATGCATGCTGTTGGATGGATACTTGTAGGTAGATAGTTTCCTCTCTCTCCAGGTAACAATATTTTTTCTTTTTCATAACGGTGGTGGGCGGGCCAGCTTGCATACACCTAGGCTACTCCACCGGTTACTTGCTAC
>JAPFFP010000002.1:7622187-7641125 GCA_026153255.1 Solanum medicagineum
GCGTGAGTCCTACTTTCTCATCCCTTAGATATATGTGTTTACTTTTCATGTACGTTTACGAACCGATGAGGTGTGGATAGATGCTATGAGGCTTGTTTGGGGACATTCGGGTTCCCATTCGCCATGTCACTCCTAGATTCTAGATCCGGATTGTGAATCATGAAATCCTTCTGGAGCTCCACAAACAATAGAAGAGGAAGGAACTTCACAAAAAATAAGTATATCACATACCAAAATTGAAATGATGGCAAAAGTTATGAGTGTGAGAAGTATGGGCACATAGTAAGTGAATGTCCACAAGCAAAAATAAATCACTCTAGAAAATAAGAAAAATAAATCATTTAGCAATTGGAGTGATGAAGATATTAACATGCTCAACTATACTCCTGACATAGAAATGTAAACGATCGTTCACCATGTAATACCCAATGTGTGAGGTCGAAATGGTATCCTATAAGAAACAATTTTAAATGAGATTGAAGAACTAAAAAATTACGAACTAAAAAATTAGTTTGAAATAATTATATGAGTATTTTCTAAAGAATTTTTGATAATGTGACAAATATGGAGCTAAAGATACCTAGACAAACATGACATAATTTTATGCATAAACATTTTACACTACTAAAAAATTGTGAAAATGTGAAGGACAAAAAAGCGACGGACTATGTCGCTCTAAAATGTGACGGACAAAACAATGTCGTCCATCGCTTTTGTGTATATATTATTATTTTTTTTATTTTTTTATATTAAGCGATGGACTGCGTCTAAAAGTCCGTCGCTTTTTTCTAGAATTTTCTGTCATTTTTTTAATTTTAATAAATATTTATTTTTAAATAATAACGTTGGAGTCCATCGCATATATATATTTATTTTTAAAATTTTTAAATAGTGCGACGGACTATGCAATGATGTCCATCACTTTTTTTAATTTGTTAAATAAATATTTTAATAAAATAAAAGCGATGGACGACATCGCCCTGTCCGTCGCATTTTTTAGTCAAAGTCAAACTTGTTTAATGAAGGGTGACGGACTTAACCACATCGTCCGTCGCCCCTTTACGTGTATAAAAAAGGGGGCCGATGGGAATTCATTTCCCCTCTTTCAAACCTTCATTTCTCTCCCAACCCAAAACCCTAGCTAACCCCCCGCCGCACCCCGACCCCGACCACCGTACGCCGTCGCCGGCACTGGCTCTTCATCGTTTTCTCCTCCCCACAAGTAGGGTAACTATTTTTTCCTCTCTTTTTTGCTTCATTTTTAGTATTATTTAGTTGTTTTATGTTTTTGAATTTCATAATGATATTAGCATAGTTATATTGTATATGTTTTATGAATTAGTGAGTAATTAACAATTTTAGGGTTTTACCTAGCTTGAATTTGGGTTTTTTGAATGTGCTTGTAAATTAGTTATTTTTTTGTTGGAATTGAATTGTTGTTGAAGCTAATTATAATGTTGGAATTGAATTGAAGCTAAAATGAAGTTAGAATTTTTGTTGAAGTTTGAAGAAATTGTTGTTTTTAAGTAGAATGGTTGTTGAGTTAGTTGAATTTAATAATTGTTAAAGTTAGTAGTGTTTAACTTGAACTTAGGTCAAAGTTTGAACTTGAATTTTAAATTGTGAACTTTAGGATTTTTGTTGCAAAGTTGAAGTTAGATTTATTTTGAACTTAAACTTTGAACATTATTTGTGAATTTTAGGATTTTGTTTTAAAGTTGAAGTTAGATTTTTTTTTTGAACTTAAACTTTGAACTTTATTTGTGAACAGTTGAGTTAGTTGAATTTAATTATTGTTAAAGTTAGTAGTGTTTAAATTGAACTTAGATTAAAGTTTCAACTTGAATTTTAAGTTGTGAACTTTAGGATTTTTTTTTAAAGTTGAAGTCAGATTTATTTTGAACTTAAACTTTGAACATTATTTGTGAACTTTAGGATTTTGTTTTAAAGTTGAAGTTAGATTTTTTTTTAAAACTTAAACTTTGAACTTTATTTGTGAACTTTGAACTTGTATATAATGTAGAATTTGAACTTTAATTTACGATTTGTTAAGATTATGACTTTAGTAGTGTTAAATTTGAACTTATATTAAACTTGAAACTTGAATTTTAAATTGTGAAGTTTAAATTTGAATATAATATAAAAATTGAAGCTTAGGATTTTTTTTATAGTTTAACTTAGATTTAATTTTGAACTTAAACTTTGAACGTTATTTGTGAAGTTTGTACTTGTATATAATGTAGAACTTGAACTTTAATTTAGGATTTGTTAAGATTATGGCTTTAGTAGTGTTTAACTTGAACTTTGATTAAAAGGAACTTGAAAAAATTTAAGTTGTGAACTTTAAAGTTGAATATAATATAAAAATTGAACTTTAGGATTTTTTTTTTTTTTGAAGTTCAACTTAGATTTAATTTTGAACTTGAACTTTGGGATTTTAGAACTTAATTATATTGAACTTCAAGTTGTGAATTTTGATTAGATATATTTATTTAAGACTAAATTGTATTATTTGGGATACAATTTGTAGATTTTTCATGAATACTCAATTGATCAGCATTCACCATTAGTGAGAGAAATCGCACTCGGGCCTGAATCTAAAATTCAGACAATGAATAAATATTTTTGTAATGGCTTTAAGTTTTAAACTGAGGAAGTTTTTGCATATAAAAAAACCAATAATAGCAGTGTCTTCGTTCAAGGTGATGTCGATGGTAATAGCCAAACTATTAAATATTATGGTGTCATTCAGGAGATTATTGAACTTCGATATTCAGGTTGGCGTAAAAAGAAGATAGTATTGTTTCAGTGTAAGTGGTTTGACCCATCACATAGGGGCACAAGGGTGGACCAGCAACATAATATAATTGAAGTTAAGCACACCAGACATATGAAAAATATGATCTTTTTATCATTTCCCAAAATGCTAAGCAGGTCTACTACGCTCCATATCCATTGTGTAGAGATAAAGCAGATTCATGGGTTGTCATTAAGACAAAGCCAGTAGAAAAAATTGAATTTGAGAATGTTGAAGATATGGCATACCAAAATGATCTTGCAATTGTTCAACAACAAGTTGATGTTCAGTTGGAGACCACACTAGAACATCCTCAACACATATTGGAAGAGGTATCTGATGATGAATTAATAGTGTCAAACTTTCAAGAAGAAGTAGATGAATATAATGAATCATCAGATGAGGAAGATGATGAATTGTTACATGAGGAGGAATGGGAGGATGATGAATTTAAAGCAAATGAGGAATTGGAATGGGAGGATGAAGTAAATAATGAAACAAGCGAGGAGGAATAGACAGGTAGATCATAACTACCACATAACTTAATTTATCTTGCTAATACAAAAATTATTTCATTTGATTTTTCTTATATATTGTATTTATTTTATTTTACATTCAGATGTCATTGGGTGATGGTGATCTTGGGATCATCTAGGGATTACTTCTTCTGGTAGGACGAAAAAGAAGAAGTCTAGGAGACCGATTGATTCTGAGGATATCCCAGGCTTTATTTCTTCGGCACCTGATGTTTAGGGTGCCCCAGGCGCTAGTCATGTTATGTCTTCTAGGACTATGAATCTTATAGTTTTCCAGAGTCAGCTACATCGATCATGGGGCACATTTTCATCAGCACAGCCAAGATTTTCTTTGTATAGTCAGATCGCTCCTCGACCTACAGTGCCACTAGTAGTTCATTGATCCACACCTTTGACTGCTCCATCTCCCACTGATTCATCTCCTACTTCTTAGTCTCCCCACCTATCTAATCTGAGACTTAGAGATTCTTCCAGTAATGATAATGCCCCTACACTATCGACTCGGCATCACACTCATGTTCCATCATTATCTACACCTGCTTCTATAGCTGCATTTGAGCCTGCACAGGTTGTGCCTGACTTAGCTCCTGGACAGAGAGACAGACGTGAGAGAGCCTGATGGAGCTTCGTAAGTTTTTATTTTAATTAATTTATTTTTGTTATCTTAACAAATTATAGATGAACTAATATCATGTTTATTATGTGTCTTGCAGGTGGTATCCTTCGAAATTGGTTGCGGATGCTCTTAAAGAGAGTGCTAGGAGGTTATACTCGGAGCCATACACCTCTTGGGGGCAGATTCCAAATAATATTCGCCAGATGATGTTTAATGAATTCAAGATATATATAATATTACATAATATTTTGAGTATTACTTACTTAACTAGGATTTGTTAACACTTTTGCTTTTATGCTAGATTTATGTACTTGGCATCCCAAGCACAACACCTTTGAGAAAAAAGCGAGCATCTGACTAACTAACTGGCTGAAGATAGCAAGGGATGATAGTGAAAAAAGTTCTTGGATACCTCTCCATGTATATCAAGATTTGCTACGACATTGGAAAACCAATAAATGTAAGGCTATGTCCGAACAAGGTAAAAAGGCTAGACGTAGCCTAAAGGATGGCTCATTGCACGTCGGAGGTGCAAGAAGTGTCGATACTATTACGCGGGAACCGGTAAGATTTTTAAAGTTTTAGGTTTAAACTAATATATTATTCTTAATTATAGTATTTAATTTACACAAATATATATATATATATATTATATTTTAAATTATAGGAAAAGGAATTGGGGCGGCCTCCTTTACGTGATGAAGTCTTTAGGAGGTATTATATGAAGAAAAAGAAGAATGATTCAGATCCGCATCAGTGGGTTGAGGAAAGGGCCGAACAAGCCTATGAAAGTTATTTAACACAACTTTAAGTATAATTTATTTTGACTCTAATTTTTGCATTTATTATACACATTGAGTCTAACTATTATTTTTAATATGTAGCGTGACTATGAGCGATATTCGGTCGAGCTAACCCCTGAGTTGTCCAATCAAATTTTGATGGAAAAGGTTGCAGGCGGGAGTCATAAAGGTTGTGTTTATGCGATGGGTTCCCAAAATAATATACGACGACGCAAATCCAGTTTACAAGGCATTGGATCGTCACTCAAGCTGAGGCTATTGATGGGACACAGATGGCTATCATGAGTCAAAAAGTTGAAGAACTTACACGTGCATTGGCAGAATCTGAAGCACAAAGGGCCCAGGAATATGCTGAAGTCAAGCAACAAATGCTCAGCCTTGCCCGACGGTTCTCACACCATGATGATTTCAACGAGAGTACGAATGAGTTTGTTGAAAATAGCAATTAGTTCCCTTCTATTTTAGTTTTGGACAATTTAGATTTTTTGTTGAACTTTGAAACTATTTAAAACTTTGTAAATTATGAATTTTTATGTTCTTTATGTTTAATTGCTTTATTAAGATGTATTTTGAATGATTTAGCTATTGTTGATTGTGTTGTACCGGTATATTGAACCAATTTTGGAAGATTTTTTATATTGAATTTTAATGCAGGTGGGTAGCAGAAATTTTAGGTTTCTGCTGTCAAAACAATTGCAGAAAAAGTGACGGACGGGGCCGCTAAGTCCATCGCTTTTTTTTATGTTTACTTATTTTAAAAATATTAGTTTTTTAAAACTTACGACGCACAAATAAATTTTAAAAATAAAAAATAAAAAAGCGACGGCTGTTCGTTGCGTTTTGTTTTTATTCTTTTGGCGACGACTGCGTCATCTTTTTGTGACGCTGTCCATCGCTTTTTCGTCGCTTTTTAAAATGTGACGAGGAAAAAAGCGATTGAACCGTCTGCGTCGCTTTTTCGTAGTTTTCTAATAGTGAATTAGGTACAAATCTTTTTTTTTTCCTTTGATTCTTCGTTTTGGATTTTCTCTGTGATTTGAGGATTGATAATAGCATATTTCTCAAAGTAGAAATAATTTGATCTCCTTGAGATTTATTTCATCTCCACGAAAGGATTTGTGGATCTTCTCAAAGTATTTAATTATCAGGAGATTTTGGCAAGTCTTGATCTTTTTATGAATATTCCCACGAGTTTATAAAATATTCAAAATACCTTTTCAAGAAAATATATTACTCTTTATATATGGATGAGCTAGGGTTTAGAGTGAAGTACTCCCAGAACCTAACTAGAATTTAACACAGCTTGTAGTGTCACAGCTGAAATTAAACATATCTTGTAGAGTCCTATGAAATTTTGATCTCTACACCTGTCCATACTGACTCTATTTTTACTATTGCCATTGCATTATTCTCAATCTTCATAAATATAAAGGTCAGTATTCTTTTCTTTTTTATTCTCTATAAATTTTTTAATATGAATATAGGTCTTATTCCTTATTATTTTGGTGTTTTAACTACATTCTGGGTAAGATATAGTTTTTTTAAAGTAACAGATCACTTCCTTAAATATAAAGTAGCTATCAATCACATTGTACAAGTGCACGACCATTCAAACATTATAGTGCAAAAAAGTTAATGATAAAACTACTTTTTATATTTCATTAAGCAGAAACTACTTCTCAAGTCATAATTCACAATCAATAGTAATGATATGATGATAATTTTCTTTCTGCAATTTTTTTTAAAAAAATTTGACTTATAATTACAACTCACAGTTGCGCATGATTTTTCATATGTTTAGAATGGCTAATGATAGAATCATTGGTTATAGTTTTGAATACCTTATATTTACATAATAAACTAGCAAGAAAAATTTTAAAAAAAATATTAATTGAATCTATTTTACAATGCATAACAATGAGCATTATAAAAACCCAATAATAAAATTTTCAAAAATTTTGAAATTGTTGATAGAATATTGGGTGTTATATTTATATCTAAAATCTTTAGCTTTAATCAAAATTCTAAATCTTATTACCTTATTTCTTATATTTTGATCCAGGCATTTGTGGGGGGACAATTAAGCTTGCTAGTTGTTGTATAGCCTTGTTTCTTTTTATTTTTTTTAAAAAAATTTTTTGAACAAGAAAGAGAAGCCAAGAGGATTTCTTTGCCTTTTTGTTTAACTTTTTGGAAGCCTACTAATGTTTTATAGTTTAATTAGAGGATGAAATATAGGAAAAAAATTAAAAACAACAACAACATACCTAGTGGAATCCCACAAGTGGGGTCTGGGGATGGTAGAATGTACGCAGATCTTACCACTACCTCATAGAAGTAGAGAGGTTATGTCCTGGTAACCCTCGTCTCAAGAACCCATAAGCAGAATAAACTAGATATGACAAAAAGAAAGGAAAGGGAATAGAAAGGGCGACTAATAACGAAAAGCACATAACAATACCAATATGTAAATACGATAAAATTTACACACATACACAAATAATGAAAAGCATGATATAAACACGACTATTCCTGCTACCCTACTATACTCCAAGGACAAGACATTCACCTAATTCTACCAACCCATTAACTTGCTACTCTAATTCGCGACCTCCACTCTTTTCTATCTAAGCTCATGTCCTTGGTGAGATCAAGTTTCGCCATATCTTGTTTGATCACCTTCCCCCAATACTTCTTTGGTCTACCTCTACCCCTCCGTGTAGCTCCAAAAATCGACCTCTCGCATCTCCTAACAGGAGCACTGGTACTCCTTCTCTACACATGTCCAAATCATCGCAGTCTTGTTTCCCTTATCACATTAGCCATAGGAGCCACCTCTAGCTTCTCATGAATGGCCTTGTTCCTAATCTTATCACTCCTGGTGTGACTACACATCCATCTCAACATCTTCATCTCTGCGACATGCATCTTTTGAACATGTGCATTTTTTATTGGCCAACACTCTACCTCATACAGCAGAGATGGTCTAACCACCATTCTGTAAAACTTACCTTTGAGTTTTGGTGGTATCTTCTTATCACAGAATACTCCCAAGGCAAGCCTTCATTTAGTCCATGCTGCCCCAATACGATGTGTGACATCATTGTCAATATCGCCACTACTTTGGATGATAGACCCTAGATACTTAAAGTTTTCCCTCTTGGGGATAGGTTGAGTGGCAAGCCTTACATCAATGTCTACTTCATCCCTTGCAGTACTGAATTTGCACTCCAAGTATCCTGTTTTGGTCCTAATCAATTTGAATCCTTTGGACTCCAAGGCGTGTCTGCACGCCTCCAACCTATCATTAACTTTAGTCTGAGTCTCATCAATCAGTACTATGTCATCGACAAATAGTATACACCATGGAACCTCCTCCTAGATAGATAGCATCAGCTGATTCATCACCAAGGCAAACAGGAAAGGGCTCAACACAGATCCTTGATGGAGTCCCATCTCAACAGGAAAATACTCTGAGTTTCCTGCCACCATTCTTACTCGAGTTTTTTCTTTATCGTACATGTCCATAATCGCCCTGATATATGCCATTGAGATACCTTTCATCTCTAGACACCTCCATAGGACATCTATTAGAACCTTGTCATAGGCATTCTTGTGATCAATGAACACCATATGAAGGTCCTTCTTTCTTTCCCTATATTTCTCCACTAATCTCTGAACAAGATGAATTGCTTTGGTAGTCGACCTCCCTGGCATGAATCCAAACTAGCCCTCCGAAATAGACACTACTTTTCTCACCTTCATCTCCACCACTCTCTCCCAGACCTTTATAGTGTGACTTAGCAACTTTGATACGCCTGTAATTTTTACAATTTTGAATATCCCCCTTGTTCTTGTACAATGGAACCATTGTACTCCTCCTCCATCCATCAGGCATCTTGGTCATCTTCATTATAGCATTGAACAGTCTAGTCAACCACTCTATGCCATCTTTGCCCATGTTCTTCCAAAAATTTATCGGAATCTCGTCGAGTTTGATCGTCCTCCCTCTCTTCATCCTACTGATAGCCCTTCTAACCTCCTTAACTCTGAACCGTCTGCAATAACCAAAATCATGATGACTTTTGGAGTGTACCAACTCACCCAACTCAATATCTCTATCTCTTTTTTCATTTAAAAGTTTTTGAAAGTAAGCTTGCCACCTTAGTTTAATGGAAGTGTTATCCACCAACACCTCGCCCTCCTCATCCTTGATGCACTTCACTTGGTCCAAGTCGCGAGCTTTTCTTTCTCTCTCTTTAGAAAGCCTATACAATCTCTTGTCCCCACTTTTATCACTTAGTTCCTCATATAGACACTCAAACGTTGTTGTCTTAGCACTCGTCACCGCCATCTTTGCTTCTGACTTAACCGTCTTACATATCTTCTTAAGCATTCACTTTTCATCTTCATCCCTACACTCCAACAACTTTGTGTAAGAAACCTTCTTATCTTTCACTTTGCCCTGAACTTCATCATTCCACCATCAATTGCCCTGATGTCCACCAAAGGTCCCTCTCAAAACCTCTAGTACCTCAATAGAGATCTTTCTAATGTAACCAACAGTAGTGTCCCACATACTGTTCACATTTCCGCCACTACTCCAAGTCTCTAAGTTTCTCAACTTTTCTTCCATCTCTCGAGAAACGGCAGGAGTAAGGCATCCCTATCTAATCCTCGGTTGGGCATAAATAACCTTCTTCTTCTTCTTTTCTCTCTTGATCTCCAAATTCATCACTAGAAGTCTATATTTAGTGAAAATATTTTCACTCGGAATAACCTTGCAATTCTTACATAGACTTCTATCGCCCTTCCGGAGAAGTAAGTAATCTATCTGAGTCTTAGATACCGTACTTCAAAAGTTGATCAAGTTGTTTTCCCTCTTCGAGAAATATGAGTTAGCAATAATTAACTCAAAGGATTTGGAAAAATCTAAGAGAGACGTCCCACCTCCATTCTGCTCCCCAAAACCAAAGCCTCCATGAACATCTTCAAACCCGCTAGTTGTTGCCCCAGTATACCCATTAAAGTCAACCCCAATAAAGATTTTTTTCTGTCTCTGGTATGCCTCACACAACCTCATCCAGATCTTCCCAAAATATCCTTTTGACTTCCTCATATAGGCCTACTTAAGGCGCATAAGCACTAACGAAGTTCACCACATGCCTACCAACCATGAGTTTGATAAACATCATCCTATCATTAACCCTTCTAACATCAACCACATAATCCCTAAGGTACTCGTCTACTAGGATACCCACACCATTTCTATCCCTAGAACCACCAGAGTAGTAAAATAAATAAATAAATAAATAAATGATAGGAAAAAAAGAGTTGACATTTTCTTAATAGAAAGAAAACTCCTTGTTTGCCTATTTTCAATAAAATAAAAAGTTCTGGTTAGAAACAAAAGGAATTGCTGCATTAAAGACCCAAAGCCCACTCAATTGGTGTGGGTTGCTTAAAGTTCAACCTCAGAACTAAAGCACCCATCAAACTATTTCTCTAATTGATGAGTGCTTACAAATATATTACATCCACTTTCTCATATATTCTACATATGTAAACAAAGTTTTCATCAGGTTAATGGGTGCTTTAGCATTTAACACACCATATATGGGTCTTCCCTTGGTTATCAACCTATCCATGTGTAATTGGTGGATAATGAGTCTTAAATTTTTTTCATTATGAAGAACAAATAAAACCACTAAAAATTGTGTGTATATTTTTGTATTTCTTATAAAATTGTGCAATGTGGTTGTAACACAAGTTTTCTCCATGGTTTTAGCTTAATATAGAACACTATCAGAGATGGATCGACAATTTAGGTTACGGGTGTCATATCGTTATGTTAATTAAATTGATCAAATATTTAACCTATTTTAGTAGATGATTCTCATGTTCAAAAAATGAAGTTGCAGAAATTAGCATGTTGAGAAGTGTAAGGACCCTCACGTTTGGAGTCTAGAAAGTGCAAAAAAAGTTGGGTTATAAGGTTCAGAATTCAATTCACAAGCCCAGTTCATGGCCTATGGTTCAATCCACGAGCCGTAGACCAGGCTCATGAATAAGGGCCTTCAGAAGGTGAAATTTTTCCAAGTGTAAAATGATCCACGAGGACCATCTACGGCTAGTGAAAGGAAACACGGACCATAGAATGATTCACAGAGTGAGATCTACATATGAAGGAAATTTGGAGTTTCTAGAAGATAACCCATGACCAACAGGACAGCCCGATGGCTTGTTCACAGTCTGTGGTTTATGCTCGTGATTGAGACCCTGGGAACTAGAAAATTTACTAAGCATAGAAATTTTCCTTGAGGTGATCAACGACTCATGGAAAAGTTTACAATCCATGGAGTTGGTTTTGTGGTTTGTAGGCTGGTAACCAGATTTTGAAGATTGAAAAAGAAGAAAAGGATGACATGAACCATGACTCGGGGTTTACTCCATGACCTGTAATCGTGTCTTGTGGTTTGCCTCTAGTTGGTTTAATGAAGGACAATTTTGCTCTTTCCGCAAGTCATAGGCTTAAACTACTTCATTTTTATGATTATTTAGGATCCTAATCAGACTTTAAACCCCTAAGAATTTTTTCATTCTTTTATGTTCTCAAAAATCCTAAGGCATTATTCTCTCTAGAAGGCAAAGGAAAAGTCTAGGATTTCAAGGTTCTCCCTAATGCTTCAAGTTCCTTCTTCTTAGAATCTAACTAAGGTATGTGAGTTGACTTTTGGGTTCCTTTAACTGATAAAGTCCTTCATTAAAGTTTTTACCTTTTTTAAGTTCTTTTAAACACTACTATGCATGTTAATGATGATTTCATGATGTATTTTGACTTCAATGTTATCATACCATGTCTTGTTAAGTATTTTCATGAGTTTTGAGTTGATGGCAATGACCCCAATGATTTGGGTCTTAAATGATAATGTGCGGGTTGTTAATTCATATTTTATATAAGCATATTATTTTTCGATGATCATCATGACCCCCTTGATTCATAAGTTTTCTAGTGAATGATTGAGCCCACTAAGTTTAAGTCAATTTTTGCATGACATGTTGAGGATGTATAGGGTATAAAAGAAAAGTTTTCAAGCTAATGTTTGTCAAAGATATACGCATGTCAATGATGCCCTAAATGATACTTATTATGGTCCCCAAGATGAAAGGACAATTCTCACTTGGTGGTTCCTCAATTTTGAGATATTTTTTTAAATTGCTACTTATGATTCTAAGTTTCATTACTTGACTAAGGAAATATTTTAAAGCATTTGTGGGATGGATTAGCACCAAATGAGGTATTGAGGTGGGGTTCGGTATGGGAACCCTAGAAGTAACCCCGTGCCTCATTAACTACGTCCCACCATAGGAGCCGTTGTAGGCTAGGCTAGTGGATCTACGTAGCTTATTTATGTTAATTGATGATGCATGCTAAGTGATGGAGTTCCACCTGGAAAGTGGTGTCGTCATGCCAATGCAAGGGTTATGTTGAATTTTATGTAGTAGCTCACATGGCCTTACATATCGTTTACGGTTCATTCCTACAATGTATGATATTGATGTCTTTGTTTCATCACATGTGTTTTATTTATGCATTACTTTTGTTTCATATTGAACATTATGTAAGGATTCGGACGTTGTATGACCTTAATGTAGCTTGGAAATTTGGTTCTGAAAAGTTTTGGACCAAGCTGATGCTTCATGGAAGTCTTCATGGTCCGTGTGAGGCTATACGGATCATGTGGAGCCTCCTTGATGTGGTCCTTGGCCTTTTCAAGGGTCTGTGGGCTTTACTTGAAGTTTTTGACTAAGACATACCATGTCCACCGATCGTGTGGTAGCCTTGGTCTTGAAATTCCACAGTTTTAAAGCCAAGGCATGCTGCACAAACTGTCTCACGGACCGTATAACCCTTCACAGTCTGTGAGGTCCCTCGTATAGGTGCCGGATTGAAAATTTTCTAAGTATTGGATCACCGTCTCGGAACTTTGTTGTGAAAGATTTTTTTAAGTGAAGTGGTACGGAGGAGTATACGGTCTGTATACCTTGGTAAGGACCGTGAGACCAACCATATGGATGCCTATGTTGAAGTTTTCTAAGTATGGTATTACTATCTTGGACCTTCGGCAGGACAATTTTTCTAAATGTTGGATGACAGAGCAAATATATGGTCCGTATACTTGATCACGAGCCATATACCCCTTCCTGAGACCCCTAACTTCAATTTTTCTACTTGTTTCATTAATACTATTTTCGTAATTATGGTTTCTCCTAAGGGTCTTTTGTGACTTTCTATGCTACCTAACGACATTCAAATGACCTATACATTATTTCTCTCATTAAAATTCATTCCTATACTTAAGATTATATTGAACTCTCCTTGAGAGAATTTCTCTCATTAAAATTCATTCCTACACTTAAAATTATATTGAACTCTCCTTAAGAACTCTCTCAAAGGCTCTTGTGAAGATTAAGCTTGGGAATCAAGGGAAAATCTTTTTCTTCATCGAATTTCTTCTTGAATCTTCTTCATTAACTAAGATATGTGGGATTGATTCTTGGTCCCTTTCAACTAAGAAGATCCAAACTCTTTTCACTTGAATTTCCTAACATTTTGCTTACTTTAAATATGGGTTTTGAATATTATTGATTATTAAATTCAGTAGAAGTATGGACTATGCTTTATTGTTGATTTAAAATCAATTTAAGCACTAATATGTTGGATTACATTGATATTATGAAGATTTGAATATGCATTGTCCCTTTAAAGTTTGATCTAAGCATGGGTAATCCAAATTGTGATTTGAATGGGGATTTTACTTATGGATTTACTTCAATTTCATGTTGTATTGTTGATTTTAGATTGAATCTGTATGACCCATGCTAATCTCACAACTTTCATGGCATATGCATTCATTAGCATTGGATTGTATGAAGATTATGAAGTGGGCTAATGATGAGAGGCCAAAACTACATATTTTTAGTCATTATTTACCTCATATTTAATACTTTTATTTATCCTTTTTAAGTATAAATTTTTTGGATTGTGCTAAATTATGTATTTTATTTGTAGGATTAAATTGACGTGAAAAATAAAGAGATTTGGAGCTCAGACGAATTAAAAAAGAAAAATTACAGAAGGAAAATCGAGCAGGCAGCTTAATGGATTAAAGTGTATAATAATATATGTTATTATATACGAATAAAGGCTTAAGGCTTGAAGAATTGCAATTTGATTTCAATTTAAATGAAGCTACCACGTGGCAGCTAATTAGTGGTAACATGAATGCTAAAGACGGCGTACAGTGACACGTGAAGACCCAATTTCCTTCCGATTTTGGATTTTCCAATTTGTTTTGCACTCAATTATTTTAGTTGAGGTTTTTTCTTACACCTACAAATATTTCATAAAATTAGGTTTTACATAACTTTAGACCAAGAGAGAGATAGGAGCCATCGTGAAGGCCGAAGAATTTTAGTTTCATCTTTTCTTCTCCATTATTAATTATTTTTACATTTATCCTTGAATGATTTATGGTAATTTCTTCATGTCAATGTGGAGATAAACTTATCATTGTAAGATTACGGTAGCTAATAAGATGATTGTTTAGTCACTATAAATTCGAAATATTTGTTTATCATATTTCTTGTTCTATATTGCTTTTATCTATACTTCAGAGTCTGACCAACTAGGGAGTAACTTAGTTGTTCATTCTAGATTTGAGAGATGTTGGAATACATAGAACACAATAGTATAGGGAGCTAGAACACCTCTAGCCTTTGGTGAGTCCTTAACTCCGAAGACAATATTTACCTTTCATTCATGCTGTGTTAAGACTTGTTTATTATGTTTGGATACTTATCATTTCAGGGTGAGCCGGGGGAGTGTCTTGGGCCCCACTCCATTCTATGCAGAGGTGTTGTTGGATAACATGGTTGTCTATGCTTTTGAGCTCGAATCTTCTTGTACTATTATTATTATGAAATACGTTCTTTAGTCCCACTTTCCTTAGACTCTATTATTATTGTTATTGCTTTATTTGGCTTCTTCAACCAAGGATGTATGAATGGTATGCTAAGAGGCTTGTTTGGGGTCCCTTTGGGTTCTCCCTTCGCCTTGTCATGTCTAGGCCCTAGCCTTGGGTCGTGAAAAGCTTGGTATCAGAGCAGTAGATTGTTAATGGTCCTTTAAGATCTAACACATCACGTCAACTAGCATTTTATTCATGGTTGTGAAGTGCGCCACAACTATGAATATGAGGCTATGTCGCGTTTTAGGAAATGTTTCACTTCTTCATGATCTATGTCATGCTTTGGATGTAAAGATAAGTCTTTCTCCCCTAACGAACACTCTTTTGCTCTTCTAGATCATTCCACTACCAACACGAAGACCACCGAGGGCCTGCACACCCAAGGAGGGTCCGGCTCATCAAGCTCCTCAAAAGGAAGGGGCTACACAAGTTTAGTTCCATAATGCCATCACTATGTTGGCACATGTTTTGACCAACCAATTGAATCAAGGGGCCCAAGCCCCTCATGCTCCTACTCCAGCCTCAAGAGTGAGTGACTCCACAAGGATGAACCCTTCAAATTTCATGGGTCCAAAATGGAGGAAGAACCCCAAGAGTTTATTGATGAGGTGTAAAAGGTGCTTGCTATATGGGGGTGAATTCGGAGGAGAAGATGGAAGTAGCGTCCTATCAACTCAAAGGTATGGCCCAAATTTGGTTTTCTCAATGGAAATTGGAGAGAGGAAACAATAATGTCATTCTTTGGGAGGAGTTCAAGGCAGCCTACCTCAATCGGTTCTTCCCTATTGAGTTGAGAGAGGCAAAAATGATGGAGTTTATGAATCTCAAGCAAGGCTCCATGAGTATGAGGGAGTATGCCATCAAATTCAACAAGCTCTTAAAGTATGCTCCTCATTTGGTTGTCGATCCTAGGGTAAGAATGAACAAGTTTGTGTCGGGGGCATCCGATTTGGTGAATCAACAATGCTGCACCACTATGCTTGTAGGTGATATGGACTTGTATCGGCTCATGACATATGCCGAACAACTTGAGGGTAGAAGCTTAGGAAGAGGGGAAGTGGGGAGTCCAAGAGGGCTCGGTTTGATGGTGGTTTCCAAGGTGCTAAGGGTGGCCATTTCTAGAAAGGTCACAAATTCCAAGGCCAAGGGTCCTCTAATGCTCCAAACAAGAGTTTTGCTAATGATGGGGTGTCTAACCCAAGGGTTCAAGGTGACATTGGTGGGATGACTAATCCTAGGTGCCAAAAATATGGGAGAAATCATAGTGGTCTATGCTTGAGGGACACCAATGCTTGCTATGGTTGTGCTAAAGTGGGTCACAAGATTATTGATTGCCCCTTTGCTCAAACAAAGGGTAGGGATGGTCGGCCTCTAGGCCAAGGTGCTAATGTGAGTCAAAGGGCAAAGGGTGGCCAACAAGGGGGTGCTCCAAGACAAAATCAGTTCTATGCACTCCAAGGAAGGCAAGGAGCTGATGAGGTGCCCGATGTTATTACCAGCATGTTAAAGAACTTTTATTATGATGTGTTTTCATTGTTAGATCGGGGTGCCACTCTTTCTTTTAGTACTCCTTTTGTGGCCAATTAGCTTCATGCATGTCTTGAATTGTTATATGAACTCTATGAAGTGTCCATCCCCATTGGTGAGTCCATTATTGCTAGAAGAGTCTATAGGGATTGTCCCGTGTCTATGTTACATAAAATATTACCTTGTGATTTTGTTGAACTTGACATAGTGGATTTTCACATTATTCTTGGGATAGATTGGTTACATGCATATCATGCTTCCATTGATTGTAAAACCCGTAAAGTTAGATGCCAATTCCCTAGTGAGCCTATCCTTGAGTGAGAAAATTGCAATGTGGTGGTTAAGGGTAGGTTCATCTCATTTCTTAAGGCCCGATAATTCATTTCTAAGGGTTGCATTTACCATCTTGTAAGGGTTAGGGATGTTGAGTCTAAAGTCCTTCCTATTGAGTCGGTTTCGGTGGTCAATGAGTTTCTTGATGTCTTTTCCGATGAGCTTCCCCATGTTCCTCTCGAAAGGGGAATAGACTTTGGTATAGACCTCTTCCCCGATACTCAAGCCATTTCTATTTTCCCTTAACATATGGTGCCGGCATAAAGAAGTTGAAGGATCAATTGAGTGATTTATTGGAGAAGGTTTTCATAAGGCCTAGCAAGTTACCTTGGTGTGCACCGGTGTTGTTTGTAATGAAAACTGATGGTTCCCTTAGATTGTGCATCGACTACCAGCAACTCAATAGAGTCACCATAAAAACAAGTATCCTCTACCAAGAGTAGATGGCCTATTTGATCAACTACAAGGGGGTAGTCACTTTTCTAAGATTGATCTTTGGTCCGGATACCACTAAGTGAGGGTGAGGGAGTATGGTATTCCCAAGACGGTTTTTTGGACTAGGTATGGGCATTTCGAATTTGTGGTAATGTCTTTTGGTTTGACTAATGCATCGTCAATATTTATGGATCTAATGAATAGGGTCTTTAAACCCTATCTTGATATGTTTGTGGTGGTCTTCATAGATGATATATTGATTTATTCCCAGAGTAAAGGAGAGCATGTGAATCGTTTGAGGGTGGTGTTGCAAATTTTGAGGGATGAGAGGTTGTTTGCTAAATATGATAAGTGTGAATTTTGGTTGAAAGTGGTTGCATTCCTAGGGCATGTGGTGTCGGGTGACGGGATTAAGGTGGACCCTAAGAAGACAGAAGTGACAAGCAATTGGACTAGGCCCTTGACTCCAACGGAAGTGATAAGCAATTGGACTAGGCCCTTGACTCCAACGGATATAAGGAGTTTCTTGGGATTGGCGGGATAGTACCAGAGGTTTTTGAATGGTTTCTCTTCACTTGCTTCTCCTTTGACAAAATTGACCCAAAAGAAGGCAAAATTTGTTTGGATCGATGTATGTGAAAAGTGCTTTCAAACTTTGATAGACAAGCTTATATCTGCTCCTATTTTGGCTTTACCAGAAGGGATAGAAGGGTTTATGGTTTATTGTGATGATTCAAGGATTGGTTTAGGGTGTGTACTGATGCAAAATGGCAAGGTTATAGCATATGCTTCTCGGCAACTAAAGGTGCATGAGCACAATTATCCCACCCATGATATTGAAATAGCAGCCATATTATTTGCTTTAAAAATATGGCATCATTATTTGTATGGGGTTCATGTAGATGTGTTTACCGACCACAAGAATCTCCAATATGTGTTCACACAAAAAGATCATAACCTGAGACAAAATAGGTGGTTAGAGCTCCTTAAGGATTATGACATGAGTGTCCACTATCATTCCAACAAGGCTAATGGTGTGGCTGATGCTCTAAGTGGAGTGTCTATAGGTAGTCTAGCTCATATTGATGATGGTAACAAAGAGGTGGCTAGAGAAGTACACCGGTTGGCTAGGTTGGGAGTGAGGTTGGATGAAGTGGAGAATGGAGGTGTGGTGGTTATTGATGTTTCCAAATCTTCTTTGATTGAAGAGGTCAAGTCCAAAAAAGACCTTGTCCCCGCCTTGCTAGAATTGAAAGCTTTGATGAAGGATAGTAAATTGGAAGTTTTCTCCCAAGAGGAAGATGGTGTCCTTAGGTACCAAGGTAGGCTATGTGTACCTAATATTGATGGGTTAAGGGATTTGATTTTGAAGGAGGCACATAACTCATCCTACTCTATTCACCCTTGTTCCACAAAGATGTGTAGAGACTTGAGGGAAGTGTATTGGTGGGGTGGTATGAAAAGGGATATTGCCCAATTTGTAATCGGTTGTCACAATCGCCAAAAAGTCAAAGTCGAGCATCAAAGGTTGGGTGCCCTAGACCAAGACATAGAAATTCCTACTTGGAAGTGGGAAGAGATCAACATGGATTTTGTGATTGGTTTACCAAAGACTAAGAAGCACTTTGATTCTATTTGAGTTGTTGTTGATAGGATGACAAAAGTCATCTCACTTTTTACCAGTTAAAATAACTTATGGTGTCGAAGATTATGCCAAGATATATATTCATGAGTTGGTTAGATTGCATGGGGTACCATTATCTATTATTTCGAATCATGGTGCTCAATTCACTTCTCATTTTTGGAGATCCTTCCAAAAGGGTCTTGGTACCAAGGTCAAGCTTAGCACGGCTTTCCATC
>JAPFFP010000002.1:7641225-7657669 GCA_026153255.1 Solanum medicagineum
GTTAAAAATATATATATTAATTAATTAATATATTTTCAAGAGATAATATATATCTTAAAATACTTAATTTAATATTATTTTTATATATTCTTATTACTCCAAATATGAGTTTTTAATTTTAGAAAATTAATATTTATTTTTTAAAATTTAATATAAATTTATAATTATATCCATACAATCAAACAATACTTATAATTATATCGTAATTACACTGTGATAAATGAACAAATGAAAGTAATTATTAGACCGGTCCTAATAATCACACCAATTCGAGTTTGGAGGTGCTATGCAAACAGACGCTAAATAATTTAGATTGGACGCACACTACACTTTAACCAGAGCCACAAAAACTTAGAACCCTGAACGAATCGAAGGTGCAGATAGAGTTCCCTTCCGTTCACTACACAGATGCTTGCTTCCTCTTCCATTTACAGTTTTCCACTGCTTCAACTTTCTCATGAGTTCTAAGTAGAATTCTCTGGATTGAAGTCCAAAATGCCATTTGCTGCAGCATTAGCAGCACCTTTGGCTCCCCTAATCTCTTCACGCAAAGTGTGGGCTTCTTCCGGCACAATAAGGAAAAATAGCAATGCCCAAAGCCAGAAGTTGGAAATGAATGCTCTTGGGGACGTAAGAGAGGTGTTTAAGAAGGACGCAGACTTCATAAAGAAGGGAATTGGCAAGGGGCTGCAATGGGCTAACAAAACCTTTGGCATTCCCAAACTCACCAAGTCCTTTGATGATTTCATTTGGCTTCGTCAAGTTGAGGACCCGCGGGACTCTTCAGAGGTTTCTGATGCTCCCTCCTGGCCTCGACCTCTTTACCCAGGTTCCTCCTTTTTCTTTTTTTTTTTTGTTGGATTACTTGGAATTTGGTTTCAACTGACATCATAATTTTGTGTGAATCTGTGCTATGTAATCCTTAGTATGTGTTTGATGTTATGCCTGTGGTTGTTTGCTGAATTGCAGTAACATGGTACTTTATTTTTCTTCCATTTTTCCCCTTTTTAAAAAACATTCTTGGGCTACGGCGGGGATTCTATGTGTTTAACCGGAAAATGGTATAGTTGAATTTGTCATGAGGTCAAAGATACACGGATTGATTTAACTCATTAGTTTGTTTTCAAGCAGGTAAATATGCTATTAGATAACCTTATTAAGAAAGAAAATGTATTGAAATAAATGAAGGAAACAGTAATGCTCAGATACTTCTTGATTCAGCTTGGTTCTGGAGATAGCTTAGTGCATCAGATTTTGGAATCTGAAGTGTAAAGTACTCGTGTTCTTGAGCGCTCAGACTTGGTGAAGATTGAAGAATGTAAAATAACAGAAAACTTGGAGCCCAAGAATATCAATGTATTCCTTAGTATTGTCATTGAGAATAGGATCTTGGAACAGAAGGACTTTGTTTGGAAAGTCCATTTAGCTAGTGAAGATCCTTAAGAAGAGGGATTAGTATAGCTTGCATTCAGGAGACCAAGTCGGTAGGTTCTAAGGCACAGGACATAGATGGGTTCAAACTTTCATACTTAAGATATTTGGAGAACAAGAATGGTGTAGGCGTTCTAGTAGATGGAGACTTTAGAAAGTAGGTGGTAGATGTTCAGTGGGTTAATGATAGGTTGTTGGCGATCAGGCTAGTCGTTGAAGGCCTAACTTTGGACGTCGTTAGTGCTTATGCTCCGCATCTAGGCTTAGATGAGAAGGTCAATAAACTTTTTTGGGAGGAATTGGATGTGGTTTTGAGTGGTATTCCGAACACTGAGAAGCTTTTCATTGGCGGAGATTTCAATGGCCACATTGGGGCTACTTCTAGTGGTTTTCACGATGTGTACGAAGGCAAAAGATTTAGGGTTGGAAAAATAGTGGTTCATTGCTCTTGGATTTTGCTAGAGCTTTTGAATTGTGATGCCTAATACATTGAAGAAGGATGATTACTTAATTGCCTTTCATAGTGCTATGGCTAAAACTCTAATAGATTACTTGCATTTGACGAAAGGTGATAGAAGCTGTTGTAAAGATTGTAAGGGTATTCTGAATGAAAATCTTACTGCAAAGATAGACTTTTGGTGATGGACTTAGATATTAAGAGAGGGAGGAGGAAGAAAAATCTATATGCTCGGCTTAAGACTAAATGAGGTGGTTTGGCACCTGCCCTACCTTGTGTGATTGGGGAGAAGTTGATGGCAATGAGGGGCTTGGAGGGGTAGTGGAGATGCCAACAACATATGAATAAGACATCTAGTTGCATTACAAAAGTTGCTAGAGAGGTTCTAGGGTGTCAAAGGCTAACTTTGGTGGACGTCGAGGGGATTGGTGGTGAAATAAAGAAGTCCAAAGCAAAGAAGGCTACGTATGCAAAGTGGGGAGGATTGCATGATCAAGGAAGAGAAGTGAGCAAAAGGAAATTTATAGGGCGACAAGGATGGGGGCTAAGTTAGCGGTTACAACAGCTAAGAGGGAAACTTTCAAAAGATTGTATAGTAAATTAGGGAATATGGGCGGAGATAAAAAAATTGTACAGGCTTTCAAAGGCGAGAGAGAGGAAGGCTCGAGACATGGATCAAGTGAAGTGCATAAAAAATGGAGAAGGTAAAGTGTTGGTGGAGGAGGCCCTCATTAAGCAAAGATGGCAAGCATACTTCCACAATCGATTGAATGAAACAGGGGACAAAGACATTGTATTGGATGAGTTAGAACACTTGGAGAGACATCGGGATTTTGGGTATTGTAGGCGTATTAAGGTTGAGGAGGTGAATTGTGCTATTACTAAGATGAGCAAGGGAAAAATGATAAACTCAAATGAGATTCTGATAGAGTTTTGGCGGAGCATGGATCAAGTAAGTTTGAAGTGTTTGACTTGTTTGTTCAATGTCATTTTGAAGACGGCTAAGAACTTTCCGAAACAATTTAAGCAAATACTGTACGAGATTTTCATGTTTTATCCATACTAGTAAAGCTCATATTATAAATTATTACCAACATTTGAATACAAAAACTTACTGGTTCATTCTTTATACAACCATTGCAAAATAAATAGTAATTTAGTACTGTTAGAATAGGAATAGGATTACATAGTCCTATTTAGCGTTGGAATAGGAATAATATTGTTTCCTAATTGGATTTAGATTAGGTTGTAGTGTCTATAAATAGGGTCTTTATGTAGCAGTGACAATACACATGTACATAAACAATTCAATAATATTTTTCCCCATATTTCTCACATGGTATCAGAGCATTGGTGAGGAAAAAAAAAATTTCCGGTGGCTGTTCACTGTTCTGGTGATTGTTTTGGTCACCTTCGTTTCTGTGGGTGTTGGGCAAAAACCAATACCACCACTAGGCTCGGAAAGCCTGGGTGACCACATCCCAACAAGAACCCATCGGAAAATCCTTCGCACACGCCCTCATGCGCCACCGGTAGTGAGTAATTCTCCGGCGAGATCGACTCACGCGCCGGCGCGTGACGGGTCTCCAGTGACTTTTTTTCAATTTTTCTTCTTTTGCTTGGGTCAGCGAGTCATTCCGACCAAACCCCAACCCTTTTTTGTCAGATTCAATTGCCGGAATTAGGGTTCCGGCGTCTTTTTACTGTTCCAGGCAGTTTTCCAGCCATCTTTTCGATTTTGTTTCTTCTGGTGGGTTCGCCTAGTAATTTAGACCCAACCCCAATCATTTTTTTCCATTCCGATCGTCGGAATTAGGGCTCCGGCAATTTCCCGCACTTTTCGGTAATTTTTTTCGTGTTTCGGGCCAGATTTTTTGAAACTTTCTTCTTTTCAAAAGATGCCTTTTGGGTGTGGTATGTTTGGCTTCAAAAGTCATTCTAGAAGATCTCGCTCTAAGTGTAGTTATTGTCACAAGTTTGGGCACACTCGGGACACTTGTTATACTTCGCATGGTCCACCACCCAGTTATGATCCTGTTGTTATAAAGGAATATAACAAAACCAATTTGGTGTTTTCATTCGTACTCTTCGTAGTGATAATGCATTAGAATACATGTCCTCTCAATTTCATCCTGTTGTTATAAAGGAATATAACAAAACCAGTTTGGTGTTTCCATTCGTACTCTTCGTAGTGATAATGCATTAGAATACATGTCCTCTCAATTTCAAGAGTTTATGACTCACCAAGGAATTATTCACCAGACATCTTGTCCGTATACCCCTCAGCAGAATGGTGTAGCAGAACGAAAGAATAGGCATCTTATTGAAATTGCTCGCACTCTTCTCATTGAATCCCATGTTCCGCTGCGTTTTTGGGGTGATGCCGTCTTTGCATCTTGTTATTTAATTAATAGAATGCCCTCATCTTCTATTCAAAATCAGATTCCACATTCCATACTATTTCCTTTGTCACATCTCCATTCTATACCTCCTTGTGTCTTTGGGAGTGCATGCTTTGTTCATAACTTAGCTCCAGGAAAAGATAAATTAGCTTATCGTGCTCTCAAATGTGTCTTTCTTGGTTACTCTCGAGTCAAAAAAGGGTATCGTTGTTATTCCCCTGACCTTGATCGATATCTTATGTCCGCTGATGTCACATTCTTTGAGTCTCAACCTTACTATACATCATCTGATCACCCTGATATCTCTGAGGTCTTACCTCTACCTCAGGTCCTACCTGTACCGACCTTTGAGGAATCTCCAATTGTAGTGCCACCTTTGCCACAACCCAATAAACCTCCACCTCTCTTGACTTACCATCGTCGTCCACATCCAGCACCAGTTCCAGATGATTCATGTCATGTGCTAGACGCTGCTCCTACTGCGGAATTGCCTGCTCCTAGCCAATCGAGTGCAATTAAAAAAGGTATACGGTCCACTTGAAATGCTAACTCACATTTTACTTTCTTGAGTTATCATCGCCTCACATCGTCCTACTATGCTTTTGCATCCACTTTGTCCTCTATTTCCATTCCTAAGACTACAGATGAAGCACTTTCTCATTCGGGGTGGAGGCAGGCTATGATTGATGAGATGTCTGCTTTACATATGAGTGGTACTTGGGAACTTGTCCCCTTCCTGCAAGTAAATCCACCATTGGTTGCCGTTGGGTTTATGCAGTAAAAGTTGGTCCTGATGATCAAATTGATCGACTTAAGGCTCGCCTTGTTGCCAAATGATATACTCAGATATTTGGATTAGATTTTATTGATACATTTGCTCCCGGGGCTAAAATAACATTTGTTTGTATTCTTTTATCTATGGCTGCTATTCGTCATTGGCCTCTTCATCAGTTGGATGTTAAGAATGCTTTTCTACATGGTGATCTTGCGGAAGAAGTCTATATGGAGCAACCACCTGGCTTTGTTGCTCAGGGGGAGTCTGGTAGACTTGTATGCCGATTACGCAAGTCACTCTATGGTCTGAAACAGTCTCCTCGAGCCTGGTTTGGAAAGTTCAGCACAGTAATTCAGGAGTTTGGCATGACTCATAGTGAAGTTGATCACTCTGTATTTATTGACATTCTGTAGCAAATTTATGTATTTATTTGGTTGTTTATGTTGATGATATTGTTATCATTGGCAGTGGTGAACATGGTATTACTAGTTTGAAACAACATCTCTTTAAGCACTTCCAAACTAAAGACCTTGGCAGATTAAAGTATTTTCTAGGTATTGAGGTTGCTCGGTCTGGATCAGGTCTTGTTATTTCTCAACGTAAGTATGCCTTAGACATTCATGAGGAGACATGGATGATGGGATGTAGACCCATTGACACTCTTATGGATCCAAATGTTAAAAGCCCTTCAAGGATAGGGGGAGCCACTTAGTAACCCTAAAAGGTATAGATGACTAGTGGGAAAGTTAAATTATCTCACAATAACTAGACATTTCGTTCCTTGTGAGTGTTGTAAGTCAATTTATGACTTCCCCTTGTGAAAGTCAATTGGGATGCAGTTGTTCGTATTCTGCGATATATAAAGTTAGTGCCCGGAAAAGGACTACTCTTCGAAGATCGAGGACATGAGCATATAACCTTATATACAAATGCTGATTGGGCAGGATCACCCTCTGATAGACGGTCTACATTCAGATATTGTGTATTAATAGGAGGTAATGTGGTGTCGTGGAAGAGCAAGAAACAGAGTGTGGTTGCTTGGTCGAGTGCAGAAGCAGAATATCGAGCAATGGCTACAACAACTTGCGAGCTTATCTGGGTCAAGCAGTTATTGAGGGAGCTAAAATTTGGTAAAGTTGATCAGATGGAACTTGTGTGTGATAATCAAGCGGCCCTTGACATTGCATCAAATCCAGTGTTTCATGAAAGGACCAAGCACATTGAGATTGATTGTCACTTTGTCAGAGAAAAAATACTCTCAAAAGATATTGTTACAAAGTTTGTGAAGTCAAGTGATCAACTTGCAAATATCTTCACCAAGTCCCTCACTGGTCGTCGTATTAATTATATCTGTAATAAGCTAGGTGCTTATGATTTGTATGCACCAGCTTGAGGGGGAGTATTAGAATAGGAATAGGATTACATAGCCTATTTAGAGTTGGAATAGGAATAATATTGTTTCCTAATTGGATTTGGATTAGGTTGTAGTGTCTATAAATAGGGTCTTTATGTAGCAGTGACAATACCCATGTAAATAAACAATTCAATAATATTTTTCCCCATATTTCTCACAAGTTATTACAAAATTTGGGCTTTACGCTCCAACCCAGCTAAACATGTCACAAAATTTAGTTACAAACCATGGTATCACGATTGAACCAACCTTCAAAATTACATGTACATATACATTACGTGTACCAAAACTACTACAAAATGTAAATGCCTATATGCAAATGTGATCTTCCTTAAGGCTCCCAAAATCCTCTCTCCAATGGCCAGCTTCAAGCATCTCATCTCGTTGGACATTTCTTATGATAGAAACAACTATCACTAAACATAAAACTTAACAACAACAACAACAACAACATACCCAGTGGAATCTCACAAGTAGGGTCTGGGGAGGGTAGAAACTATAGGGTAAAGTAATAAGATTTGTGAGAAATATTGGAAAAGAATATTATCGAATTGTTGTCTACATTATTATATTTTTTTTTGAGAAAGATAACTTTCCTATTATATATATATCCACAGGTATACCACTTTAAATAGTCCCCCTAGCAAAAACAATTACATCAGATAATAGTCTATCTGAGCTTTTTGTCGCAGATAGTCAATAACATCAAAAAGATCTTCTGCCTGTCCTATGATTTCCTGTTTACACCAAAAATAATAAAGAGCTAAACAGTTCATTTTGAAAGTCTGTATGTTGCTTTTCTTGCCCTCAAAACACCTTTGATTCCTTTCTTTCCAAATGGTCCACCATATACCGGCTGGGACAATCTTCCATCTCTCTTCCTTTGTTGTAGCATTTCCCACATTAATCTAGCAACTAAGTAGTTGCTCAATATCTTCTAGTTTTACCCAATTAATCTTCCTTAGGCTGCTGAAAATCCTCAACTGATCTGCCCATCCACAATGCAAAAAAAGATGATTTGACTGTCTCAAGTTGTTCTCACACAGGTAACATCTTGAACTCATATAAAACTTCCTTTTTTGCAGATTTTGCTGAGTCAAAATCACCTCTCTTGGCAGCAACCGGGTGGAACAATTCACCTTGTAAGGAATTTTGTTTTCCAGATCATCTTCCAAGGCCAAGGCCTCAAGCTGCTTCTTGATTGGTTTAAGCTGCTATAGGCAGTTTTGACACTGAAAGTTTCTTTGTTACCAGCTGCCAAATTACCCCATCCTCTTCTGCAGTCAAGTTGGTGAAATCTGCCATTGTGTTGTGAAAAACCTCTACATCCATCAGCTCGCAATCATTTAAATTTCTCCTAAGATTCAGGTTCCAGCCTTGGCCTGTCTGTAATTTAGAAACAGTGGCTCTTGGCAGTAGACTTAGGCTATACAGCTCTGGGAACATCTGCTTCAAAGGTCTCTGTGCAATCCATTTGTCCTCCCAAAAGAGCACCT
Organism: Solanum medicagineum; assembly: GCA_026153255.1. Taxonomy (NCBI): domain Eukaryota; kingdom Viridiplantae; phylum Streptophyta; class Magnoliopsida; order Solanales; family Solanaceae; genus Solanum; species Solanum medicagineum. The sequence goes on from JAPFFP010000002.1 coordinate 7,649,201, forward strand.
TCATTCTATTTCCCACTTTGAACTTGATTCTAGATAGCATTAAAGGCCATAGATTTCTAACTGATCTCCATATTTCACATTCATAGGGGGTTGCCACCACCTTTGTCATCCAGCTACTCTCCATTTCATATTTTGCCCTGCTCACCTCCTTCCACAGCATATTGTTTCCAATCATAAATTTCCAAAGCCATTTTAGCATGAGGCTCCTGTTTTGTTTTTTCATATTTCTGACCCACATGCCTCCTTCTTTTCTGCTTTTCAAGACTTCTTCCCATTTGATTAAATGAAATTTCTTTTTATCCTCGATGCCTTGCCAGAGAAAGTTTCTTCTTATATCATCTATCCTCTGAATGATATTATTTGGAGCTGGGAAAACAGACATCATGTAGGTTGGAGTTGCATCCAATACACTGTTTATCAATGTTAATCTGCCCCCTCTGGATAGATATTGGCTCTTCCAATTGGTCAACTTTTTTTCACATTTTTCCATCACTCTACTCCAAATCTCCTTGGACTTGCTCTTTGCACCCAAAGGCATGCCTAGGTATGAAGTAGGCAGTGTGCCTAATATTCCACCTAAGGTCACAACTAGGCTATTCACATCAATCACTTCATTTATAGGATAAATGAAGCTCTTGCTCCAGTTAATTTTGAGACCAAAGACAACACATATAGCAATTGATCCCTCTCCGCTTCACAAAAAATAAGAGTATCGTCTGCATATTGCAGATGAGTAATCTCCAAATCGTGAGTGTTGGTGTTGTCCACCTGAAAACCTCTAACCATCCCCTCAGTCTAGCTGTCTGCATTAGGTTGTTCAAGCCTTCCATAGCTAGAATAAAAAGAAAAGGAGATAGGGGGTCCCCTTGTCTCAGACCTCTCTGGGAATGGAAAAATCCACTAGGATTTCTGTTGACTATGACAGAAAATCTCACAGTACTAATACAAAACCTCACCTAGCTTATCCACTTTCCTCCAAAGCCCATCTTTTTTAGCATCACCAAAAGAAAGTCCCAGCTTAGATGATCATAGGCCTTCTGAATATCAAGCTTGCATAGGATTCCAGGTAGCCTGCTCCTCTGTCTGGATTCTACATATTCATTTGCAATCAGAACTGCATCCATTATTTGTCTTCCTTTAATGAATGTCATTTTGTTGTCTATCAACTAGCCTGTGTACAACCCTCTTCATTCTTTCTACCAACAGTTTTGCCAAAATTTTGTATACCCCTCCAATGAGGCTAATAGGTATGATATCAGCAAGCTCTATAGCTCCTGCTTTCTTTGGAATTAAGGCAACAAAGGTGACATTAAGACTCTTCTCAAAAGTTCCTGACCTGTGGAAATGTTGCATTGTTTCCACTAAGTCCAGCTTTATGATTTCCCAACAGTGGCTGGAAAAGGCCATAGTGTAGCCATCCGGTCCTGGAGCCTTATCAGCTGCACAAGCTTTTATGTTGTTCAGGATCTCCTCTTGCTCAAAAGGTGCTTGGAGAAGGTTGCTCTCTTCTTCAGAAATCACTGGGCAATTGTGCATCTCCAGAAATGGCCTCCATTCTTCAGGTTCAGAATACAAACTCTCATAATATGCTACTATCTCTTGTTGTATCCTCTCTTCTTCAAACAACTCCTCCCCTCCCAATTTCAGCTTGGAGATCCTTCTATGGGCATTTGCAGTTCTGTGAAAAAATGCAGTGTTTCTATCCCCTTGCTTCAGCCATACTGCCCTGGATCTTTGTCTCCAGGCAGTTTCTTCCTTCTTGGCAATATCTTCAAACTCCATGCTGAGGCCTAATCTGGAGGCAATCTCTCCAGGTTCTAGTTCCCTTCTTTCCTGGATCTCCTCTAGATCAACTATCTGTTGCAACACATTTTGCTTTTGCATCCCCAAATTCCCTTGTGAAGTTTTACTCCAATCCTTGAGTTTGTCTTTGAGAGCTTTAAGTTTTGCCACCAACACATAACATGGTTTTCCCCTGAATTTGAAGGAGCTCCACCATTCTCTGACTTTGTCATAGAAACCCTCAGCCTCTAGCCACCTATTTTCGAACTTGAAATATGATCTTGTGTTCTCCCATTTCCCACATTGCAACATAATGGGGGAATGATCCGAGGTCAGCTTATATGGGTGTTTTGTCTTATATTCCTGAAATTTGCTTCCCACTCTTCAGAATAGAGGAATCTATCTAATCTAGCTGCTGTGTTGTGCCTGTCACCTTTTTTCCATGTGTATTTACCCCCAAAAAGTTCAGGGTCTATCAGCTCCATATCTTCTATAAACTTTGAGAATTTAGTCATACTTCTGTTGACTCTGCTGAAATTCTTCCTCTCCGAGGGGAATCTCACAGTGTTAAAATCCCCACAGAGTACCCATGGGCCTGAACACAATCCCCTGGCAGCCCCTAACTCCCACAAAGTTTCTATTCTTTCTTCCCGGTTGTTGGGAGCATAGGTAGTGGTTATGTGCCAACTAAAATCTTGATTCAGTCTAGCAAGAGAGCAAGTGACTGAGTATTTCTCAACAAAGCTAATTTCACCTTCCCAATCCCTTTTGTCCCTCATGATAACAATCCCTCCCCTGGTACCACTAGCTTCAAGCTGTACAAAACTCACCCATCTATTCCCCCAAACTTCCTTCACCAAATTTGTAATGTCCCCCTCCACTTTGGTTTCCTGAAGACAAACACATCCGCTTTCCATTTTCTCATCATATTCTTGATAACTAACCTCTTTTTTCTACTGTTCATCCCCCTTATATTCCATGTGATTATGTTTAACTTTGTCCTTGTTCTATGGCCAGGTATCCCCCTCTACTTCTAGTCCCATAACTCATGAATTTGGTGTCTAAAATTAGACCCTTTAATTCATTGACCCCTTTCTTCTTAGAACTTGTGTTGGTGCTCTTCCCCTCTTTATTTTGTTGCTTATTATTCTCGATCTTCATGAATAACTCCTTCACTTTTTCTTCGCAGCTCTCTAAATTCTGCGCTCAGTCTGAGTATGTGTTGCTTAATCCAGATGGCTGGACTGATTGGTTCTTCTATTGTGCTTGCTGGATATTGGATTTTCAAAGGAGTGTCAATCTCAGTTATCTCGTCCGAGTTTGTTCGCTGAATAATGACCATCATACTTTCCTCCTCTGTTTTCGCGTCTGATAGTATAATTGCCATATCTCCCTCTTCCGTCTTCTCCCCCTCTCGATGGCTATCTTGGGTGCTTGTTATTCTTTCCGCTTCTACCCTTCTTTCCGCCTCTTTGTTGGAATTAATTTGGGACAAATTTGCTTGTATTTCGATACTTACTAGATCCAGCCGTTGGGCCTCATCATTTTGGGCTCTCTGTCTGCATATTTAAAATCTTCTATCCTTCTTATTGGGTTGCTTTTGGGTCTGTCGCCAGTTAGGCCCACACGAAGTTGGCCTTTTTCACTTTGTTTCTTCTCACGTGCCGTCTCATGTGCCTTCCAGTTCAAGAGTCCCCCGTCTTTCGGGGTACCCACGTGATCTGAAGCATTAACCACTGGGTTTTCCCTTGCGCTACCAAAGACAGGTCTTTTGCCCAAGGATCGATCTCTTCTTCCTCTCTCATCTTTTCCGCTTGCTGACCGTCACCGGCGTCTCGCACCAGATTGGTATGGTATAAACGAAATCACCGTAAGAGATCCTCACCTCCGTCGGAACCCTTCTACCATCCTCCTTGCCCTTTATGCGAGCCCATTGTAAATGATTTTTTAGACTTGTCTCCTCTGTCTCGATGAAGCCCTCGCATCGATTACCTACCTCTGTGAAGATGTCTTGTGACCATAGACTCAGAGGAAGGCGCATGGTCCTTATCCATACCCAATCTCTCCTCACTTCCACTGGCCAGCAGCCCGTGGTGGGTGACCACCACTCCAAGGAGACTACCATATTTTTCCATCCCCATGTCCCCGACATCACATGCTCCACCGCTACTTTTGTCGGAAGTTCAAAGAGGAATAAATTGTCATTCATGGCGAAACATTCACCCCAGAAGCAACTTTCTAGGTGTTGCATGCCCATCTCCGCACGTCGTTAAGAGTGGGATTCTCTCGTTATGGACTTTGGAACCTGCCTACTAGACATCTACTAAGCAGATCCTTCTTCCCTTTTGCTGCTCCGTTTATGACTTCAATATGGGCTTAATTTCCTTGCAGCTCTGCATTCTTCACTCTTTCAGTTGACCACCTACTACTTTGAACAACCTCCTTGTAGGACGTGTTTTCTTTTCTCCCGCCGTATTTCTTCTGTTTTGGCCTACTGGTTGATTCGTAGACGAGACCAACAATCTTGTGAGTAGTGTTACTCCATTCCCCTTTGTATGGGGGCTCTGGTGTGATGATGATCAATCTACTCTTTCCGTGTATGGCAATGAAGCTGACATACCTGCCACTCTCATTGTATTTCAGTGTGCCATGAAATTCTTCATAGTGATCCTTCAAACTCCATCTTTTGATAGTATTTCCCCTAATCTTTGATGCCTCAATTAATATTGAAACCACCCACTTTAATACTCTAAGACTGATCTGTACCTTTCTCATTAAATTCCTACTATACTCTGTCCACTCGTACCATGCTTCCGTGCCTGTTATCCTATTGATCTTGAAAGACTTGAAGCCTGCGTTGTAGAAAATGCTGTCGTCGCTGGGAAGTGTAAAACCGGCCATTGCCGAAAATGCACCTTTTTTGTGGAAAAGAAACTCAAAATTACTGATGGAAAAGTGTTGCTTCGAAGTATGTGCCTGGGAGCATTTTCTTTAGGAGAGAGAAAATTTGGCAGCTTCTGTCCTTCAAAACATGTCTCTACATTATTATATTGAGACCCTATTTATAGATGATACTATATTAGACTCATTTTTGAACTAGGATTCTATAATACAGTTATTTTTCAAGTATGGTTGTATGTACTATTGTTATTCCTTATTCCTATTCTAATTAGGATTGTAGATATTATTTTTGTTCCTATTCCTATTCTAAAATTCCCCCTCAAGCTAGTGCATACAAGTCATATGTACCTAGGTTGTTACAAATGTAATTATTACGATGACCAATGAAGAGCTTGGTAAGATATCTGCAAGTTGATCACTCGACTTCACAAATGGATAATCAATCTTGATGTGTTTAGTCTTCTCATGAAATACTAAGTTTGATGCATAATGCCAGTCAATCTTAATGTGCTTGGTCTTCTCATGAAATACTGAATTTTGATGCATAATGTCGATAAACCACAGAGTAATAAATTCCTAAATTACAGTGCTGAACTTCCCAAACCAAGTTCAGAAGACTATTTCATACCATAGAGTGACTTACACAATGGATATACAACGCTACCAACTGAGCAACAAAATCAGGTGGTTGCTCCATATAGATTTCTTCCTCGAGATCATCACGGAGAAAAGCATTCTTAATATTCAACTAATTAAAAGGTAAATGGAGAATGAAAATATGGATCATCTCAAAATTGCTCTAAGAAAGTCACTTTAAAACTGATTAGAGCTTGGTCATGCGCCGAATTATTAGACTTGAGGGCTAAAAATGGTCACAATCAGAGAAAATAAAATTTTATGGGTAGGGTCGGAATTATGGCCTGACCCTACAAAGAAAAAAATATATGGGTAGGGTCGGAATGATGACACAACCCTACTGGAAAATAGAAATTATATAGGTAGGATCATATTGACGGCTCGACTCTACTGGAAACGAGAAATTGTATGGATAGGGCTGGAATGATGGCACAACCCTACAAACAAAAGAATTATATACGTAATGTCAGAATAATTTATAACATCAGCTCTAATAGTATGGATATTGCATGAAAATCTCGAAAGTATTTGCTTAAATTATTTTGGGAAGTTCTTCCGCCACAAATTGAAAACTTTTATTTGTTTAAATCTGAGATCAAAACAAGTTTTTAAAAAGCAAAAGTTTATACCTTTAAATATTTTAGAATGGGGCTAATTTTAATATTAAATTATGATTAATATGTCTTACATGGAAGTCCTAATAAATTTCACAAGTATTATGTAAGTTTTATTAGTTAAGAGGTGTCATCCTCCCAAGAGGGTTGCTACACCTAGACCATCCAAAAGAGAGGAAGTTTTAAGTATCTTGGGGCTATTATTCTAGGTAGTGGAGAAATTAATGATGACGCCACCCATCGTATTGGTACATGGTGGATGAGATGGAGGCTTGCATCTAGAGTCTTCTGTGATAAGAAGGCGCATTAAGGCAAGTTGTAAAAAGTGGTGGTTAGTCCAAGTATATTGTATGAAGCGGAGTGTTGATCAGTCAAAAATTCTTCTGTCCGGAAGATGAAAGTTGTGTAAATGAGGATATTGAGATAGATGTATAGTTACTATGATTTGGAGAGATATGATTATAAATAAAAATTACTAGGACAAGCTGAGAATGGCCTCGGTAGAAGACATGATGTGGAAAACAAGATGGAAAAGGTTCAAACATATGAAGAGGAGATGCATGCATACCCTAGTGTGGAGGTTGGCTATGGATGTTTTCAGAAGAAGTAGAGGTAAGTAGAAGTAGTATTGGGGATAGATGATTAGACAGAATATGATGCAACTTTAGCTTACCAAGGACATGTCCTTAGATAAAAGGCTATGAAGGACACAAATTAGGGTAGAGGGCTAGTAAATAGCTCTTTCATCCTAGTAGTCGTAGTAAATTCTTGGTCTTTGATTTTCTGCTACTATTGGTTGTTTCTTCTACTTCGATTATAATATTATTTTGGTATAGGTTGTTCTTTTCTTTTTTGTTTTTTTAAAAGAAATGTTTTGTCATGCTATCTTTTGTATTTTGTCGTGCCTTCTTCACTTCTGTATTTCTTTTCCGAACTGCTTTTCTATGCTTCTCCTTGCGCTGAGGGTCTATTATAAACAACCTCTCTACCTTTTAAAGTAGGGTTAAAGTCTGCGGACACACTACCTTCCCTAGATCTGACTTGTGGGATTACATTGGGCATGTTGTTGTTTGTTGTTGGTAGGGCAAGGCTGGTCAATATTACTACCTAAAAAGTTGAATAAGAAGACACTTCAACCATCTTTTATATTTTGTGAGTGAATTGCTGAGCATTGATCTAAAATTTCAGGGGATGCTAAACTTAAAGGACCTTTTATTCTTTTGAGCCCCATTTTAACATAGAGAACGTTTTAACTTCTAATCAACAACAATCACTTAATGTTGGTTTTCATTTATAAAATTACCACACATGTCAATTTTTTTTTTTTAAATAACATAAAGAAAGTTGAAGAAGGAACTACAAAATCCTTTTGTGGTATGTTAGTTTGGTGCATATCACTTCAAAGCTATGTTGCTCGGACTCTTTAAAAATATTGACAGTTGGGTGTCAGATTCTCCCAAAGTAGTGAATTTTTGAGAATCTATCACGGGTGAGGCATCGAAAATGAAGAGTTCCCGCAACTTAGCTTCAAAGTAGGAGGACCTCAGATCTAGTGTACTGTGTCAACTACTTATGTTCCTCTGGAAATTTTAGCATGTAGTAAGTGGTACATGGTGAATTGTTCTTTTGTTTTGTAATGCACATGTCATCATGGTACCCCAACAAAGATGGTCACCCTTGAAGAAAAGGGAAAAAGGTTGAGATTATTGAGAGTTTAACGAAGTTCGAAACAAAAGGAGAGTGTTTCTCTATGGCTAGGGTGGGGTGACTAACCAACTGTTAATTGATCATATTTATACTGATCTACTAGGGCGTGTGTGGATTAGCTTTTTTAAGTGGCTTATAAGTTAAAAGGCAAAAGCCATAAGTTGGGGACCTCTACTTTTGGCTTTTGGTTTTTTTTTTTTTTGTACTTTCCAGCTTTTAAAAAGTGCTTTTAAGCACTTTTTTGTGTTACCCAAACACTTCCAAAACTTAAATAGTGCTTAAAAGCTAAAAGCCAAAAAGATAAGCCCATCCAAACACGCACTAAGAACATATATTAGTTGGTGTAGTGTGTATATTTGCTACGCCAAGCTAGCTCACCATAGGGGTTTGGGGTTTCTATTCAAGAAGGCTTAAGTTCTTCCTTTATTAACGTAAGGTCCAACTGTAAGATTACTCCTTTTTGATTCTCACTTGATTTATTTTTATGCCCACAACCCTGGCCTCGAAAATGAAAATATTTTGAGCATGAGTTTTTAAGTCCATTGGCCAATTTAAGTTAGCATGGGGAAAGGATACCCTCCAGTAAATTTTGGTTTTAAGTTAGCATAGGGAAAGGATTCCTGTAGTGAATTTTTCTGCATTACTCTTCATTGGAGTTATGAATGTGTGCCACATTTTGAAAATAACTTGTAAACGTTTGAAATTAGTGCATCTTAACACAGTAGACAAATTATATTATAATTTTTTTTCTTAATAACAACAACAACAACATACCCAGTGTAATCCCACAAGTGGGGTCTGGGGAGGGTAAAATGTACGCAGACCTTAC